>CM060964.1:19080410-19680410 GCA_030765045.1 Tenodera sinensis
TAACTTCCAAAAATCATCTGTATACTTGTACGAAGGAACTTAAAAAGTAAGTTACATATGATTATTAAAGGCCAAGTAACTTTTATTGAATGATGCGCTTCACTGCCAAGTGGCACAGATACGTTGCCACTAGTATTGGTACCATTTCACTCAAATTGCATTTGCTCTCTGTGCCGCCAGAATTTCACGGTGAATTTCGGTGCAATTTCGACGTTTTGTCCACAAGAATCGTACCCTCTCGCATGCTTGAACTTTGGAGTGTGCTCCCAGTTGACATGCCAGTTCGCTCGCACACTGTGATTCACCTGTTATCACTACCGTAGCAGAACTCTGGAACGAGCTCTATTTCGACAAAGCGTCATTCTTGTTGCGTGATGGTCTTAGCGTGGAATAACATGTGTAACTTACTTTTTGAAGTACCCTCGTACATCGACTGAGTAATCCTTGGCAGGACCGGACGATAGGCGAAGCACGTGAGAGGACATGAACTAAAAAATAACATTCGTCAAGAAATTGTTATTTCTGAGAAGGAACTGCGAAGTGTAATGGGCAATTCCCTAAGCAGGTGCCAGAAGTGCTTGAACGAAGGGAGTTCTGAGGTATGAGAGAGGACTTCAACTGTTACTCTGCCCACGCAGTCCATGTGTGTATGTGGCAGTATTGCCAAATATGATAGCACTGGTGTCTCGAAGTCTATAGCGACAGAATTGACTTTTCTGGTGATTTTATATTACACTCAGAGATAATTCTGTAGAATTCAAAATTTTTGCTTGATACATTTGCTAGCTGAGGAATAATTGGGTTGTTAAATATCAAATAAAATGAATGCATTGTAAAATGACTTCCCTTGAGGATTGCAGTTGAATTACTTCTCAATGTGAACTACGGCGAGTGATAGATAGTTCCTAAAGAGGTGCCAAACATGTATGGACAACGACAGCGGCCAGTTTCAGCCTCTCCTTTTGTAAAGTTGGTCAGTAAAGCCTTTAAAAGTAGTTTTAAAAATCTGATGTGTTGCACTCACATGACTTTCTCTACTCTTGTACTAACCATTCTTACAAACTCTTATTCCTATATTTTCTTCACGTTAGTTGTGATAAACATTTGCTGAAATCATCCTATGGCTTATTTCCTTGTAGGTACAAGGGGAATATGGGAATACAGTAGGCTTTGAGCGATATTCAGATATTTTAAAGCTTTCAAATTTCGTTCTCTTTGCACGATTAACATATAAAGAATGAACAACGATATTCCATTTGACGAAAGTTTGCTGAAATCATCTTATGGCGTATTTCCTTGTAGGTACAAGGGGAATATGGGAATACAGTAGGCTTTGAGCGATATTCAAGTCTTTTAAAGCTTTCAAATTTCGTTCTCTTTGCATGGCTAACATAAAAAATGAACGATATTCCATTTGACGAAGGTTTAAGTGTTCCAAAACTCACACAAATAACAAAGAATATCTCCAAAATGGTTCACTCTACAAAAAAATGTATTTCGACATAAAGTATGTGTTTTAGCAAGATCTACACTTTCGCATAGTAAGACATTGTCTATCTCTTACGTTTTACCAGTTATGCAAAAGCCACTCGAGTAAATAGTACTACATAGACTATAGCCAGTAAATTCGAAATATACAGTTCATTTTTCATAAAAATGTCTTAAACATATGGCATTTTAATCAAAATCCTTAAAGCCATTATCGAAAAAATCAACATTTTCGAAAAATATTCCATGTAAAGGGTAGTTTAGGGTGGAGCAATTTTCTTCAAAATCTTCGTGTCGCATCCTTAAAAGATGTTAAACTTAAATACCAACTTTGGTTTTTACCGACTTATCGTTTTTGAGTTATGTTGTCCACACACTGACAGACACATGCGGGCCTTTTTTTTTTTTTTTTTTTTTTTTTTTTAAATTCAGCGGGCCTCAAATCATATATTTTCGGTGAAATCTCGACATAGAATTGTTAGGTGGAATACTATACTTCCTCTACTTACTATGCGTAGTAGAGAAAGTAAAAATGTTGTATGTTTTCATTCTTGCCTTTCTGTGATAGCGACAGACGGCAACGAGCGCTGAGGATGCGGATAGGCAAAACACCGCGCAGCCTGTTGGAACTTTTATTGCTCTCCCGGTGCAATTTAATACTCAAACGTATGTTTGATATTGTTTTCCAAATGTACTTCAGAATAAAAGTCGATATCAAAACTACAACCGCATCAACACTAACATGTGCCCTGTTGGGGGGTGCAGTGGCATATTTCGAGAAACTATTTTTCACTTTACGCACTTTCATCACATCACTTGTCAAAAAGTGGTATCTGAGGGGTAAGTGAATGCTCGTGGTCAAGATTCGCGTGTAACAATACACGCTATTACATTTTAACGTGCTCGAGTAATTTTATTTTGTGTTTTTTTCTTGAAATGAATCTATCTATATGTCCGATTTTGCTAAACTGAAGTGCAAATATTTTCTCCTGCTACATACTGCTCCAGCTCTAACAGCATAACAGATAACTTGTTTAGCAATTTTGGGATGTTATCTTATAGTTCGGCCGAAAGTCGGCTTTCCAGTTCCTTACAAAGCGACCGCTTTATTTATGTGCCAAGCTACCGCAAAGCTAGAATCAAAGAAGCCGAACTGGAAACGCAAAGAGCGGCCCGACTATAGGAATAGGAAAACTACGGATGGAGTGCGGCACTGAAGCCAAGCTTATTATACCTATGGCCCCAAGGGGGCACCACGGGAGGAAGGATGAGGTGAGAGGAGACACCGGGTGGCCAGTTCCAGACTAATGGCACAGACATTGACAGAAGTTCTTAAGGTTTCCCTAGTTTGACGACACCTCGAAGTATTTAGGTCTTCCGGGGCCAACTCAAGGGAACCTCGTCGCGGGGTCCAACGCTCCCAGATGTTCCCACCCCCCCCCCCCGGGTCCCGCGGACGAGGGACGGAAAGAGTTCCTGTGCGCATATCATCCCTGCCAAGCTGCACCTAACGACACTTGGCACTTGCGACCCTGAAAGAACCAACAGGGTGAAAGATGAATTAAATGATTAATGAAACAAAATGGAAGGAAACGAGGAAACCCCTGAGAAAAACCATGCGTCAGGAAGGTCGACCATGGGAATCGAACCGCGACCTCCCTTATGTGAGCTTCACACGTTACCCCGGAGCCATCTCGCTCGGTTGGATGTTATATTAACTTTGCCCTAACTCCAATCAAAGGTCCCTATTTGAATCAAATTCCTTTGCAAGAGACAAAACCTGAAATATAAGGACATTTGGAAGAAAAATAACTTTTAGCATATATTTGAAAATTGAGATTTCTGCAGATCAGTTATATTCACAAATAACCAATGTCAAATATTTTCACACAGAGCAAAGGAACAACTACTGTTATACTATTTTAAACTCTTGACTTTTGAAAATATATGCAAATACAGATGTTTAAAAATAGTGTCCGATGTTTCAACAGGAGTTGGGATTGGTCAAAACTAGAATGAATGTTCATATAAACATATGTCCGGAAACAAATATGTGTTGAGATATGAGACATTTTAGAAAATGTGCAACTTATGCGCGTTTTCGATAGGTTTGGCAAACAACAATGCTTTTAAATGTCCCCATAGCCAGAAACCTAATGGATTGAGGTCCGGCGAACGAGGAGGCCATGCTACTGGACCTCCTCGACCAATCCATCGTCCATTAAATGTTTGGTTTAAGTACTGTCGCACGATGCTCACAAAATTGAGTGGTGCCCCGTCATGCATAAACCACGTGTGTCGTCTCTCCACAAGCACAACTCCTCCAAAAGCACGAGTAACTCATTGCGCAGGAATCAATGATACACAGCGTCTGTTAATCTGCTCGGTAAACTGTATGGTCCTAGGAGTCTGTCGCCCACAATTCCTGCCCACACATTGGGACTAAAGTGATCCTGATACTTAAACCAAACATTTAATGGACGATGGATTGATCGAGGAGGTCCAGTAGCATGGTCTCCGCGTTCCCCGAACCTCAGTCCATTGAATTTCTGGCTATGGAGACATTTAAAGACATTGGTGGATGCCAAACCCATAAAAATGTGCATACGTGTCACGTGTTTCTAAAATGGCTCATATATCAACACGTATTTGCTTCCGGACATATGTTTATACGAACATTCATTCTAGTTTTGACCAATCCCAACTCCTGTTGCAATATCGGACACTTTTTAAACACCCTGTATAGCTTTTTATGCATGATGTAGATGTAACACCTCTAGCCATGCACTGACCTACACAGTTCAAAATTATGCATTGAAAATACTAAGGATGTAGGTATTTATGAAAATCACTTACCCTGAAGAGACTGTTGGAGCGCTGTTGTTCAATTTCATATGGCACTGGTTGACTCGGAAGAGGCGGACCCAGTGTTGGAGATAGACGTTCTGAATTACAGAATGGGTTTCTCCTTGGAGGCATAGATCGCTTTTGCTTATGTTTCTTATATTCCCCCATTAAATTTGCAATATCCCTCTCTGTTGCCACGCTGTACACTGCATCTTCGCCATTGGAGATGGGTTCATCATCAGCAAAAATACCAGCCGTTTCTAGCTCACTGTCACTGGAATCAGGAGATGATTCTTGAACCAGATCTGCCAAAACGAAGGGACGCATAGGCTTCTTTTCAGTTGCCTCTACAGGATTTTTATCCTCAAAAACATCATCATCTTCTGAATCCACTATCGATTCCTTCTCGGCCTTTATCGAAATGTTTCCGTTGTCAGCAAGATCCTTGACCGAGTCATCCATGTCACATTTAGCTATTTCAATTGCATCATCCAGCTTCACTTTATCTTCATTAAATTCTTTTGCTTTGAGAGCGTTGCTCAAATCACAAGAATTAATTCTTTTGTCATCTGCTGACACGCTGGATGTAACAGAAGAATGCAGCAAAGATTCTTTGCGTCGAATCTCAGGAAAATCATCTGGTTGTGCAATTAAGAAAAATATAGGCTGGTCTGCTATGCGATCGACGGCAGAATGTTGACCATCTTTGTCTAACACTACATCCACATATGTTTCGCATAACTGATCAAAACTAGCGCGCAAGCGATGAACAAAGGTCGCCATATCGCTATAGACATTCTGGCAGCCATCTGCTGAAATGCATGAACTACTCATGATGCCATCATTCACGTCCACTTTTAATGCATTATCGTTTGTATCCTCAGCATCCGAGTCATTATCCTGAAATGAAGATAAATATTTGAAAGGTTTTTGTTTCCTTAAAATAAGTTACGAAGCAGATATAGGCTTCAACTGCATATACTTTGTTCAGAGTCTTTTGAGACAGTGGGAGCGAGAGATAAGGACAAAGCGTGTCCGCGCCGGACACAGGAACCAAAACAACCCAGGCAGAGTTGCAAGGTTTATGCAGTCATTCAGACACGAGTAGTGGCGCACAACAGAGATTGTACAAATCTCTTAAACCTGTACAAACATGTGGCAGCCATAGTAAACAGGTAGTGAACCTGCTACTTATAAAGCAAATTCCTCACCTATAGGACGAGGAAAACCAGTACATAAGCGGATGGCACACATTATTCAAAAAGTGTGCAATTACTTTAAAGGAGGGGACAGTAAGTGCGACTCGCCGATTGCACATACTGTGCCTGCAACTGGCGTTCCCATAAATACAGTAAAAGGAACCATTAAACTAGATATTCATAACTATAGTACTCCAACAAAGACGAAATGCTATGAAAACAAAGCCGCTCATGAATTTTATAAGACTCATGGCTTCTTTGTCGTCTTCGAAGGATGACGAAGAAGAAAAAGAAGTAGAAGACTGAGCAAATGCTAATGTATATATTATCTGTGTCAATGTAAATGTTTCGTTGTTCTGCTTATATTTCCTTCTTTCGTTCTTTTTGTGGGGTCTATGTAGTACCAACTGTGTCGATATATATTTATATAATTAATAAAGGAATAAAAGTTATGTAGTCCAAGTAAATATGATCATGTACTCTAGTTTTTATATTAAATGTATTTATCGTCCTAGGGTGAGAATAAGCTGTTGAAGCAATGCCAGTTAAGTGCACAAATAAACAAATAAATAAAGGATAAACATGTAAACAATGGAACAGAAGTATGCAAGGGACGCAAATGTTGCAACAGTGCATTTTGCTATCGCAGTGTGCCAGCACGCGTAAGTGACGTGCGGCACGAGCAAGCTGCTGCCTACCTGCCCCTCCTACTGTCTCAAAAGACTGAACAAAGTATAAAGAGAAAGCATGCCTGACACAGAATCAGAAAAATTAGTTTAAAATCCCTGATAATACAAAGAACCCACAGTGTAAAATACCATATGCTGCCTTCATGCTACTTTCAAGGCAGTAAATGCACAAACAGATCTAATTGAGAGGCTGAGGTTTTAAGATTTAAGTTACCCCTTCTTGTGCTCCAATGTTCATATATGTAAAACATTGATAACTAGGCCTCGAACCTTTATACAGCTATAGCGAAATGAGGCAATCACAAGTTACCTGTCACGTGAACAGAGTGTGACGTCATTGCGTGAGCACAGTGACAGCACAAAACACTGCCTACAGTGCATAGTGTCTCTCGAATATGTTCACTAGTTCCATAGAGTAAAATGCCTGCAGCACGAAAATCGAAATATTCACCTATTGCTGAACTTTGGAAGTGAATATTTTACTGCAAATGAGGACAGCATTGAATGCAAGTTATGCATCAACTTTATCTGCAACTTTTGTGCGTCGACTCTACCTAGCCTCGTCTGTGCAGTGATCATGTAACAGATGACCCTTCCCACTTCCTATAGTACAAACTCCGCCACCTTTCGTTCTCGTATGAAGGCTCGCTCCCTACTTATAGCCATGGTAAATTATATCAAACTATAGTTATAAGAACCTATTGCACATTTATAGTAACGTTCCTTCTGAGCTAGGTAGCTAGGTACCTACCAGCCTATGCCTTGATGTGCTTCCAGGAGACTCCAGAATTCTTTTCAAACTATCCAATGAGACACCGTTGCGTCCAACTTCATGAAGACAAAGATCGAATAAAGTCACAACTTTGATGGTCCAAGCTGCACCAGCTTGACGATATAGATTTGCTGCTCTTTCTAGATTCGCCACTTTCTGTACCAGAAATTTGAGCCCAGGACGTGAATCAAATTCAATAGCACGCTCATATGAAAAATCAAGGCACGAGAGAAGCATCTGGATGTGCTGTGGTGACATGTAGCGCATCAGTCCTGAGAGTTGCTGCTTTTCTTCACCAGGAAAACTTTTGTTGTTGCTATCTATAGGTGTTGCTGCTGGACTTTGAAGCAGAACATTTGCAAGACTGTAAGCAACAGAACGGTTGCATTAAAGGTCATAAATCAACAATATTGTAACTAGCATACAAAGTATGAAAGCAATAACTCAGGAAACATCAATTCTTATAACTTTTATAACTAAGTAGTTTTCAACTAGAAAATGAACCAAATGTTAATTTAAACAGTTTTTAAGAATATTCTTCATTATGAGTTACAGTAGTCAATAAGAAAAAGTAAATGAACTATTCATTGTTTTATCCTTTCTAAATTTAGTAAATTTGGAACATCTCTTAACTGCTACTCCTATTGAAAATAAGCAATATTTATTAAAATATGAAAGAAATGCACGTTTAAACTATGAATGTAACGGAGTTGTCAAGTCCAAACAGCTACCTGGGAATTACATGAGTTGTTCCTTGAAGCAACACACATCCCACAGTCTGAAGAAGCATCTGATGTGCCAGCAAGCCAACCACCAGGTTACGGAATGGCACCCTCACAATGAAGAGGTCAGGATTTAAAGTGTGGCTCACATCTGGCGGATACAACAGAAAGATATAGCTTCTCTCCTCACTTCCATTTACTGACCCTGTCTCCATTGAACCAATGCTTGGCTGCAGACTTTGCATTTGCGGTGCTGATATATCTCTTTGGCCCTCCAGCAAGAACACCTGAAAAGTAATATCTAAACATTTTCATATTCCCAACTTAACCAGTCCACCTAAAATTAACGTTGTGCACAGTTATTCTGCTGGTAGAGTATGTAAAATTGTACACTATGGGATCAAAAGTGTTCGGACAACCATATTCAACCGCACTTGACATTTGCCCTCGTGCTCACCTCGTGTAATGTCTTCTAATATATGACTGATCCACCCTTTTTACCTTTTTGAGCGTTCGCCATTACAGGCATGCTTAAAGATTGGATAATGATAGGTCCCTGAGTAATGAGATGAGCTAACAGCAGATATGGGTATGAATGTTGTGATCTTGGACAAAGTAGGCGTTCAGCATCTCGATACATTCTATCAGGTTGAACCTGACAGGTTCTCATTAGGATCCTTGAGCAGGCCAAAAAACAAACACCAACCCTGGAGACCATGCAGCTTGAACAGGCCCTCTGTTATGCGTAAACACAGAGGTCATTACTGAACTGGTCTTCTATAGCAGGCAGCAATAGAAATAGAACACTATAATATTCCAATCACCAAATTTCACGCCAGTCCATACCAGTCTGGTAGCAGCCGTTCATCAGGCCATCTTCAAACTTAGACAATTCTTCCGGAAGGCCGCGTCAAATACGGTAATTCAATATTTATTTCCATTGCTCCATGATGCAGTAGCGCTGCATATGTGTTGATGAAATGAGTGGTTAAAGCACCGCTGCTTTGCCATGGTTTTTGTTTGGTTTGGTTCAAGGGCGCTCAACTTCTAAGTTATCAGCGCCAGCTTTGCCATGGAAACATCGCGTCGAAGTCATTGTGGCAGAAGTAGACTCTGACATACTGAGGAATTCCTCAAAGACGGATGAATTGTGGTTTCTTCAACGGTCTCTTCAAGGGTTTGCAATGTCTGATGTAAAAAGAAAGACAAACAGTGTCGTCGTTTTTAGATTGTGGCCACTGCATGGTCAGGTTTCTACTTCACTGTGACGTAGGGAACAACTTACTGCGGAGTGTTTAGGAGGGTTGACATCTCCCATGCTGGCACTTGTGGCACCCAATCACCTGGCCAGTTTGCAATTTGTGACCCACGGTTTAACTGTGAAAGCTATACGTGTAGTCCGCGTGGTGCGTAGCGCCAGTCTATACACTGTTCCAAAAAGCATTAATTCTGAGGCGGCTTCCGGATGCTTTTGATCACATAGCGCAGTTTTAGCTAAAGAGTAGATTATCTGTATGAACTAGTTGTCAAAACTGATTGTATTATGCGTTATCAGCAAATTCAATAGAAAATTGTGCAAGCAGAATTTCAGTTGTGACACAGGTTGACATATTAACAACCCTAAACTACATTATAATTGACAGTACCTGCGGAGGAAGGTCCCAGACATTTACACCCTTCAATTATGAAGGGAATCCAGCTGACAGTAGTGAACCGGCAACTGGCATTTAATGTCCTAGGTTCGGTAGCTGTTTAGTGCATTCCATAACTCTTGTTACATAAGAACTGGAGGTTCTGCAAGTCACCGAGAGCATGCACGAAACTAGGGACTTCACAAACATTTTACACGAATCTGGTTTACACGCAAAAGGGGTAAATTTCCATAATATTTGAAAGAACACTACTGCAAATAGCACGACTATGCAAAGGGTAAATACACTCACGAGAATCAATGGCCTGAAATCAATGTTCACACATTCCAGATCTCATAACCTGTGTTGAACTTTCTTGCAAAAAGTAAAACAAAATAAAACAAAAGAATGTGTAAACAGTAGTTTGTTGACGTCTTACCTGCTGAGCAAGTTGTTTGAGACGCTCGCTTTCCCTCAAGGTACAATCCCTGCGTGCAGCCACCTTCACCTGACCAATATCTCCGTAGAAACTATGAGAACCATGGCGGAAGGCCACCATCAGTTGTTGCAAGGAGTGTAGGGAGACAGAGCATGCCCTGTGCACTGCCAAACACGTCACTTGCCACTGTTCGTCAGTGAGCACTGGTCCAGCACTCAGGATTACATGTCTGCAAAATTTCACACATCAAATACCAACTTTGGTCGCAAAATCAAACAAAGCTTTAGAAAACTTATATACATAGTGCTCTAGGCAACATAGCGACCATTATAATATGAGCATAACAATGATAGTGGTTTGTGTATGCAGAACGGGTTCCACTGCTGTCCTTTAAAACGCCATGGTGCTGTTAAATAAGGTATAAAGCGACAAACATAATATATACGATTATACCTAGTCATATTATAACTTTTCTTATAACTGTAAACGTGGGTAACACAACAAAGAACGACACTATCGAAAACATATTATACCATTTATTAACCATAATATGGTGAATACACAGAACAATTAATTACACACAAGCGCGGCCAACCATCTATAGCAGCACGTATGACATTTATGTCCAAATGTTGCACTGTTTTCTTTAGATCTCGTTTTAGGGTGCCCAGATTTCTGTGTAGTGTCAAGCAAGCTTTACCCCCATAGTTAGTAATCCAGCGGAATCAGGTCTGGACTTCCTGGTGGCCAATCTTGGTGAGCTATACACTCGGTAACACTGTCCTTAAGCTACTGTTGCACGTGCTTAGCCTTATGACTGGTGCAGTCTTATGATATTATATAACACTGCGGTTTTCAACAAAACCCTGCACACTTTAGACCCTTTAGAGAATGTGGCGCCATACACTTGATGTGCTATTAGGTAATGAATGTGATGCCAAATTTCACAATATTAAAGAGAATGAATGAATGAATGAATAAATGCAGTTATATGAAAGTATAAGTACTGTGATAAAATCAGTCCAGTTACTTTTCTATCATATTTTTCTGCTAAATTTTTGTGAAACAGTTTTCTTTTACTGACGTTAACGCAGTCCACAGTTTTCCTGATGTTACAATTCACAACTGTTTAAGAGGTGGAATCAGGACTGTTAAACATTGCCCACACACGGCTTGTGTGTTTAAAAACACCAGCAGTAAGCTTGTTGGCATAAATAAATAATAATTACCATCTAAAGGTTACTTAAACTCGGGACATAAAGTACTTACAATTGTAAGTCACCCTTTAGGTGTTTATCTCTGATATGAGATTCTCCTGTGGTCTACCGGGAAAGTACGAATCGGTTGGGGAATTTAATGTCATAGTGACAAGTTGGCCATGGTAGCTTAGTGGTTAGAGCAGCCGCTCGATAAGCGGAAGATCCGTGGTTCAAATCCCGGTTATAGCACTGAATTTTTCAGTCCTGATTCCAACTCTTAAGCATTGCCCACACACGTCTTGTGTATTTAGAAACACCGGCAGTAAGTTTGTTGGCATAAATAAATAATAATAATAATTGTTTACTTTTTGTAACCTTGACTCAGTACTTTCACTGTCTCTCCTACACAAACTCCGATGATACCATCATTCGACGCTTGTTAAATCTTCTTCACTTCCACGCGGCGCACCTTTCACGATAACCGTACCCTACACACGCACGCACACACACACACACACACACACACACACACACACACACACACACACACTGACCGTCTCATGTCTATAACTCTCACTCTTCTGCTGTTTCCTCGCCTCCTTATATAACGGGGATGATATCACACGGACCTTTCTCGAACTTCTTCGCGAACACGCCGGCGATGATAGCAAGATCTTTCTCGAAGGCTCTGGAGAAACCCCCTTTTGGTTGTGCCGCTCCATTGTTGTTAGTCACTACACACAAACAGTCGCGCGCGGCAGCCTGACCTAGGGCGACTGTTTGTGTGTAGTGACTAACAACAATGGAGCGGCACAACCAAAAGGGGGTTTCTCCAGAGCCTTCGAGAAAGATCTTGCTATCATCGCCGGCGTGTTCGCGAAGAAGTTCGAGAAAGGTCCGTGTGACATCATCCCCGTTATATAAGGAGGCGAGGAAACAGCAGAAGAGTGAGAGTTATAGACATGAGTCGGTCAGTGTGTGTGTGTGTGTGTGTGTGTGTGTGTGTGCGTGCGTGTGTAGGGCACGGTTATCGTGAAAGGTGCGCC
Source organism: Tenodera sinensis (assembly GCA_030765045.1). NCBI lineage: Eukaryota > Metazoa > Arthropoda > Insecta > Mantodea > Mantidae > Tenodera > Tenodera sinensis. The sequence continues at coordinate 19,092,443 of CM060964.1, forward strand.
ACGTTGAAGTGAAGAAGATTTAACGAGCGTCGAATGATGGTATCATCGGAGTTTGTGTAGGAGAGACAATGAAAGTACTGAGTCAAGGTTACAAAAAGTAAACAATTATGATTATTATTTATTTATGCCAACAAACTTACTGCCGGTGTTTCTAAATACACAAGACGTGTGTGGGCAATGCTTAAGAGTTGGAATCAGTTGCTCGCCAGCCTGGTATGTGATGTGAAGTAGTTTAGCCGCGACAGTCCTTTGTTCTGTGCCGCGCCTGGCGTCACACTACATTGATCGCTATTAATCGCGCGAGTCCAAGGGCCTACATGCTTTTGAAACACATAGAATAATAAATCAAGATAAAAAAAACACAAAAATAAAAGGGAAAAGAAATGGCGCTACAAGAAGACATCCTGCACGAAAACAGTATGATAAAACTATTCAAAAATAGCATCTGAAATATAGACAACCTACAAAAATAACGTATGACGATGCACTTTTGTGCAATATTATATTACCCAGGAACACAACTTACTAATGAGTGCAAAGTGACATAAAATAATGCATTATTAAAACATCAGCAACACCCAGTAATAAGTGCGTGCTGCGCTATTCAGTGTCAAACCAGAGGATGCACCCGAAATGCTTGCAAATACAACTCATTCATTTACATCGTAACATACGAAACGGCTTATATAAATATAATTTCATCATACCATCGATAGCATTCACTTCCCAAACTTTCGTAGCTTTTTCTTTTTTCTTTTCTTTTTTTTTTTTTTTTTTTTTCCCAAAGTTGAAGCTAAAGAAATTCCATGTGAGGTTTCAGTTGACCAAGAGGCAGTTAAGAGTATGTGAATAATTTCCACAACGTAGAGTAACTTTCGACTGGGAAACCATGATCCCAAACATAATCCCGAGTCAGTACTAATAATACTGTTAAGTTGCACTTTATTATGCACAGGGTTCAGTGTAATAGGTTACAAAAGATGTTCCAACACACCACCACATTGAGTACAGGCATTGCACCGTCGAATAAAGCCTTGGCGCACTCACTCGAATATCCCAGTTCGCCAGATGCCACAGATATTCTGGCTACTAGTGTTTCTAGATCGTCCACTGGTGTCTGATACACCAGAGCTTTGATATGCTCACAAAAGAAATAATCAAGTGACGTTAAGTCCGGGGAACGGGGTGGCCATGCAAGTGGTCCCCGTCTTCCCATCCAACGTTCAGGATATTTGCGATCTAGGAAGCGCCGCACGTTGACATCAAAATGTGGTGGCACTTCATCCAGTTGCATCCATGCTTGGTGGCGTAAGCAAGTGTTACATCTTCTAACAACTCCGGAAGAACTTGCTCCAAGAAGATCAGGTATCTTGGCCCATTCAAATGTTGTATTACAACTTAACATTATTATCATTGTTACTGAATCGGGATCGAGTTTGGGAACATGAGTTCCTAGTCCAAAGTTACTCTATTCTTTCTGCTATTTCTATTCCTTAATTCTTTTCAGCAATCTTTTGAAGCATCCTGTAGAACTGTTATGTTCTTGGTCCATAAGATGCATTTCTGTGAGTGAGACAATATCTAACAGCACAGTTACCACTGGAATGGCTGTTTCCCCATGCGGTCAGGCCACGCAGTCCTCAGTGTGCATCTGAGTTTGACATACCTGGTTTTGTCTCCTAACTTTCTGCAATGCGGTGGAAAAGCTACCTTAGTACTAAGTCTATTTGTGCAATCAGAGGCGGAATAAGAATACACCACATTTAATTACTTGGCAAAATTACACTGCAGTTGCAGTTCTCTTCTCGAAGTACCCTAACACACAAAGGGCGGTTTCAGCAGTGTTCATTTGGGTGGTGCTCAACCAGGAGGATGAACGTCCGCTGCACTCCTTGCTTCTTTCCGTACAAAAAGTACATTAATGGCGGCGACGGTAAACTGCACGTACATACAAACAACACTAAAGAAAGTCTCACTCCATCTCGCGTCTACGTCACATTTATCGATATACGAGGCCATGGACACTTCAGTGGTTGCTTTAGGCCACGGTGCACTGGCGTGCCACTCCTTTTGCTGAATAACCATAACCAATAATCAAAACAAAGGTTACAAAATGGCGTAGAGACGAAATACATGTTTACGCTTTCGATCGTATTGGCTAAAAGAGAAAGAGGCAAAGTGAGTGCATTCAGTTTGTTATACACGCCTCTTATCATGGCTGGTAGCTATCCCTTATAGATTAGTGCAGGTCACCGTTTGAAGGGGTTAAAATCCAAGGTGAAAATTTGATGAGCGCCTAGGTTAGCGAAATGTGTGTGTGTGTGTGTGTGTGTGTGTGTGTGTGTGTGTGTGTGTGTGTGTGTGTGTGTGTGTGTGTGTGTGTGTGTGAGAGAGAGAGAGAGAGAGAGAGAGAGACATTCTAAAATGTATCATGGATCGTTTTCAGAAAAAGCAAAGGCATCAACCTCCCCTCTTTCCCCCCTTATTTCTGTGTCATCAAGTCACCATGCTCTGTGATAGACAAGGTGAAGAACACGCCTCAGAAGACCCCAGGAAACGATACAAAATATGCCGAAGATTACCTTTGGCGTTCTTTGTCCATTTCACGTGCACTACGGAAATAAATGTAAGCTACAGACATGTAATTTCTATACATGTGTCCCAAAATTAGACCGACAAACTTTGGGAGCTGATAGATAACATTATTTTAAACCCTTTTTGTCAAGGAAAGTTTTTTGCTGCGGTGCTTCGTTTAAGCGCTAGACGAGTTAATATCATTACTGCCTCCCACCCAGTTTAAATATGTGCGGCAAAATCAACAATTAAAATGAGTATTGCATTTATCAGCTCCCAAAGTTTGTCGGTCTAATTTTGGGACACCCTGTATAGAGATTTTGCATATGTAATCTGCACGCATCAACGTTCCAGGTAATAAAACGTCTATGTAAATTGCAGGCAACGCTTACGGTGGTTATACCCTTTAAAACAGCATTTTAAATTGCACAGTGTGAATAATACATCCTATTTTCAAAATAATGTTACGCCAGCCGACGCCAGTGGCAACACAGAAAAGGCTCGGGACCGGGCTGCCTCACATCATAGGCGGTATGTGCATCAAACACGCTCAAGGCCAGCTGCCTCATGGACTCTGTTAACACCGGACAACAATCAGAGCAGCAACACAAAGGAGTTTTCGATGTCATTCGAGAAGTGTCTGGCGGCCGGCGCATTTGTAGTAGTTTCAGAAAGATCCGTATTATGTCATTCTTGCTATATAAGGAGGCGAAGCAACGAGTTAAGGAGTCAGTCAGTTTTTAGTTTTAGTGTGTCAGCTGTGTGAAAGGAGTGAGTCAAGGATACGAGAAGAAAACAGTTGTGAGCTGTAATATCATGAAAGACTGTAGACTGTGTTAACGTCAGTAAAAGAGAACTGTGTTGTGCTTTCAGTTATAACAAAATAAAGTGAGGAAAAGTAATTGGACTGGATGTTGTCATCTTTGTCACAATAATAACCCACAACTCTATAAAACATTAACTTTAAATGATTAAATTTATATTGGTAGATGGCATTCCCTTCTCTAAACCCTCGCCTTACAAGCGGTGTATTCGGATAGCCCCGATAGTATACTTTTGTGAATAAGACCAGGATACATTATAACAGATACTCGGGACTTTGTGGCTATGTTTAATAAGATTTTCACATTACAACAGTCCTGTCTGTACGCACTCGTATGCATTTTAATAGTACTATTACTTAAAACTGACCAGCGTAATCAGATTACCCCACTTGGAATGATACGCTGGATTCTTATTTTTTCTGAGATTAAATGGGATTTGTTGTTTGAATTTTATCTTCTTTCTTTCCTCTGATATTCATTTTACTTCATTTTACCTGCATGGTCGGATCTGTTAAGAGAAACCCCGTGGTCGGTGTGTGGCGGATATTGGCCTTCTAGGTCTCATCCCTGTACCATACTATCTTGTTTCTACATGTATCCAGAGAGGCCTTAGCGCTAGGTAACTGTATCTCTGCTTCTGTGACGGCAAATGGCAGCTGCGACACGTGTTCACATACCTGCTTCTACATGTGGCGGGTAGATGGCATTATTGTGTCGCCCAGTCTACCTGTTTTCAATATACATAAACAGATGGCAGCGCATTCGCTATTACCATCTATTTTTATTATACTTTCTTTTAGATATAAGTGAAACTTTGGGCAGTGATATTAAATATCTAATACGGTATTTAACTTGTCAATTAAGCGACACAAAATAAAACCGTAAGACTGGTCGGCCCACGGGATTTGAACCCAGGACCTCCCTAATGCGAACCACAGACGTTACCGTCTGAGCCATCCAACTCCTGAATATATCTTATTCGTTCCACTTTCTGTTCTAAAACGCATTACCATTGTTTTAAAAAATTACAAGAATTGAAATTTACTTCTAGTCCATTCCTCTTTGTGGGAACATTGAATAACATGTGCCAGTAGGCAAATGCTACATTTTTTTTAAATATTCATATATCACATATAGTTCTTTAAACCTTATTTCTACCGGTGTAGATTCCTAAAAGTGTCCCGAGGTCTTACTGACGAAGAAATGCTGCATATTCTGTATACTGTCCGACAATGATAATGAAAAAGCTTTCTAGATTTTGAAAATGATGAAGAGTGCTGTAGGCCTCTGACGAGAAAATGTGTGAGGGGTGTTCTGCTCTCTGGGAGGGGGCGCGGGGAAGGGGAACAGTACCGTATGACAGCTCAACATGGTGTATAAAAATATGACTATCTACATTAACTACTGCGTTTCTCTCACGAGAATATGGCTGTAAGGAATGTGTTTAACGTCAACAACTTCAACGTTTTTTGAGAAAGATTACGACTAGGGTTTCAAGGCTTAAGCCCCTTAGAAAACATACGCTCTAGTGCTAGCAATACTGGGATACTAACGTCCGTGGTGGTGGTAGTGGTGGTGGTGGTGGTGGCGCTGGTGGTGGTGGTGGCGGTGGTGGTGGCGGCGGTGTTGGTGGTTGTGGTCGTGGTTGTTGTGGTGGTTGTTGTGGTGATGGTTGTGGTGGTGGTGGTTGTGACGTTCACTGTTTTTTGCAGTGATTTTAATGGTGCTGGTTTTACTAATGGTACCGCTGGTTTGGATGTGGTAGTGATGGTTGTGACGTTAACGGTGGTTTTGGTGGTGGTGGTGATGGTGAAGGTTGTGGTGGAAGTAGTGGTGGCGGTGGTGGTGATTATGGTAGCGGTGGTTGTTGTGGTAGCGGCCGTGCTATTGGTATTAGTGGTGATGGCGGCAACGGTAGTTGTGGTGATAGTGTTTGTGGTGTTGGTGGCAGTGGTAGCGGTGGCATGGGTAGCAGTAGCGATGATGATGATGGCGCTGATGGTGGTAGAGGTAGTGCCGATGCTTGTGGTTGTTATACCATAGTCTGTGGTGATTGTGGTGGTTGTGGATATGGTCGTGGTGGTTGTGGTTATGGTCGTGGTGGCTGTGGTGATGGTGGTTGTAATAATGGTGGGGGTTGTGGCGGTGATTATGGTGGCGATGGTGGCTGTGGTGATGATGGTTGTAGTGATATTGGTGATTGTGGTGGTTGTGGTGATGGTGATAGTTGTAGTGGTGGTGATTCCTTTTTTTGAATTAACATCCTCCAACATTGTGTCATATCGGACGGTGAATGAATGAAATGGGTGAAATGATGCTCAAATGAGTCCGAGGTCCATGGAGCTTTAAGTTACCCGACATTCGTCTCTCAGGATAAGGGAAACCTCGGAAAAAACCTTACCCGGATAACTTACCCTAAGCGAGATTGGAACTCGCGACCTCTTGAACGTGAGGCAGACACGCTAACCATCACGCTACCGAGGCGGGCGGTTGTGGTAATGGTGGTGTAGTGGTGACAGTTGTGGTGGTGGTTGTTGTAGTGGTGGTTGTGTTGGTGGTTGTGGTGGTGGTTGTGGCGGTGGTTGTGGTGGTGGTTGTGGTGTTGGTGGTTGTGTGGTGGTTGTGGTTGTTGTGATGGTTGTGGTGGTAGTTATGGCGGTGGTTGTGGTGGTGGTTGTGTTGACGGTTGTGGTGGTGGTTGTGGTTGTTGTTATAATGGTTGTGGTTGTTGTTATAATGGTTGTGGTTGTTGTGGTGGTTGTGGTGGTGGTTGTGGTGGTGGTGACGGTTGTAGTGGTGGTTGTGGTGGTTGTGGTGGTGGTGGTTGTGGTGACGGTTGTGGTGGTGGCGGCGGTGGTAGTTGTGGTGACGGTTGTGGTGGTGGTGGTGGTTGTGGTGATGACTGTGGTGGTGGTTGTGGTGATGATTGTTGTTATGGTTGTGGTGATGGTTGTGGTGGTGGTTGTGGTAATGGTTGTGGTGGTGGTTGTGGTTGTTGTAGTAATGGTTGTTTTTTTATTTTAATTAACCTCCTCCTACATTGTGTCATATCGGACGAATGAATGAATGAAATGGGTGAAATGATGCTCAAATGAGCCCGAGGTCCATGGAGCTTTAAGTTACCCGACATTCGTCTTCTCAGGGTAGGGAAAACCTCGGAAAAAACCTTACCCGGATAACTTACCCTAAGCGAGATTCGAACCCGCGACCTCTTTAACGTGAGGCAGACACGCTAACCATCACGCTATCGAGGTAGGCGGTAATGGTTGTGGTGGTGGTTGTGGTGATGATTGTGGTGGTAGTTGTGGTAATGGTTGTGGTGGTTGTGGTTGTTGTGGTAATGGTTGTGGTTGTGGTGATGGTTGTGGCGATGATTGTTGTGATGGTTGTGGTGATGGTTGTGGTTGTGGTAATGGTTGTGGTTGTTGTGGTAATGGTTGTGGTGGTTGTGGTTGTTGTGGTAATGGTTGTGCTGGTGGTTGTGGTTGTTGTGGTGGTTGTGGCGGTGGTTGTGGTTGTTGTGGTTGTGGTGACGGTTGTGGTGGTGGTTGTGGTGACGGTTGTGGTAGTGGTTGTGGTGGCGGTGGTACTTGTGGTGACGGTTGTGGTGGTGGTGGTGGTTGTGGTGACGGTTGTGGTGGTGATTGTGGTTGTTGTGGTGATGACTGGTGGTGGTTGTAGCGGTGTTTGTGATGGTGGTTGTGGTAAAGGTTGTGGTGGTGATTGTGATGGTGGTTGTGGTGATGACTGTGGTGGTGGTTGTGGTGGTGGTTGTGGTTGTTGTGGTAAAGGTTTTGGTGGTGGTTGTGGCGATGATTGTTGTAATGGTTGTGGTGATGGTTGTGGTTGTTGTGGTAATGGTTGTTTTTTTTTTATTTTAATTAACGTCCTCCAACATTGTGTCATATCGGACGAATGAATGAAATGAAATGAAATGGGTGTAATGATGCTCAAATGAGTCCGAGGTCCATGGGTAGGGAAAACCTCGGAAAAAAACCTTACCCGGATAACTTACCCTAAGCGAGATTCGAACCCGCGACCTCTTAAACGTGAGGCAGACACGCTAACCATCACGCTATCGAGGCGGGCGGTAATGGTTGTGGTGGTGATTGTGGTGGTGATTGTGGTGGTGGTTGTGGTAATGGTTGTGGTGGTGGTTGTGGTGGTGGTTGTGGTGGTGGTTGTGGTGGTGGTTGTGGTGATGGTTGTGGTGGTGGTTGTGGTGGTGGTTGTGGTGGTGGTTGTGGTGATGATTGTTATGATGGTTGTGGTGATGGTTGTGGTAGTGGTTGTGGTGGTTGTGGTTGTTGTAATGGTTGTGGTGGTGGTTGTGGTGATGATTGTGGTGGTGGTTGTGGTGATGATTGTGGTGGTGGTTGTGGTGATGGTTGTGGTGGTGGTTGTGGCGGTGTTTGTGATGGTGGATGTGGTGGTGATATTGGTAGTAATCGTCGAGAGGAATTGAAGCGAGTGGTAATGTAGAACAGATTCTCCCTGCAATACAGACTAGGTGCAGCTACTCACTTTGCAGTGCGCAATCTCCGATCTTGTTCTTGAGTAGATATGTTAAGTGTCAAGCTGTTACAAATAAAAGTCGACGCATGTAAAGCAACACCAAGCTGTGGTCTAGCCTAATGCAGTGTGACAGGAGTGGTTCGTTACCTACACACCCGGGCGATCTCAGAGCCTGCTGACACCAGAGATAGGATCACTTGGCTCCATTTCATAGCGAGAAACAAAACACTGTCAGTTGTTCAGCCGCCGCGCCGGTGGAAAAGAAAAACAGTATATACCTGCTTCACTAGGATACATTAGCTCCTCTTGTAGTGCATAATGATTGCTAGAGTTATGTGAAACAAGCTATGTGTTATCTATTTGTGTATTTTATTTTACGCTGAACGTCTATCAGCGCCTCAACAACACTGAATACCCGCAGTGAACACTCAAATGGTAGTTAAGATTTCTCCCTGAATTTCGATAATCTTTTTATTGACTAACTGCGGGCAGACAGCCTACGTAAACGCGGGCAATTGTATTTCCCAAGGCGACCATTTTACGTTGCTTATTGTCAGCATTCATCATCTGAGCACCGTAAAATTGGAACAAATTCACCGCCATTCGAACCAGAAACCCAAAGGCAACAGCAATATACTAACGAAGAAATACAAGTGGTATAGTTGGTCTGCAGCTTAAGTTAATTATGGCGCGCTAATGAATATACCGATGATAAGCAGGTTAAATGTCAAATGAAAACGTTAGTGTGACAGCAAATTTTACTGATTGGCGAGGCTGTTTTTTAAGTCACTGTTTTGAACAGTTAATACCTAACGTAGATTTAAATTAGGGTCCATATGTTTATATTATGTCGAGATGAATTCAGCTGGAAGATACAGGCAGTTTGCAGAATTCATGCGATGGGAAATCTCAAAACGGTGTACGTTAAAAGAAAACGATATGCAGTAACTTTTAGTCATGGATAAAACATAATGTGCCTTGCTTCCCTCAGTATTCCAAGTTGAAAAATCAGGAAAAGAATATGAACGCTGTTGTCTATCTAAACATACCGATTCGTTAAACGATATTTATCAAGGCCGTAACACACAATAATTATATCTAAAATATAGTAAAGTGTTTGCATCTCTAACGAAATACGCATCGTTTTACCTTCAATGTACAAAGATGGCGAATCTCTTTGCCAGGATATGTGCGAGCGACGTCATTCAAATTGATGGTGGGGGTAACCTCTCTTTCATTCCTTGAAATAAACAAGACATTGCTGATAACGGGAGGGTACGGTGCTTAATCACGTACTGTTTCCAATGTTTACTGCACGGAAGTCGAAGAGATACTAACCTGATACCTCTAAGGTCTTATAAATAGAGAAGTGAACTCGACCATACACCATTACGCAACCATCGGCCATTCGCCACGTCTAAAAGATACCTCTGTAACTGCTGTTCTAGCCGAGGATAGTTGCCGACTCTGAAGAGATACTCAAAGAGAGCCTCCCTGCTATTTTCTTAATATGAAAGTAATCATACAGCGCGGCCCACACAGACGAATAGGATCTATTCCATTTTTCAAGAAAGCAAATGTAGTCCACTATCGTTCAGACGGCTTCCATGGAGGGTATAAAAAGTTCCTCACTTCGAAGATTACCAAAGCTTGATTTCCTGTTTTACATTAAATTATTAAATAAATTTCGCAAAAGTTTTAAACCTACCCGTAAATGAAATAGCTTCTGACTATATAATTTCGAGTGAAGAAACAGAGATCACTAATTGTTATAACTTCGATGCGAGGAAATGTTATCTCTGAACGCCCGCACCATCAAGTGGAGTCCTCGCTAAAAGAACTGATGTACGCTTGTTAACGGTTATTTGATCGACAACTTCGATTCCGAATACTTATCCTAACTTTTATTTCAACTACTGTACTTTGCACTTCATGCAAATTATTCCTATCACTTACAGACTTGACATTTAAGAATAATCCCTGCACGAATGAATTATACTGCATTATTATTACTATTCTTATTCTTATTGTTGTTGTTGCTGCTGCTGTTATTATTATTATTATTATTATTGTTATTGTTATTGTTGTTGTTATTGTTATTGTTATTGTTATTGTTATTGTTATTAGTATTATTATTATTATTATTATTATTATTATTATTATTATTATTATTATTATTATTATTATTATTATTATTGTTATTGTTATTGTTATTGTTATTGTTATTGTTATTGTTATTGTTGTTGTTGTTATTATTGTTGTTATTGTTATTATTGTTGTTATTGTTGTTATTATTATTATTATTGTTATTATTATTATTATTATTGTTATTATTATTATTATTATTATTATTATTATTATTATTATTATTATTATTATTATTATTATTATTATTATTATTATTATTATTATTATTATTATTATTATTATTATTATTATTATTATTATTATTATTATTATTATTATTATTATTATTATTATTATTATTATTATTATTATTATTATTATTATTATTATTATTATTATTATTATTATTATTATTATTATTATTATTATTATTATTATTATTATTATTATTATTATTATTATTATAAATTTACTTTTGCAGACCTACAAATACACTGCTTTTCAACTTGTCTGTTAAACCACTTATCGATCAGGTTTGTTTTCTCTATTACTCATGGTTTATTTCCACTCCCGCTCTATCTAGTTTCTCTTAACCAAATACTAGGTACTTTTATGAATATTGAAATCTGTATTTTGAATTTTCTGGCTATAACCGCCGGGGTACTTCTAACTGGGAAAATAGGAACCCTGCCATCTGCTTTGAGGTGGCAACGTTGCGGCAGCCCTTAGGATCCAATCGACTCATCCATCCTCTCGGGGGGTGCCCCGTCAGGAGCATAGGCACAAAAGATTGCCTTTCTGTCGAGGTGCTAAGTCCCCCTCCAGAAGTTGTCATAGAGTTAGAGACTGAACTGTAAATATGTTTGTGCTCGACCATACCCAAATGTATTAATTATAAGTCTGGTAGCGATTCTTTAATGGACCTCCTTAAGTTCAAACTTTCATTAAAGGTTTGGTCTTCATCCAATCGGAGATTTCAATTTTCATTAAAGGACAGTTGTTCCACCAATCAGAGAATTCCCATGCAGCAATGGCAAAGCGCAATATCGATTAATTCTCGAAACGCAACTAGCGCGAGTTTAGAAAACGCTAAAATGTCGGACACTACTGACAGTGAGATGCAACTTACTCCACCTGCCTAAGTAAGATGCAACTTACACAAAACACACAAATTAACCTCAACACAGCATCAACTTCCAACAATATTGCACTAAGTACAGTCCCGCAAATTAATTTCACTAATTGTACAATAAATAACTTATACATGAAATAAAGTTTCGTCTGAAAACCAATATATTCAATTTGCCTTCTATTTTTCAATGTTACGTAGCATTCCAGGGTTATCATTTTCATCATGCAGCTGTGACGTGCTGGAAACGAATCGATCGTTTAGCGCCTGAGCAGAACTGCAAATATCAGCCGATGTAATATGTAGGTCATTGTCCCTGGTGAGTGTACATTTTACAATATTTCAACTATAAAATTAGGTACATGGTCGAGCATAAATTGTCGTATGAAGCTTAATTACTAAGACTATAGTCTCGTTGCATAATATACTATGATGTTTGTTACCATGTGGATACTCCCCTGTTAAATGTAGATATGCCTAACTATGGCTTAAAACACTAACGTTAACTTCTGAACTTTTGCGACGTTGTAAGAGGAAGCATCTGATGTGTTGCACTCACATGACTTTCTCTACTCTTGTACTAACCATTCTTACAAACTCTTATTCCTATATCTTCTTCGTGTTAGTTGAGACAAACATTTGCAGAAATTATCTTATTATCTTCTTGTAGGTACAAGGGGAATATGGGAATACAGTAGGCTTTGAGCGATAGTCATATGTTTTAAAGCTTTGAGATTCCGTTCTCTTTGCACGGCTAACATATAAAAAAATAAAAGTGGTGTTCCATTTGACAGAAGTATAAGTTCTCCAAATCTCACATAAATAACAAGGAATATCCCCGAAATGGTTCACTTTACAAAAAAAATATATTCAGACATAAATCATGTTTTAGCAAGATCTACATTTTTGTATAGTAAGATTTGGTCTATTTCTACGGGTTTACCGATTATGCAAAAGTCATCCAGAATAAATAGCACTACATGGGCTATAGCCCGAAAATTCAAGATATACATTTCATTTGTCATAAAAATATCTCAAAGATTTGGCATTTTAATCAAAATCGTTAGAGCCATTTTCAAGAAAATAAAGATGTTCGAAAAATGTTCCATGCAAAGGATAGTTTAGGGTGGAGTAATTTTCTTCAAAATCTTCGTGTTGCATCCTTGATAGACATTAACCTTAAATACCAACTTTAGTTTTTAACCGACTTTTCGTTTTTGAGTTATGCTGTCCACAGATTGACAGACACAGAGACACACACACGGACCTTTTTCTAAAACTGCTTTTTTTTATTCAGAGGGTCTCAAAACATATATTTCCGGTGAAAGCTCGACATCGAATTTTTGGGTGGAATACAATACTTCCTCTACTTACTATACGTAGTAGAGAAAGAAAAAAGTGTTTCAGGGCTTTCAAGACCTTAGGGGTCCAGAAAGTATATGAACGCACATACACAAAATAATTTCAAAGTTCCGGAACTTTCCATTTCAGATTTGAATCCTTGTGAGCAAGTTATTCTTTCAGAAACTAAAATGCCAAATGTGGAACTTGAATGGAGTTTCTCATGACATATTAGCAAGCAGGAACAGTACAACTGGAGGGGATTCAACATCTATGAACATAGCTGTAGTGCTGGCTTCCTGTGGCTTTGCATAAAGAATTCTTGCCACAAGTTTAACTATCGTGGTTAACCCGGAGGGGTTAACTGCAATGACCTGCTAGAGTCAGACTGTGCCACGTCTAGGACACACCTTCGCAGACAAACGGCGCCCAGTAGTGGATATTCGCACCTCAGAGGGCTGGAAACCGAACGATCCCTCCCACTCGCTTTTCATCAACAACATATTCCTTACCTCAACATTGAGCTTCAAAGGTTCATTACCACGGAAGCAAAGTTCACAATAAAGAGATTCTAAAGGGACAAAAAATCAAAATATTCAAATATCTCGACTATTTATTAGGGTGAAAATATTACAAATATACAACTAAAATGGCCGCGCCGTGGTTGAGTGATTAGAACATTCACCTCTTACCAGACTGGCCCAGGTTCGATGCCAGGAGACTGCACGTGGCATTTTTTGGTGGACAATGCGGCGCAGGAGAAATGTGATGTGTTGCACTCACATGACTTTATCTACTCTTGTACTAACTATTCTTACAAACACTTATTCCTATATCTTCCTCGTGTTAGTTGAAATAAACATTTGCCGTAATTATCTTATTGTTTATCTTCTTGTAAGTACAAGGAGAATATGTTATAAATCTTTCAAGTTCCGTTATCTTTGCACGGTTAACATATAAAAAAATGAACAACGATGTTCCATTTGACGAAAGTTTGTTTTCCGAAACTGACACAAATAACAAGGAATATCAAAATGGTTCACTCCACAAAAAAGAAATTACTTACACATAAATTGTGTGTTTTAGCAAGATCTACATTTTTGTATTGTAAGATTTCGTCTATGCCTTACGGTTTACCAGTTATGCAAAAGTCATCCAGAGTGAATGGGACTACATAGGCTATAGCCAGAAAGTTCAAGATATAAATTTCATTTGCCATAAAAAAGTCTGAAACATACGCCATTTTAATCAAAATCGTTAGACCCATTTTCAACAAAATCAGAACTTTCGAAAAATGTTCCATGTAAATGGTAGTTTAGGGTAGATGAATTTTCTTCAAAATGTTCGTGTCGCATCCTTAAAAGACATTAAACTTAAATACCAACTTTGGTTTTTAACCGACTTTTCGTTTTTCAGTTATGCGGTACACAGATTAACAGACGCACATACCCACCCACACACACACACGCACACACTCACGCACGCACACGCACAAACACACACACACAGACCCCCCCACACACACAAACACGCGCGCGCGGACCTTTTTCTAAAAGTGCTTTTTTCTTATTCAGGGGGCCTCTAAGCATATATTTCCGGTGAAATCTCGACGTCGAATTTTTGGGTGGAACACAATACTTCCTCTACTTACTAGTAGAGAAAGTAAAAATAGTGATAAATATACCAAACAAATGAGACCAAACCACGCTGCTTGGGAATCATGGAGTCATCATGCGTGGCCATATCTGTGCTCGGACGTTTGAACGCCGTGGTGCTTGGGAATCATGGAGTCATCATGCGTGGCCATATCTGTGCTCGGACGTTTGAACGCCACGCTGCTTGGGAATCATGGAGTCATCATGCGTGGCCATATCTGTGCTCGGACGTTTGAACGCCACGCTGCTTGGGAATCATGGAGTCATCATGCGTGGCCATATCTGTGCTCGGACGTTTGAACGCCGTGGTGCTTGGGAATCATGGAGTCATCATGCGTGGCCATATCTGTGCTCGGACGTTTGAACGCCACGCTGCTTGGGAATCATGGAGTCATCATGCGTGGCCATATCTGTGCTCGGACGTTTGAACGCCACGCTGCTTGGGAATCATGGAGTCGTCATGCGTGGCCATATCTGTGCTCGGACGTTTGAACGCCACGCTGCTTGGGAATCATGGAGTCATCATGCGTGGCCATATCTGTGCTCGGACGTTTGAACGCCACGCTGCTTGGGAATCATGGAGTCATCATGCGTGGCCATATCTGTGCTCGGACGTTTGAACGCCACGCTGCTTGGGAATCATGGAGTCATCATGCGTGGCCATATCTGTGCTCGGACGTTTGAACGCCACGCTGCTTGGGAATCATGGAGTCGTCATGCGTGGCCATATCTGTGCTCGGACATTTGAACGCCACGCTGCTTGGGAATCATGGAGTCATCATGCGTGGCCATATCTGTGCTCGGACGTTTGAAAGCCACGCTGCTTGGGAATCATGGAGTCATCATGCGTGGCCATATCTGTTGCTCGGACGTTTGAACGCCACGCTGCTTGGGAATCATGGAGTCGTCATGCGTGGCCATATCTGTTGCTCGGACGTTTGAACGCCGTGGTGCTTGGGAATCATGGAGTCGTCATGCGTGGCCATATCTGTTGCTCGGACGTTTGAACGCCACGCTGCTTGGGAATCATGGAGTCGTCATGCGTGGCCATATCTGTGCTCGGACATTTGAACGCCACGCTGCTTGGGAATCATGGAGTCATCATGCGTGGCCATATCTGTGCTCGGACGTTTGAAAGCCACGCTGCTTGGGAATCATGGAGTCATCATGCGTGGCCATATCTGTTGCTCGGACGTTTGAAAGCCACGCTGCTTGGGAATCATGGAGTCGTCATGCGTGGCCATATCTGTGCTCGGACGTTTGAACGCCACGCTGCTTGGGAATCATGGAGTCGTCATGCGTGGCCATATCTGTGCTCGGACGTTTGAACGCCACGCTGCTTGGGAATCATGGAGTCATCATGTGTGGCCATATCTGTGCTCGGACATTTGAACGCCACGCTGCTTGGGAAACATGGAGTCGTCATGCGTGGCCATATCTGTGCTCGGACATTTGAACGCCACGCTGCTTGGGAAACATGGAGTCGTCATGCGTGGCCATATCTGTGCTCGGACATTTGAACGCCACGCTGCTTGGGAAACATGGAGTCGTCATGCGTGGCCATATCTGTGCTCGGACATTTGAACGCCACGCTGCTTGGGAAACATGGAGTCATCATGCGTGGCCATATCTGTGCTCGGACATTTGAACGCCACGCTGCTTGGGAAACATGGAGTCGTCATGCGTGGCCATATCTGTGCTCGGACGTTTGAACGCCACGCTGCTTGGGAAACATGGAGTCGTCATGTGTGGCCATATCTGTGCTCGGACATTTGAACGCCACGCTGCTTGGGAATCATGGAGTCGTCATGCGTGGCCATATCTGTGCTCGGACATTTGAACGCCACGCTGCTTGGGAAACATGGAGTCGTCATGCGTGGCCATATCTGTGCTCGGACATTTGAACGCCACGCTGCTTGGGAATCATGGAGTCGTCATGCGTGGCCATATCTGTGCTCGGACGTTTGAACGCCGTGGTGGTTGGGAATCATGGAGTCGTCATGCGTGGCCATATCTGTGCTCGGACGTTTGAACGCCGTGGTGCTTGGGAATCATGGAGTCGTCATGCGTGGCCATATCTGTGCTCGGACATTTGAACGCCACGCTGCTTGGGAATCATGGAGTCGTCATGCGTGGCCATATCTGTGCTCGGACATTTGAACGCCACGCTGCTTGGGAATCATGGAGTCGTCATGCGTGGCCATATCTGTGCTCGGACATTTGAACGCCACGCTGCTTGGGAATCATGGAGTCGTCATGCGTGGCCATATCTGTGCTCGGACATTTGAACGCCACGCTGCTTGGGAATTATGGAGCCATCATGCGTGGCCATATCTGTGCTCGGACATTTGAACGCCACGCTGCTTGGGAATCATGCAGTCGTCATGCGTGGCCATATCTGTGCTCGGACATTTGAACGCCGTGGTGCTTGGGAATCATGGAGTCGTCATGCGTGGCCATATCTGTGCTCGGACGTTTGAACGCCGTGGTGCTTGGGAATCATGGAGTCATCATGCGTGGCCATATCTGTGCTCGGACGTTTGAACGCCACGCTGCTTGGGAATCATGGAGTCGTCATGCGTGGCCATATCTGTGCTCGGACGTTTGAACGCCGTGGTGCTTGGGAATCATGGAGTCGTCATGCGTGGCCATATCTGTGCTCGGACATTTGAACGCCGTGGTGCTTGGGAATCATGGAGTCGTCATGCGTGGCCATATCTGTGCTCGGACGTTTGAACGCCGTGGTGCTTGGGAATCATGGAGTCATCATGCGTGGCCATATCTGTGCTCGGACGTTTGAACGCCGTGGTGCTTGGGAATCATGGAGTCGTCATGCGTGGCCGTATCTGTGCTCGGACGTTTGAACGCCGTGGTGCATGGGAATCATGGAGTCGTCATGCGTGGCCGTATCTGTGCTCAGACGTTTGAACGCCGTGGTGCTTGGGAATCATGAAGTCCTCATGCGTGGCCGTATCTGTGCTCGGACGTTTGAACGCCGTGGTGCTTGGGAATCATGGAGTCCTCATGCGTGGCCACATCTGTGCTCGGACGTTTGAACGCCGTGGTGCTTGGGAATCATGGAGTCCTCATGCGTGGCCATATCTGTGCTCGGACATTTGAACGCCGTGGTGCTTGGGAATCATGCAGTCATCATGCGTGGCCATATCTGTGCTCGGACGTTTGAACGCCACGCTGCTTGGGAATCATGGAGTCATCATGCGTGGCCATATCTGTGCTCGGACGTTTGAACGCCACGCTACTTGGAAATCATGGAGTCATCATGCGTGGCCATATCTGTGCTCGGACGTTTGAACGCCACGCTGCTTGGGAATCATGGAGTCATCATGCGTGGCCATATCTGTACTCGGACGTTTGAACGCCACGCTGCTTGGGAATCATGGAGTCATCATGCGTGGCCATATCTGTGCTCGGACATTTGAACGCCACGCTGCTTGGGAATCATGGAGCCATCATGCGTGGCCATATCTGTGCTCGGACGTTTGAACGCCGTGGTGCTTGGGAATCATGGAGTCATCATGCGTGGCCATATCTGTGCTCGGACGTTTGAACGACGTGGTGCTTGGGAATCATGGAGTCATCATGCGTGTCCATATCTGTGCTCGGACGTTTGAACGCCACGCTGCTTTGGGAATCATGGAGTCATCATGCGTGGCCATATCTGTGCTCGGACGTTTGAACGCCGTGGTGCTTGGGAATCATGGAGTCATCATGCGTGGCCATATCTGTGCTCGGACGTTTGAACGCCGTGGTGCTTGGGAATCATGGAGTCATCATGCGTGTCCATATCTGTGCTCGGACGTTTGAACGCCACGCTGCTTTGGGAATCTTGGAGTCATCATGCGTGGCCATATCTGTGCTCGGACGTTTGAACGCCACGCTGCTTGGGAATCATGGAGTCATCATGCGTGGCCATATCTGTGCTCGGACATTTGAACGCCACGCTGCTTGGGAATCATGGAGTCATCATGCGTGGCCATATCTGTGCTCGGACGTTTGAACGCCGTGGTGCTTGGGAATCATGGAGTCATCATGCGTGACCATATCTGTACTCGGACGTTTGAACGCCGTGGTGCTTGGGAATCATGGAGTCATCATGCGTGGCCATATCTGTGCTCGGACGTTTGAACGCCACGCTGCTTTGGGAATCATGGAGTCATCATGCGTGGCCATATCTGTGCTCGGACGTTTGAACGCCACGCTGCTTGGGAATCATGGAGTCATCATGCGTGGCCATATCTGTGCTCGGACATTTGAACGCCACGCTGCTTGGGAATCATGGAGCCATCATGCGTGGCCATATCTGTGCTCGGACGTTTGAACGCCGTGGTGCTTGGGAATCATGGAGTCATCATGCGTGGCCATATCTGTGCTCGGACGTTTGAACGCCGTGGTGCTTGGGAATCATGGAGTCATCATGCGTGTCCATATCTGTGCTCGGACGTTTGAACGCCACGCTGCTTTGGGAATCATGGAGTCATCATGCGTGGCCATATCTGTGCTCGGACGTTTGAACGCCACGCTGCTTGGGAATCATGGAGTCATCATGCGTGGCCATATCTGTGCTCGAACGTTTGAACGCCACGCTGCTTGGGAATCATGGAGTCATCATACGTGGCCATATCTGTGCTCGGACGTTTGAACGCCGTGGTGCTTGGGAATCATGCAGTCATCATGCGTGGCCATATCTGTGCTCGGACGTTTGAACGCCACGCTGCTTGGGAATCATGGAGTCATCATGCGTGGCCATATCTGTTGCTCGGACGTTTGAACGCCACGCTGCTTGGGAATCATGGAGTCGTCATGCGTGGCCATATCTGTTGCTCGGACGTTTGAACGCCGTGGTGCTTGGGAATCATGGAGTCGTCATGCGTGGCCATATCTGTTGCTCGGACGTTTGAACGCCACGCTGCTTGGGAATCATGGAGTCGTCATGCGTGGCCATATCTGTGCTCGGACATTTGAACGCCACGCTGCTTGGGAATCATGGAGTCATCATGCGTGGCCATATCTGTGCTCGGACGTTTGAAAGCCACGCTGCTTGGGAATCATGGAGTCATCATGCGTGGCCATATCTGTTGCTCGGACGTTTGAAAGCCACGCTGCTTGGGAATCATGGAGTCGTCATGCGTGGCCATATCTGTGCTCGGACGTTTGAACGCCACGCTACTTGGGAATCATGGAGTCGTCATGCGTGGCCATATCTGTGCTCGGACGTTTGAACGCCACGCTGCTTGGGAATCATGGAGTCATCATGTGTGGCCATATCTGTGCTCGGACATTTGAACGCCACGCTGCTTGGGAAACATGGAGTCGTCATGCGTGGCCATATCTGTGCTCGGACATTTGAACGCCACGCTGCTTGGGAAACATGGAGTCGTCATGCGTGGCCATATCTGTGCTCGGACATTTGAACGCCACGCTGCTTGGGAAACATGGAGTCGTCATGCGTGGCCATATCTGTGCTCGGACATTTGAACGCCACGCTGCTTGGGAAACATGGAGTCATCATGCGTGGCCATATCTGTGCTCGGACATTTGAACGCCACGCTGCTTGGGAAACATGGAGTCGTCATGCGTGGCCATATCTGTGCTCGGACGTTTGAACGCCACGCTGCTTGGGAAACATGGAGTCGTCATGTGTGGCCATATCTGTGCTCGGACATTTGAACGCCACGCTGCTTGGGAATCATGGAGTCGTCATGCGTGGCCATATCTGTGCTCGGACATTTGAACGCCACGCTGCTTGGGAAACATGGAGTCGTCATGCGTGGCCATATCTGTGCTCGGACATTTGAACGCCACGCTGCTTGGGAATCATGGAGTCGTCATGCGTGGCCATATCTGTGCTCGGACGTTTGAACGCCGTGGTGGTTGGGAATCATGGAGTCGTCATGCGTGGCCATATCTGTGCTCGGACGTTTGAACGCCGTGGTGCTTGGGAATCATGGAGTCGTCATGCGTGGCCATATCTGTGCTCGGACATTTGAACGCCACGCTGCTTGGGAATCATGGAGTCGTCATGCGTGGCCATATCTGTGCTCGGACATTTGAACGCCACGCTGCTTGGGAATCATGGAGTCGTCATGCGTGGCCATATCTGTGCTCGGACATTTGAACGCCACGCTGCTTGGGAATCATGGAGTCGTCATGCGTGGCCATATCTGTGCTCGGACATTTGAACGCCACGCTGCTTGGGAATTATGGAGCCATCATGCGTGGCCATATCTGTGCTCGGACATTTGAACGCCACGCTGCTTGGGAATCATGCAGTCGTCATGCGTGGCCATATCTGTGCTCGGACATTTGAACGCCGTGGTGCTTGGGAATCATGGAGTCGTCATGCGTGGCCATATCTGTGCTCGGACGTTTGAACGCCGTGGTGCTTGGGAATCATGGAGTCATCATGCGTGGCCATATCTGTGCTCGGACGTTTGAACGCCACGCTGCTTGGGAATCATGGAGTCGTCATGCGTGGCCATATCTGTGCTCGGACGTTTGAACGCCGTGGTGCTTGGGAATCATGGAGTCGTCATGCGTGGCCATATCTGTGCTCGGACATTTGAACGCCGTGGTGCTTGGGAATCATGGAGTCGTCATGCGTGGCCATATCTGTGCTCGGACGTTTGAACGCCGTGGTGCTTGGGAATCATGGAGTCATCATGCGTGGCCATATCTGTGCTCGGACGTTTGAACGCCGTGGTGCTTGGGAATCATGGAGTCGTCATGCGTGGCCGTATCTGTGCTCGGACGTTTGAACGCCGTGGTGCATGGGAATCATGGAGTCGTCATGCGTGGCCATATCTGTGCTCGGACGTTTGAACGCCGTGGTGCTTGGGAATCATGGAGTCATCATGCGTGGCCATATCTGTGCTCGGACGTTTGAACGCCGTGGTGCTTGGGAATCATGGAGTCATCATGCGTGTCCATATCTGTGCTCGGACGTTTGAACGCCACGCTGCTTTGGGAATCATGGAGTCATCATGCGTGGCCATATCTGTGCTCGGACGTTTGAACGCCGTGGTGCTTGGGAATCATGGAGTCATCATGCGTGGCCATATCTGTGCTCGGACGTTTGAACGCCGTGGTGCTTGGGAATCATGGAGTCATCATGCGTGTCCATATCTGTGCTCGGACGTTTGAACGCCACGCTGCTTTGGGAATCTTGGAGTCATCATGCGTGGCCATATCTGTGCTCGGACGTTTGAACGCCACGCTGCTTGGGAATCATGGAGTCATCATGCGTGGCCATATCTGTGCTCGGACATTTGAACGCCACGCTGCTTGGGAATCATGGAGTCATCATGCGTGGCCATATCTGTGCTCGGACGTTTGAACGCCGTGGTGCTTGGGAATCATGGAGTCATCATGCGTGACCATATCTGTACTCGGACGTTTGAACGCCGTGGTGCTTGGGAATCATGGAGTCATCATGCGTGGCCATATCTGTGCTCGGACGTTTGAACGCCACGCTGCTTTGGGAATCATGGAGTCATCATGCGTGGCCATATCTGTGCTCGGACGTTTGAACGCCACGCTGCTTGGGAATCATGGAGTCATCATGCGTGGCCATATCTGTGCTCGGACATTTGAACGCCACGCTGCTTGGGAATCATGGAGCCATCATGCGTGGCCATATCTGTGCTCGGACGTTTGAACGCCGTGGTGCTTGGGAATCATGGAGTCATCATGCGTGGCCATATCTGTGCTCGGACGTTTGAACGCCGTGGTGCTTGGGAATCATGGAGTCATCATGCGTGTCCATATCTGTGCTCGGACGTTTGAACGCCACGCTGCTTTGGGAATCATGGAGTCATCATGCGTGGCCATATCTGTGCTCGGACGTTTGAACGCCACGCTGCTTGGGAATCATGGAGTCATCATGCGTGGCCATATCTGTGCTCGAACGTTTGAACGCCACGCTGCTTGGGAATCATGGAGTCATCATACGTGGCCATATCTGTGCTCGGACGTTTGAACGCCGTGGTGCTTGGGAATCATGCAGTCATCATGCGTGGCCATATCTGTGCTCGGACGTTTGAACGCCACGCTGCTTGGGAATCATGGAGTCATCATGCGTGGCCATATCTGTGCTCGGACGTTTGAACGCCACGCTGCTTGGGAATCATGGAGTCATCATGCGTGGCCATATCTGTGCTCGGACGTTTGAACGCCACGCTGCTTGGGAATCATGGAGTCATCATGCGTGGCCATATCTGTGCTCGGACGTTTGAACGCCACGCTGCTTGGGAATCATGGAGTCGTCATGCGTGGCCATATCTGTGCTCGGACGTTTGAACGCCACGCTGCTTTGGGAAACATGGAGTCGTCATGCGTGGCCATATCTGTGCTCGGACGTTTGAACGCCACGCTGCTTTGGGAAACATGGAGTCGTCATGCGTGGCCATATCTGTGCTCGGACGTTTGAACGCCACGCTGCTTGGGAATCATGGAGTCGTCATGCGTGGCCATATCTGTGCTCGGACGTTTGAACGCCGTGGTGCTTGGGAATCATGGAGTCATCATGCGTGGCCATATCTGTGCTCGGACGTTTGAACGCCACGCTGCTTGGGAATCATGGAGTCATCATGCGTGGCCATATCTGTGCTCGGACGTTTGAACGCCACGCTGTTTGGGAATCATGGAGTCATCATACGTGGCCATATCTGTGCTCGGACGTTTGAACGCCGTGGTGCTTGGGAATCATGGAGTCATCATGCGTGGCCATATCTGTGCTCGGACGTTTGAACGCCACGCTGTTTGGGAATCATGGAGTCATCATGCGTGGCCATATCTGTGCTCGGACGTTTGAACGCCACGCTGCTTGGGAATCATGGAGTCATCATGCGTGGCCATATCTGTGCTCGGACGTTTGAACGCCACGCTGCTTGGGAATCATGGAGTCATCATGCGTGGCCATATCTGTGCTCGGACGTTTGAACGCCACGCTGCTTGGGAATCATGGAGTCATCATGCGTGGCCATATCTGTGCTCGGACGTTTGAACGCCACGCTGCTTGGGAATCATGGAGTCATCATGTGTGGCCATATCTGTTGCTCGGACGTTTGAACGCCACGCTGCTTTGGGAAACATGGAGTCGTCATGCGTGGTCATATCTGTGCTCGGACGTTTGAACGCCACGCTGCTTGGGAATCATGGAGTCGTTATGCGTGGCCATATCTGTGCTCGGACGTTTGAACGCCACGCTGCTTGGGAATCATGGAGTCGTTATGCGTGGCCATATCTGTGCTCGGACGTTTGAACGCCACGCTGCTTGGGAATCATGGAGTCGTTATGCGTGGCCATATCTGTGCTCAGACGTTTGAACGCCGTGGTGCTTGGGAATGACACCTTAAAGTCTGCCTTGTAAGTACTAGGTTCAAAGAACTAGTGAGCAGTTCCTGTTGCAAACATTGGCGTTCCTTTAAAACGCTCGCTCGGCAAGAGAATGACGAACGAAGGTATAGAGCATGTTAGTCCACTAATGAGAGGCGTAATAAATAGTAGCGATTTATCACGTGAAAATGCACAGCAGGACACTATACGTGAGCGTCTGACCCGGGGCCGGCCGTCTACAATGCACACATTTTTTATTTTAATGCACGACATCTTCACAGTTGCGCTGCATGTTATTTGTTAGGAAGCTAATGCACAAGGTTTTAGTGGGATTTTTAAACTCCACTTTTCAATAAAAAAGCAACTACTGAATATTTTAGCGCATTTGTTCTTCAGCTATTCTGCATAACAAGCCTTTTTGCTTTCTCTACTACGCAAAGTAGAGGAAGTATTGTATTCTACCCAAAAATTCGATGTCGAGATTTCACTGGAAATGTTTTGAGGCCCCCTGAATCCAAAGAAAAATAATTTTGGGAGGAATTTTCGATTTTGGATGTGTATGTCGTGACTCAGCATAACTCAAAAACGGAATATCGGTTAAAGACCAAAGTTGGTATTTAAGTTTAATGTCTTTCAAGCATGCGTGCCGAAGATTTTGAAGAAAATTGTTCCACCCTGAAGTACACTTTACATGGAAAATTTTCGAAAATTTTGATTTTCTCGAAAATGACCCAAACGATTTTGATTAAAATGTCACATGTTTAAGATATTCTTTATGACAAATGAAATGCATATCTTGAATTTTCTGGCTACAGCCCATGTAGTTCTGTTTACTCTGGATGACTTTTGCATAACTGGTAAACCGTAAGAGATAGACGAAATCTTACTATACAAAAAATGTAGACCTTGTTAAAACATACAATTTATGTCTGAATAAATTTTTTGTAGAGTGAACCATTTCGGAGATATTCCTTGTTATTTGTATGAGTTTTGTAGAACGTATACTTCTGTCAAATGGAACATCCTTATTCATGTTTTTATATGTTAACCGTGCAAAGAGAACGGGATCTCAAAGCTTTAAAAGATTTGACCATCGCTCAAACCCTCCTGTACTCCCCATTGTATCTATAAGAAATAATCAATAAGATAATTTCTGCAAATGTTTATCTCAACTAACACGAAGAAGATATAGGAACAAGGGTTCGTAAGAATAGTTAGTACTAGAGTAGAGAAAGTCATATGAGTGCAACACATCAGACTTTTCATAATCACGATGTCCATCAAATACCCATGCCCAACTGTTTTATTACTGGTTTACTGTCATATACAGGGTGTTTCAGATATTCCACCGATTAACTTTAACGGATTAAAGAAAGATGTTGGGGGAACAATTGGACATAGGACACTTACGGTACCAGAACCTATAATTTTGAGCAAAATATTTAAGTCGATACGTCACTGATAGCACCTCAATTATACAGTGAAGCATTTTCTGCACTGTCAAGCTCTGTACATGGGTGGCTTAGTGGTGAAGTAGGAAGTTCCCAAATCAGCGACACCAGATTCCAAGTTCAAGCCCCGCCGCGTCTATCTCCCTCTCTCTCTCGCGCTCTGGCGCTCTCTCTCTCCTCTCTCCCCCTCACCCTCCCTCTCCTCTCTCTCCCTCTCTAACTCTCTCTCCCTTCCCCTACCTCTCCCTCCCTCTCTCTCGCTCCCTGCCTCTCCCTACCTTCCTCTCTCTCTCCCTCCCTCCCTCTCCCTACCTTCCTCTCTCTCTCCCTCCCTCCCTTCCTCTCCTACCTCCCTCTCTCTCCCTACCTCCCTCTCTCACACTACTTCCCTCTCTCCCCACCTCCCTCTCTCTCCCCACTCCCTCTCTCTCCCTACCTCCCTCTCTCTCCCTACCTCCCTATCTCTCCGAACCTCCCTCTCTCTCCCCACCTCCCTCTCCCTCCCCACCTCCCTCTCTCTCCCCACCTCCCTCTCTCTCTCCCCACTTCCCTCTCTCTCCCCACCTCCCTCTCTCTCCCCACCTCCGTCTCTCTCCCCACCTCCCTCTCTCTCCCCACCTCCCTCTCTCTCCCCACCTCCCTCTCTCTACCTCCCTCTCTCTCCCTACCTCCCTATCTCTCCCTTCCTCCCTATCTCTCCCTACCTCCCTCTCTCTCCCTACCTCCCTCTCTCCCTACCTCCCTCTCTCTCCCTACCTCCCTCACTCTCCCTAACTCCCTCTCTCTCCCTACCTCCCTCTCTCCCTACCTCCCTCTCTCTCCCTACCTCCCTCTCTCTCCCTAACTCCCTCTCTCTCCCTACCTCCCTCTCTCTCTCGCTCACTCTCACTCTCCCTCCCTTCCTCTCTGCCTCTCCCTACCTCCCTGCCTCTCCCTACCTCCCTGCCTCTCCCTACCTCCCTGCCTTTCCCTACCTCCCTCTCTCTCTGTCTCTCTTTGTCTCTGGCTCACTTTCACTCGCTCACTCTCACTCGCTCACTCCCCAATATTCATCAAGCTGAGGTAGTCCTGTTCGCAGATGATACAAACATTCTTGTACAAGGCGAAAATGAAACTATATTGTAAAACAAAGTTAACAGAGTAATGACTAACCTTAGCAACTGGTTTAAGATAAATGCACTAATTATAAACAAAGAGAAAACTATTGCAATGTCATTTCGTACATGGCAATGTAAAAACAGTATCAGACCTTAAATTTCTTTTGAAGGAAATAATATAGATTACAAGAAAGAAACAATTCTTAGGTATATACTAAACCCCGGCGCAACAGCCCACAAGGGGCCAAGGCCTACCGCCCAGCCGCTGCGTCCCCCACCTCTGCCCACTACAGGCGTCATTGGTGAGGTGCAGTATTGGAGGGTGGGACGAGCCCTCCCGGCCGGTTATGCGGTCTTCTAGACCTAGGGCCGCTACTTCTCTATCAAGTAGCTCCTCAATTGGTCCCCCCGGGACCTAACGAGGCTGAGTGCACCCCGTGCCAGACCTCCCAGAGGGGATAAAATCCCCATGCTGGTATAGGGGATCGAACCCGGGTCCTCCGCGCCAGAGGCAAGCGCGCTACCAACTGCGCTACGGAGGCGGTCTTCTTAGGTATATGCATGAATGAAAACCTAAAATGGGATGGCCACACTCACAAATTAGCAAATAAACTTAGTTCTGTGTGATATATGCTCAAATATCTAAAATTTACAATAAATCTTGCTGGACGGATAAAATTTTGGGGGGAAAAAATGCAAAAGAATATTTATAATCCAAAAGAAAGCTATAAGAATCTTAAGTGGAATAGACAAAAGAACATCCTTTAGATCTTATTTTAGGAAACATAGCATCCTACCCTTAGCGTGTCTCTTTATAGCTGAAGTTTCAAATCATATTTAGAGAAATCAATGAGAACTAGACACAAATATGGATATCCATTCTCATAACACTAGAGGGAAAAATTACCTTCATGTTCAGTTATGCAGAACAAACATTCAAAAAATAACCTGACAAACTTAGGCATTAAATTATATAATAAACTACCAGCAAATATCAAAGAAATAACTAATATAAAAAAATTTAACAAAGAAGTCAAATCCTTTCTAGTACAACATACCTTTTATTCAGTAAGTGAATATTTCACATTGTAACTTGTAAACATGATATCATTATTCTGTCAATCTTTATGTAAAAAGTGAATATTTGACATTTTATTTGTAATATTGCAAAATTAGTTCTGTAAATCTTATAGAAGTTGTTCTTTTGACGAAACCCATATCATGTAACATGATCTAAGTGGTGAATAAACATTATTATTATTATTATTATTATTATTATTATTATTATTATTATTATTATTATTATTATTATTATTATTACTATTACTATTACTATTACTATTACTATTACTATTACTATTACTATTACTATTACTATTACTATTACTATTACTATTACTATTACTATTACTATTACTATTACTATTACTATTACTATTACTATTACTATTACTATTACTATTACTATTACTATTACTATTACTATTACTATTACTATTACTATTACTATTACTATTACTATTACTATTACTATTACTATTACTATTACTATTACTATTACTATTACTATTACTATTACTATTACTATTACTATTACTATTACTATTACTATTACTATTACTATTACTATTACTATTACTATTACTATTACTATTACTATTACTATTACTATTACTATTACTATTACTATTACTATTACTATTACTATTACTATTACTATTACTATTACTATTACTATTACTATTACTATTACTATTACTATTACTATTACTATTACTATTACTATTACTATTACTATTACTATTACTATTACTATTACTATTACTATTACTATTACTATTACTATTACTATTACTATTACTATTACTATTACTATTACTATTACTATTACTATTACTATTACTATTACTATTACTATTACTATTACTATTACTATTACTATTACTATTACTATTACTATTACTATTACTATTACTATTACTATTACTATTACTATTACTATTACTATTACTATTACTATTACTATTACTATTACTATTACTATTACTATTACTATTACTATTACTATTACTATTACTATTACTATTACTATTACTATTACTATTACTATTACTATTACTATTACTATTACTATTACTATTACTATTACTATTACTATTACTATTACTATTACTATTACTATTACTATTACTATTACTATTACTATTACTATTACTATTACTATTACTATTACTATTACTATTACTATTACTATTACTATTACTATTACTATTACTATTACTATTACTATTACTATTACTATTATTATTATTATTATTATTATTATTATTATTATTATTATTATTATTATTATTATTATTATTATTATTATTATTATTATTATTATTATTATTATATTATTATTATTATTATTATTATTATTATTATTATTATTATTATTATTATTATTATTATTATTATATTATTATTATTATTATTATTATTATTATTATTATTATTATTATTATTATTATTATTATTATTATTATTATTATTATTATTATTATTATTATTATTATTATCATCATTATCATTCTCATCATTGTCGTTATCTTTACATTACTATTATTATTGTTATTGTTGTTGTTATTGCTGTTATTGATTATTGTTATTATTATTATTGTTATTGTTGTTGTTATTGCTGTTATTGATTATTGTTATTATTATTGTTATTGTTATAGTTGTGGTTGTGGTTATTGTTATTGTTGTTATTCTTATCATCGTTATCGTCATCATCATCATCATCATCATCATCATTATTATTATTATTATTATTATTATGGCTGGCCTACCTGATACAGGCGCACCCAAGCCTGGCTATGCTTTCTGTTGGTTGGACAACGCATTCCACCATCACAATCAATAGCTGCTTCAACATCAGTGTGGCTTGTGGTAATGGTTTAACTCCTTCACCTGGTTAAGTTTAAACATAATTATCAGATAGTACAAATACATATACGTAAACCAGTATACTTAACTGGGACAAAATGGAGAAGGAAATACAAAGAGAATCTCTCTAGCCTGGAAGATATTTGGGGTCTTAAGTTCATACTGTAATAAAATGACAAAATGCAAAGTCTGTTTACTTTTCTAACACTTTATTTCCTCTAAATCTTACTACAAATGCACAATTTCCTCCTCACACTACTAACCCAGTTTATAGTCTTCTCTGCTATTACAATTCACAATTGTTCTTCTGATGATCTTTCTCAGTCTTTCAATGCCTTTCTCCAGTTTTACTGTCTCTTATATCTTTACTATTACAATACAATCACTCAACGACACATACATACTAGCTGACAGGCTGGTCAGTTCACTCTCATAACTAAAACCAATTGTACACGATGACTTAAAACAGCTATCATTCATTCAACTCTAACACTCAACTCTAAAAACAGACACCAACCCAAAACTGCTCACTGTCTGTCCCATTTATACCAAAGCCTATTTAAACTCCTTCAAGTTATTTCCAATGCACATGGGCATGACTCAGCAAAGAAGTAGCCAGAAGTTTCTGGTGTTATCACTGTTCGATCAAATACACATAGTTGCTAGTTGTCCTGTAGCCCCAGACCTCCTCCACACCTTGCCGTCATTATTACGGTCACTCACACACACAACCGCTTGTCGTATCCAAGGTCACCTGGTCTCCCCTTGCCCCTATATTGTTGAACGACCCAAAGACAAAGCGCTAAGCAGAGCAGAGGTGCCTAGTATCAAATGCTGCCAAATCCATTCACCTAATGTTTTGGATAACTGCAAAAAACTGCCCACAATGAACCATTATCCAAAGTAATTTAACTTCAATGTTAAAATGTTAAATGAGTAATTTAACATGAAATTTTGGAATATAAAGTACTTCTGGAATACAGTTTTTTTAAATATTCCAGAATACAATTTGACGAAAATTGATTATGGTGGGGTTTGATACCAAAATTAGGATTTAGTGGTTTTTGAAACTGAAAAATTAAAGATTTAAAATTATTTGTAAAACTAAAAGAGGCTCGGTTATCCACATAATATAAAAATAACTTCATGAATTCAGTAGTCTAAAAAATGAATTTTAATACCCAATAAAAGCAGGTATTGTTTGATTACAATACAAATCAATAAGCATTATTAAAAATATCACTCTTAGGTTTTTAAACTATTCTTTCATCTTACATTACATCTGGGTTTGTTTCTTCCTCGTGAACTACTTCACCTTCTTTTTCTTCAGTCTGAGATCCTAGATCTTCTTGGATTTCTAAAGCAAAATAGAATTGAAGCAGCTCACTGTTCCTCTATTTTTACTTTCTCTACTATATCTAGTAAGTAGAGGAAGTACTGTATTCCACCCAAAAATTTCATGTCGAGATTTCACCGGAAATATATGTTTTGAGGCCCCTGAATACGAAAGAAGCATTTTTAGAAAAGTGTGTGTCAGTGGCGGCTATTTAAGTGAAGCAGGTGAAGAGGTTTTCGCCTGAATATAGCAGTATTCTATTTTTGTTAATGTTGGTATTATTACTGCCATTCTAACAATTTAGTCACAAATATCAACTGCTAGCAGCCGTAGCAGGGTTAGTGACCAACCCTTCTTTTGTTTGGAACTTACAGCCAGGCAGCCGGCAGGGAAAATTGGTGGGAGGGCACCCTCTGATCGGTCACAAGGACAAGTGCCGCAGTCAGGATTAAGAAAGAAACTGCTGCACTAAACAGCTTGGTTGCCATGGCAACATGACGTCACGAAACGATGAACTACGGGGAAATAACACGGGCATGCACATGTTTCTGGCAAACAAGAAATATTTGCACTTGGGTAGAGGCACAGAACACGGTAGAGGGGATGGTTTCTGTTTTCGCGCGCTTAGAAGATAGTAGTCGTGTACCTCGAGGAAGAGCTGGTGGTGAACTTAAAACGTTGTGTTTTAGATAACTGTGAACGGTATAATTTGCAAGTTTGCTAGACTCCAGTGCTTTTAATCTTTAAATTACGGAATATAAGTGCTTTGTTATGAATCCAGTGAACGATATAGTTTGCAATTTGTTAGAAACCCCATTTTCCAGGTGGAAAGATGAAGACAAGAAAGATGTTTTAAACTTTGGGCGGCTCACCGATATCATCGATATACGCATTAAAAGAGAGGACAAGAAAGTAGGAAAGTCATATAACATTAAATTCAAAAGCTCTTGGTTCAATAATTATTCTTGGTTATGCAGTAGTCGCAGTTTGCAATTGCTATTCTGTTGGCCTTGTTTACATTTTAGCAACAAAACTAACGTGTGGAACAAAGAGGGATTCACAGATTTCATTAATATAACCCGTTCCCTTCACAAGCACAATGATTCGGCGGAACATTTAAAATGTAAATTACAATTAAATACTTTTGAAAAAAACAGAAACACAATAGCTGACGCTCTTCAAGAAAACAGCAGACTTTTTCATGTGGGTTTCAATGAAAATGTGAGATTAAATAGGCTTTTTCTGCAGTTGATCATTAAAGCAGCATTGTATTTAGGTAAACAAGAGCTTGCATTCAGAGGTCATGATGAGAGTGCGCTTTCGCTAAATCGGGGAAATTTCAAGGAGCTTGTGTCTGTATTAATCTCTGAAAGTCCATTAGAAATCCAAAACCACTATAGTAAAATCAACAGTGTATTCAGCGGTGATTCTAAATCTGTACAAAATGAGCTGATTGGATGTATTTCGGAATACTTACAGGGCCATATTAGAGCTGAAATTAATGCCTCAGATTTTTTTTCTGTTGAAGTTGACGACACTACAGATATTTGCCAACAGTCTCAGTGCTCTATCATTGTAAGGTATGTGAATACACAGAGCACATTGGTTGAACGATTTTTGGGATTTCATGATGTGAGTGCTGACAGGTCTGCAGAAACATTGTTCCTTTTACTGCATGGTATTCTTGCAAATTTTAATTATGAACGTAAATTAGTTGCACAATGTTACGATGGAGCGAGTGTTATGTCAGGACATTTGAATGGACTTCAAAAAAAGAATCAAGAATAAGGCTCCTCAAGCAATTTTTGTACATTGTTTGATTCACCGTTTAAATTTGATTTTAAAACAAAGCTGTAGAGCCGTTTCTAAGTGTCGCATATTTTTTGCGAATGTTAGTGGTATTCCATCATTTTTTCATTGTTAGGCAAAACGGTCGTACGTGTTGGATTCCGTTTTGACCAAAAGAATACCAACATTAACTGAGACAAGGTGGAGTTCCAACTCAAAGGTCATCCATGTAATGGTTCACAATTGGCCAAAGCTGAAACGTGTGTTTGAAGTTTTAATAAACAATGTAGATTCAGATGACACAACAATCACATCTAGCGAAGGGTTTCTCAACAAAATGAACAATTTTCAGTTTACCATTCTGGCAGTGGTATTCGATGATATTTTCAGTTTAACGGACATTTTGTTTGACATCCTACAGAAAAAGTCTCTCGACATTAACTACTGTGTTACGAAAATTCAAAATACCAGCGACTTAATAAAAAGCAGACGCAATGAAGAACATTTCAGAACACTGTTTAACAAAGCGTCACAGCTCACCAGTCTGGGTACTGCAAGAGAATCAGCTGACAATTCTTTCCAGAATTCTAAGCTCATTTACTTTGAAATTCTTGACAACGTATTGATGCAATTAAGCGTTCGGTTTCAAGATTGTGAGAAATTGCAGTTCCTGTGTCTTGTCGACTCGTCAAAATTTCAAAATCATTCCGTGAATTTTCCTTCAAATGCTCTCTGCCAGTTGCAACACTGTTACCCTCAATTATTCAGCAAGCCGCAACGCCTTAAAAATGAACTGTGCTTGTTTTACGCAGATCATTTGATCTATAAGGATTTTACACTCCAAGAAGTGCTGTGCTCATTGAAGAAAAATCGTGATGTGTTTGAGGAAACCTACAAACTTTTCTCCCTGGTTCTAACAATTCCCTCAACCAGTGCATCCGTTGAAAGAAGCTTTTCTTGTCTGAAGAGAATCAAGACTTGGTCAAGGAACACCACTTCACAAGAACGGCTTTTATCTTTGGCGATCATTTCCATTGAGAAGGAGCTACTAGCTGATCTTATGGAACGTCATCCCTTTTATGATGACATTATCGACAGATTTGCTCCTCTAAAAAATAGGAGGATCGACTTAGTTTTCAAGAAATAGGTGAGTCGGGCATGCTTATTTTATGTTACACTAATGCTGACAGACACTGTTTCTTTTGTGTACAATTCCATTGGATACAAAAATTTTGGTAAAAAATATTGGACCCTGGGACACCGGCTTTGCATTGTATTTTCAGCATGCTTAAGTGAACTTCTTCACCTAGTTTGTAAGGCACGAGCCGCCACTGGTGTGTGTGTGTGTGTGTGTGTGCGTGTGTATGTGTGTTGTGTGTGTGCATGCGTGTGTGTGTGGTGTGTGTGTGTTTGTGTGTGTGAGGGTGTGTGGGGGCGGGAGGGGATGGGCGTGCGTGCGTGTGCATGTGTGTGTGTGTCTGTGGACAGCACAATTCAAAAACAAAAAGTTCGTTAAAAACCAAAGTTGGTATTTAAGTTTAATATGTTTTTAAGGATGCAACACAAAGATTTTGAAGAAAATTCCTCCGTACTAAACTACACTTTACATGGAAAATTTTTCAGAAATTTTGGTTTTCTCAAAAATGGCTGAAACGATTTTGTTTATAATGCTATATGTTTAAGATATTTTTATGACAAATGAAATGTATATTTTTAATTTTCTGGCTATAGCCTATTTAGTCCTGTTTACTCTGGATGACTTGTATAGCTGGTAAACCGTAAGAGATAGACCAAATCTTACTATACAAAATGCAGATCTTGTTAAAACACACAATTTATGTGCAAATAAATTTTTTTGTAGAGTAAACCATTTCAGAGATATTCCTTGTTATTTGTGTGAGTTTTGGAAAACTTAGTCTTTCGTCAACTGGAACATCGTTATTCATTTTTTTATATGTTAGCCGTGCAAAGAAAACGGAATCTCAAAGCTTTAAAAAATTTGACTATCACTTAAAGCCTACTGGATTCCCATATTCCCCTTGTACCTATAAGGAAATAAGCAATAAGATAATTTCTGCAAATTTTTATCTCAACTGACACAAAGAAGATATAGGAATAAGAGTTTGTAAGAATGGTTAGTTGTTCCAGAGCAACTCTTAACACAACATACAATGTATATAGAAAGCCATTATTTACTTACTGCAGTGAAGTTCTTATAACAGCAAATACAAAAAAAATTCAAATCTTTCACAACCAAAGTCTGAGACTAATTACAGGTGCTATCAAAACCACACCAACACCAGCTATGGAAATACTAACCAACCAATACCCCATTGAATATGAAATAGAAAAAGCAGCTCTTACTCAACACGAAAAGTTGATCAGACTTCCATTCAATACATGGAACAAGAGAAATTTTACACATACACTAAAGACTCAGGAGAGCTTTCTTTCCAAAATTCAAGACATGAAGAAGGATGTACACCTTCCTAATTCAAAGGAAAACTTCATATCTAAAGTCAATCTGACACAAACATTAGACATCACATATTATTTACACATGACAGAAGAAGTTAAGAAAAGTGATACTCCAACTAGTGTTCTAAAATTATTGGCATTAGAGACAATCCATACTAGATTTCCAAAACACGAATGGCTCCATATTTATACTGATGGATCATTGATATCAAACCAAGATGGAGCAGGGGCTGGAGTCACGTGTCACCTCTTTTCCTATTACAAATCTTTAAGTTATGGAACTACTAACTTTGATGGAGAAATTGAAGCAATTCGAATGGCCCTACAAAATCTTTAGTACAGAATTTCACATTTCAGCAAGCAGTTATTCTCTCAGATTCCAGGGCAGCAATTATAGCAATTACTTCCAAGTTGTCGCCAAAAAACCAAACAATTATAGAATGTTGGAAAATCCTTACCCATCTAACAGCACTTCAAAAACACCTAGTCTTCCAATGGATACCAGCTCACTGTGGACTGAGTGGTAACGAGAAAGCTGATTTTCTTGCAAAAAAGGGTACCAGCGGTGTACAAAAATCTATAGTTAATCTACCATTTTATGCAGCTAAAAGATTAGTCAACTCTGAATTCAAAAAAATTATTGCAAAATATTACCATGAAAAATCAAAGAATAAAAGATGGGAACTACCAAACATTCAAACAGTAATTCCTGAGTATCCTCGAAAAACAGTAGTTGCAACCTTCAGTTTGATTACAGGACATGATTGTCTGGCAAAACATTTAAACAGAATTGGGATATATTCTTCACCACTCTGTCCTCTATGTGATCTACAAGAGGAAATGGATCGAGACCACCTTCAAATATGCCCGGCCACTTCTAGTGCCCCATCCATTAGTGAAAAATATTGGAGAGCAAGAGGATTAATGACTTCATTGTCAGAAAGCCAGCATTAGCTAACAACAACAACAACACGAATGGTTAGTAAAAGAGCGGAGAGTCATGTGAGTGCAAAACATCAGATTTTTCTCCAAAATGTTTTGATAGTTATTTTGATACGTTGCATACCTTGGCAGAAGTACATCTCTCTTTAAATTTTGTGGTCTAATGTGCATCATGTTTAGATCAGTCTTAGAGATAAGCTACAAACATTTCAATAAAAAATTCTTCACCTTCAATCACAACATTGTTTAGGTTTCTTTCTTTCTTTTTTTTCTTTTTTTTTTTCTGGGTAAACTTAAAAGGCCATTGTCTAGGTTTCTTAAACACTTTTTCAGCTGCAGAGATTTCCAATTGGAATTAGGAATAGTAGTTAGGTACTTTAAATACTGCTCCATGTCTTTGGATAATTTTTTCATCCTCTTCCAGCTGAAGAACAGTATCTTCTTCAGATCTTTTTCAATTAAGCTAAACAACTGACCTGGTGGAATGAAAGAACATCCAACCACTGGATCGGAAGTGTTATTTCTACACAATCACATGTTCAGAAGAATCAACTACGAGCTACTTTCCCAGCATGGTAATGAGTGTGGTGTTTTCTTTTTCTTCTTTCTTGTCTTTTACTTTTTTGGTGCACCCACAGTCTCATCTGCAAAACACATAACCACTGTTTCCTCTAAAAACTCAAGTGTTCATTATTGTGATAAAAGACACAATAAGAAATTATGCTTGCATTTTTACGAGTCACTTTTACATCATGTGTAGCTGACAACCTTTTCCTTTGTCAAACTGGGAAGTCATGGTAGGCACTGATTGGTCGAAAAAGATGTCAGACTTTGAAACTAAAAATGTAAATACAGGTGCTGGATTTGGCGGATATTGATACGCAGCCTCATTTCTGACTAAGTATTTTAATGAGATGTGTCAGGTTAATTAAGGAAATTGAAGCTATTAACAGTGAAGCAACAAGATTCTAAAGTAAGAACAAGTTAGAAACTAAAAACTTCACTTATCTTAGTAATGTTGCAAGTTATTTTTTCAAATGAGAATGAGAATGAGTTGGAGTCAACTCGAAACTCGAGTCAGTGTTTGAAAAAAAAAAAAAAAATTGCAACATTACTAAGATAAGTGAAGTTTTTAGTTTCTAATTTGTTCTTACTTTAGATGTGTCAGGTTTTGCTTGCATATCATGGCTGCATTGAATTTCTTGAGGTAAAATCAATGCACAGCTCAATGTGGTCAAAAAATTGATTTAGTGGCTTTTGATACTAGGCGCCTCATATAATAGTCTTAAAACATTTAAAACTCTGAAAGGAAAATAATGATTTGCTGGAATTTAAAAAATGGAAATACTATTTGGTACTAACCTTGTTGCAATTGAGTAAGAAAATCCACAACTAGATCTGTGGCCAGGCCACAGCATTGCTTGAAATTGGGTGCAAAGTTATCCCAGCCTCTGAATATATGACTTGTTTTACGTAACCAGTTTTGAACCATTGGCAGCAATAAATGATTGACACAGTGGAGTGCAAATTCTGGTCCTGAAAAACAAAGAACAAATTTATTTTTCACTTAGACTTAGTTTTTTAACCTACATTGTGCCTGAAAAAAATTCCAATTGTAAGTGGTCTAGCAACCTGCATACCTATACAGATATTTATTGGGAACATGTGTATATAAGAACGCTTATACTGGTATTGCATCACATACTGATTATATTCTCAAATATGGTACCATATTTTGGGTGCTAATGCTGTGGGTATTTATTCTAAACAGCTACTAAACATCACATTTATCTGCAACAATATATTCTATTTGTTTTTATGCAGGATATTGAAACAGAATTGTAATGTATCAGTGCATATTTAGACTAGTGAGGTATAGTTTACGGTTGTCTCCTTAGTGCAGAGGTAGCACTGATGCCTACCAAGTGAGGGACCTGGTTCAATTCCTGGTACCAGCATGGGGATTTGCTCCTGATGGGAGAGCTGGTCCAGGGTGCACTCAGCTTTGTTAGACCCCTGAGGTGTCAGCTGAGGAGCTACTTGATCGAGAAATAGTGGTCCTTGTTACAGGCCATGCTATGGCCGGGCGATTAGACTGCTTACCCCTCACCGAAGCAACCTGGATTCGATCCCAGGTGTCATGATGTGGGATGTATGGTGGACACACCGGTGTAGGGATGGGTTTTCTCCAGATTCTCCAGTTTCCCCCACCATCATTCCACCAATTCCATCGTCTTTTGCCATCATTTCATATCATCCACTTCCTCACTCTCACACCAGGCTTTGGGCTGATTACCCATTGTGGTTCCTCTGCATGATCACTTCCGGTT
Source organism: Tenodera sinensis (assembly GCA_030765045.1). Lineage (NCBI taxonomy): Eukaryota > Metazoa > Arthropoda > Insecta > Mantodea > Mantidae > Tenodera > Tenodera sinensis. The sequence continues at coordinate 19,130,312 of CM060964.1, forward strand.
ACACATACTGGCCGGGAGGGCTTGGTGCATTGACCATGTCCCATTCTTCACCACTGGACCATGCTCATGATGCCTTTAGTGGCAGGGTGGTAGGCCAAGGCTACACTCAAAGGGCCGTAATGCCACAGGACATGGCCCCTGGTTACAAAGATTGCATATACCTGCCGGGAGGAACCAAGATGCTGACAATATCCCACCCTCCAATACTGCACCCCATTCATGATGCCTGTGATGGGCAGAGGTGGGGGATGGGAAATGCAGCGGCTGGGCAGTAGGTCTTGTCTGGGAAGGGTTGTTTTGCCGTGGGGTTAGGTAGTATGTTTTATAATTTTGGGGTGGTTTGGGCATATATCAAGCATTTTTAAATGCAAAATCTGGATATGCAGACAAAATATATACATAATAATTTGGCATGTACCGTTCATATACCTAGAAAAAGGTTTAGAACATAACAAGAACCTAATCTATATTCCTCTACAATATGGAAATCATAGAATCAAAGCATTTTAAATGGAACTACTACAATGTAACATTTAATTAAAATACTGGTACGAGTTGACTGGACACTCCTAGCTTCATTTAGATTATTTTTCTGTACAATATACGAGGGTGGATCGAAAAGTAACACACAATAATTTTATTTTTAAAACAATTTAATGATAAAAAAGTAAAAAAATGCACAAATAAACTGACTACTTTAGCTACTTTTCTATATAGTCGCCAACTTTCTGAACATATTTCTTCCATTGTGATATCAGTTTCATTATACGCAATTCATAGAAGTCGGCTTAGTTTGAGTATAGCCATCCAAGGACTGTCAGTCTGAACTATAGGCTGTGTGTGCCATATATAGAAAGAACAGACATTAACACTACTTAAAACACTACTATTAAAGGGGCTAATTAGACTATCGTCCTAAAATTTAAAGTCTACTGATAACTAAAACTCATATGCTAATGTACAAAATACATTTAAAACAGATTTTGCACAAATGTGTAAAAATTTCAGCATTCATACATTAAAAAGAACACTGTTCACCAAAATTGACTATAATTTAGGAAAGATAACTTGTAGAGTGAAATTCTGAATTTGCGTAAACTATTAAACTGCATAAATTCATCACTTCTTTACCTCTGGTATTGCATTTAACAGAAAAAAAAAATATATTGATTTTATACAAACCTGGAATATGAATAAGGTCTCTGAGTAGCTGAAAGAGTGTATCAAGTGTATGAGGCTGAAATCTTCGAGGACATGTTATAGTGGCACTAGCAAGTCCCTCAAGAAGCATATACCATACTCGGAGTACACCACTGGAGCGGTCCATGCCATCCAGAGTTGAAACATCACTTGGTGATGGCCACAGTACTCGATATAAAACCTCTGTGCTTGTACCATCTTCCTCATTGAAATGTGTTACCTCTATGTTAGACAGAGTTGCATCCACCAGCTGTGGACTGTTATTAAGCTGAATTCTGAAATACACAATTGTGGAATTTTATGTACACATGTCTGTTATATCACAAAATCAGATGCAATAACAGTAGCAGTTTCAAAACAAGAAAACTCACTAAACACACGGTCCTGTTAAATTTCTTGTATATTTGGAAAAATTGTAATGAAGGTGACTGGTAGGGCTGCATGATAAGAGCTAACAGACCTTTCTTCCGTAAAACTAACACAAGTGCATGCACTTCCCATGGGGGGGAAGCTGCTGTGGTGTGGGCGCTGCGCACCCCTAGCACTCGTGGTACTTCTGAGATTACCAGAAGTAAGCGGGGTCAAACATAAGCTCCTCCCACAAAGGAATGGTTCGGATTGGGTTAATCTCTGCTGGGCAGTGGTTCCCAATACTCATGGGAGATTGAGTACGTTCTGACTCGTGAAGGAAGGTTTGGGAAAAGCCTCAAGTTCTCGGGTGCTACCCTGCAGAGTTAGTAGTAGGAGTGCTAGATAATCTGGTAGCCCCACCTAGGTTATAGGTAGTCTTCCCAGATGGGCTGACATGCATAAGCGGCGTATCCACTTCCACCTCCTGTGTAACAGCAGGGGTTGGGGCCTTTTTAGGAAACCAGGTATCAACCCTAATGGAAAGACTCATGGAAGGAGGGTACTTGGATGCTGCTTTCCTTGGTTTTAGGGGGAGAGCTTTGGCTGTCTGGTAGATCCCTCACACATTAAAGTGCATGCACTTACTTGCATATGTTTTTGTCAGTTTTGTAGCTACATCGCTAGGCAACAATACTACATTATGTTTGCTACTATTGTTTGATTGCATGACCACTTTGTGATTTAAATTTCAACTCGTAAGTAATACACAGCTGAAGTCATCAGAGCAATCTCCTGACTTCAAAACATTATCACCATGCTTGCACATGAAGCAATGCATTTATGTGACTATATTGGTGATAAAAACCATCTATACGTGTCACATAGAAACTGAGCAACTACTTCTATATATTCGTTCAGTGTCATTTCAAAACACCCTGTATAACTTCAAGCAATTTCTTCAAATGGGAAATTGGTTCCCCATCTGTAGCGTGGTGGTAACATGTCTGCCTCACATCAAAGAGGTCGCGAGTTTAAATCTCACTTAGGGTGAGTTATCTGGATGAGGTTTTTTCCAAGGTTTCCCTTTATCCTGTGAAGATGAATGTCATGTAACTTAAAGCTCTATGAACCTCAAGTCATTTGTGCATCATTTCATCCATTCACCGTCCAATGTGACACTATGTTGGAGGATGTTAACAAAAAAAAACAAAACAAAAAAAAAAAAAGAAGGCTTCCCCATATACTCATAATTCTTCAACGATGCACCTCTGCAACATCTGCATACATCGCATCAGCTACAATTAAGGGATACTGGGATGAAATTGCTAACTTTTCTAATATTGTGTCTGTTTGTTTGAAAATTGACACACTGTGCAAAAGCTCAATGTTCTAGCTCACATATTCTCTCAGATAATAGAGTTAAATACTTTAATAAGCAAAAAAATGAGTTTATTTAAAAGTGGCTTCATAGTTTTTAGAGAAGTATAATAGTGGCATTTTCTGATACTTAGGTAAACTGAAAAGAAATTCAAGTATTTGATTCAAGTTGATATTATTACCTGCAAAGAAATACATTTTCATTTTTATGAAGTTGCTAGTGTTAAAATTCCTTTTCTTTCCAGCATAAATTATTTTTTGTGAGCCAATGAATAAAGCAATAATCAAATGCATATTTAAATCTTTGGATACTATGTTTGAAATTATGTATGCCAATTTACATAAAAATCAGAAAAAAACTGCAATATGAGGAATAATTATTTATTTATGCCAACAAGCTTACTGCTGGTGTTTTTAAACACACAAGCCGTGTGTAGGCAATGTTTAAGAGGTTGAATCAGAAACTGAAAAATTCCATGCCATGCGATGCCATGCCATACAACCACGGATCTCCCGCTTATCGAACGGCTGCTCTAACCACTAAACTACCATGGCCAACTTGCCAGTGCGACATTAAATTCCCTAGCTGACTCATACTTCTTCCCAGTTAACCACAAGGGAATCTCATATCAAGGGTGACTTAGAATTGTAAGTACTTTATGTCTCGGGTTTAAATAACCTTTAGATGGTAATTATTATTTATTTATGCCAACAAGCATGGGTTACTTATCAGCTGATAAGCGGAAGATCCATGGTTCAAATCCCGGCTATGGCATTGAATTTTTCAGTTTATGAGGAATAAATTTCACACAAAATACAACTGAGGGGAAAAGAAGCACCAGTATGGTGCATCGCAGTGTGTTTAATATGAAGTGCACAGGTGATTTAAACACATCATTGAACTTTTAAAAATGGCACGTCAGGAAAAACATTTGGCCAGAGTGATTCACAGGTGTCTATAGAATATTTATATATTATTTAAAAATCAAAAATGACATTTTCACCTAAGCATATAGCCCTAGGGTTCCTAACATATACCACTGCTTGGTCGAACAACAAAGGCAGAATGCTCCACACACCTTTCTCCTTGCTATGCACATGGCAGCCCCTTGAAGCAGTTGGAATCGAATCGAGTGTGCCTATGAGGGTCATCCAGAAAGTAAGGAATGATAGAGCATAGTTGAATCAAAACAAAAGATATCAGCACCAAACTTTATTTTTAAACTTACAGGACTTTACACTACTTTCATTCACCATTCTTGTCGAGACATTTGTTGTAACGTGGGTACCAGCTTTTTAATACCACTGTTGTACTCATTTGCTGCCAAATTGTCTCTGCTTGCAAACTGTTTTCTACCCAAAAATTCTTTACATTATTGTTTGGAATGTTGTACAAAACCCAAGTTTCACCTCCAGTAACAATGCGGTCAGCACCCTCTTTGTCATATTGTGCCAAAAATTCAAAGGCTGCTCCCATGCAATTTGCCTTGAAGCCATCATTCAAGATTTTTGGCACCCACCAAGTGCACTGTCACTATTTCATATGGGAGTGAACATGAAATTTGTGGAAAAGATTCATGTAATGTACTCAAAGTGAAACATCAGTTTACCTGAATTGTGTCATCAACTTTTTTCTTCAGTTCTTCCGTAACATGCGATGGCTTCCCACTCTGATCTTTATCACGCATGCTGGTCCTTCATTCATTGAACATAATGCACCATTTCCTCACTGATGTATTGTTAATTGCACTTTCACCGTAAACATTCTTTATTTACCTATAAATGCCAATAGGCTTAATGTTTTGAGCGTTCAGAAAACAAATCGTACTTTGTATTTTGATTGGCAATACCGTTTCAAGTCGCTGCAAAAACAATTAGCATAACCACACAGTAATGAGACTCAGCTCACAGTGAAGCCAAGGAATAAGCTGCCTGCCGCTAATGTAATTATAATGGTGGCAAAGCACAATGCACAATCGTTCTTTACTCTTTGGATGACCCTTGTATATGTTATAATGGATGAAATGAATAGTATTGAATTAATTACATATTATAAAAGAATTTTTATTATAATGTGTGTATCCTCTAGGTGGCTGTGTAACTCAAAAAGACCACACAACATGTTTGGCTTGTAAATCTTATGTGAGTAATCATAACGTTCCATTTTATTGAAGTGAAACAGACTTAACTGCAACAGGAATGAGGACTTACCTGTGTGCTGTATGGAACATAGGACATGCTGGCATCCTGTACATAGAGGCCAGTATTTCTGCACAGCGTGTAACAAACTTAAGAGCAGCTAAACAAAGTTCCAATGTTGGGCATGGATCTTGGCCATTTGTTGTACATTGATCATTTGTCATGCTTTCCAGCTCACCTGTAAATTAAATTATTTTCATGTTCAATCAAACATTTTAGAAGCAATGCACAAATATCAATACAAGTGCCACATTATGTATTTCTGTGTAACGTCTGACAGTTCAGAAAAGAATTCAGATTTTACCAAAAGAGACTGTAGATAGCAACATGGTCAAGTGGTTAGGCTGCTTGCCTCTTACCAAGCCAAACTGGGTTTGATCCCAGTAGCTCCAAATAAGATTTACAGCTTTTGAATGATAGGTAATTTTTAGTGTCTCCTTTTAATCATTCTGCCAACTGCTCAATATGAAAAGTGAAGTGCTACAGAGCTACGTCCTTCACAAAGAACTTCAATATAAGATTGACAAAGGCATGCTGACATTAGATAACTCCACTGAAAGGTAATAACTAAACAATGCCATGAAATCTCTGCCTTTTTCTATACATTAACAAAAGAAAAATTACTGGGCTAAAGCAGAGTACCTATATATGTGCAAAGCAACAAACAATCTTTCAGTTTCAAAATTAACAGCCAAGTATTCACTTTTACAAGTCTGATCATACTGTGCCATCCACAGTTGTAGGACATACTTTCATTGTAATGTTTCCTTGACGATGATGGTGGTGATGGTGATGACAGTAACGATGACAATGATGATCACCACCACCACCACCTGTGTTGAATTTTGGAAAGGCACTTTACCAGCTTGTGTATTTCCTGTTTATTGGCCCCAATTGTAAATACATTTTACAAGGATAAGGATTGTCCATTTATTAATATCTTCTTGCTCAAGTATCCTTGCAATCTAACCATATATACTAAATCAAATGCCTAACCATTTGTTTACAAAATACAAAGCAGTTAAACAATAAACTTCTACTTACTGGGCCCACGAACGTGTTTAAGCAAGCACAAAATGCAATCTACAGCAGCATTAGAAAATACCAGTGGATTGTCTGTATCCAGAAACACTTCAAAGACATCCAGTAATGCATGTAAGTGACTACTACTATTCTCATCTTGCTGGTGATTTGTTGACAATTTCACCACCCTCAGTGCACCAAACAATGGTCGCCATCCTGATCGTATTTCTGTTCTGTTTGCTTCCACAAATTCACAAATGCAACTCACAATCTGCAAAATTAAACCACAAGAAATAGTTCTTTTTATCAATGTTGCATAATAAAACTGTTCATTGTTATTTTAACACTAAGATATTCTTAGTTTAGTTATATCAGGCAGTACAATTCAAGGAAGAATGAGCAGTGAGCAGGGCCAGCATGTTCTGTGCTTCCAAGTGGGCACTGTTTGATGGTGCAGCAGTGGCAGACACATGTAACTAGTGTGCACTGTCGGCTTGTGAATTATAGAAATGGCTACTTCATCTATCCCTCGTCCATAATACCCATACGAGTCATTCCACATCAAATCACACAAAATATGGCAAAAAATGACCTTGATCTCTCAGATTTTCTTGAATTTTTTTTTTTTTTTTTTTTGGTGTGTTTTGGAACAAAATATATTTGACCCATGTTTCTTTGTTTTATAAAAAAAAATTTATTTTGGCAGATATTAATTTTTGATCTGTCCCAAAAATCGCACGCTCCTCACTCTTCGATCAATCATACCTCCAATTGTAATGATAAAATGTGAAGATTAAATGCTACAGAGTCGATTGACCTCATCAATCCTGTAACAAAAACTTTACAAGAAGATTCCTAAAGAATGAATTGGCATGCAAAATTCAAACTTTCTGTGCAATTCTTGTAAAAATATTATTTATTCAACCATGAAAACATATTCAAACAGACAGACCCTTTAAGTAAATTTTATACATGAATTGCACAAGATCTTTACGTCTAATGGTTCTTTGTGATAAATTTCACTTACCTGATCTTGTACATCCACGTCACATAATTCTAGGCAAAGTAGATTTTCAAATGGCTTAAACAGAGCCTCATTAAAATGGAAGTGAGGAAGCTCTGCCTGTTCATTTAGAACTGCTGTAACTGTATCATGAATGCAAGCTACTGCCTTTTTGGAAATGGTTCTATCCTTATGACATGCTGCCTATAAGCAAAAGTTCAAAACCATATTATTAATGTGCCAGAGTAAGTAGTGTATTTAACAACTCCATTTCACTTCATGTCTAGCTGATGATATGCATGAAATGGGTACCTATATTATTTAAAATACATTTTATTATGTCTAGCTGTTGATGTACATGAAATAGGATACCTATATTACAATAAAACCTGACTAAACCAGACTCCCTATATACTGGAAACCTGGACAACCGGAAAATAAATCCCGGAATGGAGCTATTTCCTATGTTAAATAACACTCTAAACTGGAAAATCGCCTAACGTGGAAACGGAATAGTTTTTCCAGAACCATTTGCATAAATAACCTAAGACAGACTTTCATTATGCTTAATGCATAGTTGCTTGCTTTGATAACGAACTGGTCACGATTGAAGATATTCAAAGTGCAGCAGATATTGCTGCTGGAAACAGCAGTTGTGAAGTCATGGAAGGAATGGACAATGACAACAATGATGATGACAACGACAATGATGTTGAAGTCAACGAAAGGGAGCCAAAAATAGACACTTTTAGAGAGTGTTGTGAGTGATCTTCAGGAATTTACAGCTTCCAAGAATGTTCCTGAACTCCTGGAGCTGATGCAGGATGCAAAGATCATAGAGCATTCCCTTGTGAAGAAGTCGCGACAGTGCACTTTGATGGATATGTGGGGGAAAAGAAACTAACGGAGAAACTGCAATTGTGTTTTACATGTAAGTTGAAAATACAACAAAACATACAATTGAACCCATTTTTTATTTACAGAATTTTATTTTAAATTATTCCTTCAGTTTAATTCTGTATGATTACCTTTTTTGTACTTTGTTTTAGTAAAATATGTACAACCTTTGTAAGATGGAATCCCGTGCAAATGGAGAAATATTACTGGAATGATCGTGTTCTGTTTGGGGCAGGTTTTACTGTATTTACAATAGATTTTATTTCCCTCTCTCCCTCTCTCCTTCCCAGCAACCTGATTAAAAGAGGGAATACCTTTCTTTTAACTCCAGTTGTTTATCATCAACAAGAGATACCTATTATGATTAATTCAAATGTTTTTCTAATTCTCCTTTAATACTTTAATATGTAGTTTTCATGATCTGACACTTTTTTGTTTTAAAATCATGTCATCTGCTATGACTTTGAGAATTCTGATATTTTTCTCTTAGAAAGGTATTGTGCTATAAAGATACTTGTCTATTGATTATTGGAGCATAAAAATGGATGCCATATATTATGGTAAGATAGTGTATCTGGGAAGGTATTGCATTTCCATGGCACATGGTTTCATTCTCAATTGCAACAAATTTAGATTAAGGCTGCCAAGATTTTCTTTAAAACCCATGTAATTGGAAGAATATACTAAAGCACACTAAAATATAATTTCATGATTTTATTTACCCATAAAAGGTGAATAACAAATAGTTTGAAGCACAAAACTCTAGTACCATGTGCACCCTAGTATCTTTATTCCATTTCTGATCTACAAAATGTCAGACATTCACAGGGCATTTGTGACTCACCTCCATAAGATGAGGTCCCACAACAGACCATGCTCGCATTACGTGAATAAGAGGCCTGCCACTGCGAACTATTTTTAGCATTACATCTCCAACCTGATGAAGTAAAAGTAGCTGAGAACCACCTGAGTAAATCCCTGAAGAACCACTGGAAGACTGAGATCTTCGAAGCCACCACATCTTGCCTGACCTAGGAGTATTAGCACCAGGGTGCTGAGATGTGCAGAAAAGTTGTGTTTGTGATGCTTTTACTAGAGCTGACAGGAAACTGGTTAGGGCTTTCAAATTCAGCTTCATTGCAGCATCATCAAACAGCCTGAAACACAGACAAAGCAATCTCTTGTACCAATATGATTAAATATTAAAATTTATTGTAAGAGCATTAACGTAACATTACATCAGTAAAAGCAAGTGTATCATTTAAGAATTACTGTTGTTAGGAAATAAAATCTCCTAAGGTCAAAAACCTAGTGTGTATATATGACCTGTGGTACTAACAAATCAAATTCATGCTCTAACACTTTATGAAAAGAAATCAATCAAATTTTCACTAACATTATGACAAAGTTTATATTCCACAGTTAATTTGCCACTTATGTAGTTTATGTGATGTTCCCAGTTAAGTTTTTTGTTGATGTAGATTACTAGCAGTTTGGCAGACATATTACCTAGCAAAGCATTGAGACATATTGACCTTGGTGATTGAGCGCTACGATCGCTTCTTATCTTAATCTAAAGTAAGAACAAAATTAGAAACTAAAAACTTCACTTATCTTAGTAATATTGTGAAGTTATATAGTAATATAAGTAAAGTTTTTAGTTTCTAATTTTGTTCTTACTTTAGATTCTTGTTGCTTCCCTGTTAATAGATTCATTTTCCTTAATTAGCTTCTTATCTTGTTTATTAGAAGAGTGAAATATCAGTAACTTGGAGTATAGTCAGTGATAAAACACAAATAGATGATCTCTTGTGCCTGCCGATATATGAGATGTTGCTGTCCTGGAGATATGATTGCATCTGAACAGAGTGTACGCATACTGTCTAGCCATGTTTATGCAATAAGCTCGCATAAACATCTGGGCAGTTTCACATTCTTTCCAATACGCTTCATGGCTTTACCAGATAATACTGTCATGATTCTTTGCACTCATTTGAAATATAAGTTCTTCAGTTTTTGCTGTGTTTATCTGTAACATGTTTGTATTAAACCACTTAGTTGGTAAATCCACCATATTCTTATTTATATTACATAGTGCTTCTATATCTTCCCTAAAACTAAACTAAACCCCAGCGCAACAGCCCCCGAAGGCTTGCTACACAGCCACTGCATCCCCCAACTCTGCCCACTACAGGCGTCATTGGTGGGGTGCAGTACTGTAGGGTGGGACGTGGTCAGCGCCCCGAGCCCTGTCGGCCAGTTATGCAGCCTTCTCGACCTGGCTCTATCTTCCCTACCTTCCTTAAATTTCTTAAACCACTAAAAAACTTGCATAGAAAATAGAAATGAGTAAGTTTCTGTAGCGTATTTTCCAAGTTGATGAGTCACATTTTTACACTCACTGTTAAAAATAGTGTAACATATTCGAGGTGAATCGAGCTCATCCTCAGCTGTTGGGTGACTCCTCCTTGCTCCCTCTCTCTACTGTCACAGTACAAATGTTCAATTCTATTGTTGAAGTAAGTGATTTTAACAATTCTATGTTTTGATCAATGTTGTGGTTTTCAGCAGACATTTCTGTTTCTTATAGTTTTGTTTCTTTACATTTGGTAAAAAATACACATCATCAAAAACAGTGATAATGTAATAAATTTTGAAGTTCTGGCACTGAACAAAGCACTAAAAGTTTGTGCCCCTAGCACCAGATGGCAATGGGTTATTCTGCTATATTTGTAGGTTAGTAATACTAGATGAGTGCCTACCTGTCAACCTGCTGAGAAAGTATGCAAAGCACTTTTCCTGCATACTGATAATTGAGAACACCTTGAGACGTAATGTCTGCATTACTTTCTTGTATTAGTTCATGGATTGAAGTTGTTGTGGTTACAGGGGTACTAGGAGCTGCCAGAAAGCCATATACATCCACACTGCAACATCAATAACACTACATCACAAAAGGAAATAACAAGGAAACCTCACCAGATGTGTGCTTTAGATACTAGAAAGTTTTCTTGCTGAAAGTGCAATGAAAATATATTTGCCTCAGCATTCTCTCTTTTAAAGAATTAATTAGTAATAATACTGTTAACTTTGCTAACTATTTCATAAAATTAATTAATAAAGGCTACTTAAAACAAGGACTGCTCACTTTAAAGTGCAGAAGTAGATTTCACTGAAATTTTTTTGGAGTTCTGATTTAAAAGGCTCAAATTGGCAGTAAAAGCTTTCTCTAAATGAAATACAAAGTTTGTCATCTTTCCTGCTTAAATAACAATAATTTATTGTACACTTTTAAAAATAATTTTATATTTACATTCAGAAAATAGACTTTAACCTTTATAATATTACAATTTTAATATAATACAATTGTATCATAAATCTATGACACAAGAACGAAAGAGAGAAAGAGAGAAAGGTGGGAAGGAGGAAAGGTGGAAGGAAGGAAGGAGGGAAGGAGGGAGGGAAGGCAGGAAGGAGGGGGAGGGCATCAGGGGAGGAGGGGAGATAGGCAAGGAGGGAGAGAGGAAGGAAAGGAACTCGGACAGAAACACAGAAACAAAGAGACAAAGAAAGTTGGGAGGAAGATAGGGGGAGGGAGAAAAGTATGGTGGAGGAAAGGAGGGAGGGAGTTGTGGAGGGAGAGAAGGAGGGAGGTGTGGAGAGGAGGGAAAGAAGGAGGGAGGTGTGGAGGGGAAGGAGGAAGGTAGGGAGGGAAGGTAGAAGGGAGGGGGAGATTGGAGGGAGGACAATAGGGAGGGAGAGTGGAGGCAAGGAGTGCAGGAGGGAGGGAGGGAGGAAGAGAGGGAGATTTGAAATATCACAAGTGGAGTGTGGTCATTTAATATCATAAAATATCATTATAAAAAATTATATTATTATAACAATATTATAAAAAATCATTCTTAGAACTGGTTGGCCAAGTTTCAATTAATTCTGTAAATTAAATAAAGTCATGCAACCAATGACAATTACACTGTAGCTTTCCACACAAAAATATGCACTCCTAATGAGCTTAGCAAGCATAAAATACAAAAATTAATTTTAAAGCAACAAAACAGGTGAATGCAAATAATAAAAGCCCTTACCATACTTCTTCATCCTCTTGTGCATTAAACATAACTGGGTCAGGAAGGGGAGGCTTCCCTTTGACTACAATTTGCTTGAGCGTAATTTTTGGCCCTATATTTCTGTTCCGTGACTGACTGAAGAACTTGTGCTCTAATTTACTTACATAAACACAACACCTGAAATAAAGTAAAAAGCATATAAGGAACTCATTTCAGTTTTTCCATAGACAATTTGCAGATGCTTCTGAACATGTGACATGCAAACATACCAATAAACACAAGCCCTACTGCTTCTTGTATGGCAGCAATATGTAGCAACCTTAGCCAACCTCTGAAAAAAAATCCTCATACATCTGCATAACAACTGCATACTGTACCAGCCAGTCACTTTTCAAAAGTCCTGACCATGCTTTTTTCAGGTCTTATTGCTTAACAATCACGGTCATGTAATGGAGTACAATTTATTGTAGTGCAAGAAGCAAAATTTATATGCTCTTGGACATGGTGCTGCAGATAAGAAAACTTTTAGAAATGGCCTGTACGAGTAATAAGACGGTTTACCTCAATAGTACAGAGAACACCTAGATGCTCACATTTGTGAGAATTTGTGACATATTAACACCAAGAGCTGTTGGCGGAACCTTTCCATGAACTAATGGAAGACATTAGGCAGGTTTGCCCTATGGTGAAGCAATTAGGTTTAGATAAAGTTTAGGCAAGGTGTAGTTAAATTAACAAGTTAGTGCTTAGTGCACTTACCCGTTTCTTTTTTTCCCCGAGGTGCACCAGCCCTTTCTGGGCCAAAGCCTACCACCTGACCGCTGTGTCTCCCACCTCCGCCCATCACAGGTATCATGAAAGGGGTCCATTACTGGAGGTGGAATGTGGTCAGTGCCCCAGTCCCTCCCAGCTGGTTACGCAATCTTTGTAACCAGGGATCGCTACTACTCAATTAAGTAGTGCCTCAATTGGCCCCTCATGGACCTAACAAGGCTTAAGGCACCCTCAATCAGTCTCCATGACACCACCGGGAATCAAACCTGGGTCTTCTGCTTGGTAAGCAGCAGGCTACCACTGTGCTAAAGAGACGACCAGTATACATACCTAGTCAGCATAATTTATGGACCATATGCATAATTATATAGTTAATATAATTTAGTGACAAAAAAGGGTTTTGGCTCCATTTCTTTGAGTGATGCAAGATAGAGTATTTGGCTGCCCTACATTCTTCAATGTGACTACATGTGCAGTAAATATATTGTCGTTCCGGTTGACAGCCAGGCGCAGCTGCTAGGATATGCCGGTAAGAGCCTGAACTTTGCCGGCACCTGGAATGGACTGGAGGCGCTTACTTGCCTTAATGACCCATCCTCCAGCAGGACAATAGAGCCCACAGAAACAATAACTATTGTGTGGTGGTCCAGTGTCTAGACTGTTCTCCCACAGTCACTCTCGACCATTCTACTTCCAGAACTTTTCCATTGTCTTAGGACCTATATAAGGAGCTGCTGAGAGCCAAGTAGTCAGTAAAACGTTTATGAAGCGTTCATTGGACAGTGCCTGTGAATCATGCCAAATAGTAGTTCAGTGCAAGTTGTAATCTGACAGTTCTTTATTGTGATTCGATTCGACAGTTGTTCTGTTGCTCTAAGTTTGCACAAAAGCAATCTAAGTGTAAGGTTAGCACAACGCTAACTGACTAGAAGGCAATAAAGTGTGATCAGCAGTAACTGGTGTTTTCTCATTTGTTACAATATAAATAATTATAAAGCTTAAAATATGTTAATAAAAATTTTCCAACAAGAAGTCGCCCAAATAAATAATTCTAAATACATATTACACCAAAAAATGTAAAGCTGTACTTTGAAAGAATGCCACTGACATTGAACTTACGAAAAGGTCTTGCATTACATGTTGGAAAGCCGAGTGAAATTTTTTTGTGATTCTCTTGCAGAGCCATATATTTTTTATGTGAGCCAGTTGTTACTGTGTGGGTTGGCAAGGGTTAAGTAGAATCCTTTAAAGTGGCAATCCTTTGTAGGAGGGAAGAAAAATTATTTTGATGTGTAAAGGCCTATCTGTTCATAAATTAAAATGTATTCTTTTACACATTTTTACTTTCTCTACTATGTATAGTAAGTAGAGGAAGTATTGTATTCCACCCAAAAATTCGGTGTGGAGATTTCACCGGAAATATCTCTCGAGGCCCCCTGAATCCAAAAAATGCATTTTTAGAAAAGGGTCTGTGTGTATGTGTGTGTGCACGTGTGCATGCATACGTGTGTGTGTGTGTGTGTGTGGGTAGGTGGGTGCGTGGGTAGGTGCGTGTGTGCGTGTGCGTGTGTGTGTGTGTGTGTGTGTGTGTGTGTGTGTGTGCATATGTGTGTGCGTGCGTGTGTGTTTGTCAGTCAGCCAGTCAGTCTGTGGACACTATAACTCAAAAACGAAAAGTTGGTTAAAAACCAAAGTTGGTATTTAAGTTTAATATCTTTTAAGGATGCGACATGAAGATTTTGAAGAAATTCCTCCACCTAAACTACCCTTTACATGCAAAATTTATCAACAATTTTTATTTTCTCAAAAATGGTTCTAATGATTTTGATTAAAATGCCATATGTTTAAGATATTTTTAAGGCAAATTAAATGTATATTTTTAATTTTCTGGCTATTGTGTATGTACTCCTGTTTATTCTTGATGACTTTGGAATAACTCATAAACTGTAAGAGATAGACCAAATCTTACTGTTCAAAAAATGAAGATCTTGTTAAAACACACAATTTATGTCCAAATGGATTTTTTTGTGAAGTGAACCATTTTGGAGATATTCCTTGTTATTTGTGTGAGTTTTGGAATACTTAAACTCTCAACAAATAGAAGATCGTTGTTAATTTTTTTTTTTTTTTTTTTTTTTTTTTTTTTTTTGGTTTGTTGTATCTCAGCCGTGCAAAGAGACCAGAATCTCAAAGCTTTAAAGATTTGACTATCGCTTAAAGCCTACTGTATTCCCATATTTCCCTTGTACCTACTAGGAAATAAGATAATTTCTGAAAATGTTTATCTCAACTAACATGAAGATATAGGAATAAGTTTGTAAGAATGGATAGTACAAGAGTAGAGGAGGAGACGTAGATTTAAGGACACTCAACTGCATGGTCATCAGCACCCTTAGAAAGCATTTCATGGGACAAGTAGAGAAAGTCATATGAGTGCAACACATCAGATTTTTGCTCATATTGTCAAAATGTACCACATTAGTAAGCAATTATTGTTCTGTAGGTTAGTTCGGATGGATGTAACAAATTACTCCAAATACAATTTTCTGTTACTTATATTTCCATAGAAATTAACAATAAATATGAGGGTTGTCCATAAAATAAGGTTGCTAATCTTTTTTCACAATGAAAAACATATTTATTGACATTGAATAATACATTTTTTGAAAGCTTAGGCTTTTTCCTATTTTTCAACATAATCTCCGTTCTGATCAATGCATTTTTGCATGTGGTGTACCATCTTTTGTATGCCTCATTGTACAACTCTCTCGCCGCACAGCAAAGATAGCTTAAAACAGTTTCTTTCAGTTCCTCTCCGGTTGTGAAATGCGTTCCACACAGGTGTTTCTTCACTTCAGGGAAGAGATGGTATTCACTTCGGGCTAGGTCTGGGCTGTAAGGAGGGTCTGTGACAGTATCCCATCCTGATTTGTGGATGAGATTGCTTGTCACATGGGCAATGTGCGGACGAGTGTTGTCCTGATGGAAATGCACTCCCTTCATGAGCATGCCTACATCCACCTTGGTATACCCTAAATGATCGGTCAAAATGTTGTGAATGTAGGTCTTGCTAACAGGGATCATCTCGCAGGTTTCCCAAACCGTCACCCTTTAATCTTTCAGCGTTGCTTCTTCCACTTTCACAATTGTTTCGTCTGAAACTGATGGCCGTCCAGAATGCTGGCCGTCCTGGACGTCTATCTTTGAATTCTCTGCACCATTTGCGCACATGTTGTATGTTCATACACTGCTCTCTGTACACTTCACACAGTTGGGAATGAATGTCCACTGGTGCAGTCCTTTTGCACACAAAAAACGCATCACAAAGCGTAATTTGCACTTGGTGGGAGAAGCAAGTGGAAGTTCCATTTCTAACGGCTGCCAAGACAAGACTGAGCGTCGCAGGCAGCTCGCAGGGCCGGGTACTGGGAGAGGGAGAACCAAGCTACACACCAGTGTTGACGGATCTCCTGAGACAGCATTCCTTGCGACTGCAGATCCTTGGAAACCTTATTTTACAGACAACTGTCGTACTTGCAGCATATAAATGTACTGCAGGTTGTGTGTATGTGTAAATAAAGAGAAATGTTTAGCTGTAGGATTTCATCACACAAACAATAAAAAATTAAATTTTCCCACCATACAGCTAGACGGAACAAATGTAAGATACTTGAATTAAGTCCAAATCTTTAGGAATATGTATTGATGAGAATCTCAATAACTGGGTTAAATCTGCTTCCAAATTAACATTTTGAAAGACCCTGTGAGTAGAAATACACTTAGGGTAATTATTATTTATTTATGCCAACAAGCTTACTGCTGGTGTTTTAAACACACAAGCTGTGTGTGGGCTATGCTTAAGAGGTGGAAACAGGACTGAAAAATTCAATGCCATAGCCGGGATCTGAACCACGGATCTTCCGCTTATCGAGCGGCTGCTTTAACCACTAAGCTACCATGGCCAACTTGCCAGTACGACATTAAATTCCCCAGTTGATCCGTACTTTTTCCCAGTCAGACCACAAGGGAATCTCACATCAGAGATAAATACCCCAAGGGCGACTTACAATTGTATGTCGTACTAGCAAGTTGGCCATACTTTATAAAATACTTACCTGCGGTGCTGTCAAGAAGAGCATTAGCCCTGAAGAAGCTCCACATAGTAGGGCGAAACAACACAACCAAGACGCGGCCTTTCCCGGAAGATTTTATTACTATAATTATGTTTGTCTTTTATAATATTGTAACAAATTTACCAAATCTTTTTATTTTCTCCAGCTTCAAGTACAGCCATACTACTCGTTTCTGTCTCTTAATCTTTCCAAACTCTCACACCATACTAGTTTCTGTCTCTTCATCTTCAACAACTCAAACTGTCTCTATGGCAACCTCCTTGAAAATCAAAGAGTCTTAATGACATGGAGAAGCCATGTCACACTGCTCCCTCCTCAGAGCTGGTCGTCCCGACCAGCACTATCACTGCAGCATCTCCCTTGCGCCCCGGTGGATTAACCCATCGAACCTCTTCTCCTGGTGGTCCACGAGGGCCTGGTGGTCCTGGTATACCTTGAGGTCCTGGGTTTCCATCTCTTCCAGGCATACCTTTAGTTCCAGGTTCACCATCTTTTCCCGACAATCCTGGAGGTCCAGTCATGCCTTTGTCTCCTGGAGGTCCCTGAGGTCCAGGTAACCCTTGTAGACCAATGAGACCACGGTGTCCTTTTGCACCCTTTGGACCTTCTTCTCCTCTATCACCCTTACCTCCCTCTGGCCCTGGAGGTCCTGGCTTTCCTCTAGCTCCCTGTGGCCCTTCTACACCCTGTGGTCCAGTTTCTCCTCGAAGACCCCGTTCTCCTGCTGGTCCTGGAGGTCCATTTGGACCAGGTGGCCCTGGAAGACCTGGTGCCCCTGGAGTTCCCGGAGGTCCTGAAGGTCCTACAGGTCCCTTATCTCCCGGTCTTCCTGCAATACCAGGTGTTCCTGCTTTACCTGGTGCTTCCTCTGGTCCCTGTTCTCCAATTGGTCCCGGTGGTCCTAGAGGTCCTGCAATACCTTGTGGTCCTGGAGGTCCTTCACTGCCTGGCTTCCCTGGTGGACCTGTCTCACCTTGTGCACCTCTCTGACCTCTGAGGCCAGCAGGTCCTGTTGGGCCGGGTAATCCTGGAAGTCCTCTGTCTCCTGGAGGGCCCTGTGGACCAGGTTGTCCTGGAGCTCCATGTTGTCCTTGAGAGCCTGAGTCACCCTTAGGTCCTTCAGGTCCTGGTGCACCAGCTTGTCCTGGAGGTCCTGGATTGCCCTGTTCACCTTTCATTCCTGGGAATCCACGTTCACCCTTCATTCCAGGCAAGCCTACCAGACCCTGAGGGCCAGGGAATCCTTGTAAACCTTGAGGGCCAGTAGGACCTCGCTCTCCAGGGGGCACGATCCTAGGTATCGCTGTTGGATAGTGTCCCTTGGTCCAGGTAGGACGATGTATGCCATCCTGCTTCGAAATTCTGCAACAGTACCGCCGGTCTTGACGGTCCCTCGTCCAGTTGCCCTTCTTCCTGGTGTGTTGACGGGCCATCCTGCGCACTTTGAAACGGCTCACTGGGTACCATGTCCACCGACCTCTCTGGCGCACCTTCGCAGCCACCTTGCTTCCGATGGGTCCGGCAACAAACCCCACCACATCCGCGCGAGTCGCGTCCACCGCTGCACTCGTGTTCACTCGTGCTCGGCACGGCCTCTCCTGTATCCTGCCGTCCACGATGATGTCCACCATTCTTCCGTTCACGGCACTATGCGTCAGGTGATTGGATGGCCCCGACGGTCCCCCATGTCACACGCCAAGTCGGTTCTCGCGTGTTGCTCGTTTGCTTGTGCGCTTCCCTGCTGATCGACCGAAACGGGCGCAACTGTCGCCTCGGCCACTAGGTGCTCCCTCCCCGGCTCCGCGTTATTCCGTCTGCCCCTGGCATCCAGTACTTTGACGCTCTCGTCAACTCTTACTACCAGGGCGCCAAGACGTTCCCCGTCGTCCTCCACGACGTCCACGTGCTGGCAGAGGTCTTCCACCTTTTCGCCGAGTTGTTCCACGTCTTCCGTCACGCCAATCCGTTCGCCGAGTTGTTCTACGTCTTCCGTCACGCCAATCCGTTCGCCGAGTTGTTCCACGTCTTCCGTCACGCCAATCCGTTCGCCGAGTTGTTCCACGTTTTCCCTCATATCATCCGAAACGGGCGCAACTGTCGCCTCGGCCACTAGGTGCTCCCTCCCCGGCTCCGCGCTATTCCGTCTGCCCCTGGCATCCAGTACTTTGACGCTCTCGTCAACTCTTACTACCAGGGCGCCAAGACGTTCCCCGTCGTCCTCCACGACGTCCACGTGCTGGCAGAGGTCTTCCACCTTTTCGCCGAGTTCTTCCACGCCTTCCGTCACGCCAGCCAGTTGCCCGTCAATTTTCGCCGATAGCTCCGTCTTCATCTCTTTCAGCTCGGCAGCGAGGTTGTCGTTTCTCGTTTCCATTTTGGCAAATAATTCTTTCATCATTGCCATCATCCTGGTTTCCGAATCTCCCTCCATCCCACTTCTGACACCAAATGTAACAAATTTAAATGTAACAAATTTACCAAATCTTTTTTATTTTCTCCAGCTTCAAGTACAGCCATACTACTCGTTTCTGTCTCTTAATCTTTCCAAACTCTCACACCATACTAGTTTCTGTCTCTTCATCTTCAACAACTCAAGCTGTCTCTATGGCAACCTCCTTGAAAATCAAAGAGTCTTAATGACATGGAGAAGCCATGTCACAATATTATACTTGAACTTCTTTAATACTGGACAAATCCAAAACATGTATATGTTTTATCAGACGCCCACCTCCGTAGCATGGTGGTAGCGTGTCAGCCTCACGTCCAAGAGGTTGTGAGTTCGAATCTCGCTTAAGGTGAGTTATCCAGATAAGTTTTTCCCGAGGTTTTCCCTTATCCTGAGAAGACAAATTTTAGGTAACTTAAAGCTCTATGGACCTCAGGCTCATTTGAGCATCATTCCACCTATTTCATTCATTCACCCTCCAATATGACACTAAGTTGGAGGACGTTAAAAAATAAAAAGGTTCCATCAGATGAGTAAATTGAATTCTATTCAATTCAAATTTTTGACCATGTAGCTTAATGGTGTGTGGTTTTGTAAATGATGCAGAAAAACTAGTAGAATTTTTAGTCTTTTGATTCAAATCATCCTTAAAAAGAGTTTATTTCAACTACTTTGACCCTGCACATGACAAAATTAAGAGATTAACTGCCAGAATTAAGTGATGCAGTTCTATAGCCCAATACAGATATAATCAGGTCCTTCTTCTGGAGGAACACTTATCTAACTAATAGACAATCCTTGTAAAATGTATTTAAAATTGGAGCTAATAAATAATGTAATGATCATTGGAGTTCATCCAAGTTCCTGGGTGTTAGACTACTACTACTCATATATACTATATTCAAACCCATTTGCAGCCTCTCTCTCCATCACTACTCCCATGCCAGTTGCTGGGACTTTGGATGACAATTCCCGCTCAAAAGTGCGCCGGCACCAACTATAATTGGTATTGCTACGTCAGGGGCAGTCATTCAGCATAGTCAGGTGCCTCTGTTGTGCAGTAAACAGAGTGCATCACTTATCTGTGGAAGAACGCGTGTTTATTTCTAAAGTTTATCTCAAGCACACATCTGCTTGCCGTGTGCGCAGGGAGTTTGTTGAAAAGTTTCCAAACTCTGTACCACCTGCAAGGACAACTGTACATGTGGTTGTAAATAAATTTGAAGCTTCAGGTTCAGTGATGGACAAGAAACATTCAAGGAAGAGCTCAATGTTAACTGAAAATAAACTGGATGACATTGGTGCTGCTTTGAAGCATTCACCTCTAAAATTGCTGAAAACACTAGCGGAGCAAACAGGTGTATCTCCATCTTCTGCAAGAAATGCTACACATCTGTTGAAATTGAAGCCCTATCACAGGGGAAGACAACTTCGGCCCGTGTGATGTATTTAAACGAAGAGCCAGCTTGTACGTTCGTGTGACGTCAGGCGAGAGTGGTGTATTGCTATGCTACCTAGATCAGCAGCGCTACTTGCACGAAACTGAATGAATATGAAAAATGTTATTTGGGCATGTTTACAACATGCCCGGGCTGTTTAGGGAGAACCTTCTTCAGCCTAGTCTGAGGGTGTTTGTTGTGTGAGGGATCTTAGCGGCGTTAGTGCAAATTTTGTTTTTATTTTGTGTTTTTGTTGACATTGTGTAGTGTTGTGTGTAGTGGTTTTGTGTTTGTGTTCAGTTCCCTGTGTTTCACACTAGTTTGAGACCAGGCTTCAAGATGTAGAAACACTATCAACTACGTTTCAGGTCTTTGTGACCCAGTATTCATTGGATGTTAACAATGTTTCTAGCAGGTAGCAAATTGAATTGATAAATTTACAGTGCGATGATTTGCTGAAGGACAAATATAAACACAAGGAAGACTTGGCTGATTTTTATAAGAATGTTCCTCAAACCACATTCCTGAGGTTGTACACCCTTGTTGCACTGATATTATGTATGTTTGGTTCTACGTATGTGTGCGAACAATTCTTTTCTGTTATGAACCTTTCTAAGTCAAAATCTCGAAGCATATTGTCAGATCACAATCTAACATGCAGTCTTTGGCTACAAATGTGCCGTACATTATGCCCTAACATTGACAAACTAGTTAAAGAAAAGCGAAACGGCAAATGTCGGAAAATGTCCACCTAATTGTTCTGTATAGCTCTCCTCTAGCTCAGGCAAAATAGTTATAATTTCTGTTCTATTGGCGTTATAACATGACTGTTCACGTAAACTACAATTTATATATATGGCATAAAGCCAAAATGTAATTATTTATAATCTATGACTATTCCGTAATTGAAACAGTCAGCTTTAAAATTACGATGTCCAGTATGCCATTTCCTCTTCCCCATGTGACATCACACGTTCAACTGGCTTTCGGTGGGAGCATGTGAGCTGAGTGAGCTGATGTCACAGCAGCGATACCTGTCTTCCCCTGCCCTATCGCTACACATGAGTGCCAGCTTTAAGCCAAATGATCTTGCTAAACATGCGAATTATTGTAACTGGTTTTCCCAATCTGTAAAAAGGGGTTTCATTGACCCACAGCTTTTATTTTTCACTGATGAACCTTGGTTTTATCTAACTGGACGTGTGAATACTCACAACAGTCGCTACTGGGCTTTAGAAAAACCTGTGCTACTGGATGAAATGCCTCATTATGATTGGAAAATTGGAGTATGGTGTATGATAAGTGCTAGAAGAATAATGGGGCACATATTCTTTGATGAAACAATAAATGCAGAGCGATATCAAAGGTTAATTCTGAGACCATTTTTCAACTGTTTGACAAAAAAAGAGAAATTGTATGGTTGGTTCCACCAAGATTCTGCAACAGCACATTTAGCTGCTGTATCATTAAAAGTAGTAGAGGGGTGTTTGATGATAGAATAATTAGTGTTGATTTGTGACCCCCTCGTTATCCTGACCTCACAAGTTGTGATTTTTATTTATGAGGTTCTTTAAAAGACAAAGTGTATTGTTTCAATCCTCACACACTACAGGAATTTAGAGAAAACATTGTGCAAGAAATCACAAGAGTTCCTGCTGCTTTTGGAGAGTGTGCAAGAATATTTACACTAGATATGCTGCCTGTTTGAGAGCAGAAAGTCAATATATCCAGCAACTATTATAAGGTAAGGATTTCAGTCCACCTCTACCAGCGTAAATTCCCCAGCAACTGTCAGCTGTCTTGTGCAGTAGAGAGAGGCTGCGAGAGTGGGTTTGAATATAATTTAACTACCCTATATATTTATACAGACCTAACACACATTTATTCTCAAAGCTAGCCCATGCCTCCTGCTTCTCTGTATAGTATGGTTTTCTTAAGAAGAGAAGTAAAGCTGGTGGTCCCATGTCATAGATTTACAGCATGTGACGAACCTCAAGCCTGATAGAGAGGTCTATGAGCAAAATTAAGCGGTCTTTCATGCCCAATGTAGAATGGGACACTGAGAGCCACAGCAGTTACAGAACGTCCATAAATAACACTCGATTTCAATTTTTATTGTTATGGTGAGAGAAATAGTTGTTATTTTAATGAGATTAATGGACAGTATCTATTATTGGGGACAATAAATGCAAAATATCATCCACAACAACAGTACTCACCTGAATACATGTTCCCAACAGTCAGGGCTGTGACTGCCCAGCTCTAAGCCACGGCCCAAAAGAACATCCATACTGAGTGCATGTGAAGTGTGAAGTTTCTGATGCCGCTGCAACAACTTTAGCACACTTTGTCTGCCTATTCTGCTGTGCTTTCCTGCCCCATCATTTCGTTCTACATTATCACTATTAGGACAAGCTGCTGCTGCCAACAGTGAAAATATGCTACCACAGCGGCTCTGCAGACCTGAAAAAATATGGTTAAAAAATACACAGCTTAAAATATTTTATATGATTTCAGTCAATGCAAACCACATTAGATTTGAGAGTCATTATTAAACAATTATCTCATTAAAAAGTAAAACAGTGTTTTAGCCACTATCTTATACTTGTTGTGTATGCTACGTCATTGTCTTCTCCATCACTGTCATTGCCGCCATTGTCATCACCAGCACTATCATCCAATTATTGCAATTTACTTACAATTTTACTATGTGTATTGGATTCATTATGCCTGTTAAGTAATATTTAATGTACAATATATCTAAACATTCAGAAGTTACTTTTCACTAATGAAGTGGTAGAGTTCCCTTTTTAAGATGAATAGACCATTGAAAGTATCCCTAATTCCACCCAGACGAACCAAGAGATGCTAACTTTTCAAGAATTTATCTATGCTGAAATTTTCCAAAGTTGATACTGAAATTACAAGGGAGGAAAATGCAGCACTGGAACATATTTTTTCTCTAACATATTAACAAATAAAAGGTAAAAACTCATTATGGCTCATGTAGAAGAAAATGAGAACTATGTATAATTCTTTTATTCATATTGTAAGAATGATTACTGTTGCAAGACCTAATTATAATTAAATTATCCTGTTAATGTTTAGGTAGATTCATAAGTAGTTCTATTTAGGTCATTTTATTCTGTATAAAATAATAATCTGAATGACTAATTATCCTGTTAATGCTTATACAGTTTTGTAAGTAGTTTCTAGCTAATTTTACTCTGTATAAGATTATCTGAATGACAAATTATCCTGTTAATGTTTATGTAGCTTTGTAAGCAATCTCTAGCTTCTTTAGTGACAAAGCATTGTTAATTATATTTGATGCCTGTGTTAAAGCTACCTGAATGTAAATGCATTACAATCTGACAAAAGATGCCATTCATTGCTAATTATATTATCACTAAACAGTAGAACATCGCAGGAAAAGCCTAGCCAAAGTTTAAAACAAAGCTCAATTCATATCTGTAAATATATATAATGTAAGTCTTATAATTACAGGGAAGTTTCTCCTTTACCCTGTCTTTTTCTTCTTTTTTGTTTTGTCTTTTGTGCCTGTAAATGTGTTTTTATATGCTATTCTGTGTATTTATTGACATGTTCAATGTTCACCGGCCTCCATGGCTACTTGTGAACTCATTGAACGCAATCCAATCTAATCTACTCTAATCTTTAAACATGGTGCAAGTAATGGTGGCAGCACAGTGGCAGTGGCAGAGGAGGCGGGGGCAGCCTTGGTGGTATTGGTGGTCCAGTAGAGTACCAAATATTAAATGTAAATACTTTGCACATATTTTTCTCAAAATTTGGTGATAAGAATTGCAGCTTTGGCAATTGGTTCCAAGGTTTTGAATGACATGTACACCTGTGCATGCATGCATGCAAGTTTAGGGTTACCAGACATCCAGAAATTCCTGGACATGCCCTATATTTTAACCATTTGTCCAGCATCTGGGGGAAATTATTAAAAAGTCTCTAATGTTCTACACTTAAAGAAACAAGGAGTGATCGTTAGAAAATGAACTGGAAAATGCAAAAATAGAAATGAATAATTGGTTATTAGCCACAACTGCAACTCGCTATGGCAACAGAGTTACACCAGCTACAGTCAAAGAGTATACTTATACATAGTAACATTGAATGAAATATTCGGAATGCAGCATTTGCACTCCAAGGCAAAAGATTGGTATTCTGTGGAGGCAAAGCAACACAATGCTAATGTTGTTGTTGTTGTTGTTGTTTTCTAGTGCCTTGCATCTGGCAATGAAGCCATTAGCATTCGTGCTTTCCAATACTTTTGAACTGTAGTTTCTTCTGATCTTAATGCTTCACAGGTCTTCAAGTGGTCTTCGTTCATTTCTGCTGGATCGTTACACAGGACACATATTGGTGAGGCTAAGATACCCATTCTGTAGAGATGACCCGCCAAACAGTCATGATTTGTCAATAGTCGGAAGGCTGCAACAGCTGTTTTCCTTGGTCTCTGGGGGATTATATCTGGATTGGAAAGTAGGGTAATCCATTTTTTATCTTTGGCATTTGTTTCTATTTCTTGTAGATATGAATGACAAAAATTTTTTATGATCAAGCGTTTTATTGAGGAATATGAGAAATTGAATTTAGAATTTACACAATGCTAATGTTGAAAGAGTATTTTCAGTAATAAGAGAACAGTGGATGGATGAAAGGAACAGATTACCTATTAATTCAGTTAGAGTTGTTGTTTTAGTCAAGTACAATTTTAAAAACTTCAGTTGTGTGGAATTTCTTGATTATATTTGAAACAAGCTAGATGTTTGGCACAAGATTACTTTTTCAGAGAAGTATAACTGCTGTTCATGATCACCTTTAACACTGTATGTTTCAGGATTTTAAGAAAATATAAGTGTATATGCCTATGGGTATATATATATATATATATATATAGCATTTAAATCATACATTTACATTATTTTTCCATTGACTAACAATGTCCTACATTTTTTACTGTTGTGTCCTAAGGTTCCATAAAATAATCTGGTAACCTTATGCAAGTTCAATAGCATAAAGTTGCATAATTATCATCCTCGTGCTTCTTGTTGTGGTCATTGTCATAATGACATGCATTACAACATAAATGTAAACAAAAACATTACCTAAAATATTACTGAGTCGAGCAGCTTTTTGCAGCCCTTCCAGACTAGATACTATACTATCTCTTGCTCTGCGATGTTCCTCTCGAGCAACCTCTGATCCTAGTAACAAGGCCAAACTGGAAGTGACACCTAGTTGACCTCTTGGGTCACCTAGTCCAGCTGACAAGACAGATAGCATTGAATCCCAGCAACAGCTTAGGACACGGCGAGATAATTTTACTCCTGTAACCAAGCAAGAAAGAAGGAAATAAAAAAGCAGTTAGGAATTATTTTGTTAACCGTAACATTGAAGTTAATTTTTTTTATATGATATATGGAAGTGTTTAAAATGGTGAAACTTTGTCAAATTGGTTAAAAATTACGTTTAAGATCATTACACTTTAGTTTCACTTACTAGGTTATGTTACTTTTGGACAATTGTTTCGATGGCAATGACCCCATCATCCACCATGTGCCCACTGACTTCAAGACTGGAATCCTTCTTTTTACTGCTTATGGTGCTGCTCTTGAACTTCATTAACCAGTGGAGTTTCAAAATTTATCACTTTGTGTGTATTTTTAGTAATACACTTTTTCCCATATATTAAGTTTTCCATTGGATTTTCCCTGTTTTAGAGGTTTTTTTTTCTTTTAAACCTTTTACCTTGATGGTAGGATGGGTTCACTTCAACACCCAAGCATTGATGCTGCCTACACTGGCATATTACACTCCCCAGATAAAGGAGCGTAATATCAGTAATCCTTAATCCCCTTGTCAAGCCCAACAAGGATTTGATGGGATCTAGGTGTATTGTCTCCATATGGAGTCCCAGTTAGCATCACAAGGCTGAGTGCACCCTAGACCAGACCTCCCAGAAGGGAAAATTCCCACGCTGGTACCACGAATTGAATCAGGGTCCTCTGCACCAGAGGCAGGTACACTACCACTGTGCTATAGAGGTGGTCTTTAAAAGTTTTACTTCTTGTTTTATGTCATGCTTGGCCGGTTAGAAGTGATGAGCCATTGCTGATTTATCTGTTTGTTTGAATTTTACGTTTCTTAGGTATTCCTTAAGCTTGGTTTGTACATAAAGCAGCAGTAGTGAATCACTTCTGGTCAACAAACATGCAAATATAACATAAAACCAGAAATAAAACTTTTAAAACAGGCAAAAACCAATGCAGAACTTAATATATGGGAAAAAATATTTATAACTAAGAATGCACACAAAGTGATGAATTTTGAAATCCCAGCTGTTGATGATATCATCAAGTTTACAATTAAAAGAGGGGGCAGCACCACGAGAGGAATTCCAGCCTTAATGTCAGGAGGCATGCAGAAGATGATGGCAGCAGTTGCCATTGAAACAACTGTCCAAAGTAACATAACCTAGTACATGAAACTAAAGTTAAAAAGCCTACTTATAATTAAAGAAACTGAAGCTATTAACAGTGAAGCAACAAGATTCTAAAGTAAGAAAAAATTAGAAAATAAAAAGTTCACTTATCTTAGTAATGTTGCAAGTTTTTCGTGCAAATTGCTGACTGAAGTTTCGAGTTGACCAACTCATTCTCAAATTTGTTTGTATAGCTTTGAGAATGAGTTGGAGTCAACTCGAAACTTTAGTCAGCAATTTGCACGAAAAACTTGCTACATTACTACGATAAGTGAAGTTTTTAGTTTCTAATTTGTTCTTACTTTAGAGGCTACTTGTAAAGTTTAACCACATGAAAGTTGAGTTAATGTTCATTGATATTATATTGATATTATCATTTATTATTATTATCATCGTCGTCGTCACCGTCACCGTCACCATCACCATCATTATCATTATCATTATCATTATCATTATTATTGTTTGGGGAATTTAACGTTGCACTGGCAAGTAGCCATGGTAGTAGAGTGGTAGAGTAGCCACCTATAAAGCAGAAGATACAGCTGTCATTACTTATGTGGATGACACAACTGCCATTTGCTGGAGCAAGACAATAGAAGCCTTAAATGAAAACCTAAATTACACTGCTAATACACTAGTTAAATACTTTGAATCCATCAACCTAAAATGTAACATGTTAAAAACTAAAGTAATGTGGTCCAGTACATCAAATAAAATCTCCTCTAATATAGACTTAAAAGTAAATAAGAGCACCATGAAGAAGTAAAATCTTACAGGTTTCTTGGAATAATGGTAGATAAGCAGCTATCGTGGGCTAACCATATTGTAACAAATTTAAATGTAACAAATTTAGCAAATCTTTTTATTTTCTCAAGCTTCAAGTACAGCCACACTACTAGTTTCTGTCTCTTAATCTTTCCAAACTCTCACACCATACTAGTTTCTGTCTCTTCATCTTCAACAACTCAAACTGTCTCCCCAGCAACCTCTTGAAAATCAAAGAGTCTTAATGACATGGAGAAGCCATGTCACACTGCTCCCTCCTCAGAGCTGGTCGTCCCGACCAGCACTATCACTGCGGCATCTCCCTTGCGCCCCGGTGGATTAACCCATCGAACCTCTTCTCCTGGTGGTCCACGAGGGCCTGGTGGTCCTGGTATACCTTGAGGTCCTGGGTTTCCATCTCTTCCAGGCATACCTTTAGTTCCAGGTTCACCATCTTTTCCCGACAATCCTGGAGGTCCAGTCATGCCTTTGTCTCCTGGAGGTCCCTGAGGTCCAGGTAACCCTTGTAGACCAATGAGACCACGGTGTCCTTTTGCACCCTTTGGACCTTCTTCTCCTCTATCACCCTTACCTCCCTCTGGCCCTGGAGGTCCTGGCTTTCCTCTAGCTCCCTGTGGCCCTTCTACACCCTGTGGTCCAGTTTCTCCTCGAAGACCCCGTTCTCCTGCTGGTCCTGGAGGTCCATTTGGACCAGGTGGCCCTGGAAGACCTGGTGCCCCTGGAGTTCCCGGAGGTCCTGAAGGTCCTACAGGTCCCTTATCTCCCGGTCTTCCTGCAATACCAGGTGTTCCTGCTTTACCTGGTGCTCCCTCTGGTCCCTGTTCTCCAATTGGTCCCGGTGGTCCTAGAGGTCCTGCAATACCTTGTGGTCCTGGAGGTCCTTCACTGCCTGGCTTCCCTGGTGGACCTGTCTCACCTTGTGCACCTCTCTGACCTCTGAGGCCAGCAGGTCCTGTTGGGCCGGGTAATCCTGGAAGTCCTCTGTCTCCTGGAGGGCCCTGTGGACCAGGTTGTCCTGGAGCTCCATGTTGTCCTTGAGAGCCTGAGTCACCCTTAGGTCCTTCAGGTCCTGGTGCACCAGCTTGTCCTGGAGGTCCTGGATTGCCCTGTTCACCTTTCATTCCTGGGAATCCACGTTCACCCTTCATTCCAGGCAAGCCTACCAGACCCTGAGGGCCAGGGAATCCTTGTAAACCTTGAGGGCCAGTAGGACCTCGCTCTCCAGGGGGCACGATCCTAGGTATCGCTGTTGGATAGTGTCCCTTGGTCCAGGTAGGACGATGTATGCCATCCTGCTTCGAAATTCTGCAACAGTACCGCCGGTCTTGACGGTCCCTCGTCCAGTTGCCCTTCTTCCTGGTGTGTTGACGGGCCATCCTGCGCACTTTGAAACGGCTCACTGGGTACCATGTCCGCCGACCTCTCTGGCGCACCTTCGCAGCCACCTTGCTTCCGATGGGTCCGGCAACAAACCCCACCACATCCGCGCGAGTCGCGTCCACCGCTGCACTCGTGTTCACTCGTGCTCGGCACGGCCTCTCCTGTATCCTGCCGTCCACGATGATGTCCACCATTCTTCCGTTCACGGCACTATGCGTCAGGTGATTGGATGGCCCCGACGGTCCCCCCATGTCACACGCCAAGTCGGTTCTCGCGTGTTGCTCGTTTGCTTGTGCGCTTCCCTGCTGATCGTCCGAAACGGGCGCAACTGTCGCCTCGGCCACTAGGTGCTCCCTCCCCGGCTCCGCGCTATTCCGTCTGCCCCTGGCATCCAGTACTTTGACGCTCTCGTCAACTCTTACTACCAGGGCGCCAAGACGTTCCCCGTCGTCCTCCACGACGTCCACGTGCTGGCAGAGGTCTTCCACCTTTTCGCCGAGTTGTTCCACGTCTTCCGTCACGCCAATCCGTTCGCCGAGTTGTTCTACGTCTTCCGTCACGCCAATCCGTTCGCCGAGTTGTTCCACGTCTTCCGTCACGCCAATCCGTTCGCCGAGTTGTTCCACGTTTTCCCTCATATCATCCGAAACGGGCGCAACTGTCGCCTCGGCCACTAGGTGCTCCCTCCCCGGCTCCGCGCTATTCCGTCTGCCCCTGGCATCCAGTACTTTGACGCTCTCGTCAACTCTTACTACCAGGGCGCCAAGACGTTCCCCGTCGTCCTCCACGACGTCCACGTGCTGGCAGAGGTCTTCCACCTTTTCGCCGAGTTCTTCCACGCCTTCCGTCACGCCAGCCAGTTGCCCGTCAATTTTCGCCGATAGCTCCGTCTTTATCTTTTTCAGCTCGGCAGCGAGGTTGTCGTTTCTCGTTTCCATTTTGGCAAATAATTCTTTCATCATTGCCATCATCCTGGTTTCCGAATATCCCACTTCCTGACACCAAATGTAACAAATTTAAATGTAACAAATTTAGCAAATCTTTTTATTTTCTCAAGCTTCAAGTACAGCCACACTACTAGTTTCTGTCTCTTAATCTTTCCAAACTCTCACACCATACTAGTTTCTGTCTCTTCATCTTCAACAACTCAAACTGTCTCCCCAGCAACCTCTTGAAAATCAAAGAGTCTTAATGACATGGAGAAGCCATGTCACAATATAGATCATATATGTAATACTAGCAGTAAATCCATATACTTACTCAGATATTTTCAAAATTATAAAGACACTATACTTCTATGGATGATCTATTATGGATGCATATATCCACAATTTAGTTATGGAATTGAAATATGGGGGGCAACTACAAAATGTCACATGGACAGATTGTTAATACTACAGAAGAAGTGTGTCAGATTGATTTACAACCTAAAAGTAAGGGAATCATGCAGGGAGACATTCAAAAAACAAAAGATGTTCACAATCTATTCTCTTTATGTGTATAGAACTATACTATTTGTAACTAATAGGCTTGCACTGATAAGAAACAACCAAATTCACAGCTATAGGACAAGAAACAATGCTGACTATCACATGTATAATATTGGCAACTGTGCCAGCGAAAAGGATATTAGTGTCAAAGGGATCAAATTATACAACAAACTACCTAATGAGATTAAAATTTTGACTGATCTCTCAAAATCAAAATTTAAAAGTAAATTAAAAGAATACTTGTTGAGTAAATGTATATACAGCTTAGAAGAGTTGTAAATTATTATGTAAAATGTACTACTTCTATACTTACTATAAAATTGTACTATTTTGTATCTCTTAAGAAATGATGTTAATATTTTGTTTTACACACCCGATATATCCAATATCATGTACTTGATATAAGGATGAATAAATTGAATTGAATTGAATTGAATTTGTAGTTCAAATCCTGGCTATAACACTGAAGTTTTCAGTCATGATCCTACCTCTCTTAATATTCATTATTGTCATTCTGGTCAAATTTGTCACTCCAATCAACTGAGGCACTAACAGTTTCATAGCAAGGTTGGTCAAGGTCAGTTTACCTTGAAAATGGCAGAAAGGACTGCAGAAACATGTTGGGTTGTGTAATGTTTACACCTCAATTTTAGCTAAGTGAAGCTGTTGGTCTCTACGTCATTGTGATATTAGTGGATGAAATCTCTTTTTCTTCTGAACTAGTATTTTAAATTCTTTCCATTTATTTTTGGACAAACTATATTGGTATATCACAACCTTACCCCATCAGGCTTTCTTGGTCACATTCATTCACTTACACACTATCACTTTACTTCAGCATTTATTCAACTTCTCTTTAATGAGTTGAATTTGAATTAAATTGAATACACTTGTACAGTGTAAACACAGCAACAAGAGGACTTGTGTAGCTGTGAAAATGGCTAGGCAGGCGAAAAAGTACTTTAAGCTACTTATAAAGCTGAACACTTCTAGGAAGATATCTAAGTCATTATTCCTGCTTAAACTGCACACAAACTTTTAAACTCCTTTTTCTCCACTTTAATTTTTACTACCTTTTATTCATTCAAAACAAACTTACATCTATAAATTAGGTGCTAGAAGGCTGAAATTTTTTCTGTGCATTCTATACAGCATGTCCAAAAGACTGATACATGAGATTTAGGATTAACTTAGTACCTTTTGAAATAAAAAATAAAATGTGTCTAGTGATTGCAAAAATTTTTAAATTTTTGCCATGCAGTTCATATATTTTTTTTTAATTTCACTTACAGTTAAGATATTACAAAACCATATTCTAAGTTTTTTAAATGAGTTTCTGGTTTTGTAAGAAAGATTCAAATCTTTTTTCAGAAAATTGTGAAGTGAATTTCATTTTGAAATCTGCAAAATTTTTTAAAGAAAATATTCAATAATTCAGATACTAATTGACATGCAAAAATGAAACTCCGTCAAATAATTTCACATAACATACCAAGTACAGAGACCCAAAAACACTGTGCAGTGTTTTTCCACTGCTCAAGTGGAAACATGATGATGCAGCTGTTGTACACAAGGTCACGCAGTTGACTTGTTTTTCTCTGCTCTGAAAGTGGAGTACTGAGCTGGCGGACTATCATGTGGTTGAGTTAATTACCAGTGTGCTTTATTATTTTGACCAGTACTTAGCCACAAAATGTATTATGGCTCAGCATTTGTTTTCTATTGCACAGCGTGTATTTATTTATTATTCGTACGTGTTAACTTGGTCAGCTCGCCAAGTGAAAGTGAAATTTGCAGAAAGATTTCCAGGTGATCTGCAATTTCTATCTCTGGGGTAACTTAAAGCATAAAGTATACAAGGCAAACCTATACACCCTGGAATTATTAAAACAAAATATCACCAGGAAATTGCCAGCATTTCTCAATGTGAACTACGGCGAGTGATGAATAAGTTTCCTAAAGAGGTGCCAAAAATGTATGGACAATGATGGTAGCCAATTTCAGGATCTCCTTTAATAACATTGGTAAGTAAAGCCTTTAAAAGTAGTTTTAAAAATGTTGTATGGTTTCATCCATCCTGTTCTACGACAGCAGCAGTCAGCGACGAGCGCCAAGGACATGTACAGGCAAACACAACACAGCTGGTTCAGAGTCTTTTGGATCACCCATTATGTGTACAAAAATTAAGTATGTAGCTTTAAAATTGTGCTCTTTGGACACCTTTCCTGCACCTTTATGGAACGTTAGGTAAGTAAATTGGATATAAAAATGTCATGTACAGTTTCACCCCTAACTGGTAAAGTGTTCTTGGTTACCAACAGAATTAATACAGCACATACATACCTGCATCAACTTCTGGACTTGTATCAACATTTGTGGCAGCTCTTTCTAATCGCTGGCAATCTGAAAGAAGTTGGCCACCTTGTTGACAGCTACCCAAACCATCCAAATCTGCACAAATTAAATATACTCTCAGCACAATGTATAATTGGCTAAATTCCTTCTATTAGAATTAACATACAAAAGTCAACTTTCAAGTTAACTAACATATTTCAATTGTACAATTAATGTTATAAAAAGTGTAATATTTTAACAGGTAGCAGAGCAGAGCTCTCAAAAGAAGTACACAAAGCCATATGAACTTAACACTTGGAATTAGTTATGTTTCAAAATATTAATACTTAATTGTTTATAGCAGACACTCTATACTGCTTCCATTAATTACAATAAAAGTGTTTACTGAACAGACTGTCTAGTTACCCATTAATCTACAGTACACCAGCTATGCAAGAAGAAGCAAGCAAAGAATCAACATTTGGAGAATAGCAGTATTCTGTTCTGTTGTTAGTAGAGAAATTTGACTGTATTTTTCATAAAAGTATAGTATTAATTTTAGGACTCATGTTTATTGACCTTTTTAATTGCTTATCCCTCAAATTAGGCCCTTTTGCCTACATTTAGAAGATATTCTACTCTTGCTGCCCAAAATTTAAATCTTGTGTTTATTGGGCTATTTTTATAGCTTTGGTGAGATTATCAACCTCAAAATATTACACAATTTTTTCACTTTGCACTCATTGCTTTCTAAGTAGTCTAGCTTGTTTAGCAACAAATCACTGTTAATTATATTTGATGCCTGCTCGAAAGCTACTTAAATTTATATGTAGTGAACAACTGACAAAAGATGCCATTCATTGTTAATTATATAACTAAATGGGCCATGGCAGGAAAAGCCTAGTGAAAGTTTAAAACAAAATTCAATTTGTATTTGTAAATATACATTGCGTTAGTCTTATAACTAAACAGGAGATTTGATTGTGTATCTCCATTATCCCTGTTTTGTTTTTTGTGCCTGTATATAATGTGTTTTATGCTACACTGTATATTTCCATCGACATGTTTGTACAGTGAAACCTTGTTTACCCAGACTAACTGGGACCAAAGGCAATCCAGAAAATAGAAAAACCGGATAATCCAGGTTATATGGGTAAGCAAAACAAAATTCTTAAATCCTCAAATAAGCAGACACTCCATTTAGACAATAACGCCCGCCTTGGTAGCGTGATGGTTAGCGTGTCTGCCTCATGTTCAAGAGGTTGCGAGTTCGAATCTTGCTTAGGGTAAGTTATCCAGATAAGGTTTTCCCTACCCTGAGAAGACGAATGTCGGGTAACTTAAAGCTCCATGGACCTCGGGCTCATTTGAGTATCATTTCACCCATTTCATTTCATTCATTTGTCCGATATGACACAATGTTGGAGGACGTTAATTAAAAAAAAAATATGACAATAACAAACTATGTCTTGTTACAAAATTATGTACAGTACATAGTGTGTGTTGAATAGTCAGAAGCTTTCATGGCTGGAGTCAGAATTAAAGCTAGAGATTTCTTCCAGGCTTAAAAGCCATGGTCTGCTGGAGTTTAGAGTTTCAGACGTTTCACCCACACCTGCATTGGACATCATTGGTGGCGTGGTCTGAGTCTTCTTGGCGAAGGTTCAGTTACAACAGAATCGATGGCTGGAGGTACCATATTTATATCTGGACCACTCATAGGGGATTGGCTGGGCTTGAGCGGGAGGTGTGTGCATCCGGCTGCCAGTACTTGAGCATAAAAAACAAGCACCAATGCAGAGAAACCACGTAAACCAGTCAGTAACCAGAGCGGAGAAGCCCCGCCCACCTAACATACACAATGTATCTTGAAACAAATGTATAATAAATGTATCTACTTATTATTTTACAACTGAATCACAAAAATATACAATGAACATGAGGCATTTTACTTTATCTTATGCCAAGTATTGCTGTCCCATTGTTTCCATGATTTAAAAATGGCTAGCTGGAACTGAGGCCTAGAATACCTTAAACAAAAACATTAACATTAACAGTTATGTCTATTGTATCCAAAGAAGCAGAGAATAGAAGAATTCATAATGTTTAGCAGAACTGGAGGATTATTTGATAACTAAATATTTCTGCCTCACCTACGTCCTTGCCAAGTATTTACTAGTACTGTCATTCAAAAGACAAAACTGAGCAAAATGGGTATAACTTATACGCTGTTGGCACTCCCATCCACTCTTCCGAAAATATTTTTCCATATTCTAAATATCTGAATGACCATTTTTCCAAAGACCTTTTCTTCCAATTCCAACTTTCCAAATTCATTTTACTGAAAGCATATGTCTGAAAGGACACTTTTCTCACATGTCTTTATTTCTAACTTTTTCCAAAAGTAGTGTACTGAAAATATTTCTGAATGTACACTGTTGCTAAGCAATAGTAGATTGTTTGAGAATTTGTCAAAATCTACAAGATTAGAATTACATTTTGACAGTTTGATAGCTGAAGACTGAAATCTGGATAATGTCACTCGCGTTTGTCCCAGTAGTACAGACGACATTACATGCTTTCAGAAGTTAAGAGAATCCGCATGTGATGACATTTTGCCAATGTTGGATTATTTCGATGTAAACTACATTTGTGGCGGCAGAGCATAAGACAGAAGACGTGCAGTGGACCCCGTTACTAACTTGAGTGGTGGAAACAATATAATGCTACGTTGAAGAATGAACACTGCACCAATAACATTAGGGGATTCCACAACAGATTCCAGCTGGTGCTGGGTAAACTTCATCCAAATTTTTATTTTGCATAGACAAAACTTCAAGGAGCAAGGAGATACAAAAACAATGGTATGGGTATTTCTTATGGGGCATTCAGTACGAGAAAAGCTGAAGAAATGGTTGACCTTATAGAAAAGAATTAAGTGAATAGTACTACAATATGAACAATTTAAGACTACAAATCCACAGCTCGAGTATTTACGCACCATCGAACATAGCTTTATACTTTCATAGTTTTGCTCTGTATATACAGTTACTCACTTTTCAAACATTGTAATAAACTTATTCGGAAACATTAAATTTCGGAAATAAAGTTGTCGGAAAATGGTATCCGGAAATTTTGATTTTGGAGCTCCTGCTTTTTGGAAAAATGTACGGGAATCACTGTTGGTTTTGTTTGCTCATCCTCAATTTGTTCCAGTATACAAGATCTGTTCAAACTGGAATTAGGATCTTCAGCATATAATGTCAAATTTTTTTTTTTGTAGTGTTTAATGCCCGCTTTTACTACTACGGCACCACAGGTGGTACTACTACTGATGATACATGGAATGAAGTGGAGCACCGGTGGAATGAGATGGTGGGGGAAACCGGAGAACCCGGAGGAAACCCACCCAGCACCGCTCGTCCATCACGAATCCCACATGCAGTTGCCTGGGATCAAACCCAGGCCACTTTGGTAAGAGGCAAATGGTCTAACCACTCGGCTACAGCACAGCGCATATAATGTAAAAGTTCTAACCATTGAGTGACCATGTTTTCTTCTCTCAGTGGAACTGTGTGCTTTTTATGTCAGATTATAGGCTTCAACAGCATTTGTTCTCATTATGAGACCCTGACAATAATTTGAAGCTCCTGGCGCAAATGAGTTTGCTTTCCGTCTGGTTCATTTTATCCAGGATAAATCTAATAGTAACCTTTCATTCTTATAATCTGATATCTCTATTTAATTAGAACAATGCAAGCATACCATCTGTCTCATTTATCAGAGATCTGAATGGTATCTTCAATTGTATATTAAATTTTACAACTCAATACTCAATTACTAAGTGAGAGATTGAAAGCTTTCCTCTTCAATATAAAACAAATTTTCTGTTGAGTGCTATGATATCTTTTGTTTTTCTTTGAATACACTCAACATTTCTGTGCAGTGTTCTTGGTGGCTAAACTGTAGCCAAACACTCAAAACATTTTATTATTTATTTACGCCAAGCCTACTGCTGCTGTTTTTAAACACACAAGCTGTGTGTGGGCAATGTTTAAGAGGTGGAATCAGGACTGAAAAATTCAATGCCATAGCCAGGATTTGAACCATGGATCTTCCGCTCATCGAGCGGCTGCATTAACCATTAAGCTACCATGGCCAACTTGCCAGTATGACATTAAATTCCCCAGCTGATTTGTACTTTTCCCGGTTAGACCACAAGGGAATCTCACATCAGAGATAAATACCCAAAGGGCGACTTACAATTATAAGTACTTTATGTCCCAGGTTTAAGTAACCTTTAGATGGCAGCCGCTCGATAAGCAGCAGATCTGTGGTTCAAATCCCAGCTATTGCATTGAATTTTTCAGTCCTGATTCCACTTCTTCAACTTTTACTCAAAATATTTATTACTATGTATCTTTGTGCCATATAATCTCTCACCCTGTCTCTCCATTTTATGCTTCTACAATACTATCAAACATAGCAGTATAGAAGAGGTATTACAGGCATTTGGCTGGAGTAAGAGAACACATAGGTAAAGAGAAGGGATAATGGAAAGCATAGAGGAAATTAAAAATGACTTGTTTTAGTGCATTACAAGTAATTTTAGATCAAAGAAGAAGGAATAAACAAAGGGAAGTTGACTATAAACTACAATTAATGGTTCAATATTAGTACAAATAAGCATATTAGTACAAGTTATGTACCTGTGAGTAGGTTAATAAGAGCATAGTTAGTGTTGGAGTTGGGACTGTAGCCACATTTCTCTAACAGGCTTGTTGCAAGGATCTGCTGATAGAGTTCAGACAGCCATGTGTCCGACAGGTAGACCAACACCCCACTTCCATGCACGCTCTCCACAAACTGCTCCTGCACCACCCAACATAACACATCCTCTAATACAAATTACAAGCTCCAAGTAATATTTAACAGCTAAATTAAAACTATAAAGACATTCATTTGAAGCAGTGGACTAAATAAGGTGCTGGCAATCATACCTAGTCATATCAAAAGTTCTGCCACAACTATAAACATACCTATGTATAATAAATGTAGTTAGCTAATACTAAAGGTAAATTAAAGTGTTTTGCAATAAATACAGTTCACTTAGTATTTTTATAAGTTCGTAACTGGTGTGATACATACCGTGTGCCCATTTTAGTGCATTTTCTAATTTTCATACTATTGTTTCTACAGTCATTAAAATATGATCTGAAGCTTTCCTGGTGACGAACATATTCAAGACATTCTTGGGCTTCAAGCCAGGTGTAGTGATGAAGAGCCATCAACATTTCGGAAGTGTTCATCTCTCCCATCATCAGGATGATGAATGAATAACAAGAGTAAAAGGACCAGTATAAGTACTGTCCACTAGGACAGGCCTAGCAGAAAACACCAAGTCCATTCTGGAGGTTCAACTGCAATCCAGCATCCCGGTTCAGTATCCTCATCTTGGAGGAGATGTTCAGAGTCTCCTTAATGCCAGATTGCAGGCCAGTCCCTCCTGGAAACCAGCCTTAAAATTGGAGATCGACCGGCTCAGGAAACACAGATTCCATCAGAGTGTTAAACCTCCAGAATAGACTTGGTGTTTTCTGCTAGGTCCATACTAGTGTACAGTACACATACTGGTCCTTTCACTCTTGTTATTCATTCATCATCCTGATGATAGGAGAGATGAACACTCCCGAAATGTCAATAACTCTTTATCACTACACCTGGCTCGAAGCCCAAGAACGTCTTGAATACATTCAGTCATTATTTCACTTCCCATCTTGTCCATTCTGGATTTCATTCAAGTAACTAAACTAAGCCCCAGCACAACAGCCCCTGAAGAGCCAAGTCTTACCGCTCAGCCGCTGTGTTCCCCCCCCCCTTGGCCCACTACAGGCGTCATTGGTGGGGTGCAGTACTGGAGGGTGGTACGTGGTCAGCATCTCGATCCAGTTATGAGGTCTTCACGACCTGGTGCTGCTACTTTTCCATCAAGTAGCTCCTCAATTGGCACCCCGTGCCAGACCTCCCAGAGGGGATAAAATCCCCATGCTGGTACCGGGAATCAAACCTGGGCCCTCTGTCCCAGAGGCAAGCGTGCTACCAACTGCGCTACGGAGGTGGTCTCATTCAAGTAACAGGTATCCCATATACTGTGCATTCATGGACCGACCGGACCGCTCCAGGGTGGCACCACACTGGGCAAAGACCTGCAGGGTCTCCACTAGAGTTACGGATAAAGGTCCGGCAAGTCATGAGCACGGAACACTAACGACTGTATTAACTTGCATTAGACTTACCCTCAATTAATATGATTCATCTCACTGTTCAAAAAATTTCCAAGCATTAGTAAACCACAAGAATTTTGAAGAAATAGTAGCAACCTGTAAAATCCTGGATCTCTCAATGAACATCCAGCTTAAGTCTTATGAAAAGTGCACAACTAATCTCGGAGCTCTTGATACAAAACTACAAAGGCAAAACAAAAAGCTTATATTATATCTACCATTTGCATGTCTTTTTCAATTCTGTATGTGTAAGTAAAATTAATATTTTCAGCTTTTATTTTAATCTCATGATTGTTCGTTTTAATCAGTCCCATTGACCACTTCATGCTCTAATTATTTTCTGAGAAATGGTAAAAATAAATCATACTTTTTTCTTTACATTTTGTAGTCACTGGTTATTACTTAGGTGTTATATGTAGGAATCAGACTAACAACATGCAACAATATATAGAAACAACAATGGGTTTTAATACCTTTCTATTATCCCGAGTATTCTTGGCTTTGTTACATTATTGTTTATTGTGTTAGAATATAAAGAAAAACACTTTGTCTCTCTTGTTATTACATCCAGTAGCTCATCAACAAAATTGAGGCGGAAATACTGAGTGATGTTATAGTTAGGATCCACTGTAAAGTTCAGGCTAGAAGCAGACGTAAATGGATATCTTGGTGTAGCTGGAGTTACTTTGTCACCTATTTGCAATTGCACCCATTGGCTTACTGTGTTTAGATTTACAGAATTACTTGAATCTCAATCAGAATCACTTTCAGTTAATGTTTCTGAACTGTAGCTGCCAGATTTCTCAATGGAAATACGGTAAAACCTGTCTAAAATGGAATGCAATCACTCCAGCAATATTTTTCCATTTTTACGGACTTCTGTTTTACAAAGGGTAGTACATATTTTAGCAAAACAAAGTACCAAAAATATAATCATATAGAATTAAACTGAAGGAATAATTTAAAATAAAATTCTGTAAATAAAAAATAGGTTCAATTGTACATTTTGCTGTGTTTTCAACTTACACGTCAAACATTATTGAAGTTTCTCTGTTAGTTTCTTTTCCCCCTTATATCCATCAAAGTGCACTGACGCGACTTCTTCACAAGAGAATGCCTTAAGACCTCCTTTGCATCCTGCATCAGTTCCAGGAGTTCTAGAACATTGTTGGAAGCTGCAAATTCCTGAAGGTCACTCACAACAGATAATGCTTCTCTAAAAGTGTGTATTTTTGACTCTCTTTCATTGGCTTCATTGTCGTCGTCACCATCACCGTCATCATCGTCATCATCCATTCCTTCCATGACTTCACAACTGCTGTTTACAGCAGCAATATCTGCTGCATTTTGAATCTCTTCAATCGTGGCTAGTTTGTTATCAAAGCACATAACTATGTATTAAGCATAATGAAAATCTGTCTTAGTTAGGTTATTTATGCAAACGGTTCCGGAAAAACCATTCCGTTTCTGCATTAGACAGTTTTACAGTTTAGAGTGCTATTTAATATAGGAAATAGCATAGTTCCAAGATTTATTTTCTAATTGTCCAGTTTTCTGGTATACAGGGGGTCTGGTTTAGTCAGGCTTTACTGTACTGTCATTCCAAATTGTATTTAATTTTGGATTTGGATTCATTGCAGGATTGTAATCTTCATTGTTGAAGAAATGTAAATATTTCTTCAATGCAGTCAACATATTAATTCTAGATATCATGGAGCATGAAGATAGTCATCCCATCTAGCAGTGTGCGCAAAATTAAAAGGTTCTGAATGAGAATAATTAGAATAAAACCACAGAGAACTAAGATTGAAATGTATACAACATAGCTCAGGTTCGAAATTTATCAACCATTTCTTAATTACGAGTATTCTCGGGATAATAGGTGAAGTGGTTAATCACGGAATGGAATAATGGGAATATTAAAACAAACACTTCATGTTCTTAGAAATTACTCATGCCTTGACATAAAATTAGCTGACATTGTTAATATTTATTAAGATGAGCACCTCACCTCTGTCATAGGAATTGGCCTGTTATTTGGTTCCTCGTAGTATCCCTGTTTAATGAGCTTCAGATTTAGCAACAAAGCTGCATAGGTAGCTAGATAAATGCCATCTGCATTTATTATGGTGAT
Source organism: Tenodera sinensis (assembly GCA_030765045.1). Classification (NCBI taxonomy): domain Eukaryota; kingdom Metazoa; phylum Arthropoda; class Insecta; order Mantodea; family Mantidae; genus Tenodera; species Tenodera sinensis. The sequence continues at coordinate 19,172,146 of CM060964.1, forward strand.
TAAAGTAAGATTATATGTGTTGCTGCTGTTATCTGGTGAAATCTGCTGCTGGGCAAACAAACCTGCAAAAAAGTGTGATTCCAAGTCTTACACACACAGAAAGAATAGATGATATCCTATTGATATATCCAACAATCTGAAACAACAAGCTATCCAACTGACTGCCTCTGTGGTCTGGTGGTTAGCATGCTAATCTCCAAAGATCCTGGGTTCAATTCCCAGCTAAGGTTAAGAACTTTTCACTGGTCAGAATTATTCCCTGACATTGCTGTTGCAATATCTAACTTTAGCGTAAATTATGATTACTACACAAAAAACTAAATAGTGATACTTAAGGAAAAATCTGAGTGTTGCACTCACATGACTTTTTCTACTCTTGTACTAACCATTCTTACAAACTCTTATTCCTACATCTTCTTCATGTTAGTTGAGATAAACATAGATAAACATTTGCAGAAATTATCTTACTGCTTATTTCCTTGTAGGTACAAGGGGAATATGGAAATACAGTATGCTTTGAGGGTAGTCAATCTTTTAAAGCTTTCAAATTTCATTCTCTTTGCACAGCTAACATATATAAAAATGAATAACGATGTGCCATTTGATGAACGTTTTAAGTATTCCAAGGCTCACACAAATAACAAGGAATATGTCCAAAATGGTTCATTCTACAAAAAAATTGGACATAAACTGTGTGTTTAAACGAGATCTAGGCTTTTTGTACAGTAAGATTTTATCTATCTCTTACAGTTTACCAGTAGTGCAAAAGTCACCCAGAGTAAATAGGACTTCATGGGCTATAGCCAGAAAATTCAAAATATACATTTCGTTTGCCATGAAAATTTCTGAAACATAGCATTTTAATTAAAATCATTGGAGCCATTGTCATGAAAATAAAAAAATTCAAAAAATGTCCCATTTAAAGAGTAGTTTAGGGCAGGGGAATTTTCTTCAAAATCTTAATGTTGCATCCTTAAAAGATATTAAAGTTAGATACCAACTTTGGTTTCTATCCGACTTTTCGTTTTTGAGTTATGTTGTCCACAGACTGACAGTCAGACACATCTTTTTCTAAAAATGCTTTTGTTGGATTCAGAGGGCCCCAAAACATATATTTCCGGTGAAATCTCGACATCGAATTTTTGGGTGGAATATAATACTTCCTCTACTTACTATACCTAGTAGAGAAAGTAAAAAAGCAAAGATAATAAAAAATGTGAATTAACTATTCTACTGTATTTGACTCAGGAGTTTAGCTATGACCTTGTGGTTGTCACAAATGAACTTGAGATAGCGCTCTATTGTTTTTTCTTCTTGTGCTGATGGTTTACAGCCTGCTTCAAAAGCAACTTATCTTTTCTTTCCCGGGACAAATATTGCCCAAAACAGCACCACTAATACATTATATTACTGCATAAAAAAAGCAATTATGGTCATCAAGAAGCTCCCCACTCCACACCACGATTGTACATTCAAGGACATAAACATTCTCCTGAGTCAATGACAGTATCTTACATATTAATAAATCTTGTTTTAGTCATTCCATATGCAAATTATCATACAGTGAAAGGTGATGAAACCTAATTTTTCCTGCTGAAATATGCATTCACAGCTTAAACTGGTGTTATAATTTTTCATTTGTCCTTGTACATAGAATCACTGCCTAAAAGGATGACATCTATTGCCCTTCCCTAGTGTAATTAAATGTCTGCTTGATATGATTATAAATTTTATGTTAGAAGAAAAGAACTCCTGTTGCCACAAAATCTTAAAATGTTTATCACTCCAACTTACCCTTATAAACATTAAATTAATTTATTTTAATATTTTAGCTTGCAGTAGTAATTCAAATACTTATTTACCACACTACTCAATTTTCTGTTTTCTAATTCATAAAAGCAAACACCATGTGGAAACGTAAACTAAAGAACACTAAACTCAAGTGCAATAAACAATAGAAGAGAGTATTAAAGGAAAAAGAGAAATAATTTATCTTTACTTTACCTTGACAGTATTTAGCAGCAAATTCCTGCAGCGCTTCGTCAACTTCAATTGAACTTCTAAGGGACAAAAGTGAGGACACCAATCCCTGCAATGTCTGAGAAAAGCGTCGAGCATTGTGCCTCTCAACATCGATGTACTCCTCTCCAACCTGGAAAAACAGCAGAAAGATAAATCACCAACTGTATGAAAGAAATAGCAATTTATGTATCCACATCTGCATGTACCAGTCCCTGTCCATGTCCGTGCGCTAGTCCGTGTCAATGCAGTTATCCATGTGTCCCTGTACGTGCACTAGTACGTGCCCATCTCCCTGTTTGTGCACTAGTACGTGCCCATGTCCCTGTACGTGCACTAGTATGTGCCCAAGTCCCTGTACGTGCACTAGTACGTGCCCATGTCCCTGTATGTGCACTAGTATGTGCCCATGTCCCTGTACGTGCACAAGTACGTGCCCCTGTCCCTCTATGTGCACTAGTACGTGCCCATGTCCCTGTACGTGCACTAGTATGTGCCCATGTCCCTGTACGTGCACTAGTACGTGCCCATGTCCCTGCACGTGTACTAGTACGTGCCCATGTCCCTGTACGTGCACTAGTACGTGCCCATGTCCCAGTACGTGCACTAGTACGTGCCCATGTCCCTGTTTGTGCACTAGTACGTGCCCATGTCCCAGTACGTGCACTAGTACGTGCCCATGTCCCAGTATGTGCACTAGTACGTGCCCATGTCCCTGTAGGTGCACTAGTACGTGCCCATGTCCCTGTACGTGCACTAGTACGTGCCCATGTCCCTGTATCTGCACTAGTACGTGCCCATGTCCCTGTACGTGCACTAGTACGTCCCCATGTCCCTGTATGTACACTAGTACGTGCCCATGTCCCTGTACGTGCACTAGTACGTGCCCATGTCCCTGTATGTGCACTAGTACGTGCCCATGTCCCAGTACGTGCACTAGTACGTGCCCATGTCCCTGTATGAGCACTAGTATGTGCCCATGTCCCTGTATGTGCACTAGTACGTGCCCATGTCCCTGTACGAGCACTAGTACGTGCCCATGTCCCAGTACGTGCACTAGTACGTGCCCATGTCCCAGTACGTGCCCATGTCCCTGTACGTGCACTAGTACGTGCCCATGTCCCTGTACGTGCACTAGTACGTGCCCATGTCCCAGTACGTGCACTAGTACGTGCCCATGTCCCTGTACGTGCACTAGTACGTGCCCATGTCCCAGTACGTGCACTAGTACGTGCCCATGTCCCTGTACGTGCACTAGTATGTGCCCATGTCCCTGTACGAGCACTAGTACGTGCCCATGTCCCTGTACGTGCACTAGTACGTGCCCATGTCCCAGTACGTGCACTAGTACGTGCACTAGTACGTGCCCATGTCCCTGTACGTGCACTAGTACGTGCCCATGTCCCTGTACGTGCACCAGTATGTGCCCATGTCCCTGTACGTGCACTAGTACGTGCCCATGTCCCTGTACCTGCACTAGTACGTGCCCATGTCCCAGTACGTGCACTACTACGTGCCCATGTCCCTGTACGTGCAATAGTACGTGCCCATGTCCCTGTACGTGCACTAGTACGTGCCCATGTCCCTGTACGTGCACTAGTACGTGCCCATATCAATGTACGTGCACTAGTACGTGCCCATGTCCCTGTACGTGCACTAGTACGTGCCCATGTCCCTGTATGTGCACTAGTACGTGCCCATGTCCCTGTACGTGCACTAGTACGTGCCCATGTCCCTGTACGTGCACTAGTACGTGCCCATGTCCCTGTACGTGCACTAGTACGTGCCCATGTCCCAGTACGTGCACTACTACGTGCCCATGTCCCTGTACGTGCAATAGTACGTGCCCATGTCCCTGTACGTGCACTAGTACGTGCCCATGTCCCTGTACGTGCACTAGTACGTGCCCATATCAATGTACGTGCACTAGTACGTGCCCATGTCCCTGTACGTGCACTAGTACGTCCCCATGTCCCTGTATGTGCACTAGTACGTGCCCATGTCCCTGTACGTGCACTAGTACGTGCCCATGTCCCAGTACGTGCCCATGTCCCTGTACGTGCACTAGTACGTGCCCATGTCCCTGTACGTGCACTAGTACGTGCCCATGTCCCTGTACGTGCACTAGTACGTGCCCATGTCCCTGTACGTGCACTAGTACGTGCCCATGTCCCTGTATGTGCACTAGTACGTGCCCATGTCCCTGTACGTGCACTAGTACGTGCCCATGTCCCTGTACGTGCACTAGTACGTGCCCATGTCCCTGTAGGTGCACTAGTACGTGCCCATGTCCCTGTACGTGCCCTAGTACGTGCCCATGTCCCTGTACGTGCACTAGTACGTGCCCATGTCCCTGTATGTGCACTAGTACGTGTCCGTGTCCCTGTACGTGCCCTAGTACGTGCCCATGTCCCTGTACGTGCACTAGTACGTGCCCATGTCCCTGTACGTGCACTAGTACGTGCCCATGTCCCTGTATGTGCACTAGTACGTGCCCATGTCCCAGTACGTGCACTAGTACGTGCCCATGTCCCTGTACGTGCACAAGTACGTGCCCCTGTCCCTGTATGTGCACTAGTACGTGCCCATGTCCCTGTACGTGCACTAGTATGTGCCCATGTCCCTGTACGTGCACTAGTATGTGCCCATGTCCCTGTACGTGCACTAGTACGTGCCCATGTCCCTGTACGTGTACTAGTACGTGCCCATGTCCCTGTACGTGCACTAGTACGTGCCCATGTCCCAGTACGTGCACTAGTACGTGCCCATGTCCCTGTTTGTGCACTAGTACGTGCCCATGTCCCAGTACGTGCACTAGTACGTGCCCATGTCCCTGTATGTGCACTAGTACGTGCCCATGTCCCTGTAGGTGCACTAGTACGTGCGCATGTCCCTGTACGTGCACTAGTACGTGCCCATGTCCCTGTATGTGCACTAGTACGTGCCCATGTCCCTGTATGTGCACTAGTATGTGCCCATGTCCCTGTACGTGCACTAGTACGTGCACTAGTACGTGCCCATGTCCCTGTACGTGCACTAGTATGTGCCCATGTCCCTGTACGTGCACTAGTAGGTGCCCATGTCCCTGTACGTGCACTAGTAGTGCCCATGTCCCTGTGCGTGCGCTAGTACGTGCCCATGTCCCTGTAGGTGCGCTAGTACGTGCCCATGTCTTTGTACGTGCACTAGTACGTGCCCATGTCCCTGTACGTGCACTAGTACGTGCCCATGTCCCTGTACGTGCACTAGTACGTGTCCATGTCCCTGTACGTGCACTAGTACGTGCCCATTCTTTGTACGTGCACTAGTACGTGCCCATGTCCCTGTACGTGCACTAGTATGTGCCCATGTCCCAGTACGTGCACTAGTACGTGCCCATGTCCCTGTACGTGCACTAGTATGTGCCCATGTCCCAGTACGTGCACTAGTACGTGCCCATGTCCCTGTATGTGCACTAGTACGTGCCCATGTCCCAGTACGTGGACTAGTACGTGCCCATGTCGCTATATGTGCTCTAGTACGTGCCCGTGTCCCTGTATGTTCACTAGTACGTGCCCATGTCCCAATACGTGCTCTAGTACGTGCCTATGTCCCTGTACGTGAACTAGGATGTGCCCCTGTCCCTGTACGTGCACTAGTACGTGCCCATGTCCCTGTACGTGCACTAGTATGTGGCCGTGTCCCTGTATGTGCACTAGTACGTGCCCGTGTCCCTGTACGTGCACTAGTACGTGTCCATGTCCCTGTATGTACACTAGTACGTGCCCATGTATCTGTACGTGCACTAGTACGAGCCCATGTCCCTGTATGTGCACTAGTACGTGCCCATGTCCCTGTATGTGCACTAGTATGTGCCCATGTCCCTGTACGTGCAATAGTACGTGCCCATGTCCCTGTACGTGCACTAGTACGTGCCCATGTCCCTGTACGTGCACTAGTACGTGCCCATGTCCCTGTACGTGCACTAGTAAGTGCCCATGTCCCTGTACGTGCACTAGTAGTGCCCATGTCCCTGTGCGTGCGCTAGTACGTGCCCATGTCCCTGTAGGTGCGCTAGTACGTGCCCATGTCTTTGTACGTGCACTAGTACGTGCCCATCTCCCTGTACGTGCACTAGTACGTGCCCATGTCCCTGTACGTGCACTAGTACGTGCCCATGTCCCTGTACGTGCACTAGTACGTGTCCATGTCCCTGTACGTGCACTAGTACGTGCCCATTCCCTGTACGTGCACTAGTACGTGCCCATGTCCCTGTACGTGCACTAGTATGTGCCCATGTCCCAGTACGTGCACTAGTACGTGCCCATGTCCCTGTACGTGCACTAGTATGTGCCCATGTCCCAGTACGTGCACTAGTACGTGCCCGTGTCCCTGTATGTGCACTAGTACGTGCCCATGTCCCAATACGTGCTCTAGTACGTGCCTATGTCCCTGTACGTGAACTAGGATGTGCCCCTGTCCCTGTACGTGCACTAGTAGTGCCCATGTCCCTGTGCGTGCGCTAGTACGTGCCCATGTCCCTGTAGGTGCGCTAGTACGTGCCCCTGTCCTTGTACGTGCACTAGTACGTGCCCATCTCCCTGTACGTGCACTAGTACGTGCCCATGTCCCTGTACGTGCACTAGTACGTGCCCATGTCCCTGTACGTGCACTAGTACGTGCCCAAGTCCCTGTACGTGCACTAGTACGTGTCCATGTCCCTGTATGTGCACTAGTACGTGCCCATGTCCCTGTACGTGCGCTAGTACGTGCCCATGTCCCTTTATGTGCACTAGTACGTGCCCATGTCCCTGTACGTGCACTAGTACGTGCCCATGTCCCACTACGTACACTAGTACGTGCCCATGTCCCTGTATGTGCACTAGTACGTGCCCATGTCCCTGAATGTGCACTAGTATGTGCCCATGTCCCTGTACGTGCACTAGTACGTGCCCATGTCCCTGTACGTGCACTAGTACGTGTCCATGTCCCTGTACGTGCACTAGTACGTGCCCATTCTTTGTACGTGCACTAGTACGTGCCCATGTCCCTGTACGTGCACTAGTATGTGCCCATGTCCCAGTACGTGCACTAGTACGTGCCCATGTCCCTGTACGTGCACTAGTATGTGCCCATGTCCCAGTACGTGCACTAGTACGTGCCCATGTCCCTGTATGTGCACTAGTACGTGCCCATGTCCCAGTACGTGGACTAGTACGTGCCCATGTCGCTATATGTGCTCTAGTACGTGCCCGTGTCCCTGTATGTTCACTAGTACGTGCCCATGTCCCAATACGTGCTCTAGTACGTGCCTATGTCCCTGTACGTGAACTAGGATGTGCCCCTGTCCCTGTACGTGCACTAGTACGTGCCCATGTCCCTGTACGTGCACTAGTATGTGGCCGTGTCCCTGTATGTGCACTAGTACGTGCCCGTGTCCCTGTACGTGCACTAGTACGTGTCCATGTCCCTGTATGTACACTAGTACGTGCCCATGTATCTGTACGTGCACTAGTACGAGCCCATGTCCCTGTATGTGCACTAGTACGTGCCCATGTCCCTGTATGTGCACTAGTATGTGCCCATGTCCCTGTACGTGCAATAGTACGTGCCCATGTCCCTGTACGTGCACTAGTACGTGCCCATGTCCCTGTACGTGCACTAGTACGTGCCCATGTCCCTGTACGTGCACTAGTAAGTGCCCATGTCCCTGTACGTGCACTAGTAGTGCCCATGTCCCTGTGCGTGCGCTAGTACGTGCCCATGTCCCTGTAGGTGCGCTAGTACGTGCCCATGTCTTTGTACGTGCACTAGTACGTGCCCATCTCCCTGTACGTGCACTAGTACGTGCCCATGTCCCTGTACGTGCACTAGTACGTGCCCATGTCCCTGTACGTGCACTAGTACGTGTCCATGTCCCTGTACGTGCACTAGTACGTGCCCATTCCCTGTACGTGCACTAGTACGTGCCCATGTCCCTGTACGTGCACTAGTATGTGCCCATGTCCCAGTACGTGCACTAGTACGTGCCCATGTCCCTGTACGTGCACTAGTATGTTCCCATGTCCCAGTACGTGCACTAGTACGTGCCCGTGTCCCTGTATGTGCACTAGTACGTGCCCATGTCCCAATACGTGCTCTAGTACGTGCCTATGTCCCTGTACGTGAACTAGGATGTGCCCCTGTCCCTGTACGTGCACTAGTAGTGCCCATGTCCCTGTGCGTGCGCTAGTACGTGCCCATGTCCCTGTAGGTGCGCTAGTACGTGCCCCTGTCCTTGTACGTGCACTAGTACGTGCCCATCTCCCTGTACGTGCACTAGTACGTGCCCATGTCCCTGTACGTGCACTAGTACGTGCCCATGTCCCTGTACGTGCACTAGTACGTGCCCAAGTCCCTGTACGTGCACTAGTACGTGTCCATGTCCCTGTATGTGCACTAGTACGTGCCCATGTCCCTGTACGTGCGCTAGTACGTGCCCATGTCCCTTTATGTGCACTAGTACGTGCCCATGTCCCTGTACGTGCACTAGTACGTGCCCATGTCCCACTACGTACACTAGTACGTGCCCATGTCCCTGTATGTGCACTAGTACGTGCCCATGTCCCTGAATGTGCACTAGTATGTGCCCATGTCCCTGTATGTGCACTAGTACTGGCCGTGTCCCTGTACGTGCACTAGTCCGTGCCCATGTCCCGATATGTGCACTAGTACGTGCCCATGTTCCAGTACGTGCACTAGTACGTGCCCATGTCCCTGTATGTCCACTAGTACGTGCCCATGTCCCTAAACGTGCACTAGTACGTGCCCATGTCCCTGTATGTGCACTAGTACGTGCCCATGTCCCTGTACGAGCACTAAAACGTGCCCATGTCCCAATACGTGCACTAGTACGTGCCCATGTCCCTGTACGTGCACTAGTACGTGCCCATGTCCCTGTACGTGCACTAGTACGTGCCCATGTCCCAGTACGTGCACAGGTTGCTGCCCATGTCCCAGTACATGCACCAGTACGTGCCCATGTCCCTGTATGTGCACTAGTACGTGCCCATGTCCCTGTATGTGCACTAGTATGTGTCCATGTCCCTTTATGTGCACTAGTACGTGCCCATGTCCCTGTATGTGCACTAGTACGTGTCCATGTCCCTGTACATGCACTAGTACGTGCCCATTCCCTGTACGTGCACTAGTACGTGCCCATGTCCCTGTACGTGCACTAATATGTGCCCATGTCCCAGTACGTGCACTAGTACGTGCCCATGTCCCTGTACGTGCACTAGTACGAGCCCATGTCCCTGTATGTGCACTAGTACGTGCCCATGTCCCTGTATGTGCACTAGTATGTGCCCATGTCCCTGTACGTGCACTAGTACGTGCACTAGTACGTGCCCATGTCCCTGTACGTGCACTAGTATGTGCCCATGTCCCTGTACGTGCACTAGTAGGTGCCCATGTCCCTGTACGTGCACTAGTAGTGCCCATGTCCCTGTGCGTGCGCTAGTACGTGCCCATGTCCCTGTAGGTGCGCTAGTACGTGCCCATGTCTTTGTACGTGCACTAGTACGTGCCCATGTCCCTGTACGTGCACTAGTACGTGCCCATGTCCCTGTACGTGCACTAGTACGTGTCCATGTCCCTGTACGTGCACTAGTACGTGCCCATTCTTTGTACGTGCACTAGTACGTGCCCATGTCCCTGTACGTGCACTAGTATGTGCCCATGTCCCAGTACGTGCACTAGTACGTGCCCATGTCCCTGTACGTGCACTAGTATGTGCCCATGTCCCAGTACGTGCACTAGTACGTGCCCATGTCCCTGTATGTGCACTAGTACGTGCCCATGTCCCAGTACGTGGACTAGTACGTGCCCAAGTCGCTATATGTGCTCTAGTACGTGCCCGTGTCCCTGTATGTTCACTAGTACGTGCCCATGTCCCAATACGTGCTCTAGTACGTGCCTATGTCCCTGTACGTGAACTAGGATGTGCCCCTGTCCCTGTACGTGCACTAGTACGTGCCCATGTCCCTGTACGTGCACTAGTATGTGGCCGTGTCCCTGTATGTGCACTAGTACGTGCCCGTGTCCCTGTACGTGCACTAGTACGTGTCCATGTCCCTGTATGTACACTAGTACGTGCCCATGTATCTGTACGTGCACTAGTACGAGCCCATGTCCCTGTATGTGCACTAGTACGTGCCCATGTCCCTGTATGTGCACTAGTATGTGCCCATGTCCCTGTACGTGCAATAGTACGTGCCCATGTCCCTGTACGTGCACTAGTACGTGCCCATGTCCCTGTACGTGCACTAGTACGTGCCCATGTCCCTGTACGTGCACTAGTAAGTGCCCATGTCCCTGTACGTGCACTAGTAGTGCCCATGTCCCTGTGCGTGCGCTAGTACGTGCCCATGTCCCTGTAGGTGCGCTAGTACGTGCCCATGTCTTTGTACGTGCACTAGTACGTGCCCATCTCCCTGTACGTGCACTAGTACGTGCCCATGTCCCTGTACGTGCACTAGTACGTGTCCATGTCCCTGTACGTGCACTAGTACGTGCCCATTCCCTGTACGTGCACTAGTACGTGCCCATGTCCCTGTACGTGCACTAGTATGTGCCCATGTCCCAGTACGTGCACTAGTACGTGCCCATGTCCCTGTACGTGCACTAGTATGTGCCCATGTCCCAGTACGTGCACTAGTACGTGCCCGTGTCCCTGTATGTGCACTAGTACGTGCCCATGTCCCAATACGTGCTCTAGTACGTGCCTATGTCCCTGTACGTGAACTAGGATGTGCCCCTGTCCCTGTACGTGCACTAGTAGTGCCCATGTCCCTGTGCGTGCGCTAGTACGTGCCCATGTCCCTGTAGGTGCGCTAGTACGTGCCCCTGTCCTTGTACGTGCACTAGTACGTGCCCATCTCCCTGTACGTGCACTAGTACGTGCCCATGTCCCTGTACGTGCACTAGTACGTGCCCATGTCCCTGTACGTGCACTAGTACGTGCCCAAGTCCCTGTACGTGCACTAGTACGTGTCCATGTCCCTGTATGTGCACTAGTACGTGCCCATGTCCCTGTACGTGCGCTAGTACGTGCCCATGTCCCTTTATGTGCACTAGTACGTGCCCATGTCCCTGTACGTGCACTAGTACGTGCCCATGTCCCACTACGTGCACTAGTACGTGCCCATGTCCCTGTATGTGCACTAGTACGTGCCCATGTCCCTGAATGTGCACTAGTATGTGCCCATGTCCCTGTATGTGCACTAGTACTGGCCGTGTCCCTGTACGTGCACTAGTCCGTGCCCATGTCCCGATATGTGCACTAGTACGTGCCCATGTTCCAGTACGTGCACTAGTACGTGCCCATGTCCCTGTATGTCCACTAGTACGTGCCCATGTCCCTAAACGTGCACTAGTACGTGCCCATGTCCCTGTATGTGCACTAGTACGTGCCCATGTCCCTGTACGAGCACTAGTACGTGCCCATGTCCCAATACGTGCACTAGTACGTGCCCATGTCCCTGTACGTGCACTAGTACGTGCCCATGTCCCAGTACATGCACTAGTACGTGCCCATGTCCCTGTATGTGCACTAGTACGTGCCCGTGTCCCTGTACATGCACCAGTACGTGCCCATGTCCCTGTATGTGCACTAGTACGTGCCCATGTCCCTGTACGTGCACTAGTACGTGCCCATGTCCCTGTACGTGCACTAGTACGTGCCCATGTCCCTGTACGTGCACTAGTACGTGCCCATGTCCCAGTACATGCACTAGTACGTGCCCATGTCCCTGTATGTGCACTAGTACGTGCCCGTGTCCCTGTACATGCACTAGTACGTGCCCATGTCCCTGTATGTGCACTAGTACGTGCCCGTGTCCCTGTACATGCACTAGTACGTGCCCATGTCCCTGTACGTGCACTAGTACGTGCCCATGTCCCTGTATGTGCACTAGTATGTGCCCGTGTCCCTGTCTATGCACTAGTACGTGCCCATGTCCCTGTATGTGCACTAGTACGTGCCCATGTCCCTGTATGTGCACTAGTACGTGCCCATGTCCCTGAATGTGCACTAGTACGTGCCCATGTCCCTCTGCGTGCACTAGTACGTGTCCATGTCCCTGTATGTGCACTAGTACGTGCCCATGTCCCTGTATGTTCACTAGTACGTGTCCATGTCCCTGTACGTTTACTAGTATGTGCCCATGTCCCTGTACGTGCACTGGTATGTGCCCATGTCCCTGTATGTGCACTAGTACGAGCCCATGTCCCTGTATGTTCACTAGTATGTGCCCATGTCCCTGTACGTGCACTATAATGTGCCCATGTCCTTGTACGTGCACTAGTACGTGCCCATGTCCCTGTACGTGCACTAGTACGTGCCCATGTCCCTGTACGTGCACTAGTACGTGCCTATGTCCCAGTACGTGCACTAGTACGTGCCCATGTCCCTGTATGTGCACTAGTACGTGGCCATGTCCCTGTATGTGCACTAGTACGTGCCCGTGTCCCTGTACGTGCACTAGTACGTGCCCATGTCCCTGTACGTGCACTAGTATGTGCCCCTGTCCCTGTAAGTGCACTAGTACGTGCCCGTGTCCCTGTACGTGCACTAGTATGTGCCCGTGTCCCTGTATGTGCACTAGTACGTGCCCATGTCCCAGTACGTGCACTAGTACGTGCCCATGTCCCTGTACGTGCACTAGTATGTGCCCGTGTCCCTGTATGTGCACTAGTACGTGCCCATGTCCCAGTACGTACACTAGTACGTACCCATGTCCCTGTATGTGCACTAGTATGTGCCCATGTCCCTGTATGTACACTAGTATGTGCCCATGTCCCTGTACGTGCACTAGTACGTGCCCATGTCCCTGTACGTGCACTAGTACGTGCCCATGTCCCTGTACGTGCACTAGTACGTGCCCAAGTCCCTGTATGTGCACTAGTACGTGTCTATGTCCCTGTATGTGCACTAGTACGTGCCCATGTCCCTGTACGTGCACTAGTACGTGCCCATGTCCCTGTACGTGCTCTAGTACGTGCCCATGTCCCTTTATGTGCACTAGTACGTGCCCATGTCCCTGTACGTGCACTAGTACGTGCCCATGTCCCTGTAGGTGCACTAGTACGTGCCCATGTCCCACTACGTGCACTAGTACGTGCCCATGTCCCTGTACATGCACTAGTACGTGCCCATGTCCCTGTACGTGCACTAGTACGTGCCCATGTCCCTGTACGTGCACTAGTACGTGCCCGTGTCCCTGTACGTGCACTAGTATGTGCCCATGTCCCTGTATGTGCACTAGTACTGGCCGTGTCCCTGTACGTGCACTAGTCCGTGCCCATGTCCCGATATGTGCACTAGTACGTGCCCATGTTCCAGTACGTGCACTAGTACGTGCCCATGTCCCTGTATGTCCACTAGTACGTGCCCATGTCCCTAAACGTGCACTAGTACGTGCCCATGTCCCTGTATGTGCACTAGTACGTGCCCATGTCCCTGTACGAGCACTAGTACGTGCCCATGTCCCAATACGTGCACTAGTACGTGCCCATGTCCCTGTACGTGCACTAGTACGTGCCCATGTCCCTGTACGTGCACTAGTACGTGCCCATGTCCCTGTATGTGCACTAGTACGTGCCCATGTCCCAGTACGTGCACAGGTTGCTGCCCATGTCCCAGTACATGCACCAGTACGTGCCCATGTCCCTGTATGTGCACTAGTACGTGCCCATGTCCCTGTATGTGCACTAGTACGTGCCCATGTCCGTGTACGTGCACTAGTACGTGCCCATGTCCCTGTACGTGCACTAGTACGTGCCCATGTCCCTGTACGTGCACTAGTACGTGCCCATGTCCCAGTACATGCACTAGTACGTGCCCATGTCCCTGTATGTGCACTAGTACGTGCCCGTGTCCCTGTACATGCACTAGTACGTGCCCATGTCCCTGTATGTGCACTAGTACGTGCCCGTGTCCCTGTTCATGCACTAGTACCTGCCCATGTCCCTGTACGTGCACTAGTACGTGCCCATGTCCCTGTAAGTGCACTAGTATGTGCCCGTGTCCCTGTCTATGCACTAGTACGTGCCCATGTCCCTGTATGTGCACTAGTACGTGCCCATGTCCCTGTATGTGCACTAGTACGTGCCCATGTCCCTCTGCGTGCACTAGTACGTGCCCATGTCCCTGTATGTTCACTAGTACGTGTCCATGTCCCTGTACGTTTACTAGTATGTGCCCATGTCCCTGTACGTGCACTGGTATGTGCCCATGTCCCTGTATGTGCACTAGTACGAGCCCATGTCCCTGTATGTGCACTAGTATGTGCCCATGTCCCTGTACGTGCACTATAATGTGCCCATGTCCTTGTACGTGCACTAGTACGTGCCCATGTCCCTGTACGTGCACTAGTACGTGCCCATGTCCCTGTACGTGCACTAGTACGTGCCCATGTCCCAGTACGTGCACTAGTACGTGCCCATGTCCCTGTATGTGCACTAGTACGTGGCCATGTCCCTGTATGTGCACTAGTACGTGCCCGTGTCCCTGTACGTGCACTAGTACGTACCCATGTCCCTGTACGTGCACTAGTACGTGCCCATGTCCCTGTACGTGCACTAGTATGTGCCCCTGTCCCTGTAAGTGCACTAGTACGTGCCCGTGTCCCTGTACGTGCACTAGTATGTGCCCGTGTCCCTGTATGTGCACTAGTACGTGCCCATGTCCCAGTACGTGCACTAGTACGTGCCCATGTCCCTGTACGTGCACTAGTATGTGCCCGTGTCCCTGTATGTGCACTAGTACGTGCCCATGTCCCAGTACGTACACTAGTACGTACCCATGTCCCTGTATGTGCACTAGTATGTGCCCATGTCCCTGTATGTGCACTAGTATGTGCCCATGTCCCTGTACGTGCACTAGTACGTGCCCATGTCCCTGTACGTGCACTAGTACGTGCCCATGTCCCTGTACGTGCACTAGTACGTGCCCAAGTCCCTGTATGTGCACTAGTACGTGTCTATGTCCCTGTATGTGCACTAGTACGTGCCCATGTCCCTGTACGTGCACTAGTACGTGCCCATGTCCCTGTACGTGCTCTAGTACGTGCCCATGTCCCTTTATGTGCACTAGTACGTGCCCATGTCCCTGTACGTGCACTAGTACGTGCCCATGTCCCTGTAGGTGCACTAGTACGTGCCCATGTCCCACTACGTGCACTAGTACGTGCCCATGTCCCTGTACATGCACTAGTACGTGCCCATGTCCCTGTACGTGCACTAGTACGTGCCCATGTCCCTGTACGTGCACTAGTACGTGCCCGTGTCCCTGTACGTGCACTAGTATGTGCCTCTGTCCCTGTACGTGCACTAGTACGTGCCCATGTCCCTGTACGTGCACTAGTACGTGCCCATGTCCCTGTACGTGCACTAGTACGTGCCCATGTCCCTGTACGTGCACTAGTATGTGCCCATGTCCCTGTATGTTTACTAGTACGTGCCCATGTCCCTGTACGTGCACTAGTACCTGCCCATGTCCCTGTACTTGCACTAGTACGTGCCCATGTCCCTGTACGTGTACTAGTACGTGCCCATGTCCCTTTACGTGCACTAGTACGTGCCCATGTCCCTGTGCGTGCACTAGTACGTGCCCGTGTCAGTGTACTTGCACTAGTACGTGCCCATGTCCCTGTATGTGCACTAGTACGTGCCCGTGTCCCTATACTTGCACTAGTACGTGCCCATGTCCCTGTACAGCACTAGTACGTGCCCGTGTCCCTGTACGTGCACTAGTACGTGCCCGTGTCCCTGTACCATCACTAGTACGTGCCCATGTCCCTGTATGTGCACTAGTACGTGCCCTTGTCCCTGTACGTGCACTAGTACGTGCCCATGTCCCTGTAGGTGCACTAGTACGTGCCCGTGTCCCTGTACGTGCACTAGTACGTGCCCATGTCCCTGTACGTGCACTAGTACGTGCCCATGTCCCTGTATGTGCACAAGTACGTGCCCATGTCCCTGTAGGTGCACTAGTACGTGCCCATGTCCCTGTAGGTGCACTAGTGCGTGCCCATGTCCCTGTACGTGCACTAGTACGTGCCCGTGTCCCTGTACGTGCACTAGTACGTGCCCATGTCCCTGTACGTGCACTAGTACGTGCCCATGTCCCTGTATGTTCACTAGTACGTGCCCATGTTCCTGTACGTGCACTAGTACGTGCCCATGTCCCTGTACGTGCACTAGTACGTGCCCATGTCCCTGTACGTGCACTAGTACGTGCCCATGTCCCTTCACGTGCACTAGTACGTGCCCATGTCCCTGTACGTGCACTAGTACGTGCCCGAGATCGTGTCCATGTCCGTGTCCCTTGCTTGAGCCTGTCCATGTCCCCGATCCTGTCTGTGTTCCTCTCCGTGTTCCTGTCCATATCCCTGTCCGTGTGCCTGTCCGTGTTCTTGGCCATGTCCGTGTCCCTGTCAGTGTCCCTGTGCCTGAGCGTATCCCTGTCCATGTTCATGTCCCTGTCCGTTTCCCTGTCTGTATACGTGTCCCTGTCTGTATACGTGTCCCTGTCCTGTTCCCTGTCTGTGTCCCTGTCCGTGTTCGTGTCCCTGTCCGTTTCCCTGTCTGTATCCCTGTCCGTGTTCGTGTCCCTGTCCGTTTCCCTGTCTGTGTCCCTGTCCGTGTTCGTGTCCCTGTCCTGTTCCCTGTCTATGTCCCTGTCCGTGTTCGTGTCCCTGTCCGTTTCCCTGTCTGTATACGTGTCCCTGTCCTGTTCCCTGTTGGTGTCCCTGTCCGTGTTCGTGTCCCTGTCCTGTTCCCTGTCCGTTTTCGTGTCCCTGTCCGTTTCCCTGTCTGTATACGTGTCCCTGTCCTGTTCCCTTTCTGTGTCCCTGTCCGTGTTCGTGTCCCTGTCCTTTTCCCTGTCCGTTTTCGTGTCCCTGTCCGTTTCCCTGTCTGTATACGTGTCCCTGTCCATTTCCCTGTCAGTGTCCCTGTCCGTGTCCATGTTCGTGTCCCTGTCTGTTTTCCTGTCTGTATCCGTGTCCCTGTCCTGTTCCCTGTCCATGTTCCTGTCCTGTTCCCTGTCCCTGTCCTGTTCCCTGTCCCTGTCCTGTTCCCTGTCCATGTTCCTGTCCTGTTCCCTGTCCATGTTCGTGTCCCTGTCCGTTTCCCTGTCTGTATCCGTGTCCCTGTCTGTATCCGTGTCCCTGTCCTGTTCCCTGTCCATGTTCCTGTCCTGTTCCCTGTCTTTGTTTGTGTCCCTGTCCGTTTCCCTGTCTGTATCCGTGTCCCTGTCCTGTTCCCTATCCTGTTCCCTGTCCATGTTCGTGTTCCTGTCCGTTTCCGTGTCTGTATCCGTGTCCCTGTCCTGTTCCCTGTCCTGTTCCCTGTCCATGTCCCTGTCCTGTTCCCTGTCCTGTTCCCTGTCCATGTTCGTGTCCCTGTCCGTTTCCCTTTCTGTATCCGTGTCCCTGTCCTGTTCCCTGTCCATGTCCCTGTCCTGTTCCCTGTCCATGTCCCTGTCCTGTTCCCTGTCCTGTTCCCTGTCCTGTTCCCTGTCCTGTTCCCTGTCCTGTTCCCTGTCCTGTTCCCTGTCCATGTTCGTGTCCCTGTCCGTTTCCCTTTCTGTATCCGTGTCCCTGTCCTGTTCCCTGTCCTGTTCCCTGTCCATGTTCGTGTCCCTGTCCGTTTCCCTGTCTGTATCCGTGTCCCTGTCCGTGTCCCTGACAGTGTCTGTGTCCCTGACCTGTCCATGTCCCTGACCGTGTCCCTATCCGTGTACGTGTCCCTGACAGTGTTTGTGTCCCTATCTGTGTCCCTGACCTGTCCATGTCCCTGACCGTGTCCCTATCCGTGTACGTGTCCCTGACTGTGTTCGTGTCCCAGACCGTGTTCGTGTCCCTGTCCATGTCCCTGACTATGTCCCTATCCGTGCACGTGTCCCTGTCGGTAACCGTGTCCATGTTCATGTCCCATATATGCCAAATCATAAGAGATACAAGTATGAAATTGCACCAATGCTTCTAGGTTTGGCAGTTCCAGAAATGTATATCTTCAAGTACATTCTATTAACTTAAATAAAGGTGCATACTCTATACTCTGCAAAATCTTTGCCCATAAATAGCTACAAAAACTTGAGTTTTCTAACTGACCTGGTGAATATTCATGTCCATTCCATGATGTAATGTACGTGGCAGTTTCTCCAACCTGAGGGCTTCTTGTTCTTGCCTTTGCCTCTCATCTTCATCAATGAGTTCATCCAGCTATAAGGAAACATACACTTGGTTAATATGTATACACGACTGCAAATGCTTTCCATGGACACGGGTGCTGGAGAACAACAAGGGGAACGGATGTATTGGCAACTAGTCGCGTCTGTCTAGCTAATAGCCAGCTATAAGGAAACATACACTTGGTTAATATGTATACACGACTGCAAATGCTTTCCATGGACACGGGTGCTGGAGAACAGGGGGAATGGATGTATTGGCTACTAGTCGCGTCTGTCTAGCTAATAGCCAGCTATAAGGAAACATACACTTGGTTAATATGTATACACGACTGCAAATGCTTTCCATGGACACAGGTGCTGGAGAACAGGGGGAACGGATGTATTGGCTACTAGTCGCGTCTGTCTAGCTAATAGCCAGCTGTGTATGCTAGTAGAAAACAGTGACATGACAGGACATGGGAGTCGCTGAAGACAAAAAAAAAAAGGTTATACTTTTATCTTTATTAAATGTATCTAAATGAAAAAATTAGTGGTCTCTTTCTACATATAACATTCATATGAACAGATATGGGCCATTTCGTTCTTCTTTCCCTGATTACCTTCCCCTTATGTAGGACTTACTCCCCCTAGGACTTACAAGCCAGTGTCTAGGGTCAGACGCCTGCTGGGGAGCAGAGGAACCTCTGGACCGGACAGAGTGAAGACCCGGAAGTGGGTGGTCAGCCAAGCACCAGGTCTGATAGTGAGGAAGAGGATGATATGAAATGCAGGTAAAATCGATAATTGGAAATGTGATATTGGAGCAATTGGTGGAATGAATGGCGGGGAAAACCAGAGATCCCAGAGAAAATCCACCCAGGCGCTGCTTCGTCCACCACCAATACCACATGCGGGTCCCTGGGATTAAACCCGGCCCACCTAGATGGTAGGCAAGCAGCCTAACCACTCAGCCATGGCGCTATCCCAAGGGCCATTCTTTATATATTATACAGCACCTTCATGTGGATGTATGGCCATATTATGAGAATTTCTTGCCCTGCACTGCACAGTTTCTAAATTATTCTCTTTCCCCTCCATTTTCCCCCTCTCCATGTGGCAATAGTTGACGTGAAGCCTTTGTAAAGAGCTTGATACATTGTGAGATCAAAAGTGTGCATAACTGTGTTATTGATATTATAATGCCAAAAGTTTTATACAGTTTAGCACAAGATCTTCATGTCCTATGTGACAAATTCTGTAGAGATGTAAGACACTGATTTACAGACAGATTCCCTGATTATTTCTTTCTTGTTTCTGGTATATGCAGCGTCTTCTTGGCTGTCTTAAGAAATTAAAAATTATGCCAACGTTTTGCCGCAAAACTATGTTTGGCTTCTTCAATGGGTGACTGCAAAAAATCCATCCAATTAGTCACTCCCTAATGAAACTCTCTCAACCAGAAAAATCTGCCATCATGGATCATACAGAAAACACCGGTTACCACACTGACTTTGACAATTTAAAAATTTTAGCAATCTGTGACAATTTCTCTCAGCGAATAGTGAGGGAAAGCACAGAAATATTTAAAGAAAAGAGCAGTCTGAACCATGACACAGGAAAATCACTCAACATGATATGGAAGAACCTGTTAGTAGGTCAACGGAACCAATAGGATTACAAGTGGGACGGGACAACGAGGCCAGTCAGAGTAGGCAGTGACTAATTGGATCAAGGCCATGGAAGTCTACATAATCATTCAGATTCCCTTATGCTCATGTGTCTCAGAGAGAAAGTGCCTGTACTCCTATGGATAGACTTAGGGAAATTGGATCAATTCTTAACTTTATTTATAGTGTTTAACACCTGCTTTTACTACATACAGCACCGCAGGCAGTGATACTGATGATACATGGGATGAAGATGGAGCACCAGTGGAATGAAATGGCGGGGGAAACCGGAAAACCTGGAGGAAACCGGCCCCAGTGCTGCTTCGTCCACCACAAATCCCACATGCGGTTGCCTGGGATCAATTCTTAATAAGCCCAAATTAAATTGCCATGTTCTTAGAGAGGAAACACTCATTGACATTAGAGAAAAGTTAACCCTTCCCGAGTGGACGTGTTTTATGGCTCTGAGCGGAAGGAAATTTTGCTAAAGTATGAAACTCTATTAAATACAGTTTAAACTATATAAAAATGCTCAAATGTACTAAAACACATAGTATACCTTGCTTTTCGTTAAATTGGATCGTAACTGTCCTCCAGGAGTGAAGTTTTGTTAATCCGCGTAAAAATGTTGTTACAAAAACGGCATAAGTAGCACTTCTCCATTTTCTACAGCATAGTTCGTACATATAGGTATTCACAAATAAACCAGGAACTAAATAGTGTCACATTCTAATATTTAATACTTTCATTTGTAATAATAACGGTAATGATGATAACAAATTATAAAAGTTTTGATAGAAATGTGCAGTTACACTTAGCTAGGGCAGGGTATCTAAAATGTGCATATGATTTTCATAGCGACTTGTTTATCTAGATACCTACTATTGAGATAATACTATCTTAGTGCTTTTTTATCAGCAATTTCTGGGAGATTCTAAGAAGCAATCCTGGCTTTTTTCGTTGGTGGTGTCGCCTGTTATTTATTTTTTTTCTTTTTTGTTTCCCTGAGTACATGTCTCCTCAGTAATTATTTCCATAATTTCGTCATCAAAAAATAGGCCGAAAAATTCTGCTGGAAGCGTATTCTCATCAAAATGAGAAGGAAGTATTGGTCCCTGCTGGATATTTTGTACTGGGACACTAGATGTAGGGCCAGGGTCAAAATTACTCACCTCTTTCAGCTAGGTGTATAGCGGTCTGGAGCGTCACTTATGTCACTCTCGCTCTCGCTCTCACTTGCACTTAGACACGAATTCTCGCATATATCACTCTCATCATTACTGAGCACAAAATTCGATTACTCACTATCACTTTTGTTCAACAATTCTACAATTTCTTGCTCCGTCAACCCTTTCTTTCCCGCCATTCTGTCAAAAAAATGAAAAAAACTCTTGCTTACTGGATGCAATCACCGCACTGTTTATTTCTACACTACTGAAAACTACGACAGAAATGATTAAATATGAAAAATCGGTGATGAACTGACCACAAACATCTGAAAGAACATTTCCTGCCATCTATTGGCGGTATATATGAATTATTTGAGCGGGAGGAGCTGATCACAATAGCTCTATGACTCCAAACCCATATATGGGTTTTCACTCGTCAGGGTCCGGACAGGTCGCCCATATATGGGTTTTTGCTCGCAAAGGGTTAAAATGAAGTTCAAAAAAATTTCTGAGAAAATAACACAGAAATCAGGAATTTTGCAAACCTGCTTGAAATGTTTGAAAACTTTTAAAATTGAAACCCTATAAGACCACTATAGTTCAGGAATTTCAACCATGCAATAACATAAGTAAAGTTAATTTCTGCAATTGGTGTGGGATAATGTTAATGATCATTATACTGACCTATGTTTAACCATTTTTATGAAAAAAGTATGGTTTTACTTACATAGCTATGAAGTATTATTAGTGCTAATGTAAATTTTCTTAAAACGTAAGAGATGTGCCGTGGCACAAGAACATCATTTCCAACACCTTCTATGACAAAAGGCTGTGTGGTTACTGTTGGCTACAATTTACAGAGCGGGATGGCTCAGGCGGTAACGTCTGTGGCCCGCATTCAGGAGGTCCTGGGTTTGATACCCATGGCCGTGCACTCTGACATGGGTTTTTCTCTGGTTTCTCCATGTCACTTAGGTGAATGCTGGGGTGCATTATTTCACACCACGGTTTCCTTTCCATCATTTCCCTTCATTCCATTTCCTTATCATCTTTTAGGTGTACTTTTAGGCATGTAGTGTTGGCAGTGACCTGCTGTTCTCTGTGCTAGGTGGCATTTTGCTGGCCTTGTCCTCCGTCAGGGGGGGGGGGGGGCAAGGGGGGGTCATACTCAGTGTGACACCGGAACTACGGTGTGATAGCTGCTTGGCGGGGCCTGGGACCAGGATGAAGAGATCTCAGCACTTGTTAGGGACTTCCATGCATCTCTGTGGCCTGTCTCACTGCGACCCTGTGTGGCAACTTCGGTTCCTTCACTTCATCCCTACTTCCTGGGGGGAGGGGGGGTGTTAGCCACAGTAGATCTGTGTAGGTTGAAGTGAGCGAGATGTCCCCTCTGTGTCTTACCCTTTACCCTTTTGGTTATAATTTGTATGAATTTAATGAGTTATGAACATCTAATTCCACCTGCAAGCAGCATGCTTCCCAGTGCCATGAAAATTCCCATTAGGATGGCCATGCATCCAAACAATGGCTCTGTATAGGCTGTTTATTTTGTCATATCACAAGTGTAAATGTGGGTAGCACAACAAAGAATGACACTATCCAGAACATTTTCATACCATTTAACTATAATCTAGTACAGCAATGTCAGCTCAAGCGCAATTTTGTGACGTTGGCAGTACCTGTGGGCATTAGGCACTCTGAGACACACTGTGGTATATACACAGGTAGCGACGGCATTAAGTAAAACATGGGTTACAAAGTGCAAAGCCAAAATGAAGTCAATTCTGTTTATTTGGGTTAAAAGTGTTTATTTACATAGATTTTGTGGTCATAAGGTTTTAATATGAACTACAATAATAAAGTAACTATTCAAAAAAAAATTAATATTTCAAAAGCACAACATTAAAACCACAAAACATAAGGAATATAACTTTTAACCTTACAATTCAAAAGGAAGCAAACTATTCCTGTAACATAAAATAAAAATAACTCCATATTAAAACTTCTACTTGTGGTCAACTTAGAACAAAATTACACATTTATTATGCCCATTTTGTGCTTTACCAACTTCTTAACATTTGGGAAACGTTAGTTACAAAAGCATGTCTCGAGGCAGAAGTAATGTTCTCATCACACAATTTTGCTGTAGATGACACTTCATCAAGCTCATTAACACATAATTTCTGCAGCAAACTCGCAAAATTCTGAATATGTTTGTGGATCAAGGGCTTGATAAAAACTGACAACATTATTATCATTATGTAACTTTTTTAGATCTGAATCACAGCATAAATCAGTAAGTTCTGGTAAAGTTCAACAGGAACATTCTCGGGATCAATAGTATAGGACAAGGAAAAGAGACCCAGTTTAGATTTGGGAGTTTTCAAACCTGAAAATGTTCAAACAAACTCCTCTAAGAGTGCACTCAATATGTCACGATACTTATTAATTTCTGTGCTTCTGTTAAGGGACTGCAAGGCTAAGCATGTGCAACAGTGGCTTAGGTGCAATGTTCCCAAGCTTATAGCATGCCAAGATTGGCCATTAGGAAGTCCAAATCTGAATGCCTTGGATTACCATCTATGGAATATCACTGAGAGTAAAGCTTGCTCAACATGGCACAGAAATCTGGGGGCTCTAAAACGAGATTTGAAGCGAACAGTGCAGAATTTGGACATAGATGTCATACATGCTGCTATAGACTTTGGCCGTGCCATTTCAAAGCCTATGTGGTGTCCAAAGGGGGACATTTTGAATAACTACCTATTCTTTGTATTCATTATATTATAGTTAATAAATGGTATGAAAATGTTTTGGATAGTGTAATTATTTTTTGTGCTACCCACATTTATAGTTGTTACAGAACATGTGATATGACTAGGTAGAATAAATAGATATTTTACAGTGCTCAGCACTGGTGCAGAATGTCTTGCTCAACCTTTATTCGCTGTCAGTCAAATGTGACCTCTGTAACATCAGAAAAATGTCCTCCTTGCTCCTAGCACCAAAATGGAGCTCATCAAGAGGTACATGTAGGTGAGACAAAAAGAAAGGCAGAGTTACTTACGAACTAAGGGCTGGTGAGGCAAAGGGAATGCAAATTTTACTTTGTATACAGGGTGCTTCAAAAGGTTACTGAAAAACTTAAGGAACAGAAAAAGTAGACAAAGTAGAGTAACTTTCAACTTGGAAACCATGTTGCCACAATCCCAACTCAGTGCCAATGATCTTCTGTTAAGCCGTAATATACTTTATTACGCACAGGGTTCAGTGTAATAGGTTACAAAAGATGTTCAAACACACCACCACCACACTGAATACAGGCATTACACTGTCAAATCAAGCCTTGGCAAACTCGCTCAAATACTCCAGGCATGTGCAAAAGTTTGCCAGATGCCACAGCTATTCTGGCTACTAGTGTTGCTGGATCGTCCACTGGTGTCTGATACACCTCAGCTTTGATATACCCCCAAAAGAAATAATCAAGTGATGCTAAGTCCGGGGAACGGGGTGGCCATGCAAGTGGCCCTCCTATTCTGATCCAACATTCAGGATATTTAGAATCTAGGAAGTGCTTGCACGTTGACATCAAAATGTGGTGGCGCTCCATCCAGTTGCATCCATGCTTGCTGGCATACAGCAAGTGGTACATCTTCTAACAACTCCAGAAGAACTTGTTCCAAGCAGATCAGGTATCTTGGCCCATTCAAATGTTGTATTACAACTTAATAGTATTATCACTGGTGCTGACTCGCAATCGTGTTTGGGAACATGGCTCCTAGTCGAAAGTTACTCTATTCTGTCTACTCTTTCTGTTCCTTGAGTTCTCCAGTAATCTTTCGAAGCATCCTGTATATGTGATTGTAAAACATAATACAGTCAGCCGGTTCTGCTCCTCCTTCTCTTAGCCCCACTTACCGACAACTGCACCACATGGTAAACTAGTACCTAAACTTGTCTCACCTGTGCAATGTCGCCACTGAATCCTTCCTCAGGACCTTCTGTGTCACCAGAGCCCAGGCTAGCGCTGCTGTGAATGCTACACTGAGAACTGGGACGATTAGGGTCTCCTTGCTCAATTCCACTGCTGCTATCACTTTCATCATCAGCATCCTTCTCACTGCGAGATGCCATCATTTCTTGTTCAATTGTGTCACGGTAGGGCTTCGGCAAACGTAAAAGTGACTGATATGTCAAAGGTCCTACAAAATAAGTACATCATTAATATAAAGAATGTTTTCTGCCTTGAAAATCTCTCCCAGCTATGAAAGTGAAGTTATAAAATATAAAAGCTAAAATCAATTTATGACAAGAACAGACAGCAAATTTACTGCAAAAGAATATTAAGGTTCATGTACAGCAGCTTAATTTAGCTCAGAGGAAACAGGATAAAAGTAAGCTGGTATTTTAACCCGGCATTAGTCGCGGCTGATCTGACAAATAGCAAAGGGACAATTTAAATTATATCTCGATTGGCATTGGCAGTACTGCATTTACCTTCCCGCTATTCTCCTAGCTCTACAGTTACAACATATTAGTGCAAATCACATTTTGCTATTATTAACATCGTTTGTTGCAGCAGCTCTTTTGATCTCAGAGATCATTGTGACTCAATAGGTAAGTTTGTATAATTTCATATTTTGCTCATTGAATCCCTTGTAATGCTTTTATTATCTGTAAAATATGTAGGATTCAATTATATATTTCTAGCTTGTCTTGTTTTTGTAATATAAATAAAAAATGATCTGTTAGGTCGCAGCAACTAAAATGGAGCAATTTGTTATTTCTCAGGTTTATAATGGATCCAAAGAGAAGATATAACCTAAACTATGAAGATGATTTGGGGAAGCTGCTAAGGATGTTACAAGAAGATGAATCTCACAGTATGTTCACAAAGAAGAATCTGAAACAAACACAGATGTTTCAGATGACCAAAGATTACAGCAGGAGTAGAGCAGAGAGGTGGTGGTGGTGGCGGTGGCAGTGGTGGTGGTGGTGGCAGTTGTGGTGGCAATGGTGGCAGTGGCAGTGGCGGCAGTGGAGGTGGTGGTGAAGATGACAAAAATAGTTGTGATTATTATATGGCATACCAGGAAAAGAATACCCATGTAGTAAATTCCTGGAAGTGGAGAAAAACTCCAATGCAAACTACTAGGAAACGTTAGCCTCAAAACATACTGCTTCACGTATGTGATACTTGGAAGCTTTTCATAAATGACAGCATACTAAATAGTATTGCTCAGTATACAAATTAATATATATCAAACATACAAGATAAATTCCAGGGATCCAGAGATGTTAGCCAACAGAGCTAATAGAAATAAAAGCGTGAAAAAAGACAACAACTTACACAATACAGTTATTATGTCAGTAATGCACATTTGTGTCTTCAGCAATGCAGAATGAGCTGTCTCTTCAATTGTGAGCCTGTGGATGACCAAGATGATGCATGAACATGTTAAGATTCTCAAAGTCAGTGTTTAATTAAAGAATTTCAATTTTTCTTATATCTATTGTATTGCTGATGTGTCCTCTCTTAAAGACTGTAGTGTTAAATGATTCATGTAATACTAATGCTGCTGTTTTACATAGTTTTGAAGCCTTTAAAATAATTTTCTAACACAGCAATCTCTGAGATCACTGCAACAACACCAGCATGTTTTAAAGGCGCAGCTATTTCTTGGTTAAATATATAAATATTATTCAATTTGTTCTTGCAAAGCTGCTATTTATGTATACAGGGTTAGTTAAATATTCCGCACCACCTAAATAACTTTTGAAGCAATTTTGTGGTTAACACCAGAGATAGTCACGTACAGGGAACACAAAAGTTACATTAACAATTTTTTGCCACTTCCTGCTAAACTGAATTGCAACTTCCTTGTTTTAAGTGGCACACCTATACTTTTTTACAGATTCAGATAGAATCTGATTATTCTTGTTCTGTTTATCTTTGTTTTTCTATTGTGAGTACTTGTTGAAAAGCTATTGAAGAGTACTATCTGAATCCATAAAAAAAATGTAAGGTCTACCATTTCAAATAAGAAAGTTACAGTCACTTTCGGTTAAACAAGAAGTAGCAAATAATCACTAATGTAATTTTTGAATTGCCTGGACATGACTATTCCCATACAGCCTTCTGCTTCGAAAGCTATTCAGGCTGTGTGATACTTTTAACTAACCTGTAAATGCCCATTATCACATTACTTGCCTGATGTGGGTATGTATGTATGACGTGTCTGAGCCTATGTCAGTGCCTCTGTCTGTGCCCGTGTCCGTGTCCGTGTCCATGTCCATGTCCATGACTGCGTCCATGTAGGTGCCTATGTTTGTGTCTGTGCCTGTGTGTGTCTGTGTTTAATGATCTTCACTGCATTTACTTCACATCAATATGTCAATAAGTACAGATACAAAATACAAATCATGATTAGGTATGCAAATACCCAAGTTAATACCTTGCAACAGTTCGCCTTTGCTTCCTTAACTTGCATTGCTATGCATAGTGCAGCAGTTTTCACTTACCCTGATAGTCACATTCCTCCAAGTCCATGTAGATTGTATTGATGCGGTCCATGTAAGTGTGAGTAATACCCTTGCCAGTGCACAGTTCCTCCAGAGACCCCAGCATTGCTACAATACACGCTACACTTGCGCTACTGATAGCTGAATCTGAACACTTGCTGCATTCCTCAATTGAATCCATTACCCTACACAAAAGTATATTCCTAAATAATTTACATTTTAATAACAATCATTATGCACAAACATTTGTTATTCTTTCAGTGTAATAAATGGAAAAAAAGTAAAATAATCTCTCTCCTTCCCTCTTTTCCTCTCTTTCCCTCCCTACCACATTTTCTTGCCCTTCCCCACAAACACTTACAGCTACATAGGTACAGTGGAACTCCTATTTTACACTTTCCAAATTTATGTTTTCCCACATTCTACACCGTTAATTTAAAGTCTCAACTTAATGTCCATTTAAGAAATATAAAAATTTCTCTGATTTTACATTTTCCTTGATCTTGTACAGGAACATTTGTACCCTGTAGTACTTAAAACCTTAACTATACAAGGTGATTCAAAAGTTTCCTGACATTTTCCTCATATCGTTAATTTATGCATTTGTGTTGTAGATAATTGGAAACTATGCTGACAATAGCGGAAAGATTAGCTGTCATTTTTGCTCATATCCGAGGATTGACTTACAAGCACGCCCAAGAAGAATTGACTAGAAACTTCAGGAAACCAGGTCCTAGCAGGCAAACTGTTAGAGATCTGGTACTGAAACTGAAATGGACGGGATCTGTTGCTGATGAAGCACGTAGTGGGAGGCCAGCTACAACACCAGAAGACATACAAACAATACGGGATGCCATCACACAGAGTCCTGGTGCGTCAGCCAGAAGACTTAGCAGCAAGCTGGGTATGTCCCAAAGCACTATACGGCATGCCTTGCACTTCAAACTGCACGAATGCCTTTATCACATCCAGATAATGCATAAGCTTGAACCAGAGTACTATAAAGCTTGACATGCTATGTGTTGTTGTTAGCTAATGCTGGATTTCTGACAATGAAGTCATTAAACCTCTTGCTCTCCAATATTTTTCACTGATGGATGGGGCGCTAGAAGTGGCCGGGCATATTTGAAGGTGGTCTCGATCCATTTCCTCTTGCAGATCACATAGAGGGCAGAGTGGTGAAGAATATATCCCAATTCTGTTTAAATGTTTTGCCAGACAATCATGTCCTGTAATCAACCTGAAGGTTGCAACTGCTGTTTTTCGAGGATACTCAGGAATTACTGTTTGAATGTTTGGTAGTTCCCATCTATGTGTGATAACCTGTTAAATGCCATTGAAAGTGAAGACCTCATGGATTAAAAAAAAAATTATTTTGTTGTTTAACGACGCTGTCAATTGCCAGGATCACATCAGCGTCGCCGGTGTGCCGGAATTTTGTCCCGCAGGAGTTCTTTTACATGCCAGTAAATCTACTGACATGGAGCTGTCGTTTTTAAACACACTTAAAAACCATCGGCCTGGGCCGGGTTTGAACCCGCGACCTTGGGATCCATAGGCCAGCGTCTAACCAACTGAGCCACTCAGACCGACGACCTCATGGAACATGTGTTGTTCAGTGATGAGGCAACATTCCACACGTGGACATGTCAATAGGCATAACTGTAGGATTTGGGCAGACGAACAGCCAAACGCCATACAGAGGCTGCAGACAGACACACCAAAGGTAAATGTATGGCTGGGAATGACAAAAACAAAACTTTACGGGTCTTTCAGTTTGCGGAACCATCAGCAACTGTAATTACGTATTTTGACATGCAACAAAAATTCCTGAAACTACAGCTGGCACAGATACTGTGGTTTTCCAGCAAGATGGTGCACTACTCCATTTTGCCATCATTGTTCGTGACCACCTCAATGAAGTTTTCCCTGGTAGGTGGATTGGTGGTGGTTCACCAAAAATTTGGGTGGCCTGCTCTCCAGATCTGACACCACTAGACTTCTTTGTTGGGGCTTGGTCAAGTCCGAAGTGTATGCAGTGAATATCAATACCTTACACCAATTGAAAAACCGAATAGCTGCAGCAGTAGCTACAATCATGTCAGCTATGCTGGCAAAAGTGTTCCAATCTACACACAAAGATGGAATCTGTGTCGTGACTTAGAGGGTCACCACAATGAAATGTACTCAGTTGATCATCCAGCAGTCATTACTTTCCATGTGTGATAAAAGGTTTCACATAGAACATTGTTTTCACGAAAATGTTAAGAGATTTTTTAATCACCC
This sequence comes from Tenodera sinensis, assembly GCA_030765045.1. Classification (NCBI taxonomy): domain Eukaryota; kingdom Metazoa; phylum Arthropoda; class Insecta; order Mantodea; family Mantidae; genus Tenodera; species Tenodera sinensis. The sequence goes on from CM060964.1 coordinate 19,202,007, forward strand.
TGTACATAGGGTTACTAGATTATTTTATGGAAATGTAGGACACAATGGTAAAAAATGTAGGACATTGTCGGCCAATGCAAAAATAATGTAAATATATAATTTAAATGCTATTCTCGTACATTTATATTTTCTTAACACATCCAATTTAATTTCCATTGTCATGTTAACTTGTCTTTTCTTCTCGTTCAACATTTTCACTGGCACAAACAACTCAACACAACATTAACAGTAACCCTGAAATCTTGGAAGCTGCCAGAAATATGTAACTGAAAGTTTAGCTTACCACGTACACAGGTATTTTGTACACATGGCGAATGAATGTGCACGAGTGACACCATGCAAATTGATGATGTGGGTAATGTCTCTGTTTACTTCCTTGAAATAGAGAAGACATTGCTAATAATGTGAGATCGCACCATACTTAATCACACATGGTCCGCGGAAGTCGAAAACATAACCTGACACTCCTAGGTCTTATAAATACAAAAGTGAAGTCGATCATAAACTACTGCACAATTGTCACATGTAGAAATACCTTTGTACTGGTTAAAGCAGTAAACCTTCAAACCTTCCAAACATGTGTTTGTGCTGTATATCCACATTATTAGTGGCAAGCTTTGGTTTCCTGACATTGGTCTGGCAGTTGCTTATGTTCTGACTAGATATCGAAGGTCAACACGTGGTCAGTCCTTTTGTCACTGTGAGGGAGATTGCGGTAGCTTGTACACATACAGTAATTAAAATTTACATATACTATTCATACCGTATAGTAGATAATAGAAATTATTAGTCAAGTTTAACGCTAAAATATTTTTAAAAAAAATAATAAATAAAAGAGGCTGTCAAGTTATATGGAATGTTGAGTTACAGAGAGTCGAGTTATAGGGATTCTACTCTATAATATACTAAACACAAAGAACAGACAGTCATTCAAAATGTCCTCCTTTGGAGGCCACACAGACTTTCAAACAGTACGGCTAATCATCTATAGCAGCACGTATGACATTTATGTCCAAATTCTGAACTGTTTACTTCAAATCTCGTTTTAGGGCCTCCAGATTTCTGTGTCATGTCATAGGCGTCCCATAGTTGGTAATACAGCAGATTCAGATCTGAACTTTCCAATGGCCAATCTTGGTGCGCTATAAACTCGGGGACATTGTCCTTAGACCACTGTTGCACATGTTTAGCCTTATGAGCTAGTGCAGTCTTGTTGAAAAATACAGTGTTATATAATAACATAAGACCTCACAGGTTAGAGTGAAACACTCTACATATTGCATTTAATTGCAATGTTGAGGTACTTTGTTATTCACAGCCTTATCATTTAATACACTGTACATTTATTTTGCATAATTTGTTTGAGTAAACAATGACGCTGAACAATAAAACAAATAAATAGATATAGTAACTGTAACATGAAAAACAGAATAAAATAAAAAAGAAATGTACTCGATGAAGTGTGAATCACCTCCTCCATCATCAATATCTTATTACTATTATTAATAACTATAGTAGGCTCCAGTATAAGTAAAATGGCAATTAAATATTGTATTAAAATTGTGTAAAATTGTACAAAATTGTATTGTGACAAAGTGACAAGATCAGTCCAGTTACTTTTCCATCACTTTATTCTCCTTCAAAAATGTTGCACAAATACACAGTTCTCTTTCTCTCACATTAACACAATCTTAAGTCTTTCATGATGTTACAACTTACAACTGTTTCTTCTCATAACCTTGACTCAGTCCTTTCACTGTCTTTCTTCATTTTCTCTGTCTCTCATACACTAATTCCGACACTACTATCACTTGATACTCGTTAAATCTTCTTTACTTTGGCATGACGTAACACACACATGCACGGAGACAGACACACACACACGCACACGCACACACACACAGCTGTCTCGCACTCACTGATACACTCAGCAACTTATGAGTGTCTGTCACTCTAACTAACCCTCTGTTATTTCCCTGCCTCCTTATAGAGCAGGGATGATGTCACATGGACCTTTCATGAACTTCTTCAAGCATGCCAGTAATGAAGCAGCCAGCTCTGGAGAAACCCTCTTTTGGTTCTGCCACTCAATTGTAGTTAGTCACATATACACAAACAGTTGCATGAGGCAGCCTGAACTTGGGCACCTTTGTTTGCTCGCTGGCCTGGTATGTGTTGAGAAGCAGCTTAGCACAGACAGTCCTTTGTTTTGCACCATGCCCAGCATCACAATGTATAAGCATAGTCCTTGTAGTAATGTGCCTTTTAATTGTAAAAACTCTGACAATGTCTGAAACTTTCTACACAAAGTATATGGACAATAAATCATTGTTGTCATCATCATCGTCGTCATCATCACCATCATTATTACTCCTAATATTACCATCATCATTACTACTACTATTATCATCACCATCGCCACCACCACCGCCGCCGCCACCACCACCACCATCATCATCATCATTACTATCACTATTATCACTATCATCACTATCATCATCGTCGTCATCGTCGTCATCATCATCATCGTCGTCGTCATCATCATCATTGTCATCATCTTATGCTGATGTATGCCTTCAACCACTATTGAGGGACAGTAACTTGAACCACTGGCATCTATCTTTTTCCCCACATTCTGTTGAGGTGTACTGACCATTACTAGATTTTTATGCTCAACCATACCCAAATATATTATAAGTCTGATAGCGATCCTTTAATGGACCTCCTTAAGTTCACACTTTCATTAAAGGACTGGTCTTCATCCAATCAGACAATTCAATTTTCACTAAAGAACAGGTGTTCCACCAATCAGAGAATTCCCATGCAGCAATGGCAAAGCGCAATATCGATTAATTCTCGAAACGCAACTAGCGCGAGTTTAGAAAATGCTATAATGTCGGACACTACTGACAGTGAGATGCAACTTACTCCACCTGCCTAAGTAAGATGCAACTTATACAAAACACACAAATTAACCTCAATACAGCATCAACTTCCAAGAAAATTGCACTAAGCACAGTCCCGCAAATTAATTTCATTAATTGTACAATAAATAACTTATACATGAAATAAAGTTTTGTCTGAAACCCAATATATTTAATTTGCCTTCTATTTTTCAATGTTACATAGTATTCCAGGGTTATAATTTTCATCATGCAGCTGTGACGTGCTGGAAATGAATAGTTCGTTTAGTGCCTGCGCAGAACTCCAAATATCAGCTGATGCGATATGTAGGTCATTGTCCCTAGTGAGTATACAATATTTTAGAATATTTCAACTATAAAATTAGGTATATGGTCAAGCATAAATTGCTATAATTAACTATAATGGTAATTAAGATGCTCGTATGAAAATTAGGAAACGAGCAAAGTGAGTTTCCTAATATATACTCACGTCTTAACTACTACCATTATAGTCTCTTTGCACAATATGCTATAGAAAACACAACCCGTAAGTTCCCAAAATGCTTACCTAGGACCACTCCACAATTCCTACAATTTGTGTGGTTGAATTCCAAAATCTACATTCAGCTAGTGATAGTTTTCATCTATTTTAATATACATTACTTACAGTCTCATAAGAGCCATATCACTTTGCTGCTGTGAACCTTTATCATCGTCCAAAAGAATAGGCCCAGCAAAATCCACAATTCGACTTGGACTTCGAAGTAGCTTTAAGAAACACAGAAAAACAAAGTTGCTAATAATATTTATCTATGTGAAAACAACAGTGTATCATATAGCAGACAGCTTTAGCAACACTTATGTGATTGACATTTTCTTGAATCAAAATTAAACATTTGAGGACTTGTAATCAAAGACAGACATCTTCAATGAATGTAGTTTTTTAGGAGAGCCATTTTCTTACTTCTTTTATATACAGTCAACATTTAAAGAACACTCTATTTTGTCGCTTAAATTTATTTCCTGTATATAAAGCAGATGGTAAGGATGTCTTGGTTAGTTAGGCGCTGGCTTACTGATCCCAAGGTTCCAGGTTCAAACCCAGTCCAGACCAATCTTTTTAAGTGTGCTTAAATGCAACGGCCTCATGTCAGTAGATTTACTGGCATGTAAAAGATGAAATTCTGACACACCAGCAGCACTAATATGATGCTAGCAATGACAGCATCATCAACAAACAAAATACTTTTTTTGCATATAAAACAATGTCAGTGTGTTCTAAGAGTTGCATAACATTTAATAACAGAAATTTGCAACTTAAAAATGCTAAGTCCATTTTTGTGTGGAGATTTACAATTTGTCCAATTTTGAAACGCACAAAACGGTAATATTAGGGTTTTGAATCCAAAAATGCATTGCCTCTGCTGATCTGTCGTCTATCTCTCCCGAAATAGATGCTGAGCCGCTGGTGTATTTGTTCTTGCTTCTCCGTAGATCAAAAGCATATCTACATACTCGTCTATCGAATACATTATGAACGACTGGCACAAAATATCGTATGACAGCATATGTGTGGAGAACACAGGGGTTGGCGTTCACAACACAATACATCATGCTAGTCCAATGGGGCAGAAGTCATTATACCTGTTCTATTACAAAATGCAGACAACCAAAAACAATTTAGATTATGTCCTACATCCTCAGGAACTTTATAATTAGATTATTGTGAATTTGGTTTCCAAGTTTTGATGAACATAAAAAAAATATTTACAATGCTGAGACTCGAACCTGTGCTATTAGGGGTTAGCGCAGAGGATACGTCATAATCCTATTCAGCTATTTCAAGACTTACTGAAAGCACATACCGCATGCAATAGTAAGACTTGTATGCCTGACGCTATACCATTGCCACCTCGCAAGTTTTCGTGCTTGATTTAGCCTATTAAGACAGTTTTAATCATTTGCTGTGTGTTTTAATATTATTACTTAAATGGCAAAAGCTGTTATGAATATTAATTGAGATGCAGGTGACCTAGTTCACTCAAAAATGTAAATAAACTGTTGTTTAATAATATGTCCGTTTTGACTGCACGGGTCCATGATGGATGAGGCGTGTCTCTAAATTTTTCATAATTTTTGGCAGCCAACCCCTGTTCTAAGTACAAGAATCCACCATTTTCTTTTTAGCTGATGTTGTTAGTGTACTCATATGATAGGTCCATTCTTTTCTAGGCATTTACTGAATTACGTTGCTATGTATACTCTAATAAAAAGTTTCTAAAATTGGCCGGAAATCGGAATTTGCTCTCAGCAAACGAGTTGTATGTTTTTGAAGTGTACTTTAGCGTGGAGTACGTTCCGTCCCTTAAACCGCTGTTGCTCTGAATTTTGCGCATTCCTCTCTTTAAGAACGTCAAGCAATACATTTTAGTAAGCACAAAACTGGACTAAGGCGCACATGCCGTTTGATGAGTGTCCTACCTTCCAAAAAAGTAAGGCGCGGCTGACTCACCTGGTATATAAAAAGCAGCACTTTGTATGAGGTTATGTAGACACTCAGAATGAATTATGTCAGATATATTAATAAAAATGGTAGTTAGGTATATTAACAGAGGAGCTTTAAAATGACCATAAATAATCGTTGGAGGCTCAAATTTTAAAATTTTGTGGTCATCAAATAAAAACATGGCTTCTAACTTTAGCCATAATTGTTTACAGCTGTTAGCAAACTCACTTTATTTTTATTTTTTATTAGCGTTGCATACTCATTCTTACAGATTTGGCATCAAAGGCAGTGGACTATGCTAATAGCCAAAATTACTAGGTATTTGCTTTTACTTCAATTTTAAATGCCCGTTCTTAATGCATATGGCACCACGTGTGATAACCTACCTCGGTTGTGTGGTGGTAGCATGTCTGCCTCATATCCAAGAGGTCCTGAGTTTGAATCTCGATTAGGGTGAGTCATCCGGATAAAGATTGTTTTTCCGAAGTTTTCCCTTATATCTTGAGAAGACGAATGTCAGGTAACTTTAAGCTCTACTCAGGCTCATTTGAGCATCATTTCACTAATTTCATTCATTCACCGTCCAATATGATGCTATGTTGGAGGACGTTAATATACAAAACAAAACAAAAACACTTGTGGTGAACACTGATGATACATGATTTGAAATGAAATGGCAATTGGAAAACAAAATTAGGTATGGAAATGTTCCAGGCCTAAGTTTAGGGTACCTCTCCAGCATCTGGAGTAAACCTCAGTCAGGGAAAACAGTCCATGCAGGATTAGAAGTATGGACCTCTCATTCACTAGTCCATAGCTTAACAACTTCAGTTACCCATGTTGGTTGTCTCAAATGATATGACAATAACTGAGGCACATGTGCAAACAAATGTCTATGTTACACTTTTTAGAAAATAGAGCTACTTATGGAATGAACATCTGCAGTTATATGTAGTTACATTTAGTTTGAACATATTGCAACAGCTGACCTCAATATTTTAGCATTTCTTCAAAAAGCTAGGAGAAAAACCCTGTATTACATATACTTCTTAAGCAAGCTACAAAACAATATTCTAAGCACCTCTATTTTTACAGAAAGCATGTTAATAAGGTTGGGAAAATTAACTTTGAAATATGTTATCATTTCTTTATGTATTCATTTGTGTATGTGAAAAAGAGATAGAAGGCTCCTAAAAATGGTGTGCAATTATTGGAACAAAAGTTTGTCACACAACTATGTGGACAACAATAAACTTTGTTGTGTTTTTTCTATACATTCGCAAAATGTACATAGACCTTTGCATCTACACATGCCTCAAGTGGGGAAGGAAGCGTTCCAGGACAAAATTTACAGCACCCCTTCCAACATCTGCTATTATGAGGTCTGAGCAAAACATCCACAGAGGACATCCTGGTGGGTTTCAAACTACAAAGCTCCCATTCATAATTCTGTACCTTAATGACTTTGGCCCCCATATCAGAGACAAATTCACCGGCATAATTTATAACTAGTACCTGATAATGCTTTAGATACTTAATAAGCTGTCAATAATAGAAGGAAAATCCTATATACATTAATTAAGCCAAAACAAACGGATTAACCTATCCTGATATTTGCTTCTTAAAGTGGGGCAGTTATTTAAGTGCGTAAGTGGACAGAAGATGTTTGTTTAGAGTGATTCATATGCAATATGCAGAGGCCGGAAGTTTAGGCATTATAAATCACTAAAATAGGCAGGCAAAAAGGCATTATAAATACTAATTAGATCTTATTTTTCATTTTATCTTTAATGATTTTAATTGTGTTATCGTAACATTCAGTTAAGTAACATATTTGCAAACTTGATTCGCTGGGTACAGATTGGTTAGTATACTTCACCAAAAACTGTGATAATGAACGATTCTGTAATTTCCACAAAGGAATTACGGCGCTGAGGAAAGCTTTCCATATAAGTCGAATGCAAACTGGGATTTTTGACTCAATGTTGCAATTACTGTTGGAAGCAAAGAAATCTTCTTCCCAATAGCCTTGGAAAGCGCAATTTGTGTTTGATTGTGCCGATATGTTGTGATATAAAATACTTCTTTTCGTAGTTCACTGACTGCTCGCATATTTTGCATGTGAGTACTTAACCGCTGGTACAAAGTACGTCGGATCCAAAAGAATTAACGTAACTTTGTAATTTACTGCATAAAGGAACACTAAACTTTGGCATCTTACTGCTAGCTACAGCAACATCGCAATGAAAACGGAAAGAAAAAGAAAGTTAGACCTGCACTCATTATTGCCCTTTAAAATAAACACAAAGGGTAATTCAAACACTTTCTGTTATCTATACATTTATTTGTGCAGCACCACTCATTGTTGCAAAGAAAATAATGAACTGAATGAAGGATGCCTATATTGTCTGCAAATTAAAGACAATAATATACATTTAGCAAAGTAACTTTCATTGTCATGGACTAATGGTTATTGAAATAAAGTATACCTGAAGAAAATGTTTAATAATTAATAAATAATAAAATAAAGGCAACATAAAACTATGGCATTTCAACTACAAAGGTATAATTTGTACAGATTCACTTTCAAATTGAAGATAGATTTGACACATTTAAAAAGGCATTCTGCCTAAGTTCCAGTCTCTGGTAATATGTTTTGAAATGTTCATGTACTCAGGAGTACCAACGTATATATTTGAAATTTAAATAACACAGGAAGAAGAGAAATCATTGGAGAAACAAATAACATTCACATCCCATAAAAACAAACAAGCTAAAAGTGTGTACACTGTGTACACTGGCAAAAAGTATACTAACCTCTCTCAAAGACTTGAGTGCTTCAAGACGATGTTGAGGAGATGGATAGAGCAGCATACGATGAAAAACTGATTCTAATACTGGCCTTAAGGAACCAACACACCCCACAAGACGCACCAACTGTGTCCCAATACTGTAAACATATACTAAAATAAATCTGAAATCTTTCTGCTTATTTAGTTTACATACATTTACATTTAGGAACAATCTATACTTCCAAGTGAATGGCTTAGCAATGGGTAAACATACTGGATGGACGCTACTGCTTCAGCGATACATTAACCAGGGATTCTACATTATGAGTGTAACAAATATGTCCAATACAATTATTGTCAATAAAGAACAGTTTTGCCAAACAAAATTATTTATGATAAATATTTGGAGCCATCTAGCTTCTTGATGAATGGCTAGTACCTGGACGACTGAGCTTCGCTTGGCTTTCCTTTTCTTTTTCTTTTTTTTTTTTAAATCGTGTCTTTTTTTTGGGAGAAGATACTTATTCAGATAAACTTGAAAAGCAAAACGTTAACTAAATATACATTTTCATCCTAATTTTTAGAGCTGTTTCCATGATGAGACCTTTAATATCCTGGCTTGTTTGTCGAAATTGGCCCATTAACAGAGAAATTATGGCCAAAATAAGGTTTCGAACAATTGTGACTGTTACATGTAGACTAATACAGCTAAGTTAACTTTCTTAGGTTTTCAGAAAGCTCTTGATGAGGCCTTTAATATCCTCACTTGTTTGCTGAAATTTGCCCATTAACAGAGAAACTAGGGCCAAAATAAGATTTAGAGTAATTGTGACTGTTACGCGTAAAATCGCCTTTTTTTCAGGAATGACACCTATATAGATAAACTGAATAAGCAAAACCCTGTCTGAATACAAAATTTAATCGAAATCGTTAGAGCCGTTTCCAAGTTGCACGGAACATATTTATATATATACACACACATAAGAATTGCTCATTTAAATATATAAGATAAATGGTTCATTTTTTTACTAACTGTCATGCAGACATTGTGTAAACAATGCTGTAATGTCTTCATTTTAATTCAAATGAGTTTAGTCACAATTTAATGTTAATGTGACGTTGCCAATTCTCTCTTAGAAATTAAACTTTTAACATTAAATTATGACTAAATTCAGTCGAATTAAGATAGAAATGCATTACAGCATTGTTCGCATGTTTGTGTGACAGTGAAATAATAATCCATTTATATCCATTCAACAAGAAGCTATAAATATTTAGCAAAGATATTAAAATATTCAAATTACAAAAAAGGGTCATTAGAATTATTCTCAGTTTACCTTTTGTTGTCAGCTGCAGACCACTCTTTAAAGAATTAAACATTTTGCCATCACCCTGTATATATTTATTTCAAACAACTGTACAAATGCAAACTTACATAAAAAATTTGACCATAAACTCTTAGATTCATTGTCATAACACAAGAGGAAAAGCAAAATTACATATAACCCCACATAACAAAAAATTGTTTGAAAATATTTTTACTCTAGAGACATTAAATTTTACAACAAATTACCTATTGAAATAAAAAGTATAAATTCTATTCACTGTTTCAAGAAACAGCTCAAACAATTTTTAATTGAAAAATATTACTCAACTGATGACTTTTTGCACTAATAAATTAATCAGTTGTATTTTTTAACAATATATAAATTTAAGGCAATGTATCAGTGAAATTTGGTGAAAATTGCCAAAAATTTTGATTTTTATTGTTTGCATTTTTTTATTAAGCTTATACTCTGTACTTTAACGGCACACTTTAGTTTTCTCAATATCAGCCATTTTTAAAGCTCCAGGAGGGTAATCAAATGTGCTAGTGCGGGTGAGCGTTCCTCACTAAACCTTGTCGCTACAGCTTTGAAATGCATTTTTTGTTTTCACTGGCTTTGGTTTTGGTCTCTTGCAGGGAATTTTGGTTCAGAAAGGTTGCAAGTTGCTGTGTCGAAATGAATTTGATATTCAAGCTAAAATGCCGTAAATCTGACATGTTTTGCTTCCAAACAGAGAAATGCAGTCAGTGTTCTGTAATTCTACAATCTTGCCAGGTTATTTCAGTGGCCCAGTTATATATTAGACATTGTTTAGGTAGTTAATAGGTTTTAAGTTATTTGTTAGTCTATAATAGAGCCGTAACAAGCAGATATTTTATTATTTTTTATTTTTATTTTATTTATTTTGTGTATAAATTTTCAAAAGTGCATAGTGTAGAGGTTAGCTAAGAACAACAAATTTCTAAATTTTGTGAACAATGCAAAGGTGAAAAGAAAGTTTTCATATTAAGAAACAACCAAGCAAACTTAAAATTCTCAAAAACTGCTACTGAGGCCAAGAAGGAAGCAACAGAGAGTCCCACATATGGTACTGGGGAATTTTAAGTCGATTGGATTTAGGTAAAGAACAAAGACATATTGTTAAACTTTGAAGTTCATTTTTCTCAGTTCTTTTTTTTTTCAGCATTTTTCACTACTCAAAATGCTCTTTGGACCCTAGTTTATAACTTATTAGCTTGAAATTTTCAGGAGACTTTCAGAGATTAAGTTATTAAAATTTGTTGTGTGCTAGTTAAAAAATATTAAATAATTGAGCTGAAATTAAATATTTTTCATAACTCTTACTGAAAAAAATTGAAAATATTGATAAATACACTGGCAGAAAAAAAATGCAACACCAGTAAGGACTGTGTTTATCAACACATGAGCATAGAATGTGGGTATTCAGAGGTTACAGAACTGATGATTGATGTGTCATGGTCGGTGGACAATAGATGGCACTGCACAGCAGTATCTCTATGCCTTCTGTGTCCACGGTGCAGGGAGTCACTGTGGTACCCTAACAGTTGAATGGTGGTGTCAAACGACACTCTAGGGTGTAGCGATGCCACGACAATGCACACGTGCTCCTGTCTCACAGCTAGAGCCATTTGAACAAGGTCGAATTGTTGGCCTCCGTGAAGCTGGATGGACCTATCGACAAATTGCTGCACATCTTGGGCGCAATGTATCGGTGGTGTGTCAGAGTTTTCAGCAATGGTCTGTGGAACATATTCACTCCCGTAGATCAGGTTCTGGGCGACCACATTCTACAGACGCACATGTGGATCAACGCATTGTACGGGCATCAGTGAGTGCCCGAACAGCATCCAGGGAGGCGATACGGGCTCAGGTAGCACCTGGAGTGTCAGCATGGACTATTGAAAACTATCTTGCTGCAGCAGGACTCAAATCACATGTGCCCCTAGCCAAGGTACCTCTTACACCACAACACCGTCATGCACGTCTCCTCTGGTATCGAGAAAGGGCTCATTGGACAATGGAATGGCACTCTGCTGTCTTCAGTGATGAGAATAGGTTCTGCCTGTATGCAAGTGATGGTCATGTACGCGTACGGCGTAGAGCTGGTGAGCGAACTCGTGCAGAGTGCATTCGCCCAACTCCTGGCATCATGGTGTGGGGTGCCATCACTTACAACTCGTGCTTGCCTTTGGTGCTTGTGCAGGGACGTGAAACCAGTGCCAGCTACATCCAGCAGGTAATTAATCCTGTGTTACTACCATTTCTTCAACAGGAAGGAGACGTGCTGTTTCAACAGGATAACGCACGTGCCCATACAGCTGCAGCAACGCAACATGCTCTGCATGGTATACAACAACTGCCCTGGTCAGCACGGTCTGCTGATCTCTCTCCCATTGAACATGTATGGGACATGATGGGAAAGAAAGTGACTGGGTCTCCATGGCCAGTCACAACCATTGTCGAACTGTGACAACAGGTACAAGATGCTTGGGACAGTGTATCACAGGATGCCATTCGCCACATGTACGATCGTCTGCCTGCATGAACATATGCCTGTATTGCTGCCCGAGGGGATTACACCAAATATTGATGCAACTATTGGGACATATCTCCTTGTGACATGTCTACATCATTTGTGCTGATTTTGTTATCATATAATACTATCATGACATCATACCGCTCACTTAAATCTGTATTAAATTTAAACAATCCTTGATGGTGTTGTTTTTTTTTTTTTTTTTTTCCGCCAGTGTAGAATACAAAAAAGTTTTTTCTCTTAAACTAATTACATCTAAGCAATTTTGGTATGACAATTTCTTTATATTTGCATACTGAACTCAAATTAAAAATTTAGGAGGGATACAATAAACTGTAGGAAGGATCATTTCATATGAGCATATCAAAAAGTGATTTATTATTAATAAATATATTAATAATTTTAAAATGGTTTGACACATGACCTTGAAATTTTGTATGTAATATTTACTTTATGTTCTGAGTTTGTGGAAAAACATTCAAAGTAATCAGAAGAAGACTGTAGATTTTTTAATTTTCACCAATACATTGCCTTAATCTACATGTATAGTATAATCTTTAAGTACCACAACATGAGCTGTGTAATGAAGCTTGTGAATGATATCACATAGAACTGTGCAGTAAGAGAGCAAAATCTATAAATGAATATGCAAAAATGTAACAATGTTACGTAACTGTATGTGGCTATTTGGCTGCAATTTTATTAAAGAAAAATATAATCTTTAAGTAATTATTGTTTAACTTTTCTATTATAGTTGAACTTTTATAATACTGGACGAATCCAAAATATGTATATGCTAAACCAGATTAATAAAATTGAATTGAATTGACATAGTTTTTTTTTTTTTTTGGGGGGGGGGGGGGCAAAACAGTTCTTTATTGACAATATTTCTATTGAGCATATTTGTTACATTCATCATGAAGAATCCCTGGCCGAAGCAGTACCTTTCACCCTGTAGAGTTCTTTGGAAATACATGTAACTGATGACTGACAAATTGAGGAACGAACTTCACATCCACCTGGAGCACCTTTAAGAAGTAACTAGAGATACTGAAAATAGTAACATTTGCTGCTGTATATTTAAATGCCTTTGAAAGCACTTCCTGAAAAAGCTAGAATCTCCATATGGTTACATCCATACCCCTTCTTTACACTTCCATTCTGTGGAAATATCATACTGCTATATTCTACTTTTGCCAAAACGTTAGAACTGATTTGGCCTAATATAAATATACATTAACATTTGTTCTTAAGCATCCAAAACATTTTGTTTGAGGTCATTTTGAGAATGAAAACCACAACATTGGCCTCAATATAAAATTGTTAAAATCTCTAAATTCACCAATAGAGCTGCACATTTGGGAAAAAATTTACATAATCAAAAACTACAATAAAGTTGTTGTTAGCTAATGCTGGATTTCTGACAATAAAGTCATTAATCCTCTTGCTCTCCAATATTTTTCACACAACAATAAAGTGATTAACTTCAAAATCCCAGTTTTAAATGAAGTGTTAAAGCTCTGCGCCCCTAACACCAGATGGCAGCAGGATGATAGTAGCGGAGAGAGGGAACAAGAAGATAGCATCAGCCACCAAATGGCTGATGATGTGACCGAACGGTCTTGAAAACGTTTCCTGTTTTTAAAACAATTTAAGTGAATGTGAGTGTAAAAAAGTGACTCAAAATGACCTTAAACATGAAGAATACTTCACTGTTAACAGTGCTTCTATTTGTAATATTCATCCAAAACTTTGTTCTGAAGAAATCTAGGAGTGATTATTATTAAGGCAATGTATCTATGAAAATTTTTAAAAAATCCAGTTTTCTTTTGATTGCTTTCAATTTTTTTCCACACTCTCAGAACATAAAATATTTAGTATACACAACATTTCAATGACCTATGTCAAACCATTTTTAAATTATTAATATATTTATTAATAACAAATCACTTTTTGATATGCTAATATGAAATGACCCTAGGACCCTACAGTTTTTGTATCTCTCCTAAATTTTTAATTTGAGTTCACTATACACATATAAACAAATGTTCATACAGCAATTGCTTAGATTTAATTAGTTGAAGAGAAAAAATGCTTTATACAAATGTATTGATATTATTAATTTTTTCAGTGTGAGTTATGAAAAATATTAACTTCAGCTCAATTATTCAATATTTTTATCCAGTGCATGATAAATTTTAATACCTTAATCTCTGAAGCTTTCCTGAAAATTTAAAGCTAATAAGCTATATACTAGGGTCCAAGGAGCATTTTCAATAGTGAAAAATGCATGGATTTTAAAGTTTAACAATATATTTCTGTGCTTTACCTAAATCCATCAAATAATTCCCTAACAACATATGTGGGACCCTCTGCTGCTTTCTGCTTGGCCTCAGTAGCAGTTTTTGAGAATTTTAAGTTTGCTTGGTCGTTTCTTAGTATGAAAAATTTCCTTTCACCTTCGCATTGTTCACAAAATCTAGAAATGTTTTGTTCTTAGCTAACCCCTACACTATTCACTTTCACTAATTTGTACACCAAAGTCATAAAATATCTGCTTATTACTGCTTTACTATAAACTAACAAACAACTTAAACTCTATTAAATGCCTAAACAATGCCTAATATATAAGTGGAACACTGAAATAATCTGGCAAAATTACAGAATTACAGAACACTGACTGCACTTCTCTGTTTACAAGCAAAACACGTGTCAGATACACGCATTTCTGTTTGATATATCAAATTTATTTCAGCACAGCCAACTCACAACCCCTCTGAAGCAAAATTCCCTGCAAGAGACTAAAATCAAAGCCAATAAAATTGAAAATTGCATTTCAAAGCTGTGGCGACGAAGTTTAGCAGGGAACCCTGGCCTGCACTGGGACATTTAAATGCCCTGCTGGAGCTTTAAAAATTTCCGATATTAGAAAACAAAAATGTGTCATTAAGGTATAAAGTATAAGCATAATAAAAAATGCATAAAGTAAAAATAAAAATTTTCTGCAATTTTTGCCAAATTTCATCAATACATTGCCTTAAGTGATTACATAATGTTGAAGAAAAGTGTTTCATACCTGTAGACAGTCTTCGCTTCAGAACTATTAAAACTAGGGGCACTGGCAAGGCAGCCTGAGCCACGCCCTTGAACTTCATTGCCGTCTCCTATGGCCACCTGACCACGTGACACTATGTGCTTGTCAACTCTTGGAGAACCCAAGAAAGCAATAAGAGCAGGACAAAATTTCTGCCATAGGAATGCAGTAAAATGATGATTATTGTGGATCTGTTGTGGTAAGCTTGCAACCAGGGTATGCAGGCACTCCAGCAGAAACACCATGCTGTTTCCACAGCGTCCAACCCTGCAATACAAATACCAAAATTGTATTGACAAAAAAGGCAGGCATCAAAAATAACATAAATAACATTATTAGCTTCTCTTTCACACTTTTTTAATACTAAACTAGAGATTACATCCAGAAAAGCCATACAGACAGATTAAAATAGTAACATGTAATCCATAGAAAGGCAAAGAAAAAGGAATGATAAATAGTGAAAAGTTTTCTCTTTAAGTGCTAACAAACATTATAGTCAGGGAATAAAATAAATAGTAAGCAATTATTTATGACTATTCCACTCATACTTGAAATCAACCAACCGTGCGCATAACAATTTCAAATTTCAACCAATCACAATCTCCATTCACGAAAAATTTATCAAATTTCATTATCACCTCTCCTGAATTTTAATTACCACCTACTCTGCTTTTCTTATGTTGTGATCAGGCTAGAGAATCTAGCTGCACTGTGCTACGATATGCAACAACATGTAATTCGACGCAACAGAGCCTCTAAGTTTAAATGTCAAAAATGGCTGACTCTCAGTATGGTGAAGCATCTAATGCTTAAACACATTAAATAATTTGAAGAGGAAAACCCTAGAACACCGAATACGACAGGTAATATGTTTAAGATAAACTGCATGTGCAAGTGGCAAACTAGGTCAGCGGTATTTAATTTTGTAGGCCATGATGTACCTATGCATGCTTCATTTTTCTTTTAAAATGTTAGTAATTATAATATAGCATTTAAATAACATTTCATAGGTTATATCATTCTTTAATTTGTGAAATAGTCTTAATAAATGTAGCTTATGATAGTGAAATTCTCTATATAATTTGACAATTGCTTGTGGCATTAAAAAGGGTAAAGGGTACAGACACAGAGGGGACACCTTGCTCACTTTGACCTAAGCAGATGTATTGTGCTACCACCCCCAGGAGGCAGGGATGAAATGAGGGAACCGAAGGTGCCACACAGGGTTGCAGCTAGACAGGCCACAGAGATGCACAGAGGGTCCCTAACAAGTGCTGAGATCCCGGCGCCAGGCCCTGCCAAGCAGCCAGCACACCGCAGTTCTAGTGTCACACTGAGCATCCCCCCCCCTGATGGAGGACAAGACCTGCCAAACGCCACCTAGCACCAAGAACAGCATTTACCATGCACAATCATCCCCGGCACTGTCAACACTACATGCCTGAAAGTACACCTGAAAGATGAAAAGGTATTGAAATGAAGGGAAATGATGGAAAGAAAGCCATGGTATGAAATAATGCACCCCAGCATTCGTCAATGTGACATGGGGAAACCACAGAAAAACCCATGTCAGAGTGCATGGTCATAGGGATTGAACCCGCTTACTCCCGAATGCGGGCCACAGATGTTACCGCCTGAGCCATGCTGCTTGGTACTTGTGGCATTACTTATGATAATTTCTCTGTGATCTTTGAAGTATTTGTATACAGATGTTATATAATGATCTTTTTAAATGTTTCAAATTTCGGCTAATTAGGTTTTAAAAATTTCCATGATTCACTTCACTCTATGCAACTTCTAGCTTGATTACTAAATGACATTTTTAATAATCTGGAATCGAAGGACTGAACAGGTGAGGTGCTATGCTCAATGATGGAAGAAATCAATGTTTCATTGTAGAAGCTAACACAACATATATTCAATATTTCCATTCTTATTGACTATATGTGAATTCCATTCACTATCTAAAATGATCTACATAACACATTCATTCATTTAAGCTGTCTATTATAAATTAAAACAATTTTTATTACATTTAAGATAGTATAGAAATCACAGAATCCAGTATTTGCAAAACATATACAAATTGGGAATTACTGCTGCATTTTAAAGTTAACAGCCTCTGCTACATGCTATCAAATATTTACAGTATCAGGGAAACAGAACTAATACAGATTCTAGGTATGAATCAAAGTTGCATCTGGTAGCAATACAGATCACTACTAAACTAAACCCCGGTGCGACAGCCCACGAGGGGCCAAGGCCTACCGCCCAGCCGCTGCGTCCCCCAGCTCTGCCCACTACAGGCGTCATTGGTGAGGTGCAGTATTGGAGGGTGGGACGTGGTCAGCACCCCGAGCCCTCCCGGCCAGTTATGTGGTCTTCTAGACCTGGGGCTGCTACTTCTCCATCAAATAGCTCCTCAATTGGTCCCCCCCGGGACCTAACGAGGCTGAGTGCACCCCATACCAGACCTCCCAGAGGGGATAAAATCCCCGTGCTGGTACCGGGGATCGAACCCGGGTCCTCCGCGCCAGAGGAAAGCGCGCTACCAACTGTGCTACGGAGGCGGTCACAGATCACTACTACCCTTACAAAAAAGAAAGCTGTTTTATTTTAGTATTGCTTTAATTTTATTCTTAGGACTTATATGTTGAATAAGTTAGGCTTACTTCAACAAGAATACCTAAAAGGAGTAACATATAGATTTGTCTATTCCTTGGCAAAAGAATCTTTAGATGACTCTTGAAAACTCTTTACATTGTGTATAAAATTGAGAAAGTTTGCTCAAGTAACAATATGTAGCAAAAAACACTTTTCATAATTTAAAATAAACAGGAGCTCACCCTATTAGATGTGGAATTGAATAATGCATTCGAGAAACATAAGGCTAAGAGAATGCACTCAATGAAAGATGGTGTATTCTATGAATTGCTTCACTGAGTTCGATTCCAACATCATTTTCATACAATAATAGTAGTTTTTGCTCTTGAACATACTTTCGTTACTTATAATCTTTAAATGTAATACATGCCCAAAGAACTACCCAGTAACAAGTGTGGCATTTCTTTAATCAGTTTATGCATAGGTACATGAGATGAATTAATTTCACCAATCTTTGCCTTCTTTACTGTGTATTTAACAGCCAATATATTAAGTATTGTCACCACATCTGTGGTTAAATTACCTACACTAGGGAAGGGACCCAGCATGTATTTGTGCTAAAAACCTGTCTGCCAACTGGGCAATACAGCATGCAAAAACAATAGCTACTGTCCTGTCTTCCCATCTAGACTGTTCCTCCTTATTCACTCTCAACCATTCTACTTTCAGAACTTTCTCATTGTGTGAGGCACTACATAAGGGACTCACTCATCACCAGAGATGTAGTTGTACTAGTTGTTCTTGAAGTGAAGTGTTGTTGCTGTAGTGGACTGTGGGAGTGAATTAAATGTTTACAAAGCGTTCAGTCAATGGAGCGACTGGGAATCGTGCAGTTCAATCGAGTTGTAATCTAACAATTCTTTATCGTGATTCGATTCGAAGGTTGTTCTGTTACTCTGGGTTTGTCCATAAATGATCTAAGTGTAACATTAGCACTACAATAAAATGTGTTTAGCAGCAACTGGTGTTTTCTCATTTGTTACAGTATTGTATTCCACCCAAAAATTCAATGTCGAGATTTCAATAGAAATAAGTTTTAGGAGCCCATAAACCCCAAAAAAGCATTTTCAGAAAAGAGGCTTCATTATCATCCGAATGGAAAAAGATCTCTGGGATGTCCTAGGAAGCGATGGATGGAGAATTTTATCCTACTTTGAGTCCGTAACAGACCTTGGGTCCAATACTTGTATGGATGATGAATGAATGAGAAATGAGGCATGCACACATGCATGTGTGCATGTATATGTGTGTGCACGTGCATGTGTAGAGTACAATAAATTACAAACCTGGTATTTTCAAAGATTTGATATAAAGTTTTTTAAGATAATCTCTGCTCCACAAACTTCTCTTTAAAGGAAAATATTCCTAAAATTTTGATTTTCTCAAAAATGGGTCTATAGATTTGATTAAAACACCACATGCATTTTAATGTATTTGATGTATTTGACTTTTTCCATACCAAATGAAGTGTATACCTTGAAATTTCTAGGAATATCCTTTGAAATCCTCTTCATTTTGGATAATTTTTGCATAACAGGTAAACCTTGACAGACAAAATCCTATTATACAAAAAATTAAAAGAAAATGTATAACTTGTTATGACCACTTGAGGAGCTACTTGATTGAAAAGTAGCTGCCGCTGATCAAGAAGACTGCATATTCGATTGGGAGGGACCAGGGCACTCACCATGTCCCACCTCCAGTACTGCACTCCACTCCTGATGTCTGTAGTAGGGAACGCAGTGGTCATGTGGTAGGCCTTGGTATGGATGGACTGTTGTGCCACAGGGTTACAGGGGAGCGGGGAGACCATAACTCGTTATAAGCACACCATTTATGTGAAATAAATGTCCTAAAAAACACTGACAATGTTTAGTATGTTGTGTGTGATGGAAAACTGATCAGTTTTCAGATAGGAACCCCTGTCTGGAAATGCACAATGCTGGAGAGCTTTGAAGTTTGAGAACGAACGGTTGTGACAATTTGTTAACATTCATTTTGGTATCTTAATATGGAAGGTATGCAACCCTTTAGTCATCTATGTACTGGAATGAACAGCCTGAGCATTCGCTAAATTCCCTCACAGAATCCTTGGTGCACAACCTATTGCATTACTTGTGTAGTTTCCAATACAGTAACATTTTCTAACAGCAGTGCAACACATAGCAGCACACAGCTGCAGAAATGGCCGACCTGAGCTCCAACCACTGATGTAAATGTGCGGAATCACTTCCATGTCACATATTCAAATCAATGGATTGGTAAAGGTGGACCAATTCCACAGCCCAAATAGTCGCCAAATCCGATACCTCTGGACTATTTTCTGTGCAGCTGTATGAAGAGTATGGTTGGTGTATGGTGTAAATAAATAAATAATAATTTTATTGTCATTGAGCTATACAGCTATAGACAATGTCAGGATATAACCTACTCCTTTATGTTAACCTTAATTACATGAGGACATTTATTGCTTATGAACATTGCAAATTCTGGGCTAAATACTTAAATAGAGAGTTTTATATACACATCACTATACAGGATATTGATAAATTCTAAAGTAATACTCTTAAACATATATATACACACACTCGCTCGACACATAATGTACACATCTCCACACAGAATATCAAGTTCAGCTAACTATATAAATATTTCATTTTGAAAATCAACTTACACAATCTTGTCATAAGAATTTTGGAATAC
Source organism: Tenodera sinensis (assembly GCA_030765045.1). Classification (NCBI taxonomy): domain Eukaryota; kingdom Metazoa; phylum Arthropoda; class Insecta; order Mantodea; family Mantidae; genus Tenodera; species Tenodera sinensis. Next base: position 19,222,554 of record CM060964.1, read on the forward strand.
AAAAAACTGTTTAACAGTGTTTCTAAATATTCCCCTACTGAATAACAAGGTCTAGCAACTAACCATTCACACAAAATGTTCTTATAAGCTGTTACACTACATTGTCTTATTTTTAATGGTAACTTATTGTAGTTTTATGCCCAGAATTTCAAAACTCTTCTGAGTCGTCAGTCTGTGATTTGGAACATTAATGAGTTTATGGGCTCGAGTATTATATGAGTGTATATCTTGTCTTATAATTCCTGTAATGTCAGCGAAGGACCTTATGGCTTGAGTTCACGGAGCGATTGAAAATCTTCAAAGACAACTGCATATCATAAGCCTCACCACCGCTGATACGCTCGCCTACCACCTAGGCGGCCCGGGTTCGATCCCAGGGACCCGCATGTGGTATTCGTGGTGGACAAAGCGGCGTCTGGGCGGGTTTTCTCCGGGTTCTCCGGTTTCCCCCGCCATCTCATTCCACCGGTGCTCCATCTTCATTCCATGTATCATCAGTGTCACCGCCTGTGGTGCAGTAGTAGTAAAAGCGGGCGTTAAACACTACACACAACAACACTGCTGATATAGGCTCTGCAATGACGTAGGAGGTGCACGGTTTGAAGCCCATTTGTAATGTAGACAGCTGGATGTTGGGTTTATTGACAAAATGTGAACACACAACCATCTCACACTTTGATGCGTTACAGTGTCCAAACTGTGCATTTTCGGACAGGGTTTCCTATTTGAAAACCGATCAGTTTGCCATGCTGCACAACATACTAAGCATAGTCTGTGTTTTTGGGACATCCTGTATGTATATATACAGAATGTCCCAAAAAACACCAACTATGTTTAGTATGTTGTGTGTGTGTCTGTGTCTGTGTGTCTCTCTGTGTGTGTGTGTGTGTGTTTGTGTGTGTGTGTGTTTGTGTGTGTGTGTCTCTCTCTGTGTGTGTGTGTGTGTTTGTGTGTGTGTGTCTCTCTGTGTGTGTGTGTGTGTGTGTGTGTGTGTGTGTGTGTGTGCGTGTGTGTGTGTGCGTGTGCGTGTGCGCGTGTGTGCGTGTGTGTATTTTTTTTTTAAGTTACTGCTTTCAAGATATTCCTTGCTATTAATTTGAATGTTTAAATACTTATACTTTTCTAAATTTGGAAGTCATAATTTGCATTCTTCTTGTGATCATGCTAAGAGAACAGAATTTGAAAGCCATAGTTACCCATCTTTTAAATATTTGATTATCGTTTCTGCATTTCCCTAAACATCTTTCATCTACAAGGAAATAAGAAAAAAAATAATTTCTGGAAATATATCAATTAATGTTAAGCAGATAGAAGAATACACTTTTGTAAGATTAATTTGTTGAGTGGGCAGAAAAGGTCATGTGAATGTAAACCATTTGCTGATTTCTCTTTTACAAGGGTCCTTCAATAAATAACCGAACTAACTTTTTAATTAACACATAATGGCTTTATTTCACTAACATTTACCTACACACTTTCAAAGTATTCTCCCTCTAATGAAATACAATTATTCCAACGATTTACCCATTGCTCGAAACACTCATTGAACCCATTTTTGGACAGTCTGTTCAGGATACCCATGACAACATTGTTCAACTCCTTATCACTTTGAAAATGGTGACCACAAAGCTCTTGTTTCACTTTAGGGAAGAGGTGAAAATCGCATGGTGCGAGATCCGGAGAATAAGGTGGATGAGGCATGATCTCAATGCCCATTTCTGCGATGACATCTTGAGTTGCACGAGCTTGATGAGCAGGGGCATTATCCTGATGCAAGATCCATCCTCTCCTTGTGAGATCTGGTCGCTTTTCGGCAATTTTTTTCTTCAGTGGCCCCTTCAGTACGTCACAATAGTAAACAGCCAGTACTGTGCATTGATTAGTTACATGATCATACAGAATGCCCGGTTTGTCGAAGAATATGAGATGCACGACCTTTCCTGCACTTTTCTGAACTTCTGCTTTTTTAGGCCTAGGGCTCGAATATTTCCACTGCAAACTCTACTGTTTTGTTAACGGGTCGTAATGGTGGAACCAACTCGTTTATACCACTCAAAGACTTGTGTTTTGCCTAAAGCTTGGTCCTTGTATGCTTGCTGCACCATTTCAAAGGTTTCTGTAGGAGTTTCGTCTAACAGAACACAAAACTTGATTGATGCACGTTGCTGCAATTTCAGTTCCATGGTGGGTGCAGTAAACACGACCTCACGTATCGGGCTCTAACTCTCAACTGATTCACTCTGCATGACTGGCACACAGCACTGCTAGAGGAAGGATTCACCTTTCCACCACTAGCAGCCATGACGCTCCAGGGCGGTTTATTTAAATACAATTAAATTAGTTCGGTTATTTATTGAAGGACCCTCGTATATATAATTTTAGTGCCCTAATGTTACTCCATTCATAATAACCATTATATCACTAGTAGAGGCATATTTTTCTTAGCAATTAAACAATTGTTCAGAGTGGAAGGTACTGCTTCAGCCAGAGCAACCTGCCTAATAGAAGCAGGTGTAAGAAATATAAAATATTGTGACAAAATGAGAATTTTCAGTTACTTTTTCTGTCACTTTATTTTTTCTATACTGAGGCACAAAAACACAATTCTGTTTTTTTATAACACAGTCTACAGTCCTCTCGTGACCTTGACACTAACACTTTCCCTGTCTTTCAGTTCTATCTAACAAACTATTGGCTTCAACGATCACTCACAACAGTAACTCCGACGCGACATGCCCCAAACTGTCTCTGTCAAGATATACAGTTCTCTCACCTAGGCTGTGCTGCTAATAGCTGTCTCATTCAACACTCACAATTCCATCACAAAACAACTACTACTCCCTTTGTCTCACAAAAACTGTTCTCTCTCACTATCCCACAAGATGTTATACTGGGAATCACGCAGCACGGATCTTTCTCGAACCTTTCACAAGCAAGCCAACAGCCGAAAGCCTTGCAAACCTTCTGAAAACTCTTTGTTCTGCCACTCTATTGTTGTCAGTTATAAATTCACAAGCCGCACAGTGGAGTAAGGCAGCTTGACCTTGGCTCCCTTTTTTGTGCTGCCACTGCTGCTATCACACTGCTCCCTCCTCAGAACTGGTCGTCCTGACCAGCACTGTCGGAGTTGGCCACATGATCCAAATGTACCACTAGCATCTTCTCTTGACATGATCCTTGGCAACGATGTTGGGCGTTACACCTTGGTCCATGCAGGGCGATGTATGCCATCCTGCTTGAAACCTCTGCGGCAGCCTCACCAGTTGTGACAGATCTTTGTTTGGTTACCCTTCACCCAGGTGTGTTGACCGGTCATCCTACGTCAAAATGGCCCACAGGGTTCCATGAACACAAACCTTCCTGGTACACCTTCGCAGTCACCTTGATCCTGGTGGACACAAACACAACCTCTGCCAGGGTTACTCTGCTAACCATATGTTCGCTGGGGTTCCAGAGCGTTATCTCTTCTTGTCCGGCTTGCAGGACCGTCCTGCCGACGTAGAGTGTCGCCTCGTGGCTTCTTAGGACATCCAGACCCAGTATCACTTCCTCAGCCACCCTCCCGACGAACACCCATAGACAGAAAGTGCTCTGTCCCAAGATCAACTCCAACTAGGCTTCTTCCACAGGCAAGGTGTCATCTGATGCCGCCAATATCTTGTACCACTAATCTAGAATCCTCGTTGGCATGTCCTCGGCCACATGTGGTAGGATCACGGTCATGGCTGCACTCGAATCTATTAGTATCCATTACGGCTTCCCTGTATCTAGCCGTCCGTGATGGTGTCCTCCTCGGTTCTATCCACGGCAGTCAGCATCATCTGATTGGACGGCTCCGATGGTTCCTCTATACCCAACGTTTCACCGGTTCTTGCTCGTAGGCTTCCCCGCTAACAGTCCTTCACAACATGTCCTGGTTGGCTACATCCCCAGCACACTTCACTAGGGGATCTTTGTAGATGTCCCTGAGCTGGCTCTTTGTTTCCATTCTCCGAGATAGGCGTAACTGTTACCTCGGCCATTAGGTGCTCCCTCCCCAGGTCGACGCTATACCGCCTACCCCTGGCATCCAGTTCCTTGACACTGCCGTCAACTCTTCCCTTCAGTGCACTAAGATGTTCCCCGGCATCCTCCACGTCATCAACCGCTGGTAGAGGTCTTCCACCTTCCCACCGAGTTCTTTTGTGTCTTTCTTTACACTGACCAGTTGCCCGGCAATCTTAGCCGATAGCTCCGTCTTTATCTTCTCCATCCCGGATTTCCTCCGTCTTCATTTCTTCCATTACGAAGTTCAGTGTTGTTACTTTACTTCCCAACTTCCCCATTCCAGAGTTCACATTTTTCATTTCTTCCACTCCAGTCTTTATTTCATTTCCCATTTTGTCCATCTTGGCTAATAATTGTTTCATCATCTCCCCCTTGGCGTCGCACTTCTGACACCACTGTGACAAATGGCAAGTCCGGTTACTTTTAATGTCACTTCATTTTTTCTAAAGTTGAATCACAGAACACAGTTCTTTGTTTCATCAACACAATTTACAATTCGCCATGACCATGTAACTCACAGCTGTTCTGTTCTATCGTAGCCTTGACACCTATACTGCTCACTGTACACGAACAACTCCGACGATTAGCTGTCTAAAACTGTCTCTGACGATATACAGACATTCAAAATCTCTCAACACTCACTGGCCCAACACACACTCACTTAAACACTGGCTTCAATGTCCGTTAGGTGAGTATTAGGTCCAGTCGATTATTCTGAAAATACACGTTTTCTCGAAGCTTCACGTACTGTCTAAAACCAGCCCTGTTCCTGCCGCTCATTGTTGCAGGCCGCGTGTTACCTAGCAACATAGTGGTGTGAGGTAGCTAACCTCGCAGGATCATCCTGACAATATTATAAAGCTATTAACCATTTCAACAATCTCCATACAACTCAAATAAACCCACTTTGGAACAACATTCCTATTTTTACATAAAGCACTTGAACACTTCTAAAATTTAAATAAAATTCTTGAATAACAAAAGTTGAAGATGCATGTATTAGCACACCAAAAGAGATCCACTACTAGTAAAGAAAATATCTAAAATATGGTTTGGTAAAGCAAATTAATATTTCCTATAATTCATTCTGCTTACGCAGTAAACATTTCAAGTTAACCACTTAACATACAAGTAAAAGCCTGAGTATATCCAACTTTTTAATTATTGCCAAATAAACAAAATCCCAAGTATAATCGAGCATATCATTCTAAAGTGGTATACATTTTACAAGGCCAAATTTACTCTTTCTATCTCTCTTTTTGATAGTTACTTGGCACTTCTATACTTCACTGTAATCTCAAAGACATCATGAATTACTCAGTTTAGTTAAATTTTCTTTCCACGTGTTTTACGAGTACTTACACTAGAGGTCTCTGTTTAATTGGCCTTTGTAGTTTTTCTGGTGTTACTTCCTCACATGTGAAAATGGAGTCACAGAGTTCAGTACTGAATTAAGTAATTGCAGCAGGACTTCAGGTGCATTGCTACTGAAGTCACTGGCACCCTGAGTACTTAATGTTGCAATTAATTTCATAATGTTTCAATGCCCAATGGTTGCTTTTTTTGTGTTAAGTTCAGAGAGAAACATACTGAGGATTTTAATCTAAGAGATAATCAGAGACTAAAATGTCCACTGTTAAGTGTTGAAGGAATGTTTTTGTTACTATCATTATTTTACCTAAATGAACATTTCACTTTCACAAATAAAAAAGAGGTGAAAAAAGAAACATCACTTTGTAAATATGTATGTTGAGGCGTTCACTACCGATGGGATGGCTTAGGTGGTAACATTCTGTGACCCACATTCGGGAGGTCATGAGTTCCATCCCCGTGGCCGACCTTCCTGACCCACATGTTTTTTCTGAGATTTCCCTGGATCGCCAGGCAAATATTGGGAAGGATTTCCATATTCTACGACTTTCCTGTTCCTCCATTTTATTAATCACTTCATCCTGTTAAGTTTCTTTCAGGATAGCAAGCGTCATGGCAGGGGGAACAAATGCACTCTGGAAATCTCGTCCCCCCAATTGTAACACAAGCCTACTGGCTTCCAGGCCCCCAAGGGTTGATACAAGGCCGATGGAGGGAGGTGAGCCAGTTTCTGAGTCATGCAGGAGTACAAACCCGAAGGGTTGGGAGAGGAACCGGGCCACTGCAGGGTGCTTCTAACCGGGAAAATGTAGGGACCCTATCACCTGCTCTGTCATGGCAATGTTTTGGCCGCCCTTAGGATCCACTTGCCTCATCCATCCTGGGGGATTCCCCGTCAGGGGCATAGGCACAAAAGATTGCCTTTCAGTCAAAGTGATAAGTTCCTCTCCACAAATTGTCAAAGTCATAATGGGTTCATTGCAAGATAATAGTGAAGTTTCAGTTTTTAACACATGCTTTAACATGTGACACTGGCTTTATTCTGGAGCTAGTTCTCACAAATACCAGGCAGGTAGCTGAAGAACAGTGTTCCTCCACCACTGTTGCTTTAACTTACAGCTAACAGCTCCATAAGGCATCTGCTGATGTGCCAGGAATCCCTACCGTGACAGAAATATCAGCCCCACATGGAGTCAAGAATACCTTGCTACTCTGTATCTTCACTGAGACACTGCTTTACTCAGCAGATGAATTAGTGGGGCATTATAGTTAATGTGTTTTTAAATGACCATATTTCATCACATAATCATCACTGCTGCATAACGATCACATCTTGATTTATAGACAAGCAATCAGGACTTGTCATTTCACTGCATAATTGTCACATTAATATTTCCGGTGTTCACCGTCAAGAAATATTGAAATATGTACTGCCACTGCAACCTCTTATTTTCTTGAGCAAGAGTACAGGGTATGCAGCATATAGTAATACATTCCTCAATGTCAATGCCATCCGTTTGGCAACTGTTGATATAGTGGCTAGCCCATCACAGGATCTGATTGGTTAAGTACCTAAAGCACAGGAGTTAGCAGATGTGACTAAGCAATAAGCAAATGGAGTGGCAAGAATGTGAACCATTTGGTTACCTCACACCAAGTCAATAACTGTCTTATTTGTGTATGGCTGTTTATTTCTATAGTTCTAATGAGTGCTTAGGTATACTAAATATTCATGTACATGTTACAAGGACCTTCACTTATTATTTACCCATTTTTTTTTTTTTTTTTACAAATTACGGACTTATTCAATAGTCTAATAATCACTTTCAGTCAAAAAGTATATGGGATTCAACAGTAAAAGGTTTAATAAATACTGGAAGTTGATGACTGTGTTGGAATCACATTAAAATAGGATTCGAGTCGATTGATAACACTAAACAACATTCACCGGACGGTCCAGTTGGTGGAGGAAAGCTAGCCTCTGAAACATGTACCTGGAAATTTTAAAAAGTGAGTGTTGTTTAGTGTAATTAATTGACTCAAATCCTATTTTAAAGCAAAACGTTTGTTCCAACACGATCCAGAATCAGTTCTGGCATGCACAGTACCTAAGTAGGATTGCAACATGCCAAAACTTCTGAACTAGTTCTGAGAGCATGCTCGATTGTGCACGTGCGTAAGAAAATGTTGATATTAGTTCAGAACATGCTCAGGAAGACTTCTTGGAACAGACCTACAGGTTGGAACATTACTTGAACCATCATTAATCTCTAATATTGAATAACTGCACACAAGTAGTAGGCTATTAGTCTATACGATTTGTGCATGTCCAGAATTTACAGCTCTTGCTTTAGACCAAGAACCTATTTCACTGTTTCCGAACTAGTTCCCAAAATGTTGGAACAGCAAGTTGGAAATTCAAAACCAGGTCTGAAAGATTTTCTGTCATGTTTGAAACACTGCTTAGCTACTGCACATGCTCAGATAACAGAACTGATTCTTCTGGATTGTGTGGGAACACACCTTGTATAGCCCACAAATGCATGCTCAGGTTATTCAGAATCACAGATTAATAAAGCTTCAAGTAATGTTGCAACTGTACAAACTTCCGAACTAATTCTGAGAGCATGCTCGATTGTGTATGTGTATAAGATGGTGGTATTATTTCGGGAGGCATTCAGGATGCACTCAAAACTGCTTGTTGGAACACATCTATAGTAAATATATTGGAGTAGGCATTTGTATTGCAATGTCAAGAGTCGCTTTCTAACAGAAAACTTACCTTAAAGATATGACATAAATAGCTGAATTTCTTGATGAAAGAAAGTAGTCCATTGACTACAGGACCTCTCATAACATTTTTTCTTTGAGGAATCCTTTCACCATTGCATCAAATATTCAGGGCTCGTGAATCTGATAACATCCAACCAAATTTCTACTTCATACACACTGCTTTCAACATGCTTTAATTCATTTTACTGTTGAAAATCATCTTTAACAATCTCAAATTCTTTTGTCAGCAACTTGGTGAATTACAAAGGGCAAGTCGGTCAAGGTGACTCAGTCGGTTAGACGTTGGCCTACTGATCCCAAGGTCGCAAGTTCAAATCCAGCCCAGACTGATGGTTTTTAGGTGTGTTTAAAAACAACAGCTCCATGTCAGTAGATTTACTGGCACGTAAAAAAAACTCCTGTGGGACAAAATTCCAGCACACCAGCGATGCTGATGTGATCCTGGCAATTGACAGCGTTGTTAAACAAAATAAGCTAAGCTAACCAAAGGGCAAAGATCCCCCAAATGTACATTGCAATATTTAAAGGTATTCTCTCTTAAACCAACTTTAAAGTCATAATAAATCATGGAACAGAAATTTTTTCATATCAGATCCTTCCTAGTATCCAACATAACAGCTTCACATACATATTGAAGTCTACTCGTACTTTCACATGTGGCTATCTCAACTTCAATTTAGAGATAAAAATCTAGTACTGGCTTGTAATAACATAGGTGTTATGTATTCTCTAAACTTTCAGAACCACTCATTTTTAAAATAAGCTTCCAGTTAGCCCAGTTTTCAAAATTAATACACCACTGAGTAAACTTTTATTTTAAGTAACTTAGTTAAACATTCTGAACACAGATTTTCAAGTTATTTATCTACTATGAACAGACCTGTATTTATGAAATCTGACGCCATCTTTGCCTATAAGACAATGTTCCTCAGATTCCTCTGGTGCATCTCTTAAGATGCACAGTAAATCCTTGTTTATCCAGACTAACTGGGACCAAAGGCAATCCAGAAAATAGAGAATCTAGATAATCCAGGTTATAAAGGTAATAAAACAAAATTCCTAAATCCTTAAATAACCAGACTTGCAGAGTGGCTAGAGCATTCGTCTACCACCAAGGTGGCCCAGGTTCAATCCCAGGGATCTGCATGTGGCATTCGTGGTGGACGAAGCAGCGTCTGGGTGGGTTTTCTACAAGTTCTCCTGTTTCCCCAGCCACTCATTCCCCCAATTGCTCCATTATTGCTTCCAATCATCGATTTTGTCTACATTTCATATCATCCTCTTCCTCACTATCATACCTGATGCTTGGCTGACCACCCGCTTCCAGGTCTTCACTCTGTCCGGTCCATAGGTTCTTGTGCTCCCCAACAGGCATCTGACCCTAGGCACTGGCTTTTAAGTCCTACATAAGGGGAGGGTAATTGGGCAAAGAAAAAAAAGGGACACAATCTACAAAATACAGTAGTAATTAAAATGCTACCAGATACAAGGGATGAGTTTTAGGAACAGTAAAGTGGAAGTGGATAAGGAGCTTAAGAAGTCAGCAAAAGAAGGGACCAAATTATTTATAATGTGGAGATTCATTTCAGTGGTACTATTGAATATATGCAAGGGATTAAGGTAAAATAGGAGCAAGATTTTGTTGTGCTAGATTTCCAAATACGCTGTATGCAAGTATCTGTGATTGTCGAAGAAATAATTAAATTCATTCATATATTTACCTTGTGAACTAAGTGACTTTTCCTTCCATTTATACATGGGTTGATTTTTTAATAGTGGCAACTATTTTTTATTTAGATACACAGTATACATACAATGTTTTAAGTTTTACAGGCCTTTGATGTAATCACCAACGCTGTGTATCATGCGTTTCCAGAGATCTGAACCCCACTGGTTGCCATTGGCACTGCCTAGTCTCTGGATGTTGAAGGGAGCAGTCGGTTGTCTGGAGAATGTCACTAACTATCCAAAAGCAGGTCCCACAAAGAAATTCTTTCATTTTAGGGAAGAGATAGTGGTCGAAGGGGCTTAGATCTGGAGAATAAGGGGGTGGTAAAACACTTCCCAGCCGCAGCAATTGGATAGATCAGTCACAGCCACTGTTGCATGCACCCTTGCATTGTCATGAAAAATAATGGGTGGGTTATTCAGAGAGCTTTTTTTTTTTTTTGGGCTGCTGTATATTATTTTGCATAAAGGTACAGAGTATAGTAGCACTAGCAGTAATGGTACATCTTTGGGGAGTGGTATGCTTTATAACACATCCCCAGTTGTAGGCATGTTCAGCATAGCTTTTACATTGGTTGCAGTCTGCCAAACTTTCTCTTTGAGGTGACCCATGATGACGTCTCCCATTTCAGCCATGGTTCATAAGCTCTGGCCCAGATCTCATCAGTAGTACCAGCTGCATCATGTTGCAGCCATTTTTTAATTTTCAGTGAAATCATAGGGAATCCATCTTGAGGGGATTTTCTGCATTCTCAGCCACTTCTTCACGATCCACCAGTACTACCACATTCATGGTCTGCACATCTTTCCTTACTGCAGGATGACCAGGACGAGGCAAGTCTTATCACATTTTGCCCTCTTAGCTATTAAGTGGTAAGATATTCAAATTCAATTTTCAACCAGCTCCTCTGATCTTGCTTTGAAATCATTGTAGCTGTACTCCACGAGCGCTTGCTCAAAACTGCATTATTGCTATTACTGCTGCACACGTGCATGGAGTGGGGGGCAGAGAACGAGTTCATTTGCTCTGAGGGAGGGTAGCCACCTAACCTACCTCTGGTATAAATTATATTTATTATAGTTTCACGGGCGATCAGCCGTGTGAGGTTTGAAAATATTGAGCTTTCGGCCATTCTAAACTCCATGGCCTTCGTCAGAATGAAATGACCGTTATTTTTCCCGCTCCCCATATATATAGAATGTTAGATGAGAGGGGGTTGCGTTGCCCTGGCCAATGAGCGGGTGACGATTTGTGATTGGGCCTGCTGTTTCGGGCTATGTTTGTCACCGGCCACAGTGTTTTCTTGAGGGTCAGTACTTGGACCAGAATCACTATAGTTGCTGTTGTGAATGTGTTTCATGGCTAATGTCCAGGCAGGGCTTAGCTGAAGACCGCGGTCCCTGTTGTAATTGTTTGGATGTAGTTTGATTTGAATGGCTTCCTTAAAGACTCTGTCCCAGTATTTATCCGTGTGCTCAATCAAACTACATCCAAACAATTACAACAGGGACCGCGGTCTTCAGCTAAGCCCTGCCTGGACATTAGCCATGAAACACATTCACAACAGCAACTATAGTGATTCTGGTCCAAGTACTGACCCTCAAGAAAACACTGTGGCCGGTGACAAACATAGCCCGAAACAGCAGGCCCAATCACAAATCGTCACCCGCTCATTGGCCAGGGCAACGCAACCCCCTCTCATCTAATATTCTATATATATGGGGAGCGGGAAAAATAACGGTCATTTCATTCTGACGAAGGCCATGGAGTTTAGAATGGCCGAAAGCTCAATATTTTCAAACCTCACACGGCTGATCGCCCGTGAAACTATAATAAATAACGTGCGCCGTGAAAGCTTTAAATCTTAAATAAATTATATTGTCTGGCTCTTTCAGAGCATTGTTACAGCATTGTTGCCACTATTAAAAAATCTACCCATGTAGTACTATTCAGGATGCACACACATTTGGTTCACTGTGTGCATCAGAATTTCAACTATTTCCACACTCGGTTAACAATCCTACAAAATCTATGCTACACTAAATTTTATTGTAATCTTTGTCTTATCTACATCTGTAATGTGCTTATGTATACATAGGGTGGAAGGGAATTCATTACATTCCTTCTAACATGTGTTTCACAGCATTACAAACAAAAAAGTCTAATGGCATTATGTTCTTTGATCAGCCAATTTCGAAAAAACCATTTGAAGGTTATTTAATCCTGGGACATAAAGTACTTACAATAGTAAGTCACCATTGGGGTAATTTGTGTCTGATGCGAGACTGCCTTTGTGGTTTACCAGGAGAAATACGAACTGGTTTGAGAATTCAATGCCATTCTGGCAGCTTGTCACAGTAGCTCAATGGTTAGAACAGCCGCCTGGTAAGCGGAAGGTCTGTGGTTCAAATCCCAGCTGTGGCACTGAATTTTTAAGTTCCAGTTCTACCTCTCAAACTTTGCCCACACACGGCTTGTGTGTTTAAAAACACCAACAGTAAGTTTGTTGGCATAAATAAATAATAATCTATTGTAATTGTTTGTAATTACCATATGACAAATAAATAAAACATTACATTTTCCAATAATGTTACTCATTTACTTGTCTTTTATACATCAGCTTTTATTTTTGGGAAATGCATGAAAAAGTTGCCAATAATACTCATTTGCGGAGTTTTAATATTGATAACTAACATGCAAAACAAATAAGACAAACAAAAAAATAGAATTTATTAAAAAATAACAAAATTATAACAATTCAATAAAAGATAAAATAAATGTGTACAGACAAAGTACATATATAAATATTAAAACCAATGGTATTTCAGATAAAATGTTACAAGCCATAATGAGAGGGAAAAAAAAGTTTGTTATAAATGATAAGGCACATTAATGAACTAAAACACACTGTATATTTTGGCAACCTTGTCAGTGACAATTATTCTCATAACCCGAAATCTATACCACTTTAGTTTTACATTTACAAATACAAACTTATATGAAAACAGGTAAAGCTGATATGTTTATAAAATCACAGCTCTGAAATTGACTATGGTAGAGATAATTTATCTTCTTTCTTGGAAGTTTAAAAACAGTGTTGTAATAATCAATTTAAACCAAAAAGGCAAGTCGAATAATAACACTAATGTACAGCCAGTGGATCTCCAGCTCTGACATTTCCCAAGGCCTCATGACACGGTACTGCCAGTTCTTTACCGGGAATTTCAAACAGGGTATTTGGAACATTTCATACATCTGCAGATCACATCACTAATTTGTAAATTTACGTGGACAGTATGCATATAAATAATCACAGAATAGTAGAATATGGAGACAATTGTTATACTGTTTACCTACCAGAAAAAAACCTGCACAAACACCAAAGCAAATGAAACCACGTGGTGCTTGTAAAACAGAGTTGGCAACACAGTGCTAAATTTGGAAACCATGCCTAGCAGTGAGACACCTGATTGGTGCTAGCAGAAAGTTTTAACATCTGGTGCATTACTCGCTTCCAGTATTGCTAATAGTAACAGCTACTGCCCATAACAAAAGTAATATTTGAATAGAATAGTGATGAAACAAAGATACTGAATCAAAAACCGAAACCTGTATTTGAAAGTTTTAAACTTAATAAATATCACATGCTTTCACTGTTAAGATAATTTTGAGGATCCATTTTCCGAAACTCATTACTATACTTTGGGAAAGTTAAACCTTCCCCCTCCAACTCATCACAGCTGTGAAACGTTAGGGGCGGAGATCTATTGGTGGTACAATACACAACACATTTATAATTTTGTGGAACATGTTCCGGAGGCTGACTTTCCTCCATTATCAATAGTCGAAGTCCAGTTGATAATGGAGGAAACTCAGCCTCCAGAACATGTTCCAGGAAATAAGTGTTGTGTAGTGTTATTAATCGACTCACCTTTTTGTTTAAAAAGAAAAATTTAAGTTGTCCTTGTTAATGACTAAACACAATTTCATGATCACATGTTTCATTCTTTTTCTGGCCATCTCTAATAAGCACCCAGCTGCAAAATGTGATAAATCTGGAACTTTTATGTAAAAACTGTCTAGTGATTAATGAAACTAAGCTTACAAAAGCCAGGGAAATGCAGACTTTAGCAATTTTACTCATATAAAATAAAATAAAACAAAAGTCAAATTTAAAATAGGTCTAAAACAGACAAACTCTGGATTATCGACAAAGAAGACCTAAGAATGACAATTATCACATTTTGCATTTGGATTTTGCACTAGATATTTATCACATTCTTCTACTTCAACTTCAACGTTAGTGTGATGTTGGCTGCAGAAAAACAACACTGACATTGCAGGAAACAGTTGCTAGGAGCAGCTTTTCTTCCAGCTGCATGACTTAATGGTGTGTTACATTATTTCTGCTGACATGACTAAGTGTCAGTGGTGTAAAATTATATAACAAATTAAAAGGACTAGTGGAAGTCAGTACATACAAATCAAAAATATTTTAATGAAACAAATGTTACTCTATAAATGATATATTAGAAGGCAATTCTGTAGTTGACAACTAGCACAACCTTTCTTTATAGCAATGAATTTAACCTAAAATATTAAATTGTTCAGCTGTTTTTATTCAACAGTCAAAGCATACAAATTGTCATGTGGTTAAACTAACATTTGAATATATTACCTAAAGATTTTCTTGTATTTTATGTATACACTAAATCATGACAAAACTAAAAAATGATATCAATTTCAATGGTTAATAATAAATACCTAAATAAAAGGAATTTTAATTGAACAGCAGCCAAAATTTCAAAAATGATTCAAGTTTAACAAATGCCTACAACTACATTTTCTTATAGTGTTCTTTCTTTTCAGTCGTTTATGGTATCACAGTTGTGAGCATTTCAGTAAGAATGAAGAGCAATTCACTAGTTATTTATAAAAAACCATTGAGAATGAAGACACTGGTCTTCGAAATGCATGCGGACAAAAATAAGCTAAAGTATAAGTGTTTATAGGTCAACTCATATACTTCTAAAACATAAAAAATACAGTTTATTGCCAATAAACAATTTTTCATCTTTGCCAACAATGTTCATGACCATAAACCATGGCTGAGGAAGCAGACGTGTGTGTGGAACATGTTCTAAAGTAATGAAGTTTAGTTAAGTTACATATGTGTGAATTCAACTCAAATAGTTTTCTATAACATGGTCATTTTGCTTCATCGTGTGATATTTCTGGTTGTACTTCACATGCTATATAAATTACAGATTTTAATATTTAATTTTCAAACACTGCCATGATCCAACTGATAATATGGTACAGAATGGAAAAAATTATTGAGAGCAGAATAATTCTGTCCCACATCGTGTTGCAGCACGGCTTACACAAGTGAGCATTTCCAACATGCAGCTGAGTTTATCAAACCACCAACCAAGTACAAATTAATGGAAGAAGATCAGAAAACTTTGAAACTAAGACTGGCTTGAGACAAGGGGATGCGTTGTCAACATTGCTGTTCAATTTACCCTTGGAAAAGATAGAAGTATAGAGATTAACCCAGGAGGAACCATTATGAATAGATCTATACAATACTTAGCCTATTCTGATGACCTGGTATTTATAACTAGATCTTTATCAAAACTTAAAGAGGCCAACGAGCAAACAACGAATGTAACAAAAGAATTAGGTTTACAAGTCAACATGGAGAAAACTGTATATATGAATACATCTAAAGTAAAACCAGGAAGTGACAATGAAATAGTGATAAATGAGGTACAATACAAAGTTGTTGATAAATTCAAATATTTAGGTTCATTGGTAACCTTTGATAATAGCTGTAGTAAAGATATCAAAGAGAGAATATCGGCAGGTAATAAGCGCTTCTTTGCCGTGGCCAAAATTATGAAAACACGATACCTATCTAAGCAAACTAAATTACAGATTTATAACACAATAAGAAAACCTGTCATGATGTATGGATGCGAAACTTGGGTGATGTCAGAAGGCATAATGGCTCAGTTGGAAAGATGGGATCAAGTATAAAGAGGGGTGAAGAATATGTTCAAATACATAACTAAAATTACTATTAAAACACCTAGCATAGTTGCACTTGTAAAGCTAAAAGGATTGAATGTGCCGGGCATGTTGTGCGCATGAATGAAGGCAGGTCTGTTAAAAGGATTTTTTAAGGCAAACTTGAAGGGAGAAGAGACAGGAGTAGACCAAGATTAAGATGGCTGGATTGTGTGGAGAAGGACTTACATAGTACGGGGATTAGAGGATGGAGGAGAAATGCCAAAAACAGAATGGGCTATCACCATTAAGGAGGTACTAGCTAGACTGTAAGAGCTGTTTGCCAGATGAAGAAGAAGAAGCTAAATTTATTGATAATCTATGTTATCGTCTATTGGACACACAAATAAGCATATCTTGAATCACCACTTGCATTTGTATTTGCGGGTACGTATATAATTGCAAGTGGTGATTCAAGACACCACCTATTTGTGTGTCCGACAGACAATAACATTAAACAGAGACTACCAAAAACTGCTTGTTGGAAATTTCCACCCATGTAAACCGCACTACAACATGACATGGGACTTAAAAATATTCTACTCTCCTAATGCACACAATCATTTTTTGCATGATTGTACCGTGTGATTCCTCTTCAATTGATCAATGTAAGCCTGTAAACTGTATTTTATTGATTCAACATAGACTATAAAGGCCTAAACATATACACAATTTTACAAGCAGCTGGCAAGCTAAGACATAGTAACAAAAAGCAAAATATGCCTCACAAGCTGTGTAATAATGTCGGCACATAAAGTATGTAATATGCATTGCAATGGTTGGTGCTAGAAGTTAACTGCAACACTCCAAACTTTATGTATGTCACGTATATACAGTGGAACACAATATATCCATTACCATGCTTTTCCCATGTTTAAAAATATTTTTGCACTGTGTTAAGTCAAACAATGCAACAAATTTAAAGAAGCAAGTTACATTCATATAGCAAGTGAAGTTTACAGAACCTCTATTAAAAAAGCAATGTATGAGTTACCCACCAGTCAGAACATATGATATCTGAAAATGATGACCAAAAACAAAATTGGTTACATGTGTCATACACAGAAAATTGCTAATAAGGACATCATTCAGTGAACAAGCTATTGCCTTTACAAATTTTTATTAAAGGAGTACTGAATATTGGTGTTTAAAAATCAAGTGTCAGTATCGAGAATAGTGGTACCCTCCCATCATTAGTTTTGGTATTACCATATAGCACAATCACTCAGAGTAAAGAAGTATTCTTCCTCCTGCAATTGCTGTCCTTAGCACAACATCCAGCTCGGAGGATTATCAGTAAACAAAGAAAAATAAGGACTGACAACTGTGGCTTAGAAGCTGTACAAGGGTCATCCAGAAAGTAAGGAAGGATTGAGCATGGTTGAATCAAACAAGATATCAGCACCGAACTATTTTTAAACTTACAGGACTTTACACTACTTTTCTATGTAATCACTAGAGCCCAGATTTTTGCATATCTGCATGTTTTGTTCCTTGATAGTTAAACATATGCACGTATGGAACAAATTCGTTCCATGTTGTAAGGAATTATGGAAGTTTTATAGTGCATATAAATGCATATATAAGGGGTTAGTGCATAGTTTACTAATTTCTGCATATTCATGCAAGTATTTTACTTTTTGGCAATAATTCTTGAAATACTTCTACTTTAAGAAGAAAAGAAAGACCTAAGCAAATAAAATGTCTCTTATTGTTCTGTTGGTGTAGAAGAACTGTAATCTATCCATAAAAGGATCCTGAAAAATGAGAACCTATCAACAATGAGCAGTTCTTGATACAATATAAAATATGCTGATCACCAGGTTAAGCTAAATAGCGTTCAATGATCACACCGCAAATCTTGGAAGTTCGGTGCCACTGTGGCAGCAGAACTCTATACTGTTTGTATTATGTCAAAAACGAAGTCGTCTGCCACAACGATAATATTTCCAAGAATTAAAAGGTAGCTTTAAGATTTGTAACTTGCGGTGCTACTCGTAATTTCTGAAGTGTGATAAGGAGACATCATAATTTATTTACAATGCTGAAGGAGAAGACGAGTAAAGCACATTTGCTTCGGCAGTGGACTGAAGGACTCTAAAAACAGATGGGAATATAGTACTCTGCCAAGTGTGTGAAAAACACGTAAGTTTTATTTTGGTATTTTCACGATATTTTAAAACTCAATGTGATTTTCGAGTTAGTGATTGTTTCTGTTTAATTTAAAAACTCACATTATTTTGTAACATTGTTATAGGTGCCCTGCGACAAAAAGTTCAAGATTACACAACATTTACAATCAGCTGTTCATAGAAATGCTGTTAATAAAAATATCTCCAAGGAACAAGCAGCTTTACCAGCAGCATTTTCTGCAAGCAGAAGTAGAAACGATGGCAATGATCATTTTTCGAAAGATATCTGCAGAACATTGGTTTCAGCCAACATAGCTTTGCATAAGTTAAATAATGTAGAATTTCGGACGTTCCTGGGGAAGTATTCTGGACGAAAAGTTCCTTATGAATCAGTAATAAGGAAAGGCTACCTTGGCAAACTTTATAAAGAGGTAAGTTTAAATATTTAAATATTTATTTAATGAAATTAATTTCAGTGTCAACTATGTCCTCTGCCCCCCACCCCAAAATTTTAAGCTCTATAAAAACGTGTCAATTGTTTAAACCCTTTAAGTGTATCATAAAAAATTATTTTAAAATGGAAACAAAATTATGTATGGCCTTTAGCACCACTAAGTTTGATTTAGTTCAATTTATGATAAAAGCTTTAAGGGAATGCACCAGTGAAAACTGCCCAAAGTTTCAAAAAATTGCAAAAAAAAATTATGTTCCTACAAAATTCTCCATTTTTAATAGCTTCTGAATCCAACTTTATTTTTGACCTAGTGGATGTTTCAGGACGGTTTTCAAATGACCTTGCGCACTTAGCTGCAAGCTGTTTATGGATTTAAAACACAATTTTAAGGCACCTCTTTTCTTCGGCATTTCTGCATATTCAAAATGTTCCACATGATATTTTCATCCAATGGTTTCGAAAATTGTTATGCTTGTTTTAAAGACCCAAATAAATATCAGTCATATAATTTTTCTGTGTAGTAAGTGTTTATAAAGTTGTTAATTTTTTAAGTTAACAATGTGTTGAAAAGCCAAAAAAAGCAAATATAGAATTTCAAGATTTTTTTCTCGAACTAAAAATCTCAGAATATAATTATATGACAAAATTGTAGCTCCCTGAAATAGAAGCAACATTGTTTCAAAATACTTTTTTTTTTTTTAAATTCCATGGTGTGGGACATTTTGCGTATACACCTTAAAATTGTATTTTGAAAATGAACAACTTGAAAATTAATGAAGATATTGGACTAAAATTCATAACACTTATATCTATACAATACAGACGTGAAATTAAAATCTAAGCGAGATTGGATGGATAGTTTAGAAAACAGCAATGTCCCTAGTGCATTCCTTTAAATTCGATCCTCCAAAATGTGGTACCCCAAATTACACCCGTGATCTTTACTAATTTTCAATAAAATAATTTGTCTGTAGATGAAACAATCGACTCATGTGGGAGATTTATTGCCAATGTCATCATGGAAAAAATGACGGAATCTGAACCAGGAACACCCCATCTCATTGTATCCAGGGTGGTGGAAGAAACAAACCATTCAATGGTTGCTAGGGTTGTTCGTCATGCTTTACGTGTTTTGTGGCCTACTAAGGAAAATGAGGAAAAACTCTTGGTGATCGTTACATATGCAGCAGCATTCATGATTAAGGCTGCTAAAGCTTTGCATGGTATTTTATCCTAAGGCAGTTCATATGACTTGTTTAGTGCATGCTCTTCACTGGTTGGCAGAGGAAATTTGAGCGAATTTTCCAGAAGTAAAAGCCTTAATTTCCTCTGTGAAAAAAGTGTTTGTTAAAGTGCCATCAAGAGTGAAGTTATTTACTAATATGATGCAAGGTATTCGTTTACCTCCAGAGCCAACTCTGACGAGATGGGATACATGGATTGGATATTGTTTAGATTAGGTGACGTGTAATAAAAATATGGTGCTCTCTAAAAAGCGGTTACTATTACTGCTATTGCTCTCTTCAATATCATTGTGAAAAATATTGGAGAGCAAGAGGATTAATGACTTCATTGTCAGAAATCCAGCATTAGCTAACAACAGATTAGGTGACGCGAGCACTTGGTCAGAATTTCGGTAAAGTCCAACTCGGCAGTGTGTACGAATGGTCACGAAAGTTGCCAAAGTTGCTGTGTTAATGCAGCGCTGCCAACAGCAGAATTTCCCCAGGCGTTTGTGGCCAATAGTATGTTTGAATGTTTTTGCGGGACCCGGCAGTATGCTGCTGACCTTCTTAGAAGCAAGTAGTGCAATGGATAGCTTCATCAGTATATTAGATCTAGCGCCTCTGTGCTATAATGAGGAGTCATGCATGCAATTCCTGTACGACAAGGGCCTGCTGAGAACTCGAATGCTATGCAGGGAATGTGATGCCATGCTACACCCCGTGAGTAGAAGGGGTAAAAAGTTCCAGTTTTTTTCCTGCAGGAGGGGTCACCCTGAACAGTTTTTGGAGCCTGTAGCCAAAGGTACCTGGTTCGCAAACACCAGAATACCACCAGCCCAAGTACAGCTGCTCACCTACAGTTTTGAGAATCAGCTATCCTACGAGCAAACTGCGGTGCAGTGTTCACTCGGGGATAGCGTTATCAGTAACACAACAATAGCGGACTGGTTTAGCTATTGTAGAGAGCTTTGTCATCAATGGATGACAAGTACATCAACAGGGGCAAAATAGGCGGTGTCGGCCACGTCGTCCAAATCAACGAGTGTAAGATCGGCCGAAGGAAGTACCATCGGGGTCGTATTATGGAAGGCAACTGGATCCTGGGGATGATCGACGTGGTTACCAATGAGGTGCGCATGACTGTGTGCCCCAACAACAGAAGGGATAGTGCCACCCTCTTTGCTTTCATTGTGGAGCACGTGGAACTCGACAGCACAATCCACACAGACTGTTGGGCAGGATATGATGGATTAATGGCTGGGGGTTTTGCTGCCCATCTAACGGTAAACCACAGCCAACATTTCGTGGGTCCAGTAACCCATGTCCCACCCGTGTGGTGGCCGGGTGTAAAGAATAGCGCCAATGTAGCTCATGCATGTCGTAAAAGGTGACTAAAATGGGTACCCAGTGCCTGGGGGTATAGCCGGGTCACCCAGTCCCAGGGGATATAAATGTGGGACCTGGTCCTCCAGGTTGGGGGTTGGGCGTTGGGTTAACAACCCACCCTGTAAAACAATAACGTTCAGAAACCTAATAATCAGTCTCGGATTGGAGGTACACTAGTTGACATTAGGCAGGAAAAGGACATGAATATGGCCACGTGGAATATCAGAACAATGAAACAAGCAGGAAAAATGAAGGAGATAGCAAATGAGATGTTGAAATACAAAATAGACTTGCTAGCACTGCAAGAGATAAGATGGCAAGGAGAAGGAAGGATAGATAAACCCGAATACACAATGGTATATAGTGGGCCGAAGGAAAGAACAGGACAATTGGGAACGGGATTCATGATATCTAAGAAAATCAGGAAAGCCATGATGGAATACGAAATGATTAATGATAGAATATGTAAAATTAGAATTAAAGGGAAATTTAGAAACATAACTGCAGCATCAGTACATGCACCAACAGAAGATAAGGAGGAGATAGAGAAGGAAAGGTTTTATGATAATTTGGAAGGGGTATGCAATAAAGTAAGCAGACATGACATGATAATAATTCTCGGTGACTTCAATGCTAAACTAGGAAGAAAAGAAGCGCAGAGAGGAGTGGCTGGTCCATTCACCCTGCATGAATATAATAATGAGAATGGGGATCTGCTTGCTCAATTTGCAGCGAGGAATAAGATGTTTATTAAAAGTACAGCATTTCCTCATAAACAAATACATTTAGGTACCTGGAAGATTCCAGGTAGTACAGAAGTGAACCAAATCGATCATGTTTTGGTGACAATACGACACTTTACATCAGTAATTGATGTAAGAACCTGTAGAGGTCCAAATTGTGACTCAGATCACTATTTAGTAAAAGCTAAAGTTAGAGAGCGAATTGCTAATGTACAAAGAATGCCTAGAATGAATAGGATAGTGTGGAATATAGATAAATTTAAGGAGAATTCGAAAGAAGTGAAAAGGTACCAGGATACCTTAGGAGAAAGGATAGCAGAGTTGAATCGTAAGAAGATTGATAATGTGGATAAAGAATGGAAGGCCATAGAGGAGTTAATAGTAGAAACGGCTAGGGTAATCATTGGAGAAAAGGAAAAAACAAGGAATGCAGATTGGTACGATGACGAATGTGCAAATGCATTAAATGAGAAAAATAAAGCCAGGGAAAGAATGATGCAACGAGAAACCAGAGCAAATTGTGAGAAGTACCAAGAATTAAGAAGGAAAGCAAACAATATAATTAAGAAGAAAAAGAGAAGTCAAATGGAAGCAATAGGGCAATTAAGCACACAAAATGAAACCAGAAAATTTTATAGAACAGTAGATCGAATGAAAAGAGGGTTTCAGCCGAGAGTCAATGGATGCAGAAACAAGGATGGGAAATTCATAGGTGAAGAGAGGAAGGTAGTAGCAAGATGGGCAGAACACTTTAAAGAATTGTTAAATGACATAACTGAAGAGGATAGAGAAGAAGTAGAGGAAGAGGGGAGGAATGAGAACAGAGACAGGATAGAAGGGAATATTGACCCACCTACATTAGAGGAAATTGGAGTAATTGTGGAAAGAATGAAGAACAATAAAGCACCAGGAGAAGATAACATAACGGTGGAGCTGGTAAAATATGGTGGGGAACCCCTAAGACATGTATTATACAGCATAATTACAAAGATCTGGGAGAAAGAGGAAATGCCACTAAACTGGAACACTGGGATAATTTGTCCAATTTTTAAGAAAGGGGACAAATTGGAATGTAATAACTACAGAGGTATAACTCTGTTGAATATAGTGTATAAAATATTATCAACAATAATTAATGAAAGAACTAAGCAAATCACAGAGATAATAATAGGAGAATACCAGTGTGGATTTCGACCTAATAAAGGAACTACAGACCAACTATTCATCATGAGACAAATTTTGGAGAAGCATTATGAATATGGAATAGATCTTCATATACTGTTCGTGGACTTTCAACAGGCATTTGATAGTGTCAATAGGAGGAAACTGTATGAGGCTATGAAGGCAATGGGCATACCAAATAAATTAGTCAGATTAATACGGATGACTATGAATAAGATGAAAGCTAGAGTAAAAATTGATAGTAAATTAAGTGATAGCTTCCAGTTCAATAAAGGGGTAAAGCAAGGAGATGGATTATCCACTACATTATTTATATTGGCTCTGCATCATGTTATAGCAGAGATAGATCAGAGAGGCACTATATTTAACAAGATGAGTCAGATATGTGCCTATGCAAATGATATTGCTATTGTAGCCAGATCTAAAAATAAAATAATAGAAGTGTATGAGAAATTACAGGAAAACTCAGAGAGAATCGGATTAAGAGTTAACGCGCAGAAAACAAAATACATGATGATATCGGGAGGGAATAGGAAGCTACAGGATTTGAGAATTGGTGATCAAATATTCCAAGGAACAGAGAAGTTTTGTTACCTGGGCAATATAATGGATAATGAAGCCAAAATGAGCATTACTATAAAGGACCGCATACAAGCAGGGAATAAAGCATACTTTGCAAATTTAAAATTGTTAAAAAATAAAATACTAACTAGGAAAGATAAAACCCTGATATATAAAACATTGATAAGACCAGTAGTTACATATGGGGCACAGACCTGGACACTGACAAGGTCTGAACGCAAGATAATAAGGAGAATATATGGCCCTGTAGTAGAACAAGGTGTGTGGAGGAAATCAACCAACTTATAAAAGGAGAGGATATAGTACGCTTTATTAAAGCACTAAGGCTACAATGGATGGGACATCTGGAACGAATGGAGACGAATAGAATACCTCTAAGAGTGTTTAAAGCAAGACTATACTCAACAAGGAAGAAAGGAAGACCCAGGATGAGATGGATTGATGGAGTGATTGATGATTTGAACACTATGAAGGTGAAAGGATAGAGAGAAAAAATTAAGGACAGAAAAGCATGGAGGCTGATTGTGAAGGAGGCCAAGGCCCACATAGGGCTGTAGTGCCGGATAGTAAGTAAGTAAGTAAGCCATGTCCACACCAACAATATAGTCCCGATGGTGGTCTCTTCGGCATCGCCTATCCAGGGTTGGTATTCGCCGAAACCAGGTTGACATCCACCTAGCCGAGTACCTATGGCAGCAAGATGTACGGAACCGAAAGGTCGACCCCTTCCATGAACTTGTAAACAACATCAGGAAGGTTTTCCCGGTGGTGTGAAGGGCTCAGCAGGCCATGTCCAAAACCCCTATCCACTCCTTAATGACCTATACCCATTACTTCCTTCTTACTACAACACTTGCGTCCTGGCACCCTCTTTCACCTTTTCCTTTCTGCGTATATCCTATGCTTCCGGTGGAGTTTTTTTAGTGGGTAGTGCCCTAGGGCGAAGCCTACAGTTCCCCCTGTGCCATCCCAGCGCATGGGACTCTGTAAATGGATTTTTTCTCCACTCGAAAAAAAAAAAAAAATAAAAAAGAATGATAATAAAAATAGTATAAATATAATATACTATTAAAAATAATAAATATAATATATATAAACAATATATATAATATAATAATATTAAATAATAATACAATAAAATAATATAATATAAAATAAATAAAAAAGAACGATAAATAGTAAACATAATAAAAATATAATATATATAAATATATATATAATAAATATAACATTAAATAATAATATAATAAATATAATAATATTAAATATAATAACATTAAATAACAATATAATAAAATAATAATATAGAATAAAATAAAAAAAAAGAACGATAAATAATAAACAAAAATATAATAAATATAATAATATATTATAATATAAATATAATAAATATAAGTATAATATATAGTATTATATATATGATATAAATGTAATAATAATAATAATAATAATAATAATAATAATAATAATAATAATAATAATAATAATAATAACAATAACAATAACAATAATAATAATAATAATAATAATAATAATAATAATAATAATAATAATAATAATAATAATAATAATAATAATAATAATAATAATAATAATAATAATAATCATCATCATCATCATCATAATCATAAGGTTCCTGAGAACCTTCAGCTAGCTTTGGGCGATCAACAATATCACAAGAAAATCATCAAGTTCATCAAGGCATGCAAAGTTAATGTTTAAATTCAATGTAAACTTCATGATTTGTTTCCTCCTTTTTTTTCTCAATGTTTAGTCGCGATATAACTTTTATGTTGAAGCGACTTCAAATAATAAATCAATTTTAAAAAATAATAATATAATAAAATAATATAATATAAAATAAATAAAAAGAGAACGAGCCAGCGTTTCATGGACCCAGTAACAAGGCAATAAGGATAATGTACACAACAATTCGCAATAGCGATATATCTGTGTGAGCAAGAGCAAAATAATGTACAAAATGAGCAAAATAATAATGTAGACAACTAGCGATATATCTGTGTGAGCAAGAGCAAAATAATAATGTACAGAATCCACTACAATAGTATGGAGTTGCGCTACGTGATAGTGGTATGTCTGTGGCGGCAACGACGCGAGTGAGTGCATTTGTGTTTAATGTGTTGGCAACGAAAACTAGTGTAGTGTAAAAAGCAATGTTGGCAGATGTGAAAATCGTCTGCTAGTGACAGCTAGCTCATGCAGCAAAACGTAGTGGCAATTCTGAAACTACTGTCGGCGCATGCACAGTAAGTAACTTCGGACTTAGAATCTGGCCGGCAAGTGGCAAGTAACCTAATCTAAACATGAGCCCATGGATTGAAGGAGCTCTATATTACAGTGATCATTTAGAAGATGTGAAAAAGGTGCTCTATGTGATGGACGGATAATGTTTAGAAACGTTTACGCGATGAGTTGGTCAGAATTCCGGCAAAGTCCCATTCGGCAGTGTGTACGAATGGTCACGAAAGTTGCCAAAGTTGCTGTGTTAATGCAGCGCTGCCAACAGCAGAATGTCCCTAGGAGATTGTTGCCAATAGTAAGTTTGAATGTTTTTGCGGGAGTCGGCATTATGCTATTGACCTTCGTACAAGGAAGAAGTGCAATAAATAAACAAAAAAAGATAAAGATAAAATAAAGATAAAGATAAAAGATAAAATAAATAAACAAAAAAGAACGATAAATAATAAACATAATAAAAATATAATAAAAAAATATATCCCACTGCCGAGTATGACTTTGCCGAAATTCTCACAAAATCATCGCGTAAGCTTTACTAAACAATATCCATTTCGGCTCATAATAATAATATAATAAAAATAATAATATAATAAAATAATATAATAATAAAGAAGGAGCCAGCGTATCGTATAATAATAATAATCCATAATAATGGATTAAAAATAATAATAAATCCATTTCGGCTCATAATAATAATATAATAAAGAACGAGCCAGCGTATCGTATAATAATGATCCATAATAATGGATTAAAAATAATAATAAATCCATTTCGGCTCATAATAATAATATAATAATAAAGAACGAGCCAGTAATAATGTATGGAGTTGCGCTACGCGATAGCAGTGTATGTCATCGTTATGTTACTGCTAGATTGCAGGTGATTGCATCACGTGTTAAATAAATATCGGTGTTTAATGTGTTGGCAACGAAAACTAGTGTAGTGTAAAAAGCAATGTTGGCAGATGTGAAATAGCGTGTGCTGAAATCTAGTGGGCGATTGTGAAACTACTGCCGGCACATGCGCAGAAGGTAAGTTCGGACACTTAGAATCTGGCTGGCAAGAAAGTGAACGTTTCTAAACATGAGCCGTGATGGACAAACATGAAGCAGCAAGTATCCCTGCTGCAGTTAGTACCTGCAATGAGAAGAGTCTCCAGAGTGAATTAGGGTTTATTAAGGCCTATTTTAGAGAACTCCCAGCCACAAACGTTTGGAAGAAATAGGGATGCCTCTATCTTCTGCATTGCAGGTATACGAAATGGCTGTCACCGGAGACATTCCAGGAGAAATAGGAAAGTCTCTTCGTAGCAAAATTATGTGCTGAGACACTGCAGCTCCCTCTCCGGCTGCAGCCTCAACTCTCAGGTAATGTACTCTTCAATTTGAGACAGAATATTGTAAGACCCCAAAAGGAAATCATTTATGTAAATATTTATTGCAAACGTAATTTATTTTTGGTGTTGATATGAATTTAGTTGAGTAACGAAAACGTGTTATTATTTTTCATTGTTAAGAAAAGTAAAGTTGTTCAAAAACGTCATAAATGTTAAGTTTCACGTTTAAATCTAATATGTATAAATAAAAGAATCATATATATTTAATATTAAAAGTGAAGGGAGGATAGCTAGAGATCGCTTCCCTAACAATACGGGAACTATTTAATGCAGAAAAATATAAAATGAAGGCATACACGGATGTATACAAAGAGAAAGATAGCATCATATAAAGTAGTGCTAAAATTGTTAATAGCGTCTGTATGTTTGAGATGTGAAGACGTGCTTTTGTAACGCGTGTGGATGTGGACCTAAAAAACTGTGTAAAAGTGTAAAGACAATCAAAATAATACAAAAAGGTGTAACAAAAATTAATCAATTATAACAAGTGTAAAAAGAGACAACAAAGGTGCTAATAAAGTGTTAAATATAGTGAAGATATATTGCGTGTTTATTCATTCCAGCTAGTACCACGCCCGGAGAGAAATAATAGTCTCATTGCCCAACCCGAAAATTCATTATAAAAACAGCACCAAATTTAAGCGTGACACCCCACCTCAATAATCCTGCCTTCAGCATGCAAACCCTCCACTAACACTTAGATTCCAGGGCTCGGCCACGTGCCAAGACCTGTACCTAACCCCACTCTGCCTGCATACTCCCTTGTTTGCAGATGCCTATTTAGCATTCAGCCACTAACATCAGGTTTGCTTCGGCAGTACCTGACTTAACCCTACCACCTTCCCAAGATGTAGTGCATGGTAGGGGAGGCGATGTAGATTCTTTTCGGATGATTGCCACCTGATTGGTGGAGGAGGGGACAGCCAATCAAAAAAAATCTTCAGTTCTTCCGTAACAAGCAATGGCCTCCCACTCCAATCTTCATCATGCACGCTGGTCCTTCCTTCATTGAACATAATGCACCATTTCCTCACTGATGACTCGTTAATTGCACTTTCGCCGTAAACATTCTTCATTTGCCTATGTCACGTCTTGGAACTGCACCTACCACAACAGCACATTGCATTTACAGACCCAGCATTAGGGGTGCATGCTGATCCATCCCAAAAACATGAAATTGATGGGAAAGCCCTACTGCTCCTAAATTCTGATATGATGAAGTATATGGGCCTAAAGCTGGGTCCTGCTCTCAAAATCTGCAATCTGGTTAACTGGATAAAAGGATGCCATTATGACAGTTAAAGTGGCCTTCTTTACAGAACGTACTTGCATTTTGAGCTGAAAAATTTGATACTCTTATTAATAATATTTGACATGACCTGCATTTTGCGCTGAAAAATTTGATACTTTTAATATTTGACATGATTAGGCATGTTGAACAGTGATGCAAGTGATGGACAACAAGCAACAAAAATTTGTTTATTGTCTCATAAAGTAGTCAATAGATGGTTTGCTGTTAAAGCCGGATGAGTACACAAATGATAATGTAAGAGCCTGACAAGACCTGGTTAGTCTTGAGAGGTGCAACTAGTTATCTAGCCTTATCAATTTATGCACTAGTCGTACCATTGGAACAACCTTCTTTGTTGCATCATATGCAAAATATCCTAAAAGTCACTTATTTGTGCTTTTGATTACTTTCTGCAAATGGAAAGAAACTATTTCTGTCCAAATTTTAACAAAGCCATGGTAACATGTCATTCTGCTTAGTTTTGTTCCATTTTATAATAAGGAAGCAACCTTTCTGTTTGGAGTCTAACTTCACAGCATTCATTCTGAATATACCATAGCATTGTCAACAATAATTTCAATAATAGTGGCATAACTCCATTGGTTTTGTTTATTAAGCATAAAAGAATGATGGTTATATTTAAGGCAGTATTTTATTTAGAAAAGAAATATAAAAAAATAGGCTTCACGTCTTGAACATTCAGAAAACGTTTAAGATGGGTGCGAAAAGAATGACCAATGGCAGAACGTTGCTAAGACAAGCAGGAAAAATCTCAGTGTGTATAAACACAAGGGAAACCTCGCATTTCACCCAGTATTGGTCTGGAAGTTGTAGTTAAAACTTATGCCTGTTGGTGGAGTGATATTTTGTGTGTAAATGTATAAATTAAGATTTCGCAAAAGTATAGTGCCAAAATGTGTTAAACCGGTATACTCAGTAAAAACAATACTGTGAAGGTGATAAGGTTTTAGGCAAGAACTACAAAATACGTCCAGTGAAATTAAGATTAAGTGAATAAAAGAATACTACATTATTTTGCCAGGAATAATTACAACTGCGGGGACAATTATGAATGGAAAATAGAGTATCAGTACTAGAGGCAATTTTGTGCAGTAAATATCACAGTTTATATCCCTCGACCTGAGATCTTCCTACAGCTTACCTACCTGTAAGCAAAGGTCCTTGTTTCTCCACTAAGACAATACTAAGCAAATATTTGTCCTGCCTCCCACACTGATAAGAAATTACCACACCCAGTGAAGCAAGATTCCGAAGGATCGAACCATCTGAGTCAGTGTGCAGTGTCACATTTAAGGTAAATAAAGGCTAATCCTGTCACATCCTTCAGCTTCAGATTATCCAAGTTCCACTCTATTTCATTTGTATAGCTCCCTTTAATGTCTATGGTCACTGATATCACAGGGTTTCACTTCAGAAAGAACTATGACTAAGTTCATTCATAGTTCAATCAATTCTAACTTCACATTCACTCTCATATGAATACTTCCCCACTCTGTGGAGGACAGAGTAAAATTCTAATGAAGGAAAAATTCCGAACCCCAACTAAGAATTGAAGCTGGGATCTCTGGGATTGAGAAGCTCCACCACAGAGGCAGTCATTATTATTCCTTTCTGTTTGTGCTATTAGCAGACACAGCCTTTTATCGAATGTAAACTACCCAGAATTATGACTTAATTTGTTGTTTGTTTGTTAGCTAATGGTGGATTTCTGACAATGAAGTCATTAATCCTCTTGCTCTCCAATATAATTTGAAGAGACTTATATTGACTAATTTTGATTAGCATATTTTCCCCATTTACTGTATTTAAAATCCTCAAATCCCCAGAAAAGCATGGTAATGGGATTACAACATATGAAGCACTAACAAAGCACTTTTAAAAGACTATAAAATTACATACGCCTGTGCTTCATCCATTTTGCTGCATATAAACTGCAAAATGGGGATCACTTCATTAAAGCATGACACACCAGTTCCACCATCACAGCTGGGGCCCACATGCTTCAAGTTCTTATCCATCTCTTGGGATTCTTCCTCTGTGAAAACAATATTTTAGTATGAAATACAGCTCCATAAGTAAGAATACTATTGATAGTGAGCAAATATAGCAGCAGAATATAAGAATTCCTCATTCAGAATAATAGTGAAATGCAAAACAGGAAGATAAGAAATCAAGGCATCATCAGCTGGGAGGGGAAAACGTGTTGGTGGGCTTATAGTAGGGGAGTCCAATAGGGAATATTGGGGTTTACTCAAGCACAGCAGATTAACAGACGGAGGGATACCTTGCACCCTGTTGAGTACCTCCACCACATATAAGCCCTCTATATAAGGTTGTGCGCCTAGTGCAGCTGATCAGAGTAGTACAAAAGAAGAAAAAAAAGGTTACAAATACTTGAATGTGTCACATTAAGATGTGGTGGATTAATTACATGCTGAAAAGTGTGTATTTCAATAATCTGACCATTTGAGCATGATGTAAGGGAGTGGCAGGGTCACAAACTTGCAAACAGAAAATGCCACCTTGACATTCTCGACCGTGATTGAATTTTGTTTTATTTTGAAAATATATATTTTGTTGTTTTAACGACGCTGTCAATTGCCAGGATCACATCAGCGTCGCCGGTGTGCCGGAATTTTATCCAGCAGGAGTTATTTAACATGCCAGTAAATCTACTGACATGGAGCTGTCGTTTTTAAGCACACTTAAAAACCATCGGCCTGGGCCGGGTTTGAACCCGCGACCTTGGGAAAAGTAGGCCAGCGTCTAACCAACTGAGCCACCCAGACCGACATTTTTTTTTTGTTTTATTTTGAAGAAAATAATTCAAGGATAATGGGGAAAAATATAATCTGCCGATTTCCACAAGTCAAAGTAACTAAACTCATAAAAGTTTAGAGCCTGCAGCAGCAGCAACGCATGTATACCTCCATTCCACACCTCGGCCCAGTTAACAGTACTACACGGGTCAGAATAGCATACCTTCTTCCCTTAAGATAACATACTATTTTTTATTTGCATGCTATTTTCCCTGTATTTTGTTTGTCACATTGTGATTTAAAACAATCACGAAAAAATTATTTATTTATGCAAAAAAACTTACTGCTGGTGTTTTTAAACACACAAGCCGTGTGTGGGCAATGTTTAAGAGGTGGAATCAGGACTGGAAAATTCAATGCCATAGCTGGTATTCCGCGGTTCAAATCCCGGCTATGGCATTGAATTTTTCAGTCCTGATTCCACCTCTTAATCATGAAAAAAATTTTCCAAACCGTCATATTAAGAAAATCCCCCCAAATAATTGTCAGATTATGGGTAAGCACCACTAGGACATCAAGCTGAACCGTCTGTATAATAATCTGACATGCTTGAGTATTTCAAAATAGCAATTTTTCTTCCATTCCCTACTATTAGTGTCTATTCTGGAAAATAGTAGGTACACTGGAGGTAACTGGTAATGAAGTCTAGGAGGTGCAGAGCAAATCTGGACAAATTAAGGGGATGAAGGTGGTTCAGGATCAAAATTGGACCCTAAAGGGGCAATGTGGAATGTAAGACGTATGTTTTTTTATGTAGTTTAAGGGCATTCAACTGCATGGTCATTAGCACCCTTGTAACTTTTGCCACAGATGAACTTCAATATAAAATAAAAATACTACTAAAAGTAGTAATATAAATATAACAAACAAATGAAAAAGTCACAATTAGAACAGTTATAAAAGGAATAAAATATTGACGTAAGACTAAGGTCGAGAACAGGAAGCAGTGAAGTGTTTCAAGTGTTAAACCCTGAAACTGTCACCAAGGGTCTCGAAAATGCAGGGTTTGGAGATGAAACAAGACACTACAGTATTCATATTCATATATTTCATCCTTCAGATCATATATACATGATATGGAATTGTCAATTCATTAGGATAGGCAAAATGCTGGATTATTTAAAAAGAACATTTCATACAATCCAGATGACATTTGAAGGATGCTCTCCTGTAAACTCAGTTCACTGTCATTTGGCAACGGATCTAATAAAGATCCTCAATGTATGTGACGAGGTGTAAACAAAAGAAGACGAACAAAATGAAGATCTTCCTAGGAAAACCCACTATCCTTGAAGAAGGAATCACATGCATAAATCATGCTATGCAGTCTGCAGCATGCATGCACACACATGTTCACCTGTGCACACAATCTCCTAAGTTATTGAGACTATTATATAATACAGAAATTGCTTAGAAAAAATAACTGTGAATGGAGACTTCCAACAGTTTTCCTCCTTTGTAGGTGCCAAAAAAGTGATATAATGCAAATAAACTGATAATAGTGAAAAGAAATAACAGTTACACTACATATCACATGTGTTTTATTGTATAATATATACTAGTGATATGCATCCATCACGCAGAAGGAAAGGTACATAAATGTGTACTATCTTTCACAAAAGTAAATACCCATTTCAGTGAGACCTGTGCGAAGGGTCACCTAATTCTCAGGCGTGCTTGCATAGGTGGTATAACAAATTATTCATATGCTTTCCTTGCAGTTCGGAGGACATGGCAGTCATGTCACCTTGGAACTCACCTCACCTCGTAATTTTAAAAAGCCATATTTCAGCAATCCTTCTAGATCAACAGGCAAACATTGCAGATTCAACTTCAGTGCACCTGCAGAACATATGTTCTTATGGTGTTTCCATTAAGTTGTGGACTAGAACTAAAATGAATCCAGTGTTAGTGCTAGACTTACAAAACGTGTGCATACCAAATCCGTGTATTTGCTATAGCTGAGCTAGCTAAGGTGTCTTCTTTCAAATAAACAGTGTGGGCTGACATGGGTTCGAATCCCATTTAACATACTTTTTATTTCACTTTTTCTTTTTTCTTTATTAACGGGAACATTATTATTTATATAACATGTGCGAAATATAAAATTATACAAACTATACAAGGTTGTCATGTAATTTATTTCCAAGCTCAATGTTGCCACGTCCCTATTAACTCAATTTGTAGCAGTGTGCCTTCATCTGACTCTCCATTCCTGATAAAAAGCTGTAGAGAACTAAACACGTTTGTTAATTTTGTATTTCAGACAATAAACATGCGAAAGATGAGGATCGAACCCTCGGCAGCTAACACTTCTGTATTTCACAGTCAACAACGAAGCGCTCGTGGCTATTCCTCACTGGGACATTCCTGCTGTATCATATGATATTAAGTTTGCTGTCACTTCCTTAGCAGCTAATTTCACTGCAAGGCGGAAAGTTCGTGTGCACCTTTAGAAATGGTTTAAAAATTATTTCCTTCTAAGTATTTGCTAACATTTATTTAGAGACATATTTGAAACCCTGAAAGGAAGATTAAGTTACTGATCTCTTGCAAACAGGAATCGATTTTGATCTCCAGTTTACAAAGCAGACATCTACTGCTATGCAAGGTGGAGGGTTTGACCACTAAGTGAATTTTAGTGAATTATAACACCTATCAAATATCACGTCTTAAGTTTAGAACATAACTGCTGCCTGTAAGTCATCACGTATTCAGTATTCAAACCTCCTCACGTATGAGCGTGAATCTGTTAGATATTTTCAATTAATGATACTTCTATCATCGGGAACGTGCAGGTACTATTATATCGTTTTATCTTTGTCGCCAACGAAAGCATTTAATGAAACAAACTCTACACTGAACACTGATACTCCTGCTTGTTATAGAAATACTCCCTTTTCTTATTCCTCTAAATAAATGTAAGCGAATACTTAGAAAAAATTAGCAATTTTTAAACCATTTCTAAAGGTGCACACGAACTTTCCGCCTTGCAGTGAAATTAGCTGCTAAGGTAGTGACAGCAAGTTTAATATCATATGATACAGCAGGAATGTCCCAGTGAAGAATAGCTACGAGCACTTCGTCGTTGACTGTGAAATTCAGAACTGCTAGTTGCCAAGGGTTCGATCCTCGTCTTTTGCGTGTTTATTTCCTGAAATACAAAATTAACAAACGTGTTTAGTTCTCTACAGCTTTTTATCAGGAATGGAGATTTGGATGAAGGCACACTGCTACAATTGAGTTAACGGGGACATGATAACGTTGTCATGCTTGGAAATAAACGACATCACAAACTTGCTGGGTGCAAAGGTTGCTTCTCCCTCAAGTAATCTACAACTGTATTCTGTTTAATGTATCATGAATTACAGTATTTATTGGCATCCAGATCTGGTAATTTGCACTATTACATGCTTACATATTTTAATATGGTAATAGCCTACGAAACTTAGATGCTTTTGAATGTGAATGTTTAAAGGAAAATATTAATTTCAGGAGGAATGTTTGATAATTGGCGTAGGCATGTTCCCTGCTTCATTTTCAGCAATTAGTATCTTATGAAGCATTCAGTTGTAAAATTTCAATCATACTGCAGCATTCATAAGACAGTGGGAAAAGTTACAACGGTACATGGAATAAAAATACCTAAAGGAGGAGCTTTATCAGAAATAGATTCCATTAGTTTGTATAATTTTATATTTTGCACAGGTTATATAAATAATAATGTTCCTGTTAAGAAAGAAAAAAGAAAAAGGGAAATAAAAAGATGTTAAATGGGATTCGAACCCATGTCAGCCCACAGTTTATTTGAAAGTACATGCCTTAGCCAGCTCAGCTATAGCAAACTCACGGATTTGGTATGCTCACGTTTTGTAAGTCTAGCACTAACACTGGAATCATTTTAGTTCTAGTCCACAACTTAATAGAAACACCATAAGAACGTACGTTCTGCAGGTGCAGGTGCACTGAAGTTGAATCTGCAATGTTTGCCTGTTGATGTAGAAAGATTGCTGAAATATTGCTTTTCAAAACTGTGACGTGACGTGACGTGGCTGCCATGTCCTCCGAACAGCAAGGGAAGCATATGACTAATTTAATTCTCATACCACCTATGCAAGCACGCCTGAGAATTAGGTGACCCTTCGCACAGGTCTCACTGAAGATGGCAATTGATAAAATGTACATAGTGCATTATAATGGGCAAGCAAAGAACCTCCGAACAGCCTGCACTGTGTTTTGCCTGCCTGCATCCTTGGTGCTTGTTGCATCTGCTGCTATCTTACAAAGATACAGATGAAACCCTACATTTTTAAAAGTACTTCTAAAGGGTTTACTGACCAACGTTATGAAAGGAGATGCTGAAACTGGTCACCATTGTGGTCCATACATACATTTTTGGCACCTCTTTAGGAAACTACCCATCACTGGCCATAGTTCATGTTGAGAAATGCTGGCAATTTCTTGGCAGATATTTTGTTTTAATTCTTCCAGGGTGTGCGCATTTGTCTTAGGTTACCCCAGAGATAGAAATCGCCTATTGAACCTCTGAGAAACCTTTCTCTGCTAATGGCACACCATACACCAAATTTTTCATCATGAACGGTTACTTCTTGAACAATATTAGGTTATGAGTTACAGGGCCAATGATTTTTTTGAATCAACAGTTGACACCCGTACATACGTGAATACAATTTTGCCCCTTTCTCTAGAGAATTCACGGACACGGAGTGCGATTTTGCCTTTTTTCAACAAGACTCTGCAACTGCTGATACATCCAATATTTCAATGAGAACAACTGAAGTGTATTTCAGGACAGAATCATTACTAATCTGTGGGCCCCTCAGGCCCCCAACTTAACCTCCTGCTATTTCTATCTCTGTGGTAACTTAAAGCTAAGTGTACAAGACAAATCCACACACCCTGGAAGAGTTAAAACAAAATATCCAATATTTCTCGAAGTGAACTACAGTGAGTGATAGATAGTTTCCTACAAAGGTGCCAAAAATATATGGACAACGATGGTGATCAGTTTCAGCATCTTTCCTAAGTTGGTAAGTAAAGCCATTAAAAGTAGTTTTAAAAATGTTGTATGGTTTCATCCGCACTTTTCTATGACAGCAGCAGACAGCAACGAGGATACCGACAGAACACCACGCAACCCCTTTGGAGGTTTTTTGCTCTCCCGGTATTTTGTATGATCTGGAGACTTGTCCAATTTGGACAAGTATTTTGCTACTATGAAACTCAACTTTGAGATGGTTTTAATGTGTTAAATATCATACCTAGGAAGTTGCAAAATGAGCGTAATGTTTGGCTTGTTGCTGCCTGAGCCGCAGTACGAACAGCCTGATTTCCAGTCTCGTGAGCCTCGCTGCACACTGTGAGGATCTGTATGATGATTCTTCCATTCATAGTCCAGTAATTACTGCATGCTACATTCAGTAACACCTACAACCATCATAAAACCAAATTATTACTGCAGTATTAAAAGAAAACTAGTAACCCACTGTGGCCAACAGCCCTTTACAAGATGCAATTTTTAAATCATGTAATAGTAGTAACAAAGTTGAACCTGCTTTATATGTAATCCAGTTGTACGTAATTCGTATTTATACATAAATTTCTGTAGAACTTACCAAAATTTTATTTAGAAATGTGTTCACAGAACCTTATTTATACGTAATTCGCTGTTATACATATTAAATTTCAGTGAAATACAACCGAGTTTTACGTAATTATGAGCATACAGCATATGCTATTGTAACAGAGCCTATAGGTGTATTTTCCTTGTCTCTATTGCCAAAGGTGCAAGCTGAGTAGGAGGCTTTCTGCCGCAGAAACAAAAGACAAAGATATTTGCTGATAGAGCCACGAGAATGTGTAGCAACAAACGAGAAGTAAAAATAAAATGTTTCATCATCTGGTGTTTAATGATTAACAGCAGTTTTGTCTTTCAGTTCTCAATTGCTTTTAATCAACCATGGAGAACAGAAATAGGAAATTGTTACACACTAGATCAGAAAGTAAAATTCATTCGAGATGTGGTACTTAATCCATACAGAACCAAAACCGAAATTGTTTCAGACTTAGGAATTGCTGATACCATGCTTGCACTTAATGCAAGGAAAGTGAAGCAAGCCAAATTAACTGATTTCTTTAAAGCAGGACCAAGTTCAAAATAATGCTTTCTTTGTATATATCTTCGTAAAATTTTGCACATGTAGGCTCAGTGTATTACCTTTGTTTAAAAAATATAATGTACTATCAAGTCTCATTTGTAAGTAATTCTGAGTTACAAGTAATCTTCCCTCTTCCCCTTGATATATGCATAAATAAGGTTCAACTGTATTTTCCAATGTATACACAAGTAACATCAAAATAAAGTGTGGTAACTCCATTCATGGACAAAATCCTTTTCGTACAAGTTGCCTGAATTGATCTGTGAATCCATTCCTTTTTTTTTTTTTTTTTTAATAGATTCCCTCATATTGTGAAATGCCTTTGAAATACAGCATCTGATTCAGAAAGTGCAGCACCACCTGCCACCCACCATTGAATTTTGTGTCAGCCATAAAAATGCAGACAAACAATATCAGATATTGCTTCCTTGTAACTTCTAAACAATATCTCACGTTGAATGAATACATTAATGAAATGAATCTGCTTAGTAGAAGACCTGAGATAGGGAGCTGCGTCAAGATTAGATTGCATTCAGTATGTTCAGAGGTAGCCTTAGAAGCTCATGAACATTAAACATGTCAGTGGAAATGTATAGTATTGCATAAAAACACATACAGGCACGAAGAGCAAAGCAGGGATGGTAGATTAACATGATGTATAGTTAAAAATACAAATTACACCTTGTTTTAAACTTTCACTAGGCTTTTCCTGCCACGTCTCATTATTTAGTTATATAATTAGTAATGAATGGCATCTTTTGTCACTTGTTCAATACTATAACAAATGAGAAAACACCAGTTGCTGCTAATTACACGTTATTGCTTTCCAATCAGCGTAGTGCTGACATTACACTTAGATCACTTTTGTACAAACTCAGGGCACAGAACAACTGTCGAATCGAATCACAAACAAGAACTGTCAGATTACACTCGCACTGAACTGCTACTCGGCACGATACACAGGAGCTGTCCACTGAACATTTTGTATACGTTTTCCCCCTCCAACACTTCACTACAAGCACGACTGGAATAACTTCTATTACCTACCTCTACTACTCTCCGGCCACGAGCAGGTCCCTTATACAGTTCTTTAAACAAAGGAAATGTTCTGGAAGCAGAATGATCGGGAGAGGTTGTGAGAGAACAGTCCAGACACCACACTAGTAAACAATAGCTATTGTTTCCGGAAGCTCTATTGTCCCGCTGGTGGCCAGGTCTTTCGGGCAGGTAGACGCCTCCAGCCCGTTCGTGTTGCCAGGTGGCGATCAGGCCCTGCCCAGTATTTCTTACCAGGGGCATCCAGGCTGACGGTCGACGTGAGATTTAAGTAGCTATCGAGCAGGCATCAAACATAATTAACAGTGATTTGTCACTAAAACAGCTAGAAGCTACTTAAACTACATAAGCATTAACAGGATAATTTGTCATTCAGATAATCTTGTGCAGAATAAAATAATTGAGGAAGCACCACTAGAAGATTTGCTGAAGTATTACAGCATGGGAAAGGAAATGGGAAAGCAATGGTAACGATACCAGAAAGGGTGCAGGAGACGAAGAGAAGCAAAATAAAAAATGGGGCAAATTGCTTGCGTCAAGTCATTAAAATGTGCAACTTATTGTATTTCATCAAAATCAATGCAGTGCAATGCCTGCAAAGGATACTGAGAATGTCCATCTGGGTGGCTCAGTTGGTTAGATGCTCGCCTACTGATCCCAAGGTCGCAGGTTCAAATCCGGTCCAGACTGATGGCTTTTAAGTGTGCTTAAAAACAACAGCTCCATGTCAGTAGACTTACTGGCATGTAAAAGAACTTCTGCAGGACAAAATTCTGGCACATCAGTAACGCTGATGTGATCCTAGCAATCGAGTGTCATTAAACATTTTTTTTTTGATATTGAGAACTTGTTTTATCTTTCATGATAATTGAAAAAAAATAGCAAGAAGTTTTAAGTTCTCTTTTTCTTACATTATCCCTCAGACATAGCGATAGGATCCGAATCTAATTAACTTTCTCGCTTTACTCTAACCATTCATATCTACTGAAATGAGCAATTACTTTGAGTGTATACCACAGCTCCTAGCACTTAACTCTCCAAAGTAGACTCAATGCAGCAAAGGAGGAGGATGTTGAAACAGTATTATGTACCCAAAGAAATATTTACCCGATACCTAATGGGAGCAGGGAAAGTGAAAGAAGAAAGAAGAAGAAATAATATTTAAAATCAAAACATTAACTTGACTTTGTTTATTTTATGTTATTCTTTTGTTAGTATGTTGTCAATTTATGGAGAGCATTACTTATTGTCAATTTCAACATTCCAACAATATTTATGTAATTAATAGTTTTATGTTAAGAGCTTTTATAATGTAAATCAATGTTAATTTCTTGGCATGTCCGACATAATTGTGGGATCACATAATATACACAAACATGATTAATGAAAGACGTCACAGGAAGGTATTGTCGAGCAAGACAATATCCTAATGATACTGTCTTGACAACGCAAAAAATATTTTTCTAATCTCTCTTGCAATGTAGTTTTCAAGCAGAATGGATGCCCTTTTCTCGGAAGTGTTACAAAAAACTGCAAATTGTTTAATTTAAACTACTCATCGAGTTTAAAGTAGATACATGTCTCTCAGTAACATCTTGAGAGATTATAAAGTAAATTACTTTGGACGTGTCAGAGGAATGTGAAACAGTAAGATAAATGACAAATTCATATGAAAACATTGTAATAATTCAAATAAAATAAAATGTGCAAATAAACACCACTACATTTAAACGGAATTTAATGAATGTCTGATTCTGTACTGCAACTCCAGAAAATAAAAGAATCTACACAGCTCTATGACTGATAGCTGAGGCAAGATAAAACAATGAATAAAAAACACACAAAGATAAAAATGACTGCAACAAATGGCTTGCCCAAACAGTGGCAGTAATCTCCATAAAGTCAATGTTGATGCGCTGTTATAGAAGAGGTTTGGGACTGAATGGAGATGCAAGTCATAGCTGCAGTTCATGTGGATGTCGTGGATGAAGCATCTGCATTTTGTAGCAAAAAGCAACAGGAAGTAGAATTTGACTGTTTAGAGGAAGAAATGAGCATCATTTTAATACAGGAATATAGTTGTGTTTATTAAAAGAAATGCTGACAAAAAGGTGACATGAAATTTGAAGACTGTTTCTTTCCTCCAAAATTTGCACAATGCGAAGTACATGGTGTCTAGCAAAATTTGAAAAACAAGGTGATTTCCAGGATTTTTCAAGGTGAAAAAATTCCTTTTCAAGGATACATGCAAACTTATAAACAATACTGGGAAAGAGCTAAACATGGTAAATGAAAGTAACGTAAGAAACATGGTACATACACATGGAGTTAAAATTTAGAAAGGAACTCCAGAATATATTCTCTTTAATGACACTGTTTACTGCACCCCAATTTATACATGTAGCTGAACGACAAAAGAGGGTGCACTAAATGTAGGCTACCGCAAGTCCCACTTTTTTGATATGAGAAATCAGCAATTCTGGGAAATACTGTAAATCTAAGGATTACACCAATTATTAAAAAGGTTTTATCAGAACAAAACATGGAAAGTAACCCTTCTTATGAACCATATTCTTTCTAAGGAACACAGCACTTAGGTTTTTAATCAATAAGATGTGACCGACCCAACTTTTCCTTTTCCTCAGACTTGTATAAAAATACAAACAACTGAGCTGGGGAAGAAACTGTAGTGCTACTGGCGGGTTCAGTCTTGGTGTAACTTCGAGCTTAGTTGGAAAGAGTGCAGTGGAAGACCAATGTAAGTAACGTGCAAGAGTGTCAACGATCCCACTATCGTACCTGGAGCAGCATATATCTCAAGTGCGCGATGTGACTTCAGAATCTAACATAGAAGGTTTTAGAAAAATTCAAGGAGAGTTTTTGAAAAATCAAGGTGAATTCCAGGTTTTTAAGTTGCAATTTTAAATACAGGGTGATTTCCAGGGTGCTACACACCATGAAGGTATAAAACTGCTTTTTAAGTTGAATTGTTTATTGAAATATCAAATATAAATTTTGCCCTTTCCATGATAGTATTTTTATTATAAATGATTCCAAATGCAGTATGAGCAAAACAAGTTTCATTATAAATGTATTAAACCAAAAATTTCTTTGGTGATAACAGTATCCAGGAAAGTGGCATTTTCACAAGTTAGGTATGGGAAATGTGTCAATAGTTATAACTATTTCCAGCCAGTAGCATGAATAGTGCTGTCATTGGAGAGGGGTAAAGAGAAGGAAAGATGGAGAAGCTACGAAGGCCTCGTTAAACCATCTCAATACTCTTGCATTTTACTACTCATTCTCTGTACAACCTCCCTTCAGTGTAGCCTCTGTCATTGTCACATCCAAAAGTGAAGAATATAATAGAGGAATTTCCATCTTTCTTTATTATTTTAAACTGTGATTTGCAATTTTCATTTGAATTTCAAATACGTCATTTAAAAATTCAAACTGCAATTTTTTCCTACCTCATACAGTTATATGCGAAAAGGCTTTATTAAAAACTGAGTGCTTAATTATTGTTTGGCTTTAAAACCTTACAATATTATGGACTTGAACAAGAAACTAATGAAGAACACGAAGTGCTACATGTGACATGTTGGGTGAGGAAGCGGTATAATCTGGTAAAATATTATGGGGCATGACATGAGATTACAAGTGTTAAAAGCATAAAAATACCAGCGTGATGTAATGAATTAAAGCTCCCTTACAGTGGAATTAGTATTACTTACATTAAAATACACAATGTTACAGTCTTACCTTCAACATATCAACCTGTGTATCATCAGACTGACTAAGGATTGAACCCATGGCATGTAGTAACTGGGAAGGCAGCCACAAAGAATCATCCTCTGGTTCAAAATTTGATTGGAATCTATCATCACGGACCAATTTCTGTGAATAAGAATTAAATCCTTCATAATTCAATACCACTATTGTAGATTTAACCACAGGTACAGAAGGAATAATTTGTGTTACTCAAATACAAATTATTTCTCCTTCAAGAAGATAGAATGGAATATATGGAAGAAATTTTCAGGAGCTGATCTGCAAATTTTGGAGGAGGAAGTGAAGGATGCTACAATAAGTGGAAAAAAGGCAAATCACCTAGACCAGGTGGAATTAACTTGGAAATGGCCATAAGATCATAAAATTCATGATACTTATGAATAACATATTATGCTGTGATAAACTACATAAGGATATAAAATCAGGACACAATTCCAATATTCAAAAAAGGAGACAGGAAAAACAGGAACAACTACTGAGGAATATGTTATGAACTCACTTATGAAAATTTTTGGGAAAATAATAAAAAATAAATTGGGAGATATGTTTATACCTCAAGAACAATGTGGATTTACCACAGCCAGGTCATCTTCACGCTGAGACAACGTAGAGAAATGCAATGAACAAGGAGTAAATATTGGATTGGTTTTCATAGACCTTGAAAAAGCCTATGGCTCTGTACCTAGGAAAATGCTCTGGAAGGCATTAAACATGAATAATTCTTTAATTCAAACAATACAAGAAATCTACAGCATAGCACGTCATATAAAAATTGGGACAAATGTATCAAAAAAATTTTGAACAAGCAAAGGATTACTCCAACGATGTCCCATGTCACCAACACTTTTTAAAATTTATAAAGACATCAGCCTATAAGTATGGACTAAAAAATGTAAAAGAATGGGACTAGAAAAAA
This sequence comes from Tenodera sinensis, assembly GCA_030765045.1. Lineage (NCBI taxonomy): Eukaryota > Metazoa > Arthropoda > Insecta > Mantodea > Mantidae > Tenodera > Tenodera sinensis. The sequence goes on from CM060964.1 coordinate 19,266,000, forward strand.
CAGATGGAAATATATATATACATATATTTTCCATCTGTTTATATATATACACCTCACTTGCTGTTCGCAGATGACCAGGTAATAACAGCATGAGATGGAGATGATGCTAATTATGTATGAAACCAATTATCAATAGAATATAAAAATGGGGCCTGTAGATTAACTACAATAAAACAGAGCATCTAACGAATGATTTGGACAATTTGTACCTTGCTGGGAAAAACATTAAAAAAGTTGACAATTTTAGTTATTTAGGCTCAATTAAACATGGATATCAAATTAAAAATTAGCAATGGGAAGAAAGTGATTGGAATATTAAATTCGGTTTTATGGAGTAGGAACATCATTAACAATACAAAAAGGATGATTTTCAAAACAATACTACAAGCATAGTTTTCTACAGAAAAACACATCAAGAAGTTGAATGCACTGGAGATGGAGTTCTGGAGAAGGTCAGCCCCAGAATTTCCATGAAAGACAAAATAAGGAACGCGTAAATATGACGATCAATGGAAGTGGAAGAAGATAGCTGTGTTACAATTGAAAAGAGAAACTCCAGTGTTACGGTCATGTACATAGAATGGAAGGAGGAAGAATACCAAAATTCGCACAAGAATGGGAAGTTAACAGGAACAGAAAGGATGACCTGCTATTACCTGGATACAAAATGTACACATGTCCATGGAGAGATTCGGTGCAACTGAAGTGGTACATGATAGAAATAAATGGCATTGTATTATACAAAAGCAGTGACGAGTTCTGTATGATAGTATTTAATCTAAAAGATTACTTTTGTTATGATTACATAATTGAATTATATTTGTATATTGCTCTGTTGGAGACAAACCTCTGTAATGAAGAAATTTCTCACTTAATAAAATAATTGAAATATTTTATTGAAAAATAGCAACCACCAACAACAGCAATCCAAATGAACATTACTTTGATATATATATATATAATTATGAAAGATATGTCAAGACTTGAATCTCATTGTCAGTGCACTTCTCATACTGTTTTAACAGCGCGAAATATATATATGCTTTGTATTTAACAAATTACCAACAGTTTTATATGTGGATAATACATATGTAAAATCTTGCAAAAAGTGGAATTGTCTGTGTTTGCATCATGGCTGTGAGACACATTTCACAACATTCCCTTGCAGCAAATCAACACTGCAGAGGGGATATACCTACCATCACATAATTGTACGAAACCAACAATTGTACTGTAACCTTAATTACGTTTAATTATGTAAAAACATATGCATGTAGTATTACATTTTCTGTAATGAAACATGCTGAAATAAATTGTTTTTGTTAAAAAAAGCTGCAGAGGGGATGATGCAATTATTACGCAACCAAGCAGTTAGTGTACCCAAGACAATATTTCAATATAAGTTGTTTATTGTTCACATGTGCTGCTATATAGTGTTTCATATTAGGAAAACTAATGATCATGATCGAAGCTGCTACTATCCCAGCTATATAAGGTGAGGCAACGAAAAGGTGAGAAACCCAGAAAACTGTAAGTGACAGAAAAGCTATATCTTCACAGATGTAGGTGCAGATGTTTTTTGTTAATGTAGTTCAAGCAATTATTCTGCTACATGTTGGTGTGACATTTGAAGCAGGATTCACCAATCGTTGATACGATTTTGAAGTCGAATTAGTTCTTTGGAGGTCACACCTTGATAATAGTTTGAAGCAAGAATGCTTCATGACAACTAATACCTCAAAGTCCCTTTTATTCAGTCCTTTGCCGCCAATAAAGCTATGAGATTTCTTTCTCTGGGTATGCAAGGGCTTGGCTTAGAAAGGAGGACACTAATTCTGATAACGTCTTTTAATAAAAGTTTCTTTTCATTATTTGCACTGAGATGTTGCCAACCAGTGTACAACAATTATAAAACAGTTCACCAGCCAAACAAAACCGTGCTCACATTTACACATCTGAAATATGCTTTACTATGATAACTTTGAGTGTCTGTTGGTTTCCACACACTCAGACGCTCCAAAGAATTATGATCTGTTCACTTCAACAGATAAGCCAAGAGTGTCCGCTTTTGCTCTGAACTAAAGCAATGCTACCAAAATTGTTGAAACTATTTAGCTTCTTAAACTCGCAAGGCTACCCTCTTTTTGCATTTGTTTTATCTATTCATTTTTTATTGAAATAATTACTAATTATTTTTAAATTCTTATTAAATGATTAACTTTGTGTCTAACTTCAGTATCACAATGCAAGTGGAAAACATGGCTCTCACGTTTTACAAGATTCATATTGCTCCCTCATTCTCTTCACACTCTAAAAACTTTCTCAAGGTTGAAATGCATTACCTGTGATTGCATCTTACAAAGATGTCATATTCAAAATGTGATGCAGTGTACAGTAGTATATTTCATTAGTGAAATGAAGTTAATTAATATGTGATTGAAATTTCAGTACAAGGAGTCCTGGATGGAATGCTATCTAAAAATGGTGAAGGAAGATACATTTTTAAGCATTCCTGGACCTGTTTTGAGTTATCCGTGAAAATTTTGACCTTCATTGCCTCAGATAACCAAGTATTCTGTGTCACATTTAATACAACAGCAGTTTAAGGATAATCCGTAATATCAAATCAAAATTACTTTTGTTGTATTTATTATGAAGCAATAAATAATTTCAGTTTAAATCAATTATGCATAATAATAATTGCAATACAAGCAAAATATCCCATTCATAATATTGTTATTAACATTGATGAATACATTTCATAAAATATGAAAATATAAAATTAAATTTGAATATTACTGTCCACAATCGCTAAATGTGGCAATTACCTACTAGCATTAAAATATGCAAAAAATATTAATTATACCTTTTATGTCAATAATTTCAGTAGAGAGGTGGATTCAGGACAGAAAAATTCAATGCCATTGCCGGGATTTGAACCACAGAACTTCCGCTTCCTTGTGCAGCTGCTCTAACCACTGAGCTACCATGGCAACTTGCCAGAATGACATTAAATTCCCCAGCCAACTTGTCCTACTGGCAAGTTACCATGGTAGCTCAGTGGTTAGAGCAGCCACGTGCAGGGTTGCCAGATCTGATTTTGCAGGAGATCTGCTTTTTAGCAAATCTACTGCTAAAAAGTGAACGCACTTCAGTCTCCTGCTTTCTATGTATTCTCCATTTTTAAACACTATTGTCCTTAACATCATACAACTCACTCTTCCAAAAAAGATTTTCATGCAAAACATTCCCCCATGTATAAAAACAAAAGATTAATATAATCACCTGTATAATTAAACAGTATACTACATCTGTTGTTACTGCATTGCGAACTATCCTTGACTGCTACATTAAACCTGAACATTTGAATTCCACTGAAATAGATAAAGTTGAATACAGGGATCCAACAGTATTTCTTTCTGTGTAAAAAATGTATTTTGGTGCCAAAGTTCAAATATCTCTGACAAATATGTACAAGTTTTCAAATTACACTGTGTTGGTTTTTATGTTGAGTCAGTTCACGACATACATCGTTTTTCAATAAGTGATCCTCTTCTTACAAAGCTGGAAGTGTTAGAACTAGTTAAAATTCAAACAGTTCAGTCAACTGCACCACTTGCTTCTCGGTTTGCTAATTTGGTGAAAGCAGAAGAAATCCAACAGATACAGAATGGAGACTATTGGGCAATACTGATATTGCATGTGGCACTAACTCTACAGTGCAAGAATTTTGGAACAGCAGCAATAGTAGTAGTAGTAGTAACAATATTAATAATAATAATAATAATAATAATAATAATAATAATAGTAATAATAATAACAACAATAATAATAGTAATAATAATAATAGTAATAGTAATAATAATAATAATAATAATAATAATAATAATAATAATAATAATAATAATAATAATAACAACAGTTAAAAATATTACACAAAGAAAAATTGTCTGTTAAATGTTTCAATGTTTTCTCCTGCCTTTTTTGAAATCAAATCATCTACTTTTACTTTGGCAGACATGGCTACATTGGCCACGCGTGAAGCTGAAGATCCATGGTTCAAATCCTGGCTGTGGGATTAAATTTTTCAGTCCTGATTCTACCTCTCAAACTATGCCCACACACAGCATGCGTTTAAAAACCATCGCTCAGTTGGTTAACCCATGTGGTGGCGGGGTGTAAAGAATAGCCCCAAAGTAGACCATGCCTGTCGTAAAAGGCGATTAAAATGGTCACCCGGTGCCCAGGGGTATAACTGGGCCACACACTCCGAGGGGACATAAATATGGGACCTGGTCCTCCAGGTTGGGGGTTGGGCGTAGGGTTAATTCCCCTACCTCGTAAAAAGAACTCTGTTACACATACCTTAACACAGCCTCGGACTAACTCAGGCAATCTGGAGACAAACTGGTGAGGAAAATGGCTAATGAGACAGAAAATAGATTTGGTAATGGTGACTTGGAATGTAAGGACACTGAAGAAACCTGGCAAGTTGAAAGAATTAAGGAATGAAATAGAAAAATATGGAGTGAAGCTTACGGCACTACAAGAAGTTAGATGGAAAGGACAAGGAATGTTAGCCTCTGAGAATCATATACTAATGTATAGCAGTAGTAATGGAACGGGATTCCTGATACAGAAGTCTTTGAAGCAAAATATATTAAACTTCACAGCAATTAATGACAGGATGTGCTCATTGAGACTGCGGGCCAAGTTCATTAACGTTACAGTGTTCTGTGTATATGCACCTACAGAACAGACAGAAGAGGTAAAGGATTAATTTTACACAAAATTAGAAGAAAAAATTAATAAAGTTCAAAGGCATGATGTTAAAATAATCATTGGAGAACTAAATGCCAAAATTGGTAGACACATAATAGGAAAAGAAAGCTTACATGAGGCCAGCAATAATGGGCTGAGATTGATAGACTTTGCCAGTGGGAAGGAAATGATAAGTTAAAAGTACTTGGCACCCACGGAAAAATATAAAGAAAGAGACGTGGATATCACCAAGAACCAGATAGACCATGTTCTAATAGACAGGAGACATGCATCAGACGTTATGGATGTAAGAAGCTGCAGAGATGCCGAAGGCGATTCGGACCGTTACCTTGTTAGGATCAAGTACAGACAAAAAATAGATGGGGCAAGAACGGGAAAGAAAAGAAGTAATGACAAGCATAATGTGGAGCGGTTAAAAATTGAACTAAGAGAGAAATACAGAAGATGACCGAAACGTTGGTAAGCAAAAGAGAACAGTGAAAGAAGAAATACAAACAAAATGGGAGATATTAAAAACAAATGTTAAGGAAGATGCAGATGAAATCTTGGGGAATAAAGAATGGTTTGATTGGGAGTGTTTGGCATTAATTCAAGAAAGAAATGAGGCCAGGAAAAAGATGCTCCAAAGAAGAACAAGATTAACAATGGAGGAGTACAGAGAAAAACGAAGAAATGCAGATCGGAAATGTAGATTGAAGAAAATACTTTTTGAGAGAGAGAGAATTGAATGAAATGAAAGATAGAAATGAAGTACAAAAGTTCTACGAGAGAACAAGAGGTCTTAAAAGAGGATTCCAGCCAAGGGCGGTTTTCTTTAAGGATAAGGATGGGAACCTTATCAGGGAAAGAAACAAAATGTTGGAAACGTGGCAGGAGCATTTCTATGAGTTACTCAATAGAAATGAAGAGGTTGATAGTAAAGAAAGAAACAGGAACGAGGAAAGGGAAGAACAGGAACAAGGCGAGGAAGTAGAACAACCTGACATAGTAGAAATTAGTAAGGTGAAGTATTAAAGAACAATAAAGCTGCAGGAGAAGACGGAATAGAATCAGAATTACTGAAATACGGAGAATTGGAGAAGACTGTTTATGAATTAATTAAATATGGACAAAGGAAGAAATGTCTAATGGCTGGACAATGGGAATAATCTGTCCAATACATAAAAAGGGAGACAAGGCAGAGTGTGAAAATTACAGTGGGATTATACTGCTAGATGGAACTTACAAGGTGTTTGGCAAGATACTTGCCACATGACTGGAGCAATGATTGGAAGGGATACTTTGGGATTACCAAGCAGGATTTAGGAAACAATGCTCTACATTAGACCAGATATTTATATTGCGACAAATACTGGGTAAGTTCTATGAGTATGACAGACAGCTTCATCAGCTGTATGTAGATTTCAAACAGATGTACAATAGCCTGGACAGAGCTAAAATTTATCACATAATGAGAGAGTTTGGAATCCCACTGAAACTGGCGAGATTGACAAAAATGACTGGAATTGACAAGATGTAGAGTAAGAATGGAACAAGATTTATCATGTATGTTTATTGTAGAGAAGGGGTTGAGACAAGATGTGCTATGCACACTACTGTTTAGTTTAGCACTGGAGAAAGTAATCCGAGAATTACCCACAAATCTTGGAGGAACCATGCTTTACAGATCAGTGCAAATAGTGGCAAATGCTGACGATGTGACAATCCTCACAAGGAATATAAGAGCTCTTGAGGAAAGTTATGAAGTGTTTGAAGAAAAAGCACAGGATCTAGGATTGGTAGTGAACATTAGTAAAACCAAATACATGAAGATGGGAGATGATGGGGGTGTAAGAAGAGAACTTACAGTTAAATTACATGAGAAGGAATATCAAAGAGTTGAAGCATTTAAATACTTGGAATCTATAACAGTAGATAATAAAACATTAGTGGCAATTCAGGAAAGGTTAGCCTGTGGTAACATGTTTTTACGCCTTGCAGAATATGTTTAAATCAAGGAACGTTAGTAGGAATACTAAAATTAAAATATGTATAACTGTACTGGGACCAATAATAATGTATGGATCAGAAAGTTGGGTGTTGACAACCAGAGAAGAACAGTGGTTATTGCGGTGAGAAAGGAAGATTTTGAGAAAGAGATTCGGAGTGATAAGGGACTTGGATGGATGGAGAATGCAGACTAACTTGGAGTTACAGTGCCTATTTGCACAACCAGATATACTAGTGAAAATTAAACAAGGAACAATAAGGTGAATTGGCCATGTGCAGAGAATGCCAGAAACTAGTGTAGTTAAGAAGATATTCATAGGAAAGCTTGATGGAAGAAGGAAAAGAGGAAGACCCAGGAATAGATGGGTAGACGATTTGGAAGATGACTCGAGAAAGTTGGGGGTCAAAGGCTGGAGAAGAAAAGCAGAGGACCGAATAGAATGGAAGAAAGTGGTATGGAGGCCTAGGGGCTACATGGCCTGTAGTGCAGACTATCATCACTAAGTTGGTTGGCACAAAATAATTATTTCAGTAGATTCTAAACCTAACTTACTATTCTATAATTCTTATAGAATTATAATTCTATAATTCTTACTATTCTATTGGGGTAGTAAGGGGTAGTGATGCGCCTCCTATAGCCTCTCCTACCCAATTCCCATCCTCATCCTGCCCGTGGTGCACCCTGCTTTTAACAGATGAGGCTCTGGGGACCGAATCACAGCGGTATAACTGTTTCATCTAAAATGGAGGAAATGTCATTTACATATGTGCTGGCCTATCACAGCACAACAGCGTCCCTCAGAGGCACATGAGGGGAAGGTCGGTGGATCTAAATATCATCTATTTAGTCCTCCCGGCTAGGTCCGATGGACCCGTTGACCAACGATAGGTGTGGTCCCCCTTGCAAAATGGGGGTTTAAGTCGGGTGATGTAACTGCCACATTGTAAAACTGGTGCCCGTTAAGAAAACAGTTACATGAAAGCCACATACATGAATATGAGTCCTAAAGATAAACATTCCAGAGTTAAAACTGTCCCCCAATCGGATCTCCGGGTGGGGACATCTTTAGGCAAATTTCATCACAACAATTCCAATACTTTAAGAATTCTACAATGGAATGCAGGAGGCATGTCCCAGCCTAAAAAACAAGAGCTAATGAATATTAAAAGACCAAGATATAGATGTCTTCACAGTACAAGAAGCCAATATATCACAAGAACAGGAAATATACTTTGAAATGGATCAGTACACTACACATATACTTCCAAAGGCTCGTCAAATAGCAAGTGGTATTCTTACAGGAATTAAAAGAAATATGAAAGCTATTATCCAAATCAAAAAAACAATGGAAGAACAAGATAAATAAGAAATAGTTAAAATTGAAGTATGGAAAAGTAACTACCACTATAGAATTTACAGTATCTACAATCCTCCAGACAATACACTAGATCTAAATTCTATTCCCATAGAACCCAAAAGTATTTTAATAGGTGATTTTAATGCACACTCCCCTAGGTGGGGCTACAGAGATATAAATTCAGCAGGAAGAGTCATAGAAGACCTATTAAACTCGTCAACAATGGAATTAATATTTAATCCAAATGATCCACCCACTTACCTTCATTATAATGGTTCGGGTACAAATCCTGACCTTCTGATGGTGTCATCTGACATAATTGACAATACAAAAAGAGAAATAATAGAAGACCCAGGTTCAGGCCACAGAATCACCATAAACTCCATAAGAGGTCTAATAAATAAAAGTAACAAACCAAAAGTTAAAACTTCTTGGAATTTTAAAAAAGCAGATTGGTCCAGTTTCCAAAATGAGATAGAAGGGAAGTGTAATATACTGTTAGAATCAGAGTTCAAGTCAACAGATGAAATGAATAAAAAAATTTGTGAAATATTATTGACAGCAGCCAAAACACATATCCCCAAAGGAAAGTTAAAGAAATATAGCTACTTTTGGTCTCCATCTTTATCTAAGTTAAAACACGAAAGAAATATAGCAAGAGTCAAAGCCGAAAGAACCAAGTGTCCAGAAGATGTACAAAACTGGAGAAGAAAAGCAGCCATTTTTAAGAAAGAATTAATTACAGCAAAAAGGGCCAGTTTCACAAATTTTGTAGAACATATGGACTATAGGAAAGATGGAAATAAAATATACAAATTCCTTAATAAAACAAAATTATCAAAAAATACAACTGAACCATTAAAATATAATAACAAAAGCTTAACTACAGATAGGGAAATAGCAGAATCCCTTAACAAGTTTTATGCTCAGTCACAAAGAATACCCCAAGCGTATAAAAAACAGGATAAGGCTATCCAAAAAACTATCAGAGAAACTAGTAAGCCAAAAGGTATACGAAATGATATTTTTATTCAGGATTTTAATGAAACAGAACTGGATTTAGCAATAGAACAATTACAGAACAAAAAATCTCCTGGACCTGACAAGATCCACCCAGAGTTTATTAAACACCTTGGCAGGAAAGGAAAAGAAATCCTACTTAAACTGTATAACACGTGTTGGAGAATGACTGTACCTTCCGACTGGAAAAAAGCCATTATCCCGATTTTAAAGAAAAACAAACCCTCAAACAATATTAATAGTTTCAGACCAATATCTTTGACCAGTGTTATTGCAAAAGTGATGGAAAGAATGGTGGCATCTAGACTTAACTGGTTTCTAGAATATTACAACTTAATTAATAGTTCACAGACCGGCTTCAGACAGAATCATAGTACAAGTGAAAATGTACTCCTACTAAGCCAAGACATCAAGGAAGCTTTCAATAGAAAGGAGGATACCTTGGCAGTATTCATTGATTTTAAATCAGCATATGACTCAGTCTGGAGAAATAAATTAGTTGATAAGTTGCAATCAATAGGTGTGAAAAGTAACATGCTTAAGTGGATAACTCAGTTTATTTCACAAAGATTTTGTGCCACAAAATATAATACATACATTTCCAAATATAAACAAACACACCGAGGACTTGCACAAGGTGCAGTTCTGAGCACAACACTCTTTAACATATATATAAATGACCTTCCATCAATAATAAAAACTTTAGAAACCAAAATTGCTTTATTTGCTGACGATGTAGTCATTTGGACTTCAGGCTCTTCAAAAAAACCTGAATTAAAGACAGAATAGAAACAGCCCTAAACAAAGTACATGAATGGAGCTCCAAAAACCTCATGACTATCAATGTGGAAAAAACAAATTATGAATTATTTACACTAAAATACAAACCAGTTAATGTTAGCATAAATTATAATGGTAAACCACTCAAAGCAGTTGATGATGCCAAATACTTAGGCATCACTTTCGACAGAAAGCTAAGTTGGAAAAAACATATAACAAACATCTCAGAAAAGGTTGAAAAGAAATTGCAAATCCTGAAAAGGTTAGCTGGTGCTAAATGGGGCTGCTCAAGGAGAGTCCTTAACACAACATACAAAATGTATATTAAACCAAACTTCTTGTACTGTTCTGAAGCTTTAATAACAGCAGCAAATGCTAACATCAATAAACTTGAACAAATACAAAATCAGGCTCTTCGCCTAATCACTGGAGCAGTTAAATCCACACCTATTGATGCCATGCTTGCCTTAACACGGACCCCATCAATAACAACAAAAATAGAAGAACAAGCATTGCTCCAACACGAGAAAATGTTACGACTGCCAAACTCTAAATGGAAAGAAGAGAACCTCCCCCATTCAATCCTTAAAACTCATAGTACTTTCCTAGAAAAGGTAACACAGATTAAATCCAAATTGAACATTCCTAACACCAGAGAAAATCTACTTATAAGAGAAAATCCATTGGAATTATTGCAACCTACCTTCAATTTGGAATTAATAGAGGAAATAAGTAAATCAGACACACCAAAAGAAATACAAAAACTTCTAGCTCTGGAAACAATCAATACTAGGTATCCCACAGAAGAATGGCTGCACATATATACTGATGGATCCTCGAAGGAAAACCTTACTGGAGCTGGAGTTACGTGTTCACATTTTTCCTTTTATCATTCTGTTGGCAGAGACACAACAAATTATGATGGAGAAATAGAGGCTATATACATTGCTCTCCGACAATTATTAAATCTTCCCTTAAATAAATTTAACAAGGCAGTAATTCTTTCAGATTCTAAAGCTGCAATTCAGGGAATATGTTCAAATACTACAAAGAAGTCAACAAAAATTAGAGAATGCTACAAAATGTTAACACAACTCCAAAAAGTTAATAAGACTGTTCATCTCCAATGGATTCCAGCACACTGTGGAATCATGGGGAACGAAGCTGCAGACTCACTTGCAAAGAAAGGCACAACAATAAAACAAAATTCTAAATTCAATTTCTCATATTCCTCAATAAAACGCTTGATCATAAAAATTTTTTGTCATTCATATCTACAAGAAATAGAAACAAATGCCAAAGATAAAAAATGGATTACACTACTTTCCAATCCAGATATAATCCCCCAGAGACCAAGGAAAACAGCTGTTGCAGCCTTCCGACTATTGACAAATCATGACTGCTTGGCAAGTCATCTCTACAGAATAGGTATCTCAGCCTCACCAATATGTGTCCTGTGTAACGATCCAGCAGAAATGAACGAAGACCACTTGAAGACCTGTGAAGCATTAAGATCAGAAGAAACTACAGTTCAAAAGTATTGGAAAGCACGAATGCTAATGGCTTCATTGCCAGATGCAAGGCACTAGAAAACAACAACAACAACATAATTGGTAAAATTCAAATGCAGACATTTTCAAATTTTAAATGAACATTTCTAGAAAACAATACCTATTCTCGGAATTATCTAATGCACTGCAAAACCATTTATATGCAACTTGCACTGATGTTAGTTCATCATCTAAACAGTATATTATAAATGTAAGTTTTTTCATTTCCTGAAAATCCATTGAAAGCAGAAATGTAGGGGTTTGCATCTAACTGCCTCATGGGTAAACTCTATTCTAATCAAGCATAATGTACAACTTTAGTCTCTGTGGTGAGTTGTATTGGTTTGTAAGTGCCTACTCATAGACGCAGAAGTTTCCTACCTTATTGGTCATCTATGTACACGTATTGCCTGAAGTTCATAATTCTGATTTGATACGCATTGCCAACTACACAATTCCAATGTCCTGCAATATGCTACTACTGCTGGGTACTTTCATTTCTCATGCGTTGGCACCCTGCGTTACATAGTCCCTAAGTCCATATTCAGCAACTTGACCGGCAACCCTCCTTAGTAACTGATGGAAAGTGTGTGACAAGCAATTTTGCAGAATGGCACTGCACAATTTGAGAACTCTAGTCAACTCCTCCAAATGTCTCACTCATTGCTGCATAAAATCATCACACTGTGGCTTACTTTACAGAAAGTGGATGCAAGATGAGTGCCAAAGCAGCTGACAGATGAACACCAGCAAATGCCTGGCTGCAGCATAAACATTCCTCCAGCGGTACAAAGAGAAAGACAACTTTCTTGACAACATTGTCACTGGTGTCACAAGCCACACCAGAAACAAAATTGTAATCTACGCATTGGTAGTATAGTGGCTCACCAGTGAAGACAAAGTCAAGCACACAATGTCAGAAAAATATGTTCACTGTCTTCTGGGATCAATGTGGTGCTTCCTGTGCAAGTTTTTACCAAGAGGGGAGACAGTAAATGCTGATCAGTATTGTCAGACATTGTGAAATCTGAGAATGGCTTTCCAGAACAACAGACATGGACTGCTCACAAGAGGCATCTGTTTTTGCAAAATCCCAACAGCCCACATCACATATGAGAGGTAGTCAAAGTTTTAATTATCACCTCGAAAAAATAAAGTTAGGTAAATAATTTTTGTCAATTTGTAGGTACATGTCAGAAGTCCCGGTATACATTTAAATCCCAGCGCTATATGACCAAAGCATGCCGCTGCAGGACCTAAAACAAAATGCCACAGCCCATTGATAAAGTGGAATATTGTGCGGTAGCTTGTTTCCTGTGATTGAAGGGGAACAATATTACAACAGTCCATGGTGAGTTGTCGAAGTGTGCGACAACAATGCATCATATGACACATTGATCAGGTGGCGCAGGCGCTTTCAGTGTGGTCAAACAAATCTGGATGACAAAGAATGAAGCAGCAGACCCAACCATCATTGGGCAAGGCTATGAGTGTTTTTTGGGACACCCAAGGTGTGGTGCTGACAGATTACGCTCAGAAGGGGCAAATCATCACAGGAGCATACTACCAAAATCTCCTGACAAGTTTATGGGATGCTATAAGGACAAAGCATTGCAGGAAGCTGTCCAAGGGGGTGCTTCTGCTTCACAACAATGCCCCAGCTCATTCTACAAAGGACACAGTAACACATGCTGTTTCTTTAGGCTATCAAATTTTGCCTCACCCCGTTTTTCCCTGGTATGGCACCCAGTGACTTCTTCCTCTTTCCTCGGATGAAGAAACCATTGCGTGGCAGGCATTTTCAGAATGACGAAGTGATATATGAAGGGAATGTTTCCTGAACAGCCAAAATGCTGACTTCTACAACCAAGTGCTCCGTCAAGTAACCCATCATTAGGAAAAATGTGTCATGTTGAAGGGTGAATATGTAGAGAAGGACTAATACCATCACTAGGGCTAGGAAGTTCATACATTTGCATGTTTTTTCATAGGGGTTAAAAATGTATGCTTTTACATTATGTAACCAGAGGTTACTCCCTGGTCAGACAGGTTACCCTGAATCTCTTCATCCGGCATACCGTCCAACAAGTGGGTGGTAATGACGTCTTTGGAAGAGTTGAGGCTCCGGTGCTTCTCAACATGGATGGGATATCCGTGGAGTAGTTTTGCCTTCAGCAACTTGTCAAACTGGGTGGACGTTTAAGTTTCGACAAGTAGTGAAACTGATCTAATACGGGTACATGACTTTACTGGACTGGCTATTTTATTTAGACCTAATTGGATAACAAACAGGTTGACCTTCAAAAAAGACTGTCCCACTTCCGTCCTACTGATTACTAGGTAACGAGCTGTGGATGCTACGTATACCTCTTTTTCATCGTTAACCTGCTGTTTTCTTTTAATGTTTTGGTGTGCCATAGAAAAAGGCTATAAATTTCAACCCAACCCATCACACGAGCCCAACAAGGGGTCATCCCACTGGGATGACAGGGCTACACAGGGGATATAGTGGGCTCGCTGTTCCACTCACCCTGGAGTTTGGTGCATTACCTAGTCCTGGCCGATTGACTAGGGGTGGGTTAGCTCCTAGCCTCCCGTTTAGGTGAGGCAGAAACCAAAGCAGTGTATTGGAAATGCGCACCCTCCCCGAATTCAGAAAGAAACTGGACCGAACTCAGATACGCATCCCTCAACCACCAGGATAAACCTTTCCACCAACACAGGTCTCCACGCACGGCCTACACATGGGTGGGCGTTTTGACTGACTCCCTCACCATGAAGAGGAGCCCACATCGAGGGAGTCAGTTGGCTCAGGGCCCTGGATGCGCCAAACCCGTACCTACCGTAGTAGGTTCCCTGGGGGGATGGTGATAAGAAGAACAATAATAATAACAACAACTTGATCCAGAGGAACCAATTTTACAAAATACATTCAGTATTGGACACATCAAAACAAATGGTGACCCAAAGGACTTCAAATCAGCTGTGCTGTGATTTGCCTGTACACACATCCTCGGCATTCATTGCCAACTGCCGCTGTCATAGAACAGTGCAGATGAAACTATCCATTTTTAAAACTACTTTTAAAGGCTTTACTTACCAATGTTATTAAAGCAGATGCTGAAACTGGCCACCATTGTTGTCCATACATTTTTGGCATCTCTTTAGGAAACTATCCATCATTTACCATAGTTCATGTTGAGAAATGCTATCAATTTCCTGGTGGACATTTTGTTTTAATTCTTCCAGGGTGTGTGGGTTTGTCTTGTACACTTTATACTTTAAGTTACCCCAGAGATAAAAATTGCAGATCACCTGGAAATCTTTGTGAAAATCGCACTTTCACTTGTCAAACTAACTGCAAATCATAAATAAGTACACGCTGTGCAGTAGAAAACAAATGCTGAGCCATAATACACTTTGTGACTAAGTACAGGACAAAATAATAAAGCACACTGGTAATAACTCAATCACACATATTCACATCAGCTCAATACTGCTTGTGCACAGCAGCTGCATTATGTTTCCACATGTGTAGTGGAAAAACATGGTGCAGTGGTTCAGATGTTTTTGGGTTTCTCTGTATAAATAAACTGGCATACATTTCCAGTCAGGCTAGGGAGTCTATTTTTCCAACCTCTCCATTTCTCTATAAAATCTTAACCCCTAACATGCTGACCTGTCATGGCATGTAATACGTCCTCTGATTGGTAATCAGAGGATATGGTCGGTGAAGTTATTTTGATAACTCTCCTGGTCAGGTCGGTGAGACCCGTAAACCAACGACAGGTGTGGTCCTCCAGACATTCTGGGGGTTGTGAGAGAGCGATGTAACCGCCAAAACATAAAAATATGGTGCTCTCTAAAAAGCGGTTACTATTACTGCTAAGTCTCTTCAATATTTATGAAATACAGAATTGGGATATATTCTTCACCACTCTGTCCTCTATGTGATGTGCAAGAGGAAATGGATCGAGACCACCTTCAAATATGCCCGGCCACTTCTAGTGCCCCATCCATCAGTGAAAAATATTGGAGAGCAAGCGGATTAATGACTTCATTGTCAGAAATCCAGCATTAGCGAACAACAACATTATGTGAACGAATTATGGAGTTTTCAGTTATTTGGACATGATTTTATGGTGCATATAACCGCATATTTTCTTGATTTTTGATAAATGCATATTATTTCAATATTATAGCCCCTATATTGCATATTTTAATGATTTTATGGTTTATTATTGTTTTCCATCTGGATAGTATTTTTCATATTGGTAATATTGCACATGATGATACAACTCACGAAGATTTCAATATTATAGCCCCTATAGTGCATATTTTAATTATTTTATGGTTTCTTATTATTTTTTCCATCTGTATATTATTTTTCACATTGGTAGTATTGCACATGATGATGCAACTCGCGAGGTGGTGAGAACTAATGCTGAGTCATGTTGTCATGCAGTGAATCCCGTTTCCATCCTTTCATTATATGTAAGTTCGTAGAAAATAATCAGTGTGTTGTCTGAGAGGTTTATAGTAGCAAAGATAAAGTGCAGGTCAACACTTTGAGCAGCACGATTATAGCAACGCTTGCCTGCCCACCAGTAGTGGTCTTCAAACGTAACAGTGTTGTGAACTGGTTCCCACCAAATTAAATTAGGCGTATAAAATGTTAAAAAGCTCTTCAAATTTCGAAAATAAAACCAAATTCGAGTGCTAGATTAATTAATTTACAGAACAAGTTTTGGGGTGATTTAGTATCTACAGATAATAGGGCACTGTTTTGTGGAGCGTGTGAGAAAAATGTGGGGAGTGAGAAAAGATTTCAAATAGTTCAGCACATAAACACAGCAAAACATAAGGAGAATTTAGTCAGAAAACTCGCAAACAAAGACCTGTTCAAAAACAGCTAGTAGTGTGTTCAGGAAGTAGGGTTACTGAATTTTCCTGTAACTTGTGTCAAGCATTTTTAGCTGCTGATATTCCCTTGTTCAAAATTAATAATCCGACATTTAAAAACTTTATTGCCAAGTACACTCGACAACATGTGCCTGAAGAAAGTACACTGCGTAAGACTTATGTAGGACATTGGTACAATAACGTATTGTCAAATATACGAAATGAATTAGTGGATCAGTTTGTGTGGTTGTCTGTTGGTGAAACCCCTGATTCTGAGTGCCGTACTATTGCTAATATAATCGTAGGTGCTTTAAATAATGAACAAAAAGTCTATACCTTATCTTCTTAATGTGTACAAATTGTCAGCCACTGACAATGTAACTGTGACCCAGTTTGTGAGGGACTCTGAAATTACTATAGCAATGTGGAATCGACCGGTTACTCTAATTTTTGTTACTGATGCAGGTCCTTCTATGGTAAAATAAGGACAAACTCTGAAAGGTATTTTTCCTAACTTAATTCAGATAACTTGTTTGGCACACACTCTTCATCACATTTCTGAGACAATATGTGATTCCTTCCCATTGGTAGACAGATTTGTGTCCAGTACAAAGAGAACTTTGTTAAATCTCCTAAAAGAGTTAAGTTCTTTAGATCAACAGCACCTAATATACGATTTCCTCCTGCACCAGTGTTAACTTGATGGGGAACATGGGTCGATGCAGTTTTATATTATACTGAGCACATAGAAATATTCGAAGAGGTTGTTAATTCATTGGACTCAAAAGATGCTTCATCAATAGAAACTCTGCAAAATATTCTATCAGGCACTGGGTTAAAAGAGGATCTTAGCTTCATATCTGCCCATTTTTCTTTCTTACAAACAGCCATAACGGCATTGGAAGCTGTAGTATCTTTGCATGAATTACTTACTGTCTTTGAAAAAACAATATGTGATCTAAGTTTGGTTCCTGGTAGCATAGGACAACAAGTGAAAGAGAAAGTGAATTATGTAATTTCAAAAAATTCTGGTTATAAACAGATGTGCGATATTCGAGACATCCTCGAAAGAAAACCATCTGTCACACCAAGAGACTTGACTCTCTCTGTGAAGCAGTTAACATTTAAATATGCCCCGATAACATCTTGTGATGTGGAGAGAAGTTTTTCACGTTACAAAAGTGTTTTGCGAGACAACAGACGATGTTTTGCAGTTGAAATTTGTGCAAAGTGTTGGTTGTGAACTGCAATTTAGCAGTTAATACTAACAGCGGGACCACTTCTGCTTCAACCTCTATGGAATAAGGTAACTTTATTTATTATTTATACTAACTTCTCTTGTCTACTGCAAATGGACATCAATCGTTTTAATTAAATAGTGCATATTTCTTGGCATATTTTCAAGTTTTAGGAGCATATTTCAGTGTTTTTTAGCGCATGAACTTCCGAGCTTTAACCATCACCAAGTTTCATGGTCACAGCTTCATTTTGTCGAGGTGATAATTAAAACCCTCGTAGAATCTACTGGTCCAGTTTGGAAGGGAAATCTTCTACCATCCATCCTACAGCTCTAACCTTGTACCAAGTGACTTTAACCTCTTCCATTTCATGAAGTACTTTCTGGCAAGAAAACATTTCTGCAATGATAAGGTAGTGATGACATGGCACCAGATGTTGGCATAGATGACACCTATTACATCGGTGTTAATGTGTCCAATAGTTGTGCACCAGTATGATTAATGCCTCAATAACATGGTGCCTGGAGGAAGCATAACAAAGATTTCTTACTTATTGATGCTTTTATTCTGTTGGCTATCAGAACTTACTTTCTGGATGAATCTTATAATTAATACATTCAACTGGCTCCACTTGTCCCAAAACCAACTGCCCTGCAATTGTTTGTGGAATCCTTTAAGACAGGGTACATAGAACAAATTTGCAAATATTTGAGAACCACAAAACAGCAATCCTTTCACACAAGAGTTGTAACATGTAAATGAAAACCTATTAAGATGTTATGCACCTATCTCAATGTATATACAAAACCCTTGCAACATTATCTTTGAAAAGAACAAGCAATGTATAGACAAATTCATGCTCATCAGTGTACAAAATAATGAAAATAGTACATTGTAATAGTCTTCTTTGCTTTACCACTGGTAATATGGGCAGTTAAGTGATGGCAGGCTAGGGCTGTTTGCCCCGAAAAAGCCAGCCTGGTTCAACTGATTGGCACTGTCTTCATTCACAACTTACAAGTAGCGTTTATTTCACATGATCAGGTTACCAGCTGAACACATAACCCACTATCTACAAAATAATATTCAATCTCAAAATTCCTTCTATTAGATATTTGCCACATAAGGCGTGAGTGAGTGAGTGAGTGAGTAGGGTTTAAGGACCTATTGACAACTAGGCCACTTGGGCTTGAAAGATAAAAACAGGACTATTTAAACAAATGTTTAAACAAACTATTATCTTCCTTTCATAGAAGTTTGAAAACAGTATTGTTGTAATTTAATTTTCTGTTTGAATATTCATACCAATAGGTTTGTCTGATTCCTAATTCTGAGTATTTCAATGTTTTTCTGTAACAAAACATCAAAACAAAAGCTAAAACTTACTAGGATCATACTGAAAGTCATGGGTTATGCATTGTTAAAATTCAAACTCAATGCATAAAAAATGACTGCAAGATCACAACCTACAGATTTTACACCACATGTTGGCATATTATGACAGTCTATCACATGACTACAGGCACTTCTTTCTCTTTTTTTCTTTACCTGATTACCCTCCCCTTATGTAGGACTTACAAGCCAGTGCCTAGGGTCAGAGGAACCTATGGACTGGACAGAGTGAACATCTGGAAGCGGGTGGTCAGTCCAGCACCAGGTGAGTGAAGAAGAGGATATGAAATGCTGGTAAAATCGATGATTAGAAAGGTGATAATGGAGCAATTGGTGGAATGAGTAGCGGGGTAAACCAGAGAAAATCCGCCCAGATGCTGTTTCGTCCATCACAAATACCACATGGGGGTCCCTGGGATTGAACGCAGGCCACCTAGGTGGTAGGTGAACAATCTAACTGCTTGGTCACAGTGCCACCCCAACTACAGGTGCTATTTTCAAAATGGTGAACATCAATGTGTTGTTTTTATAGCGTTCTGTCATTGAATTCCTGTTACAGAGGCAAAATCTGCTGCTGAAATTCACCTCAGATAGAGATGTCATCTTGGGTGCCAACAGTGTTACGAGATGTTACTTCAAAGATGGGACCATGAGAATACAAGACAAGCCAACATGTTCATGAGCTAAAGTCTACATAGGAACCACCCAAAGGAGCATCAACACACATCAATGAACACAAAAAAAAAAGTCACCTGGAACAAACTGACAAATCTGCAATTACGGAATATACCATACTCGAGGATAGAAAGCA
Source organism: Tenodera sinensis (assembly GCA_030765045.1). Lineage (NCBI taxonomy): Eukaryota > Metazoa > Arthropoda > Insecta > Mantodea > Mantidae > Tenodera > Tenodera sinensis. The sequence continues at coordinate 19,285,822 of CM060964.1, forward strand.
TATCATCCAGTATGTGAACAGATATCCTATCAACTTTCCATTACCATACACATTTATACTGCAAAGCCATTGAAATTCATAAACATCCTAACATCAACATGAAGGACGAAGGCATAAAGCTAAACAGAATATGACAAACAGCACAACCAATGCAATGCACTCAGGTCCAGCATAAACCAATCACTGCAGGTCATACCACTGCCACTGGTATAAATACAGCCACAGTTGCTGTCAGAACTTCAGAGAGAACACTTGCTGAAGATGTCTACTGCAGGCATAGACCAGTGGACCATAGCCTACAAGTATGACAATTTAATACTAACACAGGCAGTGAAGGCCTACAAACCTCAATCACCGAGGTCAAACTTTTACCAGAGTGCTCCTTTATCCCTAATCCCTAGGGTGTCTCCTCTATGCATAGGCTACCCTCATTTGCCCAACTGCTGCATCCTCCAGCTGCAGCCAAGGCCACAGAGGAGTGCAGGTTGGGGGTGACAGGGGTCAGCATGCTGACTCCCCCGACCGTAAGGCGACTACTTGACCTTTTAGGGATGCTACTTTTCGATCAGGATAGCTCCTCAACTGGCCTCTCAGGGACCTAACAAGGCTGAGTGCACCCCATACCAGACCTCCCAGTGGGGGAAAAATCCCATGCCAGTGCCAAGGATTGGACCCAGGTCCTCCACCCCAGAGTCAGGTGCACTGCCAACTGCGCTACGGAGGCAGTCGTTTTCCTTTATACTAAAAACATATCTAGCAACTATAAGCTCTACTGAGTCTGGGTTTATTTAGTTGAACACGTCATACAACTTGGAACATCATTACCAACAATAACACTTATTTCTCTGTATCATTGTAAGAAAGAAAAGGAAAAAATGAACATTTTTAAGCCACTACCATTGCAAGAGTAAACTACACAACATGCTATAAATTCACCCTGAGTAATCTGCCATATATTTAGTATTTAACTGTTGATGAGATATTAAAGAACTCCTCCACTGCACATGGGGAGTGAGTATATAAGAATGACTTTAAATTTATCTTAAAGATTTTATGTTAACTTTGGTTGCCTAATAGCTTTAGGTAACATGGAAGATTATATATTTTTCTTGGAGAGTAGTAACATCCTTTATGAAACCGTTTTAAGTTATTTACTAGTGTACACAAATCATCTGCATACCTCGTACTGTGATCATGCACAGTAAGTTTTGTTGTGAAGTTATACTTATCCGTAAGATAGTTCAATTGAGAATATATGTTCACTAGCAAGATTAAGAATTTTATAGGTTCTAAATAACGGCCTATAAGTATGACGGGGAGCAACACCACAAACAATATATAATGGCCCTTTTTTGTAATATAAACACTTGCTGTGTACTAAATTGCATGAGAAAATAATTCCATATCTCAACAGGGACTGAAAGTAGGCAAAATTTGCTGCTCTTAAGGCATTTTTGTTAAGCAGATTCTTTAAATTTCTTAATACAAAGCATGCACTGCCAAGTTTTGGTAACATTTTTATTTGAATTTCTCCGGCTGAGCTCTTCATCCATTTGGAGCCCTAAAACTTAAATCTGATACTCATGGTATAATTGTATCTGACTTAATTCATGTACTTGCTTATGCTTTGGTTTAAACTGAATAAAACTTGTTTTTTCATAGTTTAATGATAGTATATTTGCCTCAAACCATATGTTGAGCTGTTCAAATGCTTTATTGACAGAAACTCTTAACTGCTGATGCAACTTTGCGGATATACACTAGCAACAGAAAGCTTCAACTCACCATACAAAAACTTAAAGATACTCCTTTTTAGGTGCTGTACTTGCAAACATAGTTGAGATCAAATGTTTACTTCACTCTGCAACAAACTTCAGTGCATATGGTATTAAATACACAAATATCACTCACATAAAGCATGCTTTTATACTCACTGTAGTCTTTTTGTATGCTGTAAGGAAATTGTTGAAAGCTTTTCTACATCAAAATTATCATCCCTTGGTTTGATAATGCTTTACAAATTCGGGGCATCCTTGCAGCCAATTTTTGTAACACCTCTGGAGTTACATTGTCCCAAGCTTGCAAAAGACACAGCCACAGCTCATCCACGCTATTAGAGATCATCTTTTTTTGCTTTCCTGTCAAGCTTCTCCCAGAGGTTTAATTGGGGATAGATCTAGAGATTGTGGCAGCCAGGTTATGGATTTTAGCATTCCCACCTCTTCTTTACTATTCACGTAGTTCTTACATGACTTTGATGTGTGTTTATGGTCATCTTGTTGAACAAAACTACGTCCAATAAGTGTCATACCAGATGGCACAGCATGGCACTAAAGAATCTGACGCTACTGTTTTTTCTTCAAAGTACCATCCATTATCAGTAGGTCTCCAACTTCATTGTTCTTGAACCACCCCACACCATTGCACTTCCACCATCATGTTTCACAGAGGGGGTGAGGCAAGTGTCTCCCCAAGGAGATGGACATACTGCTGACGATTTAAACCAAATTTCTCAAATTTGGATTCATCCGTCCACAGAACATTTTACTAGTTGTTTAAGGTCCAATTCTGGTGTTCTTTGTTGCACTGCAAGCTTTCAAGCTTGTGCTGATGGGTTAAGAGTGGCTTCTTCACAGCTACAGGTCCTAACGACAAAACTGCACATAGGTGACCTTTTACTGTCGACACTGATACTGGCTCTGCCCTGGTAGTATTTATTTTACTGCAGACAGACACAACTGAATGCTCTACTGTCCTCCACTACTGAGGTTTCTCTTGGACATCCACTGCATGGTCAACTAGCATGGGAACCAGTTTCTTTTCTGTGCTTCAATGCAGAGCGAACACTGTAGCCAGAAATGCCTAGTTTATTTACTATTTTTCTGTTGGACCATCCTGCATCTTTGTATGAACATCCCATTGTTCTTTTTTCTGCACTCACATTTGCTCTTTTACCTATTCTTGTTTATTTGGGGTATTTAGTGCTACACTAATATGCTTACTGCAGAATTAATGGTTAAACTGTTACAGAACTGATCACCCCGACTATTGAAACAAACTCTGATTACACCACAAGCATTGGGAAGAGCTCTGGGACACTAAACATTTCTCCATGAGTAACATAGTAGGATGTAAACACACAAACAAACTAAGAGTTTATGTTAGCATAACACCAAAAGATAACATTCAGAAGCATGCTACAGTCATGCATTGATATGACTTCATAAGTTAAATGCTGTATAAAAATATTGTGAGAAGGTTCAAACCACTTGTAATGAAGCATACTGTAATTGACTTCAAATATTTAAAAGAATATATTAACTCAGAATTAATAATATTGGTTGAATCTATAAACACACAAACCAAAATACAGTTGGTGAGTTTAAACTTTATGTCGCTAGTGTAAGTAGATTAGTATCATCTGCAGAGAGCAAAGCTATTGATTCCTTGCCAAAATTACGCGTCTTTTATAAACATCAAAAACAGCAAAGGTCCAAATATAGAACACTGAGGGATCCCATTGGTAAGAACACCTGGTTCTGAGTCATAACAGTTTACCCTGGTTTCTATGGGTTCTATTTTATTAGATCTGAGCCAATTTATAGTTATCTCATTGAAATAAAATGTCATCTTTTGCAGTAAGGGGTTGTGATCAATGCTGTCAGAAATTGATAGAAACAAATGGTTATTCCTATTGGTTGCTTCATCTGTGCACTATTTTCAACAGATATCGGCCTCGCTGGAAAATACAGCTGACTGCCGCAGCTAGGATGAGAAGTAGTAAGGTACACAGAAACTTGAAGATCTGAGCAATGTGTTGCAGGATAATATCTGGATGCCAACTTCAAGGATGAAGGACGTAAATGGTTGCCACCTAGAGGACTACTAATTGTATAGCTTTAAAACTCAGTATTATAAAGGAGACCTAAACCCCCAGTTAGGTTTTGATTATAGTTTGGAGCTTTACTTCACATTATATACAGTAAACTTCATTTTAACTTTACAGGAACCTGTCTTCCACTCAATTACAGTTTAATGCTATGTTGTAAAATGGTGGTCCCAGCTGCACATATGGATACTGGGGAGGTATATGAAGAATTGCTAACTAATGAGGTTATTCAGATAATTGCAAGATCCATAACTTTCTTAAATAGATCTGATCAACTTCAAATGTGGAAAATGACCAATATTTAAGATTGAACCTTAGGAAGCAAACATCCCCAACCTTATTAGGTCAAATTCAAAACCATATACAGAATACAATGAGTATGAACTCTAAAATCATACACTATTTTATTAGTGCATTTCTATTCAAATAACAATACATGCTTGAAAATTAAGCCTAAACATTAAAGCTAGGGACTACTTAATGACACCAATCCATGCCTCATGTAAACATATGGTACTAGCTTCCATATGCATTAATTCCCTGTCTCCTAGCCTTCTATACATCTGGGATAATATGTTCCATTTTGGCCATGAGTAACTTCACATGACCTTTAGCAAACAGTTTTTAAAATATATATGAAAATAAGCCATAAGTAGAATCAAATTCAAGATCAAGTAGAATCTGTACATCAGATTTTTTTAGTATGAACAAAATGCCTAGCAAATTGGTGAAATTATCTAAATTGTGACAAGCTTTGCTGCAAGTGTTACTCTTAATGTGATCTCTCTCACCCTCAATGTGATCAACAGAACAATTAAATACACCAAAAGAAAAAATGAATTCACTGAAGCTCAACATTAGGCATCTAATATAAGAAAAATAAAAATGTCAACCATATTGACACAGACAGTACCAAAAGGCACCTTGGTATATTTGCACCAAATACAGTGTTACTAGTCTGCATCTTACTGAAAGTACAACAGCCATAGCAACAACAATGTAACAAGCAACTAAAATGCTGTCAAAGTATTATTCCTTCTCTTCTCTATGAACTGAAATAGTGCTCTTCTTTAGAAAGAGTCCCGTAGCACTTGCCGGCCAGAATCGCATGCACCGACAGTGGTTACCAGAATCGCCACTAGGTTGCGCTCTGTCACTAGCAGACGATTTTCAAATCTGCCAACTTGCTTTCTCAACTACACTAGTTCTTTTTGCCAACACACTACACACAAATGCACTTGCACGTCGTTGCCGCCACAGACATACTGCCAGCAGGACTCCATACTATTGTTGTTCATATTATTGTGTACATTATTTGACCACACAGATGTCACTAGTGCAATATATACATTTGTGTGCATTATTGTGTACATTACCCTTATTGCCTTGTTACTGGGTCCACGAAATGCTGGTCATTTAATTTTCGAGTGGAGAAAAAATCCATTTACGGAGCCCCATGCGCTGGGATGGCACAGAGGGGGGACTGTAGGCTTTGCCCTAGAGCACTACCCACTAAAAAAACTCCACCGGAACTGTATACATTCATCCTCATTGTAGCACAGAGGTGCTAAATCAACTATGCTTATGAAGCGAGTCATGGCACAACTTGCTTCGAACAAGTTCACTAGCATACTGCCGGGTCCCGCTAAAACATTCAAACTTACAATTGGCAACAAATTCATGGGGAAATTGTGCTGTTGGCAGCACTCAACACAGCAACTTCGGCGACTTTCGTAAGAACTCGTCCACACTGCCGAGTGGGACTTTGCTGAAATTCTGACCAAGTGCTCGCAGGACTCTTTCTAAAGAATATCCCTGAAATAGTTCCCACCATGATAGGATCACACTGCAGCAGCATTACCAAAAATGTTATCATTAATTAAAGTTTCCTGATCTAGTATTTCATAACAAAGTTTAATTTCTTTTCATTGCTCCCTCTCACAGGTCAACATACTTGCTGTAGAACAAAACATGCAAATACAAAAATGCATTAGCCGAGGCACCAATCAGGCTTGTTCACAACCATTGTTTAGTAGACAAAAGCCATCTGTAATAGAGTTAAATGAAAAGAAAGTTAAGGAAAACTGTCGTGATAGTTACTGTATTCTCGTAGCAAATTACAATTACTTCTAAAAAGTTGCAGACTGTCTTTAAAAATTAAATCATGTTTTTTTCTAATAAGTGTTGATTTACATGTATGGGCGTCATAAAATGTGGCATATTGCGTGTTAATACAAAATATGTTATATGAAGAGGTAAGGAAACGCAATACTCACATGAAGGCCCGTAAGTCCATAGGCCACAAATTTGCTTCGCTTTGTTTCAAGGGCCAACTGAAATGCCTGTAGACATTTGGCACGTAATTCATGAGCTGGATCCCGCAAAAGCCCTTGTTGGGCCTCCAGTATATCTAAAACCCACAATATGCATGCAAGTTTAGACTGTAAGTTTATTTTCTTACAGCAAAAACAGTGTGCCAGACAAAAGTTAAAATATGAAATAATGTAGTCACCATATGCTTCTTGCGCAGATTTACGTAAGGCCGAGAGCTTAGTGCTAGAAGCTTCTTTCACAATTTGCAACAGTAGGTCTTCCATGATTAAACAGCTCTGTGAAAAATTACTTCAAGTAACGAAGTTATTTATTAACTTGTATGACTAGTTAAAACACTGCGCATTTTTACAGGATTAAAACATATGCTTCGCGCAGCAGGTATCAATAAAACAACTTGTGCGCTACATGCTATACTGAAATTCAGTACATTTTGCTTCAAGTACGAATGACAGATTCAGTCATTCAATATTCGCTTCTTACTCAGCTGTCAAATGTCAACCTAAACCGGCTTACCAAACCGCCAAATCTTTGTACAACCTCCATTACTTCCACAGGCTCTTACACATCTCTTCTTCTTCTTCCTCCTCCAGCTCCATAGAAGATCCAGCAAACGAGTACTGAAAGATCGATAATATGACCACAGACATTGAGTAATTATTGGCGAGAGCGCTCACCGGATCTCTAGGCCACCATCGTCTCCAGAGAAGAGGCCATGCTGGATGTGTAGGCTCCATTGTGGAGTGTATTATGACTGTTGTATACCATATGGAATTTCAGGCAAAGTCATTGGAATATACTCAATACATTTTCATAGGGAATTGAAATTGATTTGAGTCCAATCCCATACTGAATACAATGCGCGTTTTCATGGCGTCCATTCTTTATTCACTTTTCCTCCTCACGTTGAAAAATATATTTAAACGAAGAACGCCAATTGGGCTATCAGCTACGATTTGCACAAGCAAGTATAGTATGGTATTTGTGCAGAGGAAAATAAATACTACGGTAATTGTTAAATAGCCCCCCATCAACGGCACATATCAATACCTTACTAATTTCAAGTGGCAATTATTCACTTTTCTATTTAAGCCTATAACGTAGGGTGTATTTAACTATCACAATAAGGACAACACATTTTTGTCCTAAAGCTGAAACAGCAATTCTGCAAGTTAATTAATTCATTCATTAATTGTTTTTAAACATAGACGTCAGGATACAGATTTTCGTGGGTCTTTCAGCTTCAAAACTGATGCACAATCGAAACTAAAGCGTTTTACTTTTACTACTGATACAATTTTGACAGGAAATGAACAGATAATTGTTTTGTAATTACTACAAAAGCTACCTGCATCGTACACTGCCACCTTAAGGTCTAAGGTACACAAATCTTCACATCTCAGGACAGGTCTAACAAGGCAGTGTCCATATTTGACATGTAGCTTGTAATTTTATGAATTAAGTGTATACAGTTTTAGTATTTTTATCAATAAGAAATTATGAGCATAATCCAGTTCATTGGTCTGTAAGATGTTTAGAGCATGATTCACTTCTGTTGTAAGACTGTCACGGATTTTGCTACGCACTTGCACTGGTATCTTCCGAGAACAAAAACCAGAGTAGTGCTTGCAAATTGTAAAATATACACCAGTGATTTCGCAACGTTAAAGAAGGGTTACTGTTATAAACAGAAGAAAAGAACTGCGGATAAGGATCTTGTGATTTGTAAATTCCTCAGTCGTAATATATTATGTTAGCTGTGTTATTTCTTCATTACCAGAAACGTTCCATTGTCATGTTTTAAAGCATATGTAACTTACACGATTCGTTATGGTAGTCCTGATGGATTCGTCCACAAATTTCTAATAAACTTCTCGCTCCTACCAAAGAAAAACTAACTTAATAGCATAATTTTAAATACGATTTTGCCATGTGAAGCGGATTCACTGACTCAACAATTAATACTGACATCTCTTCTGGGTGAACTGAGCCCACAGTTGAGCCCAAAGGTCCAAAGAAGAATTAAGGAAAAGGGTTATTCTTTCTTTCGAATAACAGATAAGCATTACGATGAGTCACCTAGTCAGGTTTGTGTTGTGGTAAAGGCAGTAATCTCTGTCAAGCAAGTCGATGGCAACGCTTTTTCTGCCACCCCCCCCCCCCGGGCTCACGGTATGTTGTAGTGCAAACTATATTTATACATAGCGCAGCTAATAGAGCAACAAAATATATATACACCATATAAAATGTTAGCTGCTATGGACCATTAACACAGAGTATATCAGTCATCAAAGTTATAACGTGAATACGGCAAGTATGAATGATTTATTAAACCAATAGATTATTTGTGACAAATAGTCAATAATATATGGAACCCTCTAACACAGAGTTTACTTGAGTACATTATCGGAGGCAAAAAATATGCAAGTCAGCAACAACAGCGTGGTAAATACCTAGACAGTTCTCGCAGTATGCACATTTTATGAAAGCAGGTGTTTGAAGTCCCCATGAAAGTCTTTGATGTAGACACATTGAAAAAAATTCATATTTTATTAAGTCGGAGAAACTTGCTGCTGAGAGCTGAAAATACCCAACCAATCGATGGGTAAGTAGTGGTCTCTATGACATATGTTAATGTCCTTGTCAGAAGATATCATAATTGTATCTGTGATAAATTTCACCAAATGTTTGTATGGAGGGAGAAAGAAAACGTCGGCAGGTTGCACAATATCTGCTCACTTTGCTGGATTCAGCTTCTTGGTGAATTCAATGTCTTTAGGAACTGTGGAGTTATACAGTTCATCTCTATTGGCTGCCCAGGAGTTAACCAAAAGAATGGTTTTAGCTTTTTCTTGTATATTTGGCCATATTACTTATTCTAGGAAGACTTCTACATCCTTCTTCGTCATATTAGCAGATTTCTTAGCAATCGCCTTGAAGTTTGGCAAATTTATATTCATATTTGTACAAAAATGATCAGTGGGCTCCGATACAAGGACATAAATGGCATAGCAGCGTACCATCCATGACAATCTCAGGCATTATCATATAAGAGCGTGTGGTTGCCGCTTTGGATCCAATCGCACCAAAGACATGCTTGTTTCCGTTCCCTGCTGTGGTCCGTCCAGATAAGTCTATAACATCTTGATTGGTCGGCATTTATTAATCTGGTGATAGATGTTTTTCCTCAATAAGAGACCTGATGATACTCACGAATTTATGAGCTTTTTGTTGAATATCGGCACCCCCTTCAACCAATCGCTTGCTAATTTTGTGTCTTATTTTGCGACAATCTCATTATTAGATTTAAATTTCTTTACCTATGACACGGAAGCCACAGCTCGATACGTAAATGGAGGGCTTTAGTGGTAAGGGAAAACCTGTAGCCGCTCCACCTATTCCTCCCTCTCCTGTCAATACAGTTGCAGCCTAGCAGCTAAAACTTTAGAAAGAAGTTTTCTCTCTAGTCAGTAACGAAAAAAAAAAACTAGTCTTATTCTTATCCCCAAGACAACTTCCGTGACCTCCCTTTGTCAGTATGATACGGGGATGTAGGTTCCAGTCCAGCGACTCGTGTAGTTTTTTTTTAATACCTTTATAAATTTTTCTTTCACATTAGTGCCTTTCATACCGATATAGATTACGTTGTATAAATCAGTATTCACTCAATAATATGTGGAATCATCTGTTCACGCCGATTTCCGGCTGCTTTTAAATATAACAAAAACCTAATAAAACAAGAGAAAAAAAAATTCTAATATTTAGTGTGGTCAACATTATTTGCTATCACTGTCCTCAATCTTCGGGGCATAGAATCCACCAGTGTTAAAATAATTAGTGTCTTCTGCTAATGCATCCCAAGCATCTGTAATGGCATATCAGAGTTGTGTAGCATTATTCAATCTGATATCTCGAGAAAGGCTCTGTTTACTTTCGCCCAAACATTTTCAATGTGGGTTGAGATTTGCTGACTTCGGAGGCCACGCTATCTGCTCTAAGATATTCCTGTGTTCCGAAAACCACTTTCGAACCTTGGCCGGCTTGTGGACCGAATGTTTCTCCTGTTGGAATATAACAATACGTTCAGGATAACGCTCTCGGGCATACGGGAGCAGAGCATGTTCTAGAAATTTGTAGGGACAGTTCGTCTACTGCTCCAGGGTGCTTTGGGATTTTCTTTCTTGCAGTGCGGGTACAGGATAATTCCCGATTTGTTTGATAGTAGTTCTTCCTTAATGGCGGGGGCACTTCCAGGGAGTGCTTCCTTTCGAGGCTGCACTACGTAATGTTCTGAAGCTATAGTCCACAAAGCGCAGGTTTCACCTCGGCGTCGTGTTTTGAATGAGACTACTACTTTGGTTAATTCTTTGGTGGAATGGATATGGGCTCGGTTGCGAGAGCTACATTGACTTGTTATTTTTTAAATTTCCGTAAAAGATGTTGCTACTTTTGTTTCGCGGTAGCCCCTCGTTTAGTTCTGCGTTGAGGTCACCGCTGTAATTACTTGTTTACCTGGTTTGAGTGCCGTTTCTACGTCTTATTGTGAACGCTTATTAAACTACTAGTTGTTTTTTACCCAAATTGTCACCTTAGTGCCTTTCATGTAACCTAACGTAGGCAGGTTTTCTGGTGGTAACTTACAACATTTAGCATTAGAATTGCTATTCCGGCTCTGGCTTGCCCACTGAGTTTGTCTGAGCGTTACACTGTGTAGTACGATACATGCAACATGCTTCTCCGGAAGTCCTAAAAACTAAAATTTATTGATAAGTAAAGTCACAATTTTTAGTACCGCATCGTGTGTAGGGGTGTCAGTTATGCCGTGAGTGTGTTCGCTTAGACCGAGAGGCCAGCCACCAGCACTGAACGAAACAGCCCCATTCACACGGTAAGGTGACTAAGAGTTGTGGCTTTATTGATAAGGTACCACATTGAATAACATTAAATACCTCGTTTCTGCGTGTCTGCGTTCAACGTGGAAGAGGAACCAATCTGAAATGGGGCTTGGATTTAGGAATAGCGGCTCGGTCTTTGGGTGTATTTAGATGTTTGGTTTCTATAGGTCCTAAAACTCAAAATTTACTTATAAGTCTGACTGATTTCAGGTACTCCGCCTCCAAGAACAGAAGTTTTCGTATTGGGCGGAGATCTGCAAGATGCTACTAGCGTCCCGTTAAGAGTTCCCGACATGTCCAGAGCACGGAGCGCCTCTCCCTCTCTCCAACCAATCATACGGCGGATGTTATTGGGATGGCTCCGCAATATAGGACAAAACGATTAAGGTGTTCCCCTGTGTGCTATCAAAACGTTGATCCGGGTGATTTCCTTATAACGGCCATGCGAGGTGACTTCCCTACAGTCCTGGTGGGACGATAAAGCCATAGGTCACCCTCCTGCAATACAGCACTATCTGCCAGACGTCAAGACGTTCGTTTGTCCTGCCTCTTTCTAGCTGACGGTGTTTCCTGTCGAGATAGTGGGTTTCTTTCAGCATGTCTTGCCAGTTGGGCGTAGCTCCTGTGCAAACACCATGTTAGCCTATGTCATGCCATTGGACTAGTGTACTGATACTCGGTGGCCAGACTCATCCAAATCCAGTTATTTGGATACCACTTATACAGAGATCTTCAAAGGCCTTGACATAGCGCTCCATCGTCCCATTCGAATGCGGATGGAGTAAGGCGCAGGTCTCGAGTGTACCAAGGCGCTGGAGTATCTTAAACTTAACATTGGGCTCGAAATTGGCCCCCTAGTCATTGCGGGGAGTCTGACATATCCCAAAGTAGCAGAAGACGTTGCTCACTAATGCATCGGCAGCAGGGGAAGCCTCTTTATTAGGAATCACGTAAAACTGCGGCCATAGCTAGAAATAAGTGGTGATTTTCCGCCTCTTCTGTAGGGAAGGGGTCCGACACGTCGATTGAAAATTGTCATCTTGCTCCTCGAGAGGAATAGCTATTGCATCTTGGTTTTCCTATCTCTTAGAACCCCGCAATCCTTCAGCACCCGCTTTTAACTACCAGAGTGTCAATACGCCCAAAGCTCTCATATATGTGGCCTATGGGGGCAATATTCATCCCTAAAGGTTGTTCAAATTCTTTATCGCTAGGATCAATTTTATTTCTGGATCCTCTACTTATTCCCTCGAGGTCTCCTCATCCCAGCCTAGATGTCACAGGTAGCATCTTGTCCACAAGGCTCTGTGAGTAAAGCACGCCTGGTGAATTTTCGGAAAAGTCGTTTACGTTACAATGCCATCTTTCTAACTGGTGTTCAGAAGTTGTACGCCTGTAGCAGTTGGACACAGTTTCTCTGCAGGAAGCGAAAGTGCAACAGCCAAATGAGGATGAATATCCTGTCAGAAAAGCTATTAGGGGCACTACTTTAGGCTTTCTACAACCACCAGAATCTCTCCGTGTCAGACAGTAGTTCCTTTCGCCCATAGATATGGTTTTACTGAAGCAGGCCAATACTCTCTCTTCTCAGTCCTGCTGTTACGACAGGGTACTCACGATGCCAACTTTATTCGCATAAGTGTCCACAACGAGCTTAGTGAGAATGGAGTATCCTAAAACTAAAGTCATTTAGCTTGGTCGGATCACTGGAATGCCATTCGCTCTTCTGCCAATACTTGTGTAAACGTTTTGGCTGTTTGCACATGCTGCAACGAGTTTCCAGTAGTATATGTAGACATTCAGGAACCGTCGTCGTAGCTTATTCCTTGGCTCAACTTAACCCTGCCGTCTTACAGCTTCTTAGGACCTTCGGTCATCCTATTGGTGTTTACCATGTACCTCAGGTAGCTAGCGCAATTCATTTCCGAACACCTTCCTCCGGCTGTTCTGTTGACCTTAGAATGTTTGTGTATAATAATGACGCCGTCGAGATATAGGCAAGTGTTGTAGACGTGGCCCCTCATCACAGAGCCACATGTTTCAGGGAAGATGCAGGGGTGTTGCAGAGTCCGAAAGGCATTAAACGTAAACTGCCACAGTCAGTGCTCAGCAGAAAGCAATGTCTTCTCCTTGTCATCGGTGCTAGGTACCGCTTACTAGTGCTTCGAATTCAGGTCCATATAATTGTGTGTTTGTGTGTGTGTGTCTGCCTGTCTGTATATAAAACACTCTCACTCCTCGCTAAGATGTCCATCAAGTGACGTTATCTCGCTTCCGCTAGTCAACACAGAAGCATAGATAATCTTTTTCACTAGCACAACTGCAGCCTGTTATATCGTATTATGCTTCTGTACTTCAAGCCCTCACACCCTCTATTTGGTTTTTCGTTTCCTTCCGCTCCACCAGCGGAATACGGCGACGCAATTGTGATCGGCCGAACATCGTCAGCGTTGATGCGATGCATCACGCTATCGATAGGGTCATAATCTCTTATTATAGGCTAAATGTGTCCTGAAATTCGGCGAGAACTTAAGGATCTGACTCCTTGAACCTCGTGAAAGGCCCTAGGCCGCCTCCTGGACAAGGTTACCCAGTTGCCTATAAGTTCCTGGGTTTTCGGTCGTAGTCTCTGGCCAGAGGTCTTATCAGGGAACGGCTCACAACTCGCCAAAATTGGCACACTAAGCATAGTTTCTGGTCCGTTGATGGCATTAAGGGCAAACTTAATGAGCACGATCCCCCGAGGCGAAACATGAGCGCCGGCAAACATTTTTCCAGGGGGGGGGGGGGACATACGTTAAAAATTTGCAATCAGATAATATTAATTCATTATTTTATTGTCAAAATTTAAAATATTTGTTGCAGATAACCATATTAATTTGTGCTAAAAAAAATTGATCTTTACATTAAATTTAAAATAGTAGTTTAATAGTCAGTAATTGATTGCATATTAAGTTGACCAACTTTCAGGGGGGGGGGCGGCCCCACTTGCCCCCCCCCTTTCCGACGCCCTTGAGACGAAAGCAGCGTCCTAGCCACGCAAAGCCCATCTCGGCGGGGTCCTGCTCGTCCAAAATAATGTCCTTCATTAGTGGTTTCTCTATCCCTGTCACAATTCTTTCGTCCACACTAGAACCACCTCTCACTCTGCAAATATAGATCCACAGTGATTGCAATCTCTATTTCCAGTGGTTGAGGAAATTCTCTCGCAGCCCTGGAGCGATATGAGACGCATGCCATCAATTATGGTATCGAAAAACCGAAACGCAATTATTTCTGAGACGCTTTCTCGATGATTGGGGCAATGAAAACCCTTGCTTCTGCCAAGGGACAACTTTAAATGAGCTCCCTCTGTCACAAGGTTCTGCTATTCCAGTTTTCATGATCCTAATTTCGCATAATGGTTGTGGTATTTCCTCCCTCATGGTGTACAAATCCTGACACCACTGTAGCTTTGCCCACTTTTATTCAAGTTACTCTAGAGGTTTTCTTTCTAAGCTGCTGCAAATCTGGTTGCTCACTCACGGACCGAACATATGTCTTGTCTTATAGCCTTAAGCACACAGAACTCGCAGACTGAATGGCAGCCAGCACTGAACTGTGCCTTACAAGCTCCTTTGCTTCATAGTGGTCAAAATTCCTATTATATTCACACGAGTCTTCGAGAAGGTCCGGTACAGTTGGGGGAGGGCCAGGTGTGGAACTTCTACTAGCGGCCTGATTAAGCCTTCCATAATGCTCCAGTAGCTTAGAGGATCTCCTCCCTATCTGTCTTCAATCAATCGTATGCCAGCAAACACTGGATCACATGTCCGACCCAAAATGTTGCAGAAACTAACAACGCTTCCCTCACCATTAGATTTACAAGGTTACATTTGTAAAGCCAATTATGTACCATGCATTCGCTTAATAGCGGTGCCACAAACATATGATTTAACTGTCACTGTATGATCTCAGTATTTTTCTGCTCTGCACTAGTGTGAATCACTTAATCAAGGGTAAGTTTATCAGCTGTTTTACAAGTGTGCACCATCAGTTTCTGATTCAGTTAAAGCTCTAAAGACCAGAATTTGTTCACTGTGCATCTCTAATGTGGAAGTTTATTCAAGAAAGCTTGTATGAATGGTTTTAGGGTATTCTTATTATTGTTGCTGTTGCCTTATTAGCTCATTCAAATGTCTACCAAAAAATTCATGCTTGCACAAATAGTTATGTACAAAAAGAAGTGGTCCTTTCTCCCACATTCCAACATAGGATAATGGACATTTTTTTCAGTTAGTATACATAAAAATTGTAAACTAAAGTTTATAGGAATAATGGCTACACTATAGCCGAACTTATGAACAATGTAAGAATAGAGATTATACGAGACAATTAGTAAATAACATACCACATAAAAGTGTTAAGTAACATCCCACCCATTTATTTTTTTCTTAGATGGTTAAGCATATTCTTGTTCACAATTTTTTCAAAGAACATTAACTATTATACTTTTAACACATTACCATAACATGTGCCCAAGTATGCAGGAGCGTCTGGGCACCACCAAGGTATCTTCTCAAATTAATGCAGTGCTACTGTTACAAAGTAAATAAAATACACTAGAATCTCACAGAATCCCACTTGTATAGCCCAATGCAGCCATAAAACCTTCCATGCAAAGTGTAAAATACGCTTAGGTGCACAGCTTCCCAATACCTTTTACTCTTGGTTGGACTGGTAGAGCAATCTGATTTGAATCTCTGTTGGTCAGCTTCTTGGCTGTGTGCATAGGTGCAACTGTTTAGGGATATGTATGGTCCAGATTGCATCCAGTTTGAATAGGGTAAAACCAGGTAACCTGGAGATAGTATTTCTGTTACCACAACATAGCTTTGATTGCAAACACTTTATAGAGTTTGTCAGTAAATGTCAGGATAGAGGCAACTAACAGGCTCTCATGCTCCATCTGCAGACACCCCTATGAATCTTAGAGATGCATTCAGGAACAATGGCTTTGTAAAACAGTCAGTAGTACTCTAGTGAGTTCAGTGGTGAAGTTTGCATTATTTTTCAGTTCACTGATTTGGTGTATCTCTTTCAATTTACCAACATATACAGGCAAGATTTAGATACCTCACTTGTAAAAATCAGGTCCATGTGGTATTATCCATTTGAGCTGTTGTTTTTCCTAGGTTTTCCGTCAGGGGACAACACCAAAGCAGACAAAGGTCATGCACCATAACACACCCAAAATGTGAAGGAAGAAAAATGGACAGTTCATAGAGTGAGTAAAGAGTGTAAGCATCCCTTACTATCCCTTAAGATTATTCCATCAAGTATTTACATGCTCCAAGAAGTGCATCTGTAGCTAAATTTGGAACACTGTTTTCCCATTTGAACTTGAAATAGAGGTGGTGAATTATATCACCACAATGTTTTGGACTTACCACAAATCTAATGAGATGCATTGGATATAGGATTGCAGAAGCTGCAAGAATAGATAACCCATTTTCAAAATCAAATCAGAATAGCAGGTTGGCACTGGTGGGATAAACCAAAACAGACATTATGTACTCAAAAACCTAGAAAACCTCTCACTTAATGGAGTGTCCATGGCAATTGGTGATTTACTTAATGATTCTTGTGAAAAGACTAAAGTTATTGGATGAACTGAACCTATGGATAAACCTGCACTCACATGCAACTACAATGAAACAGGACTTTAGTATGTTGTCAAGTCTGGCAAAGTAGGCAACCAGATGTGGTAAAAAGTATGTGTACAAACAAAGCTTTAATGAGAAGACAGTAACAACAAATTTTCTATGTTGTGTCAGTGCTAGTGGAATGAACAAAGGCATTTGAATGAATGACCACCTGAGTGAATCATTAATGCCTTCATTAATCTGGCTTTCTCCTAAAGGATGGATAAATGCAGAGCTCTTTTTTAATGGTTCCAGACTTTCTTAGAATGCGTTCCCTCCTACAATTTGATCATTTTGTTAATAAACTTTCATGGGAGCCAGTGACTCCAGAAGTCCTTTCATTGGCGAAGGAAAACAACATCCATATTGTTACACTCCCAGCCCACAGCACTCACCTACTTCAGCCACTCGACATGAGAGTGTACAAATCCTTAAAGGAGTCCCAAAGAAAAGACTAAATAATAACAAGACAGATCAGTATGATTTCAACCAGCTTTTAGCCACTGCATATAAAGATCCCTTCCAGACAGCCACAATGACGAAGCCTCTGGCTAATCTATTTGACATTACACATAATGCATTAGGTAGTGCTAATATTTTACATAAAGATGTATTAGATATAAAATAAATCATAAGCAAAACTCACTACACACTAAGCCTATGTATATAAGTCTTACTATAATACATCTAGTACAGACCATAGATAATAATTTTAAAAAAAAATTACAAGAAACTACTACTCAAGACAAACAAACGAAGCCTTCGGGTGGATCACACTAAATTTCAAACATGCTCGTTTCAGTCACCCTTCAAGTTCAACTACATCAATCACCAATTAACGATGCCATCTGGCTGACCCCTCATTACACAGTAACGCCACTAACTACCAAAGACGTCACCATTAATTGATCGGAGAGTTGGAGTTTGGTGTACTGTTAGCACTAGATGCATAATCGGTCCAATATTCTATGAGCAGAGTGTAAATGCAGAGATACGGAAATTACATTTTGATCCCATTTTACCATCAACTGACAGAAGAAGAGAAATCATATGGGTGGTTTCAACAAGATTCTGCTACTGCCCATTCAGCAGAGTAGTCCATGAATAAAATTAAGTAAGTGTTTGAAGACGAGTGATTAGTGCTGGTGTGTGGCCTTCTCGCTCCCCCGATCTAACAGTGTGTGGTTTTTACTTGTGGGGTAACCTGAAAGACAAAGTTTACGAGACAAATCCACATACATTGGAAGAACTAAAACAAAATATTAGAAATGAAATCGGAAACATTAGTGGCCCAACTTAATCGTGTGAATCAGAATGTGTTCTCCCAACATAATGCTTATTTAACCGAGGGTGGACGACATTTCCAGCTTCTCCTATAAGGTAAGAGTGTTATACATGCTTTAAGCGCGGAATTTATGTAGGAGCAAAGCGGGCTCTGGCACACCCTATTGCACACAGACAAAATCCTGTGCACCCGTTAGGTGTTAAATGAAGAACCCAGTATTTGTAAAGGTTGTGCAACTGTCTTCTAGTAGTAGATATTAGAATAAGGGAAGCCAGGTAGCCTAAACATCTGCAGGTAAGAGAAACACAACAGCTTATATTGAACATTTCAATGCTACTCGATATTAGTGTATACCTGGTGGAAGGGAAGTCATTACAT
Source organism: Tenodera sinensis (assembly GCA_030765045.1). Classification (NCBI taxonomy): domain Eukaryota; kingdom Metazoa; phylum Arthropoda; class Insecta; order Mantodea; family Mantidae; genus Tenodera; species Tenodera sinensis. Next base: position 19,304,284 of record CM060964.1, read on the forward strand.
TAATTTAAACCAGTAATAGATCTCGATATTTGGAACACATTTTGTATCTTACGTTTCTGTCTCTGACCATCGTGTTTACTGTGCGAGTGTAGGCCAATCACAAGCATTAGCTCCCAAAACATTAAAGCAAAAGCGAAAGTGCCAGACCTGTTCACATGCCCAAACCAGGTCAATTCCCTGACCAACCTCAAAGCAATGTTGTTGACTTACTGCACGTGTGAAAAAGCTGCTTGGGGTATTCCTTCACATCTTTTAAGTGATTAATTATTTTGAAACCCTGTGTGATGTCTCATAATTACTACCAAAGCTATGTAAGAAATAAGTTACTCTACGCATGTTACAAGTAACAAACTGTTACCTTCGTACGTTCTTGTGGAATTGCGCATCCGAGTTGAATAAAACACCATTTATTTTTTCGAAATTGGCTGATCAAAGAACAAAATGCCATTAGACTTTTTGTCTGTAATTCTTCCATGAAGCACATATTAGAATGAATGTAATGACTTCCCTTCCACCCCGTATACAGCATTTAAGGGGTTTAACCTTTTGAATTAATATTTTAAATTTCTGACTCTTACCAGCCTTCAAGGCCTAAATTGCAGTGAGGATAAGGAGAGATAGTGAACAAAAATACAATGTGTCCAGCAGCTATAATATGTTTACTTCAGATTTGTATTTGTTAGAAGTAATAAACAATGAGCACAATACTGAAGTCCATTCTTCATTTCAGAAATAATACAATCATTCTGTTTTTTTAAAAAAAAAATACAGATATCCAATATGCTTACAAAAGCTTTCAAATTAAAATCACTGCTGTGGAATATTTTCATTAAATAATGTTTATTTCTATTATTTCAGAGTGTTTTTTTTTTTACTGTGTGTCTCAATAGGCATGGTAAGCAAGGGACATACATGTTAATTTTTGGGAAAACATACATATTTTATGTTAATTACAAAAAGTATCTTCAAAAGCAACTGCTCATTCACTTTTATTTAAATTACCTTCAAATTGTAGTGAGTATTCCTCTTGCAACCACAATCAACATTCTCTATTTGTTATCAACTAGCTATATGCCATTTGCAAAGGGACAACTATTTTGCCTGAAGTTTATTGCACTTATAAAAGGAAATTCTAAATAGGTTAGGTGTCAAAACATTTATTTTAACAAGGACAAAATTTGCTCATCTTCCACATGGTGGAGACACCAAATATCTGTAGATAGTCATTAGATCTACTTTGAACTGCTGTAGCATAAAGCATTTTCAAATTACATTTGCCTTGGCACATAGTGGTTATAACAATGTATTTCCACATGGCAAAGGGGATTGCTATATTTAAAAACAAAAATGTGTGAGGAAGACAGAGCTGAAGGACTTCAAAAACAAATTTGCCTAAACCATTATTACTTAGGTCTTAACAAGTAAACCAAAAAAAAAAAAAAAAAAACTAAAATAAGAAAATGGAGCCCAATAAAAATTCAGAAGTTAGATAGAATGGAGATGAGGGCAATGTAAGCAATAAAATATATAATATATAATAAAATATATTATATATATAATATAATAAAATATATTCAGAAACAGAAGCATACTTATACCTATTGGAGCAATAAACAATTTGCCACATGTTGATTCATGCAAACAAGAAAGTATCACATACTTGACGGAAATGGAATTATTCACAGAGCAAATTTTTTGAGATAGAGACCTGTGAATATATGGGCTTCACCCAGAGACTAAGTTCTGATGGCTGAGAAAAAAGATAAAAAGCTGCACTAGGTAATAAATATTTACTGCAATTGTTATTTTTTATGCCAACCAACTTTCTGCTGGTGTTTTTAAACACACAAGCCGTGTGTGGGCAATGTTTGAGAGATGGAATCAGGAATGAGAAATTCAATGCCCTGTACGGATCGTTTGGATTCCTGACTATGGCGCTGTATTTTTCAGTCCTGATTCCACCTCTCATTTGTTGCAATAGTTAGAGAAATTCACTGGTTATTTCTCAACAATGTTTGTATACCCGTGCCACAGGAGTTTGCTGCCAATGTCTGTCTGAAGCCATGAAGTCATTGCCACCGGCACCTCAGTGTGGTCCTGGAAATGTTTAGCTGTAGAAAACGCTCGCTTCACGAGACATAAGAGATGCAAGTCACTTGGCATGAGATTTGACCAGAGAATTCCAAAATTGTTAAGCACTGGTTCTGCAAAGTTACTTCCTGCACACTTTCCGTCAGTTCTGGCATAAGGGATAGTCAGCCATTACAATCTTCGTCGTACACATTTGTTTAACCTGGACCATCGTCTGATCATATGCTATGTCCACACACATGGCACAATTGGCAGCGGATCTTTGTTGGGGAATGCTTCTGAGTGTGCAGAAATCTGATAACTGTGCAAAGCTCACAACTGGCAAGAGACAATATCAGTGCAGCAATTTCTCCTAGCACTGCACAATAACCACTGCTGTCACAAGACAAACTTCAATGCATTATTCCCATATATCCATTCTCTACTGTTACACCTGCCAGTGGTAGCTCATGGCTGGGAAATTAGGTAAAGAGTTAGTGGGAAAGAAAAGTATACCTATATTTATAAGCATTATTTTAATAATTGTATGACTAATTTCTTGTACACCAAATCAGTCCTTCGGTCCTTTAACACTGCAAACTTGTCGGTGATGTCTTCATAGAATGGCTGCGTTTTTATTAATTGCACTAGAAGTTCTTTCTGATCAAAATATTCGCTAAAGAAGAAAGTCTCTCTTCTGACATTGCATTCCTCAGGTATGTTTTTATATGCTTTAGACAAGAAAAGCTTCATTCCATGGATGCTGTAATAGAAGAGATTGACAGAATAAGAGAGAGAGGTATCCATAAAGATGTCCTTATCCACATTAAGCATTTCTAAGATCTTTCCAGTAAGAATATTTTTGTACTTCCCAAAGAAATTTTGCAAGTTTTCAAGTGCACTTGATGGAAAACATGCATGGTATTCTTCAAATTTTGTAGTATCGGCCAGGCAAACAAGTTGAATTTTTTCATAATCATGAAATCTCTTTCATTTCCATCAAAATGTGATCCAGAATTTCATAATAAAAGGTTCAACACGTTCGAATACGCTCATCCTGCAAAAGGGAATTGTACTCTCGTGAGAGGTGCATATCTACCATTCTGCTGACTTTTTCAAACATAATTGCAAAACACTGTTCATTCCTCTTGTTCCTTAGCATATCGAAAGTGGTCCTTATTTTTGATATGCAGTGACCTCTTCTGCAAAACATCGAGCAATATATCTGTCAAATAAAATATGTCATGAAACACTACAGCCAGAAACGCAAATTCATAATTGTTCATGTCGTTCAGAAAGCCTCTGGCAAGCAAAACGGAGCTATCATCAGACTGTTCACAGGAAATTATGGCTTTGAAAACCTCTTTCAACTTTTCCCAGTCATCCACAATTACAGACAACAATTTTGAGTTGGAGCTCCAGCGGACAGGTGTTAAAGTTGGAATGCACGGTCCTGATAACAAAAGTAATTGCGTAGGTTCTCTTTGCTGAGTGATGGAAAAAGGTAGGAATTCCAGTAATTGAAGAAAAAAATATACGACAGTGACATATTTTTTTGCAACTTTGTTGTAAGACTAAATTTAGACGATGTGCAAAACAATGTACAAATACCGCAAAAGGAGCTTTTTCCTTAATTTTTTTCTGGAGTCCATTTAAATGGCCAGACATCACATTTGCAACATCATAACACTGGCCTACTAATTTCTGTTTGAAACCAAATGGTTCCAAGATGTTGTCCAATAAAATAGACAGCGTTCCTGATGTTCTGTCAGCACTTACTTCATTGAAACCTAAGAAATGCTCCACAACAGATCCTTCAGCATTAACGTACCTCACTATTACAGAACACTGAGACAAGTGTGTAATATCTGTTGTATCATCTACCTGAACAGGAAAAAAATCAAGTTTCCAATTCAGTTTTACAAATGCACACATGTACTCTGAAATGCAATCCAATAGTTCATTTTGTATGCTTTTTGATTCACCACTGAGCACACTTTTTATCTTAGAATATTGGTTCTGTATTTCTATAGGACCCCTAGATACCAGCAATGTCAGCAGTTCCTTAAAATTTCCACGATTAAGTGAGCCTGTTGTTTCACGATGACCGTGGAATGCTAATTCTTGCTTGCTTAAATAGAGTGCTGCGCCAATCACTAACTGCAGGAAAAGCCTGTTCAGACGTACAAGGGTCCTTCAATGAATAACCAAAATAATTTAATTGTATTTAAATAAACTGCCCTGGAGCGCCATGGCTACTAGTGGTGGAAAGATGAATCCTTCCTCTAGCAGTGCTGTGAGTGCTAGTAATGCAGAGTAAATTAGTTGGGAGTTAGAGCCCGATACATGAGGTCGTGTTTACTGCACCCACCATGGAACTGAAATTGCAGCAACGCGCATCAATAAAGTTTTGTGTTCTGTTAGACAAAACTCCTACAGAAACCTTTGAAATGGCGCAGCAAGCATACAAGGACCAAGCTTTAGGCAAAACACAAGTCTTTGAGTGGTATAAACATTTCAAAGGGGCTCATGAAGACCTTCAAGATTCTCCGTGCCCTGGAAGACCTGTAACAGCAAAAACGGAAGTCAACATTAACACAATTGATGTAATTGTGTGAGAAGATCGTCTCATAACAATTTCGAAAGTTGCAGACATAATGCATTTGTCTGTTGGAACTGTAGACGACATAAGGCGCAATGATCTTGGCTATCGAAAAGTTGCAGCAAAATGAGTACCACATGTGCTGAAGGCTCACCGCGTCATGACGTGTCAACAATAGCTCGGAAGGTTACGACGGGAGCCAGACTTTCTGAATAAGATCATCACTTGTGACGAGAGTTGGTTCCACCATTACGACCCATTAACAAAACAGGAGAGTTCGCAGTGGAAACATTTGTCGAGCCCTAGGCCTAAGAAAGCAAAAGTTCAGAAAAGTGCAGGAAAGGTCATGCATCTCATATTCTTCGACAAACAGGGCATTCTGTATGATCATGTAACTAATCAATGCACAGTACCGGCTGCTTACTATTGTGACGTACTGAAGGGGCCACTGAAGAAAAAAATTGCCGAAAAGCGACCAGATCTCGCAAGGAGAGGATGGATCTTGCATCAGGATAATGCCCCTGTTCATCGAGCTCGTGCAACTCAAGATGTCATCGCAGAAATGGGCATTGAGATCATGCCTCATACACCTTATTCTCCGGATCTTGCACCATGCGATTTTCACCTCTTCCCTAAAGTGAAACAAGAGCTTCGTGGTCGCCATTTTCAAAGTGATAAGGAGTTGAACAATGTTGTCATGGGTATCCTGAACAGACTGTCCAAAAATAGGTTCAATGAGTGTTTCGAACAATGGGTAAATCGTTGGAATAATTGTATTTCACCAGAGGGAGAATACTTCGAAAGTGTGTAGGTAAATGTTAGTGAAATAAAGCCATTATGTGTTAATTAAAAAGTTAGTTCGGTTATTTATTGAATGACCCTCGTACATTTTCATTGAACTGTATGTTATACAGTCTAGCATTCTCCTTTAGTGCATATGAAATTGTATTCCAGTTTCTTTCAAAAGTTTTCAAAACAACCTGACATTTTAAATGCTCTGCCAAATCTGAGTGTTTATGTAATGAGCGTATTATATTCAACAAAGCAACAAATCCTTCTCTATTCCAAACGTTGCTTTTATTGCTAAAAAGCAAGCATGGCCAACAAAACAATTTCTGCACAGTTGGGGAGGAGCACAACCATGAAAATTCCACAATTAATTCCCCAATTTAAAACTAAGATTGTAGCATTTTGCTGAATGTTTCGCTTCCTTCGTACCACATATTTGTAGAGATTCAGTAGGGCACCCACAATTTAAAACTTCCTTCTTATCTTCATCTTTCCACTGTGAAAAAGATGTTTATAATAAAATATGCGCTATATCACAAGCAGGATTCATATTTAAAGCATTACTGCACTAAACGCAAACAATAGACTACTCCACATGTTTCACAGCCAGGAAGCAGCGACAAGAAAGAGCTCCGTCTACCTCACTTAATGCCCCCTCCACAAACAAACTTAAGCGGGGTGACGTCACGGTTGCTATAGCAACCATGCAGTAAGCTCCGCCTCTCTGAGGTTGAGCAAGGAGAAAGCGGTTTGCTCTTTGCTTCGAGTCTGCGGTAAGAATGCACGCTTGCTTCTACAGCAGAGCTTCGCACAGTACAAAAATAGGGAAATAGGTAGTAAAAACTCACATACCTGTGAAGATAAATATATTTTAAAAATAAGTGTGACAAGACACAAATATTGATGAAGTGTCACTTCACCTACTACCCCTGAATAGCCACCCCTGAGACGTGCACATTCCCATTCAACTACTCATGCTATCTCTGGTCACGATTGAAACTTAGTTTCTGGGTGAACCTAATAGGTTTATAAAACATCTTAAGCTCTTTTATGCTGGGCTCAATCTCGCAAAGCATTGAAATTCAATCAACCCACATTGAATATTTTTGTGAAAGTACACAATTTTTAAAGCTATTAACAAAAACTATGCATAAACTTTTCATTCTCTAAATTTCACAATTCTATCTATGCTAGTTATAATTTTGGAGCAGAGGTTACCAAATCTAATTTTCTTATAGTGTCAGAGGTTTATGAATACATTTCAGGATTTCAAGGTTACAACTAAATCAACTAGGGAATATCAAAATGGAAGACTTGGTTCTTATTTTCCTACTGAAAATCTGTTCTCAATGGAGGAAAGTAGCCGCTAAAACATGTTCCAGGAAAATGTTATAAATAACAATAAAATGTTTCAGGAAATTTAAAAGTGGATGTTCTTTTCGCTTAGTTGACCCAGTTTTAGTTTTTAATGATTTCAACAACACTGCCATCGACTTTCGGTATACAAAGTGCTTTCCAGATGTCATATCCAGCTGTGACGAAATCTTGGCAGCCAATGCTGTGATTTGTCATTTACGACACAATTTGTTCTACTGCATCACATCATGTAACAGTGAAGGAAACAAATCATATTCTATTGTTATGTTTGTGTAGCACGCGCTTGAACACAAAATTATTAACTATCTAAAAGGAACTGATCTTTCCAGTTTAAGCCATTATAAAGCTTTGGCTATTTAGTTCATCAGACAAACTATTAAGTCACCCCTTATACTGGTCGGTTTGGAGTGCTATAGATGGTATAGAACTAGTACTAGACAACTCCATTATGTAAGTTTTCTCGCCTTATAGACCGTGGTCTAGTTGCTTCCTTCTCCAATGTTTCATTGAAAACTGTGTCTGGCATGTTCAGGGAGGTCAAAACCAAGAAAGCGGCTCTGGAGTGCAGACAACTCAAGATTGGAGTGATCTGTCCATTGGCACACTATTTGTTGCTGCGCATGGGAGATGGGTGTGGCCCTTTGGGGATGGTTGGAGTCTGTCGTCCTGTCTCTGGTGCAGGTGTAACAGGAAGAGCTCCCCTTTGCTCTGGTTTCACTCTCGGCCATTTCAGACCTGGGTCCATGCTTTGCTTATCTGTTGCCTCTATTCTTTGCAATAGAGGCCATTTTCATGCTTAAATATTTCAACTCCTTCATGTTTCAATCGAGTGTATTAATGAGTAATCTTAGAGAGCATTACAGTAGCCCTGTAGTTAACATCATACCCAAACAGCAGAGAATGTTCTGCCACTGCTGACTTTTCTGTCTGACCTAAGTGGCTGCGTTGTTCATGTTCGTTGAGCCGTGTATTCACAAATAAATAAATAAATATTTTGTTACATATCTTTTAATAAGCTAGTAACAGTGATGTAAATCTAAATTATAATGAAAACTGAGTCGGATTGAAACACTTAAAATCACTTATATGTAATTAGTCTTGACTGGTTTCAAGAGCTTAACTTGCTCCCATCATCAGAATTATAAAAAATGGTTCTTGTTGATGTTGTTTGATGTGTGGTTGGTTGGGCTGATATCTAGTGGTGGGCTGATGAACTTCCATAAAGGGTTTGGTGGTGGCAAATCAAAGCTTACTATGCAGAGTTTGTTTTTTACGATATGAATTTTTTCCCAGGTAACCAACTCTGCAGCGTGTTTTGTAGCTTTTAAAAGTTTTATGTTCGGTGTAATGTTGTGGTTGGATGTCCAAAAATAGTGTGCATCTGTTTGTATTTGATGCATCTCATATGTTCTTTAAGCCTGGTTTCTAAATTCCTCTTGGTTTTCCCTATGTAAATCTGGTCACAATCTGGGCAACTGATTTCACAGATTCCTGCTTTTTTGTTCTGTGGTATCTGGTCCTTTGACTTGCTGCACAGTAATTTCTCTATGCTGAAATTATTTTGTGGGGCCAAGTGAATGTTGTATTTTTTGAAGATGCAGAATTTGTAGTGATTACTTGGATGGTAACTGAATTTTTTGAAAATCACATTGCTTTTTTGTTGAGAGAGTTTAGTGATGTCTTTCAAGTGTTTGTTTCTTGAATTGTGCTTATTTCTTGTCAATGATTTGTTTGTTGAACCATTATTATATCCCAGCCACTGTAAATTTGCACTTGACAGCTGGCGTTTAAGTTGGTACACTCGCAGAATAACGGATGAAAAGTGCTGTCCATAAAACTTCCTGAGCCAATCACAGGGCAGCATTCTGGTCAGTCACAAAGGGGAAACGTGAGAGGAAGACGCTCTGTTGCCGGATATCACTGCTTCAGTTTGTGATTTCTATAATGTGTGTCTGGCCGCCTCCGTAGCGCAGCTGGCAGCACACTTGCCTGTGGCGCGGAGGACCCGTTCGATCCCCGGTACCAGCATGGGGATTTTATCCCCTCTGGGAGGTCTGGCATGGGGTGCACTCAGCCTCGTTAGGTCCCGGGGGGACCAATTGAGGAGCTACTTGATGGAGAAGTAGCGGCCCCAGGTCGAGAAGACCGCATAACTGGCCGGGAGGGCTCAGGGCGCTGACCACGTCCCACCCTCCAGTACTGCACCTCACCAATGACGCCTGTAGTGGGCAGAGGTGGGGGACGCAGCGGCTGGGCGGTAGGCCTTGGCCCTTCGTGGGCTGTCGTGCGGGGTTTACATTACATTTACATAATGTGTGTCTAGTTGTTCTTCGCGAGTTATATTTGTTATTGTTGATAGTGTTGCTGGTGTGTATTTATTTGTATGTATTCTTTATTTTATATAATGTTTACATAAATTATTCGTATTATATACATAAAATTTAACGTGCAAGCTAGTGCCTCAGAAGAGACGCCATTCGTCGAGTGATTGATGAAGTGAAAATCCTATATGTCAAAGTGTGCCACTGAAAAGCCAAGCAAACCCAAAGCCAAAGCCAAAGCAAAATTTTATGAAAAAGGGAAGGAATACGTGGATATCCATGGGCATTCCTCTATTTCTGCTGAAGAAGTTATAGAGCAGACTGCAAGAACACTTGGATTAACCAGAAGAACCATAATCAGCAAGAGAGTAGTGCTTCAAGAGATGGAAGACAAGGTTGCTGGACCATCTGGAATGTAGCAGGTATTTTTGTCAACTCCAGGGAAGAAAAGAAACCACATTCATCCGGCCACAGAGCTTCATGCGTTCGAAATAGACACCATTCAAAGGCATATTTATGTCTACTACGCTAGAAAGGAGTACCCAACCATACGGAAATTACTTTTCACCGGGGGCAAAACATTGCAGAAAGCGGTGTTGAGATTGGCTGAAAATGGACGAAAAGTACTGCTGGAAAAGACACACAGTAGTGGTGCAAAATGTGCTTTTGCATAAAATCCTAGTCAAAGACCTCCACAAAATTGAGTGGCTGGACGAAACATAGGTCAATGCTAGGACACCGCGACAAAATACCTGCATTTACCTTCAATTATTAGTAATAACAAAGTAATTCATTTTTCTTCTTACGTTCATAGCTTACGTGCATTGTTTATGTGGTTTTGTGACACGATAGAAAGCTATGTCGTCTGCTACCGTGTACGGACAACGTCGCAAGCGCAGAATAGTCAACTTGACGCGAATCCATGCGAGCTGTCAAGTGCAAACTTATAGTGGCTGGGGTATAATTGCTGTGCTGACTATATGTTTGTATTCGTTTTTGTATTCTCCTTCTGATAATGGGGTACAAACCAATCTGTGAGATAAACTGTTTAGGACTGCAAGTTTGTGTGGAACTGGGTTGAAGCTATTATTTTTATGTAGTTTTCTGACTGGGTAGGGTTTTTTGTAGATACCACAACTGATTTTATTTTGACATCTAATTATTTTTAAGTCCAAAAAGGGTAAAGTATCTTTCTCTTCCATTTTCATGGTGAATTATATGACTGTTTTGTAAGTTGAGAAGTTTTAGGGAATCGTAGATGAACTTGTTAGGTACTATTGCAAAAACATTGTCTACATATCTGTGCCAAGCTTTGAACATGTGTGGAAAAGAGGTTGTAATGTGTGTTTCCAAGTTACTCTGCCAGGAATGATGATAGAGGATTTCCCATGGCTAAGCCTGAAACTTGGTAGAATCTATTGTTAAAAGTGAAGTTATTTTGTGATGCAAATTTCTGTGAAATTCATAAGGTCATCTATTTCATCTTGAGGTATGGCGTTTTGGAAAAGCCATTTCTTCAGTTGGACAAACAGTTCATCTGTTGGGATCTAGAGAAGAGTGCTGTGACATCAAAGGATACAAGTTTGTCTTCTGGATTTAATTCTAAGTGTTCTATTTTCTTCACTAAGTCTTGAGAATTCCTGACACTTAGACTGCTGTACTTGGGCAGTGTTGTGGATTTCTGTACAAGCCATTTTGCCAAATTATATGTGGGTGAGTTGATTGATTGATTGATTGATTGATTGGGGTTTAAGGGCCCGTCGACAGCTAGGTCATTAGAGCCCCTGTGGGTGAGTTGATAATGTTTACTATGGGTCTCATTTTATTGGCTGGTTTATGGATTTTTGGAAGTGCATACACTCTCAGTAAAGTGGGATGGTTGAAGTGGGATCCCGCGAATGTCGGGTAACAAAGCTCTATGGATCTTAGGATGATTTGAGCATCATTTCACCCATTTCATTCATTCACCGTCTGATATGACACTACACGGATATTAATAACAAAAAACAAAAAAACATAACATTCCTATGCTGTCTTAGGAATAGGAACATATTAAATTGTTTCTCTTTTACAATAAATAAATCAGTAAATTTACATTGCTATTTAGCCTTAAAAATACTTTAAAATTATTTGATTAACATACACTGTTTGGTTTTAAACTTAATATTGTGTTCAAACTTTGAAACTCAAAATACAATAGTTTATATTAAATAAACTAATAAGAAACTAAACCCCTAAAGTACAATTATATCGTCCTCTCTATATGTTTAAAAATACGAGTATTCAGAAAGTACCTTATGAAATAGTAATTAAATACCCGCAAGATCACCAAAGTTTGATTTATGCTTCTGACCAAAGTTGAGTTTGATTTTGTAACGCTTTATATTTGCAAATTGAAATCCGCATATTGAACAGCAAACCTTCCTGTTTTTGGCACTTACAACAAATTCTCTATAGCACTCTTCATGAAACACCCATACTTGCCACTCAATGAGGTGTGTCGGAAACTGAACAGCAGTAAAGGGAAGGGATGGCCTGTGGAGTGAGGTGAGAACATGAGTGGCCCAGTTGAGCTGATTTTGCCCATCCCTGAGATAAATCATGTAATCAAGTATCCCTCATTAGTATGCAATGCTCCTCTTTACATTTCTGTTCTACATGAAAATCTTTTATGTGAAATGTAATTCATAAACCTTATTTATGGCTATTAGGTATGTTTATTTCTTTTGGGCTTGTAGGCAGTGGTCTAGAAGGCATTGTAGAAACCAACGTTTCACCAAGTACTGCGTTTGGCATCTTCAGGATAAGACGATCCGTTGTCTGCGCTGGTCAGAGTTCGAATGTGGAAGCAGAGGGGGAGGGATGTGGAAGCTTCCACATTCAAACTCTGACCAGTGCAGACAACGGATCGTCTTACCCTGAAAATGCCAAGTGCAGTACTTGGCGAAACGTTGGTATCTACAATGCCTTCTGGACCACGGCCTACAAGCCCGAAAGAAATAAACATACCTAATAGTCAGGACACCGGCTGTGAAAGCCTTAGTTTATACATCTTACCTTATGGTTTTATGTGGAAAATACTTACAGAGAACTGTACGCATAAGGCCTGCAAATGTACATATTAGCTAAATATTTCTAACAATATGGTTGTCTGGGTTGCTAGGGGAGTGCTTATTGTCTGCAGTTATGGAATATATTATTGCTCTTTCTCAAAGACCTTAGAAGGGGTTTAAATTTCAGGATATAGAGCTATTTACTTATAACAACTGGAAGATATGTCATTTGCATCTGGGGTTTGGTACATCTTAGCCTCTACTCTTTCATGTAAATGTCTTAACAAGAGCTTCTTAAATATGGTTCAAGCTGATATGTCCAACATTAAGCCACATATCACAGATCTTCTTTCTTCTAAAGCAATACTTCATCAGAAAGCAAGACGTTCAATCAAAATCAGAATTGATAGCACATCTGAAACAGAGAAACTCGGTTTCTAATCCATGAAGTAAAAAAGCATATTGTAAATGCACTTAACTTATCCATAACTCCAAAAGCTGTACAACATATACAGTAAAACTTTGTTTATAGGTTTTCCAGGGTACCAAAGTAAACAGATGCGTTAAGTGTGAAAAATGCATAAATGAAAGTCAGCACATAAAAATTGGAAAATTTATGCAGCATATGGATTACAGTTAAGAAGTGAGCAATAAGAAATAATAGGATTGTTTGACTATAATTGGCAATATGAAACAACACAAACACAAGAGAAATGCACCAAATAAAAATAAACACAAAGAAAGTTGAGTCACTTTAGGAAGTAGTCCGTGTCTTGGTATTTTTTTTTTTTCTTTTTTTTGTAGGCCACTGTGTAAACAGTATCATTTGGCCATTATTTCCTCAGAAATGTAATGACGCATCATAAAATGTTTGTATTTTCCGCCCTGTATGTAGATAGATTTATTTCTAGAAACACCTAACATGTGCACTTTTTTCAATTTCCACTACCTTAACTATGACAGAGCAATCCCTAATTTCTTAGCAATTTCTGTGCGATTCATGCTGCCACTTTCCTTCACTACATTCAAAATGTGTAAGTTTTCAGCAATTGTAATGCACTTCCTTTTCTTTTCACTCACGTTCACTAACACAACTGAAACACAGAGCACAAATGACTGAAGCAAATACGGTTTGGTATTTCACAACTTTGCTTGAACATAGCCTCAAGGTTGCTCTCAATTCCGCACTGAGGGATGTTTTCCAAGAAATGCACTACACAATAAACCCACGAGGCACATCAGAAAAAATGTGAAACTGCCAAGTTGTATACATGAGCTTATCACACATACACAGTGACACAGTGTATCTACACTGTTCAGAAGCAATCACGTCTTAAGGAAAGCAACACTGCATATCGGCAGGTGTGAGGGATCATCCTTTTGTGTTGCATTACTGACTGTACGCCAGGGTCAAGCCACTAATATTTCCTGTTCCAGTAAACAAATAACAAGCGATCGGAGTGCTCTGACAATCAAGGTCAATACACCTGGACACTTTGCCAGGTAGTACAGTGTGAGTATAAGTTTTGGATTTGAATATTTCTTGAGGTTTTAATTAAGGAAACATCACGAACATAAAAACTGTGCATTTTGCTCTCGGGGACGTAAGCTATGATTGTATAAGTGTAAAAATCATATAATTGAAAATCGTATAAATGAAATAATTTGCCATAATATGCCATAGGATTTTGCCAGGACTGCTAAAAAAAAAATTGAAACGTATAAAAGAAGTTTTACTGTTTATGCCTCTTTCATGTGAAGCACACTACCATGGGGACATTTAATCAGCAGCGTACATACTTTTGCTTCATTTCTTGTTGTTGCATGTAATTAACTACAGACCAGTAGTTCCCCATCTCAAAATAGTTTTCTATGCTCTCTATACCAACCCTTTAATCAAAATGGTCTAGAAATTATTCTAGAAATAATGCCCCTGTATACCCAAACAACACTTCTTCCAAACTGATCACAGTTATCTATATAGTTTTCTTCTCCCCAATTTTTTAAAATTATTTTATACAGATTTAAAGAACTTTGTTCTGAAAGCCAACCAAACAATAATGCACATGTACCAGATATAAAATCTACAATTTTGCTTTTACAAATCCATGTGATACCAAATGGTGCCAGGCCATTATATAACACATTAATCATCATGGTGTTTAAATTGTGGTTTTATGGGAAACACCAACTTATAAGTTCCATTAATTTATACTGGGTGGTAATGAGCTACACCAAAATATTTTCAGAAGATATGGACATGTCTTAAACAAGTAATTTGTTTATAATGAAAACCGAGTCCGATCGAAACACCTAACTTCACTTACATGTAATTAGTCTTGACTGGTTTCAAGAGCTTAACTTGCTCCCATCATCAGAATTAAACTACTGGTTCTTGTTGATGTTTTTTGATGTGTGTTTGGTTGGGCTAATATCTAGCGGTGGGCTGATGAACTTCCATAAAGGGTTTGGTGGCGGCAAATCAAGGTTCATTACGCGGAGTTTGTTTTTTTATGATATGAACTTTCTCCCAGCTATCCAACTCTGCAGCGTGTTTTGTAGCTTTTAAAAGTTTAATGTTCAGCATAATGTTGTGCTTGGATGCCCAAAAATGGTGTTTTTGATATAGGAGGCATATTTTTACCATGTCGGTATCTGGTGACTCTTGCACTCGAAGTTTTATAGTGTACCTTTCTGGCGCAATGTTTATGGCATCAGCGTTCAAGTACAAGGTGATCATCATTTTCAAGTTTGAGTCTCGTTAACTGCTTTCTTTTTTCTTTTCTTTCTTTTGACTGGAGCAATCAATAACGTTTTGATCTAGATTTTAAATTCTGTTTCATTTTATGCATTTTTATTACAACATATCAGTGCAATTAATTACACTTCTTGCTAGCAAAATGTTGAATCATGCTTAATACATTTATATACTGTACTTCAAAATGGAAAGTGGTTTATAGGGTGAAGAGAGTATAAAAACATAAAAACATCTAAGACTTTGTCATTTTATAGGGACTGCTCGAAATGATGACCTGAATTTTCATGGCAAAGTTGACAGCAACGAAGAAACGATTGTCATGCTCTATCCAAGAGCCAAATCAAGGAAATGATAAATGATAGTGTGTTAATGCTCTTCTTCATATGGAATAAAAAGTGATAAAAAATATTAACTGTATGACAGGAGACAGTCCTTTGAAACAGTTTTCAGTGCTTTGAATCAAGCCACAAGAACAGTGGGGTGCATAATGCAAGAAGCCAGCTAATCATTTTAAAACAGAAAGAATAGTCGATTGATAACACTACACAACACTTACTTATAATTTCCTGGAACATGTTTTGGAGGCTGAGTTTCCTCCATTATCAACCGGACATCGACTGGTTCTCCCTGGTGTGGATGGTGATGTTTCCTCTGAGGTCTCCTCTTGTGGTGGTTCAAGGAACTTGCTAAGACATCCTTCTGGGGGATGTCGAAAAGGAATACTTTGTTTCTATTTTTCAAAATGAAGATTTAATCCCATGTGGAGAGCTCGTTTTCCCGTTATGTGTTTGAGGACTTTCGGTCCTGGCTTTATGTTGTGATTTTTTGTCCAAAGGTGAGTGGCAACTGCTGATTTTTCCAACTGTTTGGTTTTTACGTTTCTAAAGTGTTGTTAGCTAATGCTGGATTTCTGACAATGAAGTCATTAATCCTCTTGCTCTCCAATATTTTTCACTGATGGATGGGGCACTAGAAGTGGCCGGGCATATTTGAAGGTGATCTCGATCCATTTCCTCTTGCAGATCACATACAGGACAGAGTGGTGAAGAATATATCCCAATTCTGTTTAAATGTTTTGCCAGACAATCATGTCCTGTAATCAACCTGAAGGTTGCAACTGCTGTTTTTCGAGGATACTCAGGAATTACTGTTTGAATGTTTGGTAGTTCCCATCTTTTATTCTTAGATTTTTCATAGTAATATTTTGCAATAATTTTTTTGAATTCAGAGTTGACTAATCTTTTAGCTGCATAAAATGGTAGATTAACTATAGATTTTTGTACACCGTGGTACCCATTTTTGCAAGAAAATCAGCTTTTTCATTACCACTCAGTCCACAGTGAGCTGGTATCCATTGGAAGTCTAAGTGTTTTTGAAGTGCTGTTAGATGGGTAAGGATTTTCCAACATTCTATAATTGTTTGGTTGTTTGGTGACAACTTGGAAGTAATTGCTATAATTGCTGCCCTGAAATCTGAGAGAATAACTGCTTGCTGAAAATGTGAAATTCTGTACAAAAGATTTTGTAGGGCCATTCAAATTACTTCAATTTCTCCATCAAAGTTAGTAGTTTCATAACTTATAGATTTGTAATATGAAAAGAGGTGACATGCGACTCCAGCACCCGCTCCATCTTGGTTTGATATCAATGATCCATCAGTATAAATATGGAGCCATTCGTGTTCTGGAAATCTAGTATGGATTGTCTCTAATGCCAATAATTTTAGAACACTGGTTGGAGTATCACTTTTCTTAATTTCTTCTGTTAGGTGTAAATAATATGTGATGTCTAATGTATGTGTTGACTTTAGATATGAAGTTTTCCTTTGAATTAGGAAGGTGTACATTCTTCTTGATGTCTTGAATTTTGGAAAGAAAGCTCCCCTGTGTCTTTAGTGTATGTGTAAAATTTCTCTTGTGCCATGTATTGAATGGGAGTCTGATCAACTTTTCGTGTTGAATAAGAGTCGTTTTTTCTATTTCATATTCAATGGGATACTGGTTGGTTAGTATTTCCATAGCTGTTATTGGTGTGGTTTTGATAGCACCTGTAATTAATCTCAGATTTTGGTTTTGAAAGATTTGAATTTTTTTTGCGTTTGCTGTTACAAGAACTTCGCTGCAGTAAGTAAATAATGGCTTTATATATACATTGTATGTTGTGTTAAGAGTTGCTCTGGAACATCACCACTTCATTCCTGTTAGACGTTTTAACAGTGAAAGGTGCCTTTCTGCTCTTTGTATTACATTTTCTATTTGTTTGGTCCATGTAAGTTTGGTATCAAATGTAACTCCTAAATACTTTGCTTCCTTTGTTTCTGGTAATTGTTGACCCTCAAAATTTAGTTTTATTTTTAGTGGTTTTTTTCTTAGTGAAAAGATTTGGTAGTTTGATTTTGTTGTATTAATAGTCATTAAATTTTCTTTGGTCCACCTTTTTAAGTTGGTTAAGGATTGTTGCATGGTTTTTTCTAGTTCTGTACTTTTGCTTTTTGGTTTTGAAGTCCACATTACTAAGTCATCAGCAAATAGTGCACACTTCACACCTGATTCTTGTATTTGTTGTGGCAGATCGTTAATAAATATATTAAGTGTTGTGCTGAGCACTGCGCCTTGTGGTAAGCCATGGTGTTTGTTCTGCATATAGAATCATATGCACTTTGGAAATCAATAAAAACTGATGAATTATCTTCTTTTCTATTAAAGGAGTCTTTGATTTCTTGACTGAGAAGTAAGACTTGTTCATTTGTAGAGTGGAACTCTCTGAATCCAGCTTGACATGGGGATATTAAATTTTGTGATTCTAGAAACAATTTAACCTGTTTAACACCATTCTTTCCATCACTTTTGCTATTACGCTAGTAAGAGCTATTGGTCTATAATTTTTTATTTCTGATGCTGTTTTGTCTTTCTTCAAGAGTGGGACAATTATTGCTTTTCACCATTCAGCAGGTACAGTGGTTTTCCAGGATAGATTGTAGAGTTTCAGTAGTTGTTGTTTTGCTGTTTTTCCAAGGTTTTTTATGAACTCTGGATGTATGTGATCTGGTCCAGGAGACCTTTTGTTTTTTAGATTTATTGCAATATTCAGTTCTTGCATATTAAAATTTTGAAAAAAGATATTGCACTGAGTGTTAGGATCACATTCTCTTTCTTGTTTCAAATCTTTCTTAAATTCTTTATATTCCTTTTTATTATTTCTTGATACTTTATGTGAATTAGCATAATATTTATTGAATGTTTCGGCTATGACTGCATCATTTACTTATATTTTATTGTTGTGTATGATAGGTGTGCTGTTGTTTTCTTTCCTGTCCTTGACATTTTTTATGAACTTATGAGCTTTGTTACCATCTGTCCTATAATCCATTTTTTCTAAGAAATTATTAAAGTGATTCTTTTTAGCAGTATTAATTTCTTTTTTTAGTAAGGCACATTTCTTCCGCCATATTTGTGTATCCGATATGTTTTTTGTTTGTTCAGCTGTATTTCCAGCTATATCCCTTTGCTTTTTCAGTTCTAACTGGGGGTTCCAAAAGGGTTTGAAATTTTTAATTCTTCCACGAGGAATATGTTTTTTGCGGTTTCTAGGATGAGTTTACAGAAATTTTTGTTCATATGATCTGGTTGGTCATATAGCTGTGAGTTTGTTTGTTCTTTAAATTTATGTTCCAGTTCAGTTTTATATTTGTTCCAATCTGCTTTTTTGAAGTTCCAATACAGATTCGTGAGACCTTGACTGTTATTTGTATTCTCTAGTTTTATATCAGCAATTACTGCTCTGTGACCAGAACTTGGATCTTCTATAACTTGTTTTTTAATTTTTGAAACAATATCTGTTGTTGCTAACAAGAGGTCTGGGTTACTGCCTGCTCCAGAGTAATGTATGAAGGTTGCGGGATCTTCTTTACTATAAATCAGTTCAAAAGTTGTGGTATTCAAAAATTCTTCCACTATCCTCCCTGTAGAATCCACTTTTTCATAACCCCATCTTTTGGAATGGGCATTGAACTCCCCAATTACGATTGTTTTATTTAATTGGTCAATAAGTGAGAGATCTGGTTCATTCCTGGGAGGATTGCAAATACTGTATAAATGTAGATTTGTTTTGTTATCCCAAAAATTTAGCTTTATTAATTCACTTTTATCTGTGTTATCCATTTCTTTAACAATTTCAAAGGAGCATTTAATATCCTTTTTGACTCCAACTAATATTCCACTACTTATCTGTCTATTTTTGGGTAGTAGGTGTAGTAGAAAACCAGTAAAATTGAAGTATTTAAGTTGGTCATTTGTTAGATTTGCTTCTTGTATGAAAAATATATCTATGTTATAGTCAAATACAATTTTATTCAGTTCTACTCTTTTTGTTTGTGTGAGACCACCCGCATTCCATTGTAGAAGTCTGATGTTAGATCAATATAATGTTTTGGTTCTCGAGAGGTAGTCCCCGCCCGGAGATCCGAATGGGGGACTATTTTAACTCCGGAACATTTTACCCCTCGAGTCATATTTCATAAATATTGAAGAGACTTAGCAGTAAATGTAACCGCTTTTTAGAGAGCACCATATTTTTATGTTTTGGCGGTCACATTGCTCTCTCACAACCCCCAGAATGTCTGGAGGACCACACCTGTCGTTGGTTTACGGGTCTCACTAACCTGACCGGGAAAATTATCAAAATAAATTCACCAACCATATCCTCTGATTACCAAAATAGGACGTATTACATGCCATGACAGGTCAGCGTGTTAGGGGTTAAGGTTTTATAGAGAAATTAGAGAAATGGAGAGGTTGAAAAAATAAAAACTCCCTAGCCCCCAGGAACCCTAATAGCATTGGGGTTGGAAGAGAACAAGAGATGATCAAGGTAAGGTCAGATAGAAAAGTTACAGTGAGGAGCAAAACACCAGTAAGTGGAAGTAATTCTACTCAGCTTGGGTACCTTGTGGTTGCCATTCACAAATCCCCTAGACGGAGACCCCTGAGTAATATTTATTAGAGTAGGTGTTTGCATTGCAGTGTCAGCATCATGTTGAATATGTTCAGACTCGCTTTTACCCCTGTTACTGTACACTTGTCACTCAAAGTCAACACTCTTTGCATAATGGTCTCACTCGCATGTCACCATGTATTTTTACTTAATGAAGAAAACAAAAATCATGACAATTAAGCGATGAAGTATAGTAATGAATTTTTGTAAGAGAAACTAAACAATATGCCCTTCAAACCAATTTACGATTTCCAGAAGATGAATGGATTCATATCCATACTGATGGCTGGCTTTACGTCAACATGAAGGTGCAGGTGCTGGTGCCACTCACAAGTTATTCTCCTTTTATAAACAGGTGAGGTGTGTGGTGGCCTAATGTATGAGGTGAGGTGTGTGGTGGCGTTACATGTGAGGTGAGGTGTGTGGTGGCGTTACATGTGAGGTGAGGTGTGTGGTGGCATAATGTGAATGGGGTGTGTGGTGGCGTAATGTTAGGTGGCGTGTGTGGTGGTGTAATGTTAGGTGAGGTGTGTGGTGGCATGTGAGTGGGGTGTGTGGTGGCGTAATGTTAGGTGGGGTGTGGTGGCATGTCAGGTGAGGTGTGGTGGCATGATGTTAGGTGGGGTGTGTGGTGGATTAATGTGAGAAGGGGTGTGTGGTGGCGTAATGTGAGGTGGGCTGTGTGTTGACGTAATCTAAGGTGGAGTGTTGTGGCACGATGTGAGGTGGAGCATGTGGTGGCGTATTGTGAGGTGTGGTGGCATAATGTGAGGTGAGGTTTGGTTGGCATGATTGAAGTGAGGTGGCGTAATGCGAGATGTGTGGTGGCATGTGTGAGGTGAGATGTGTGGTGGCGTAATGTGAGGAGGTTTGTGGTGGCATAATGTGAGGTGGGGTGAGTGATGGCGTAATGTGGGGTGGGGTAAATGATGGCGTAATGTGGGGTGGGGTGTGTGGTGGCATAATTTGAGGTATGTGGTGGTGTAATGTGAGGTGGCGTGTGTGGTGGCATGGTGTGAGGTGTGGTGGCATAATGTGATGTGGGGTGTGTGGAATGAGTTATGGAATGATGTATGAATTGAGGTGTGGTGGCATAATATGAGGTGAGGTGTGTGGTGGCATAATGTGTGAGGTGGCGTTATGTGTGAGGTGAGGTGTGTGGTGGCAAAATGTGAGGTGAGGTGGCATAATGTGTGAGTGGGGTGTGTGGTGGCGTAATGTGAGGTGGGGTGTGGTGGCATAATGTGTGAGGTGGCGTAATGTGAAGTGGGGTGTGTGATGGCGTAATGTGAGGTGAGATGTGTGGTGGCGTGATGTGTCAGGTGTGGTGGCATGAGAAGGGGTGTGTGGTGGCATGTGAGGTGGGCTGTGTGGTGGCATGTGTGTGTATTAGTGTTTAACGCCCGCTTTTACTACTACGGCACCGCAGGCGGTGACACTGATGATACATGGAATGAAGATGAAGCACCGGTGGAATGAGATGGCGGGGAAAACCGGAGCACCCGGAGGAAACCCACCCTGACGATGCTTCGTCCACCACGAATACCACATGCGGGTCCCTGGGATCGAACCCGGGCCACCTAGGTGGTAGGCGAGCATGCTAACCGCTCGGCCGCGGCGCCGCCGTGGTGGCATGTGAGGTGGGCTGTGTGGTGACATAATGTGGGGTGGGCTGTGTGGTGGCGTGATGTTAGGTGAGGTGTGTGGTGGCATAATGTGTGAGGTGATGTGAGTGGTGGCGTAATGTGTGAGATGAGGTGTGTGGTGGCGCAATATGTGAGTGGTGGCATAATGTGAGGTGGGGTGTGTGATGGCGTAATGCGAGGTGAGATGTGAAGTGGCATGATGTGTCAGGTGTGGTGGCATAATGTGAGAAGGGGTGTGGTGGCATAAAGGTGGGGTGTGTGGTGGCATAATGTGAGCTGGTGTAATGTGAGGTGTGGTGGCATAATGTGAGGTGTGTGGTGGCGTAATGTGTGAGGTATGTGGTGGCATAATGTGAGGTGTGTGATGGCGTAATGTGAGTTAGGTTGTGTAATGGCGTAATGTGAGTTTGGTTGTGTGATGGCATAATGCGAGATGGGGTGTGTGATGGCATAATGTGAGGTAGGGTGTGGTGGCATAATGTGAGTTGGGTTGTGTTATGGTGTAATGAGAGGTGGGGTGTGTGATGGCATGTGAGTTGGGTTGTGTGATGGCATAATGTGAGTTGGGGTGTGATGACAATGTGAGTTGGGGTGTGGTGGCGTAATGTGAGTTGGGGTGTGTGGTGACGTAGTGTGAGTTGGGGCGTGATGGCGTAATGTGAGGTGGGGTGCATGATGGCATAATGCGAGTTGGGTTGTGTGGTGGCGTAATGTGAGTTGGGTTGTGTGATGGCATAATGAGTTGGGGTGTGTGGTGGCGTAATGTGAGTTGAGGTGTGATTGCATGTGAGTTGGGGTGTGATGGCATAATGCGAGTTGGGTTGTGTTATGGCGTAATCTGAGTTGGGTTGTGTGATGGCATAATGCGAGTTGGGGTGTGTGGTGGCGTAATGTGAGTTGAGGTGTGTGATTACATAATGTGAGTTGGGGTGTGTGATGGCGTAATGTGAGTTGGGGTGTGTGATGGCATAATGTGAGTTGGGGTGTGTGATGGCATAATGTGAGTTGGCGTGTGTGGTGGCGTAATGCGAGTTGGGGTGTGTGATGGCGTAATGTGAGTTGGGGTGTGATGGCATGTGAGGTGGGGTATGTGGTGGCTTAATGTGAGGTGGGTTGTGGTGGCATGAGGTGGGGTGTGTGGTGGCATAATGTGAGGTGGGTTGTGTGGTGGTGTAATGTGAGGTGGGTTGTGTGGTGGCGTAATGTGAGGTGGGTTGTGTGGTGGCATAATGTGAGGTGGGGTGTTTGGTGGCATAATGTGAGGTGGGTTGTATGGTGGCATAATGTGAGGTGGGTTGTGTAGTGGCGTAATGTGAGGTGGGTTGTGTAGTGGCGTAATGTGAGGTGGGTTGTGTGGTGCCGTAATGTGAGGTGGGTTGTGTGGTGGCGTAATGTGAGGTGGGTTGTGTAGTGGCGTAATGTGAGGTGGGTTGTGTAGTGGCATAATGTGAGGTGGGTTGTGTGGTGGCCTAATGTGAGGTGGGTTGTGTAGTGGCGTAATGTGAGGTGGGTTGTGTTGGCGTAATGTGAGGTGGGTTGTGTTGGCGTAATGTGAGGTGGGGTGCATGATGGCATAATGCGAGTTGGGTTGTGTGTGTGTGTAGTGTTTAACACCCGCTTTTACTACTACGGCACCACAGGCGGTGACACTGATGATACATGGAATGAAGATGGAGCGCCGGTGGAATGAGATGGTGGGGGAAACCGGAGAACCCGGAGAAAACCCGCCCAGACGCCGCTTCGTCCACCACGAATACCACATGCGGGTCCCTGGGATCGAATCCGGGCCACCTAGGTGGTAGGTGAGCGCGCTAACAGCTCGGCCACGGCGCTGCCAGTTGGGTTGTGTGGTGGCATAATGTGAGTTGGGTTATGTGATGGCATAATGTGAGTTGGGGTGTGTGGTGGCGTAATGTGAGTTGAGGTGTGATTGCATGTGAGTTGGGGTGTGTGATGGTGTAATGCGAGTAGGGTTGTGTGATGGCATAATCTGAGTTGGGTTGTGTGATGGCATAATGTGAGTTGGGGTGTGTGGTGGCGTAATGTGAGTTGAGGTGTGTGATTGCATAATGTGAGTTGGGGAGTGTGATGGCATAATGTGAGTTGGGGTGTGTGATGGCATAATGCGAGTTGGGGTGTGTGATGGCGTAATGTGAGTTGGGGTGTGTGGTGGCGTAATGTGAGTTGGGATGTGAGGTGGTGTGTGTGGTGGCGTAATGTGAGGTGGGTTGTGTGATGGCGTAATGTGAGGTGGGTTGTGTGGTGGCATAATGTGAGGTGGGTTGTGTGGTGGCATAATGTGAGGTTGGGTGATTGGTGGCATGTGAGGTGGGTTGTGTGGTGGCGTAATGTGAGGTTGGGTGATTGGTGGCATGTGAGGTGGGTTGTGTGGTGGCATAATGTGAGGTGGAGTGTGTGGTGGCGTAGTTGATCAGTGTTACTGTCACCTGTGTACTGTGGCCAAGCTCTGCAGTTGTGCGTTGAGCTGCTGCACATACTACTGGTACTGCTGACTAGCCTGGTCTCTCTCTGATCCAATGGTCTTGATAGCCCTCTGCAACTGTGTCACCTGCACCTCTAGGGATATCTTCTGTTGGTGTAGTGCTTCCAGCTAACTGTCAACTTCTGAACTGTCAGTAGTGCGCAACTGTTGTACACGTAAAGTGTTCCTTGGATCTTATTTCCAAATTTCTTTTGGTTTTTCCTATATACACTTCATTACAGTCACTGCATTCAATTTGGTATACGCCAGATTTTTTATTGGGTGGGATGGCGTCTTTGATGCTTCAGTTCAGTAGATTTTTTTATGGAGCAGTGGTTCACTGGTGCTAGCTGAATGTTTTGTTCTTTGAAAACTATTTTGAATTTTTCAAAGACCCAAGGATGGAATGTGAATTTTTTGAATGTCATTTTTTTTCTGCTAATGTGAATGTTGTAGTTTCTTTTAGTAACTTTTTTGTTTCTACTCAATTCACTCTTTTGTCTACTAATGATTTGGGAAAAGAAAGAAAACAGCTAATTATTGTTCAGTATCACATTATGAAGGGATTATTTTGGGATCTGTGAGATTTTTGTGGAATTAGATTTTGAGAACGCTGATAAAGAGCTGCTGAAAATTGATATTTCTATACTTGGGGAGCAGTTTTAAGGACAACTTAAGCCAACTTTTCACCCAACTTTGTTTTAACATCGACTTAAGACCTAGTTGTTAACAGGGCCTTCAACTCACTCCACCCATCCACCCACTCAACTTATCAGCATCTGATACCAATATGTTTAACATCCTGTAGCTGTGTTATGTTTAGGTGCAGACCATAATCTGCCTATCTCAAATTACTTACCCCAATCACATCCACAGTCTCTCAAGTTATTTCAGTGTAGTTCACTAACACCCTCTATGCAGAAAAGCCTTAGGCTTTCCTGGATTAAACAGAAAGAAAAAATGGAGCAAGTGTTGATATTATAGAGGGCACAGCTCATTGGTATACCCCAAAAAACAACTGTGACATTTTTCCATTAGAGCGCGGTCTGGTTATATTTGGTGATATTCTATCTGTTAGGTTGTATTAGTACAGCCAACTGTTCGTAAAATATAACCATGGTAAAGCTACGGCTATAGTTGGTGTCATTATACCCATTATGTTGCCATAGAAACCCTTGATTTTGAACGTGCTGTAGAGAGGCCAACTGATAGATTTTGAAACAAGATTCTGTTTAGATGTCACATTAATTCATGAATTAATTTATTAATTTGTGGACGCCATTGTATTGCTTGTGTTTGCAAGATTTTGTCTTGAATTTTAGAGCAGTATATGCAGTTATAGTTACCGTTATTTTTATGTTTGCAACACAGTAGTGCATTAAATATGTTACAATATTTAGCGTTTGAAAGTCATTTTTCCAAAAGTGTTATTGCAGAACAAGATTTGCCGAAGATGAGTAGGTTCATGTGTTGTGTGGTAATGATGTTCAGCATTATTATCGTTTGAAAGCGTGTTACTTTAACCCTGTTATATTTGAGGTTAGAAGTAATGCCTTTATTTTGTGCGTTTGCAGTACTGCTTTTTGGTTTAATTTCGTCTGCAGTTTAGTGTAATGTCGACTATATTGAATTCTTGGGAACTGCTGATAAGCTGTTTCCTCTATAAGCGAAGTTATATTTACATACCATTATACTAGTCACCTACATCCCATGACGTAGCCATACACTCCTGGCTGCAGTTTCTCAGCCACGGCCAACACAATAAGAAAATCTGCTTCCTCCAATGCAAGAGCCTGGCTCAAATGTCGCTGACACTCTGATTGTTTACGATCTTGTTTTCTATAAAGTAACACAAATCATCAATCCAAATATTTCCAGAATTTAAATTCAATTAGAAGCCATGTTCATTTTGATGTCGAAAAGTTAAACAAGAAATAGTGCCTTAAAAACAATATACCCATGCTTCAGTTCATATAATTTTAAACTAATAACTCCAATTTAAAATTAACACTAGATAAAGATATTTCCCACCTTAGAATATGAAACAAGCAGTAATTGTAACTTTAAAATGAAAAGACTCATTTTTCCCATTAAACCACAAGACGCTCTCAAATTAATTTTAAGACAATAAACCCCAATGGTGACCGCCTCCATAGCGCAGTGGTGGCGGACCTGCCCTTGGCGTAGAGGACCTGATGGTAATTGTTATTTTTTTATACCAACCTGGTGCTTTTAAACACACAAGGTGTGTGGGCAATGTTTAAGAGGTGGACTCAGGACTGAAAAATGTAATGCCATAGCCAGGATTTGAACCACGGATCTTCTGCTTCACACACAGCTGCTCTAACCACTCAAATATGCTCTGCATTTAAATTTAAGTGAAGTTAGTGTCACAGATCCAGCTTAACAATCTTTTAACTTATTGCAGAAGTGAGGCAATGCAGTGTTCAGTTCTTGTATAGTAAAAGTTTCACAGACATAATCAAGTGACCCCAAAATTTGCCATAGGATTTTGTAAAACTGTCCTCAGTTTGAAGTACTAAGGGATTCCTGAAATGTAAACTGGTTACCAGTAAAAGCTGATACTTTGTACCATCTATACTAGCGTACATACTCTCGCTGCTCTAACTACCTATACCTATAGAATTGTAGGAGCAAGTATTTTCACCATGACTAGAAATACACCTCTTTTGTTAAGAATGAAAAGAGAAAAATAAATTACACATACCGAAACCAGTAAATTAGATTCAGAAGCGCATATGCCATGGTTTCCAGCTTCTTTTTGAAAAGATTCACTAACGTTGACCACTGACTAGCAGGCAGATGTTTCATGTCTCTCAGAAGCATACTTGCTAGGTTAGCTATGTCTCTTACTGGCAGAAGCATACTTCTGAAATGATTAAAATAATTTTATCTTAGTCATTTTTAAAATGTTCATCCGCGCTCTGCTTAACAGATTTACATTATGCACCTTTCTAACTTGTCTACGTATACCTGATGGTGAAATATTTTAGCTCCAGGCTTTTGCAAACTATGCTAAGAGGTGAGAAAAATATTGGAATACCTATTAGATCTGAGCACTAGAAAGACACTTTGTTTTGAGATGTTAGTAATCAATAAATATTCAAAAATACAATTAAAATGACAATCAAAATAAAACAAATTGAATTTCTTTCTTATTTAACATATACATACTGATCTTAATCTACAGTTACATTTCCCTTCTACTCCCTAATCAGGGTAAACAATGAATAACAAATATGTACTAGGGCTGCCCATTGGCTCAGTCAGTAGAGCACCTGTGCGAGGGGTCATGGTTCAATTTCCATCTGGGGAAAAGGGTGAGAATTTCTCTGTAATCAAAATTATTCTCCATGCTTGTTCCCAGAGTCTGCAAATATATACTGCATCCATAGAAATAGGATACATATATTGTAGGATAGGTCAATTCAAGATACAGAGATAACCATACCAAGATACATAAATGATAACAAATGTAGAGAT
Source organism: Tenodera sinensis (assembly GCA_030765045.1). NCBI lineage: Eukaryota > Metazoa > Arthropoda > Insecta > Mantodea > Mantidae > Tenodera > Tenodera sinensis. The sequence continues at coordinate 19,331,878 of CM060964.1, forward strand.
ATAAGACTCAACAAAAATTTAAAATACGACAGGAAAAGAATACAAAGATACATAAAACTATACAGCTGTGAGTGAGAAAAATAATCACTTACAGATGTACAATTTACACTACTTCAAGATGTAGGAATTCATACACATTTACAAGCTGCAGTCCATTAAGAAACTAAATGAAACCTTTTTGAATTTATGTTGGGATTCAACATCCCTTACACGAGAGTTGTTCAATATATAATGTCCCACATTTTTTTTTCTCTAAACATATTTATTGTTAAGAGTCAGAATTTGGTAACAATATACCTCAATATGTCTTGTCCATGTCCTATTTTTCTATGTAGTCTCCATCACGTTCTATGGCCTTACGCCAACGTTGTGGGAGGTCATATATTCACTGCTGGTAAAAGTTCTTCCCCTGTAGGCGTAGCCATGTTGTCACTGTGTGAATGACACTCTCGTCATCTTCAAAGTGTGTCCGCCGTAGAGAATCTTTAAGTGAACCAAAGAGATGGAAGTCTGAGGGTGCCAGGTCTGGACTGCAGGATGGATGAGGCAATGATGTCCAACCCAATTTGGCAATGTGTTCCCAGGTTCTCAGACGTGTGTGGGCGTGCACTATTGTATTGGAGTAAGATTTCTGCTGGATTCTTGTCAGATCGAACACGTTGGAAATGTTTCTTGAGTTTACTCAGTCTTCACATATGCCTCTTGACCCTCTTGCCATCACATCCACGACAATGACGCCATCACAATCCCAGAAGACTGTCACCATGACTTTACCGGCAGAGGGAGTTGTTTTGAATTTCTTCTTTTGTGGTGAATGAGGATGGTGTCACTCCATGGACTGCCTTTTTGTTTCCGGCGCAAAGTGGTGCACCCAGCTTTCATCCCCCGTAACGATCCGAGACAGAAAGGCCTCTCCGTCGGTCTCAAAATGCTCCAACAATTCAGATGAAATGGCCTTTCTTTGAATCTTGTGGTCTGCTGTGAGCATTCGTGGAATCCATTGTGAGCATGTCTATGAATATCCAAGAGCCTCAATTATTGCAGATGCACTTCCAATGCTGACTGACAACTGTAGAGCCAATTGTTGAGTTGTGATGCACCGGTCGGCACGAATAATGGCATCCACACGATTCAGCATATCTGGAGCAGTGGCTGTAGCAAGACGTCCTGAGCGTGGCTGATCATGGAGCTCTGTTTCTGCATTTCCTGAGGCTTTAACTTTCTTTACCCATCGCCCAACAGTACTCCTATCAAGTGCAGCATTGCCATACACTGCACACAAACGTTTATGGATGTTCACCACGGTTTCTTTTTCTGCGCACAAGAATTCAATAACAGCATGCTGCTTGTAACGTGAGTAATGTGTAGACGCCATTTTGGCACTGTACTACAGTTCTGCCATCTGCCAGAACGGTTCGAAACACAACCGGTGCACAGAAGAACCACCAAATGTGCAGCACCTACAAGGACGTTTGTCTATATATATTAATGGATTTTTAAGCAAATGTGGGGCACTATATACTGAACAACCCTCGTATATTGGGGTAGATAGTTATATAAATGTAGACCAGCGTATGTGAAGCTATTTTCAGAGAGTTTGATTTTGTGTGAATTTACAAATAAGTTGTTTTCTGCTCTAGTGTTATGGCAATAAACTGCAGCGTTTGTTTTCAAGGAATTTAAGTTTTCTTTACTATAGTTAAGTGTTTTATATATAAATATGCATGGTAAAATCAAAATTGTACATTTTTTAAAATGTGGCTTGCAGCTAGTTTTATTGAAGATGTCAGCCATAATTATTATTACTTTCTTTTGCATCCTAAAGACTTCAATGCTGTTTTTAGAATTCCTCCAGATGATTACGCCATATACTTGTAGATTATGAATGAAGGCAAAATAAGCTACCCTAAGAATATGTACTATCTTTCAGTAAAGTTTATGACACTTTTTGCAGGTCAGTATCATTCAGCCATTTCGTGGGTAAGAGGTATGAAAACTAAATTGGCTGTAGTTGTAGCTGTATACTGTTGTGGTTGACACAATGGCAAGGTCAACAATATTAATGAATCAAATCACAGCAGTGAAACATAACTTACACTTATGAAGTTTACTTACTGAATGGCAGCATACTCATTTTCACAATAAACAGTAAAGGTAGTTTGTTTCTAACAATTACTATTGTCTGCAAGACACAAGTCTAGAGCATTGGTGTAGAGGTTGGCAACGAATAGCTCTGCAACTATCAAGGTTACTTGCACTGCTATTCCTGGGCAACTTCCTTGGCAGCACTCATTTAGGCCTATTCAGTATTGGACTGTGGGACATTAAGTAAAGAATATCCCTATATGACTGAACAGTGCCCTGTGTGACTGAAGGACAGTGAAACAATGGCTAGACCTGCATTATGAGGGAGAATTTGAATGGACCAAATCATGCAGGCGTTCTGGTAGGCCTCATTACACAACACTGGCTCAAGATGAAGCTCTGGTAGAACACATCTGTTTCTGAACAAAGAAGTCAAGTATGGTTGCTCATATAAAATGCCTTTGATTAAGCCGGAATTACGATGAACTTTACTTAACATGACTTAATGCAGCAGTACGCAACATGAAGTAAGAAACTTGGTCTATTATGATTCACTTAGAATAATGGAAATGATTCTGATTGGTTATTCTTCTGCATGGCAGACATTTGATTTCCTAATCAGGGCTTTAACAAAAATGAAATAAAAGAGAATACAAAAATATGAAGTAAAAACATTTTTAATTGGCAAATACAGTACTATAGAGATGGCCATAACGTACTTTAGGAGCTAAACAAAAGAAACAGAGAAAACGTTTTGACTCAAATAGTTACATAGAAAAGTATAATTTATTCCTGCATAGCACCACTCGCCGATTGGTTCAAATTAGTCACGTGACCTCCAAACATTACTTAACATGAAGGAAAAGTTTGGCATTGCCAAACTCTAACGTTACATCACATTAAGTCGACACTAAATAGCTCCATTTAATATAATACGTTAGACTTTCCCATTACGTCCTGTCGTGTTAAGTCAGTTACATTAGTAATCCCGGCATTAGAGACACAAGGCAAAAATGTTACAATGGGCACATCGTAATATTCACCTTCCTAAGGCTTACTGGGATTTGGTCACCTGGAACAATGAGAAGGTATTTTGATCCAATAACAAAGGGACCCTTGTCTGCTATGTGGACAGTTATCATGAAGGATATAGAGATTAACTCTGCCCTATCATAGCACAGTGTACCAAATAGCATGGTACATTCAGTCTATAATCTTAAGCTACAATATAATGCAATGCTTTGTCATGTTCATGGTGAAAATATGTAACACTGAAAGCCATGTATGACATCACACACCTGAACAAAATATCTCTTAAGATGGTGATGGAATTGTTCAAAGCAACAACAACCTACAACTAATGTGGGAGCACCTGACCAAAAGAAATTTAGAGAACATAGAGAAAGTGAAGACAACATTCATGAAGAAGATTCTGGGTACCGAAGTACTCACCATCCAGATTGACATATGAAATGTGCAGAGAGACAATGTGGGTAGAAGAACTCAGACTACAAATACTGTTAGTGGCAACAGAGTTGTACAAGCAAACAGTGAAGGAACACCGAAGGAAAAAGAGCTGAAATTTGGGAAGATTTCTATATCATGGACGTAATGACCAAGGAAGACTGGAAGGGCCCAAACTATGAACTAAGGCATCTTGTAACAAGATTTACAGCACATGGTTTCCACCACTTGATATGTGAGGAAATAAGACATCACGAGCCAGGCGAAGAATGCGTGTGCGCATTATGTGGGACATTATGTGGCACAAGATACCACATGGAAATGTGTGAAAAGAGAACAATATTCTTAAGAAAATTTTGCTATGGGGACAAATAGACAAAGCAAAAGTGAAGTGAAACACGTAAGACGATAGATGGAACAAATGTACAGGGTGCGCACAAATGGTCTGAGCGGTTTCAAAAATTTACTATAGCAATATTATTTGACTGAACACTGCATATTCAGATATAGCAACTCAAAGTTTTTTTAATAGTTTACAAGTGCTCGATATGTGCTCCATGAGTGACTTGACAAATATCAACTCGATAATCAAGTACGGCCCACACTCAATATAGCATGTCCCTGTTAATTTCACCAAATGCGCTGATGATGCGGACCCGTAGTTCTAGAAGATCAGCAGGTAATGCATCCTTCACATAACCCCATATGAAAAAGTCGCAAGGGGTGAGGTCAGGAGAGCGTGGAGGCCATGACATGAGTGCATTATCTTCATTCCCGGTATGACCTATCCATCGATCTCGAAGTCTGGTGTTCAGGAAGGCAAGAGCATCACGGTGGTAATGAGGTGGAGTACCATCCTGTTGGTAGATGACTGTGTCGGTCTCCAACTGTGGCAGGAGCCAATTCTCCAACATATCCAGGTAGATGTGCCCTGTAATGGATTTTTCACTGAAGAAGGGGCCGTAAATTTTAGATTGTGATATCACACAGAAAACATTCAGTTTAGGCAAATCACAAACATACTGCATGACGGGATGGGGCTTTTCAGTTCCCCAAATCCTTACATTATGCCTGTCCAGTTTACCACTCAGAAAGAATGCTGCGTCATCACTGAAAACAATCTTATCACAAAACTCGTCTTCCATACGGTCCTGGAAACTGCTACAAAATTTAAAGCGTTTCACTTTGTCCTCAGGTGATAATGCTTGTAACAGCTGCAAACGGTAAGGGCACACCTTCTATTTTTCCCTTAACACTTTCCAAATGGTCAAACGCAGGATGTTCAATTCACTACTGGCTCGACGAGTTGATTTTTGTGGGCTACGTGCAAAGCTAGCTCACAGACAGTTGACTGTTTCTTCAGGCATTCTTGGCCGACCTGTTGATTTGCCCTTACATAGGCATCCCGTGGTTATCAACAGTTGCTACCATTTACGAATAGAGTTGGCAGTGGGTGGTTCTTTCTGGTACTTTGTTCTAAAGCTTCGTCACATGGTTGTCACGGATTTTCTCATATGAAACTCAAGAGCAGCAAATGCTTTCTCACTGTTGGTTATCATCTTACAACTGTTGGAGCTCTTGGCCATACAAGGAAGCATAAGTCACAACTGCACTCTTGCGGTGGAAGGAACAAGCATCATGACTGCTGCAAACGAAACTTGGAGATAGCTAACTTACGACATCAAATACCTCACTATATATTTAATAATATGACAATAAAAAAATCACGAAACAGCTCAAATCATTTGTGCACACCCTGTAGATGAACAAGACAAGCTGCATGCAATATGTATTGTTTTAATATACCTGTATCAATGCATATTGTGCAACTTCCTAATATTAAATTAAATATGCAACACTTTGTACCTGGCCACAAAGCCACAAAAAATGCCTTTACTGTAAAGTTGTGAAAAGTCCCCTGCTGCTTTATATTTTATTGGAAATGGTAAAAACTAGAAAGTATGTGATTCCATACCGTTTTAAAAAAGTAATTTATTATTTAACCTGAAGCTCCATTCATATATTCACCACTAAAAGCAAAATAGGTATTAGATTTTATGAATAGTGAGATCCCTTACTTCCAAACTGTGGTGAAAACTTTTGATAGTTGTTAAAAGTGGTTCAGTTTTTAATTACAGGGTGGTCCTAATATTTAAAATTACAACTTACTCATGGAGTTTAGAATCACCTCCTTCAGAATATCTGCTTTGATGCCTCTGTGTGGCTTGTAAATGAAGGTGATAGCGAGGTGTCTGTTTCACTGCTCCCTGACTCAAATCTACAGCTGTCACAGGATAAGGATTTGCAGCCAGCTCAATGGAATTCAGTTCTCGCCTGCCATATTCATTCAACAGCAAACCCTGAAGACAAAAATACCCTTCAAGTTGTATGGGCAATTTGTATACTCTTTTTACTTTTTCTAATACATACAGTAAATAGATAAAGTATTGTAGTTCACCGAAAAAATTCTATGTCATGTTTTCACCAGAAGTACATGCTCTCAACCCAAAAAAGCACTTTTACAAAAATGTCCATTTGTGAATCTGCCAACAGCTTAACTCACACATAAAAAGTATGATAAATATGTTATCAAATGCTGCGCTTTGGCAATGAAGCCATTAGCACTCTTACTCTCCAATATTTCTCTGTATTGGATTTGTTAGCATAAGTACAACCATTTTTGAAGTAGACACCAATTTTTTGCTTATGATGGTTACATCGTCCACTCACATAAACCCCCAGTATGTCTGGAGGGCCACACCTGTCGTTGGTTAATGGGTCCATCGGATCTGGCCAAGAGGGTCCATCGACTTTTCTCACAATCACCACTTGTGGGACATTTCTATGCTGTGACAGGCCAGGGTAAGAGATAAAATAGCATTTCCTCTACTTCTGATGTTTCAGTATACTGCCATTATTCGGATGGACCAGGTAATTTGTGATCAGGGTTTTCTTCCTGTAGCCTTTGGAGAACCAACTTCATCCTGCAAGGCAACAGATGGGTCATCTCTTCCGCCTTCTCTGTCAGGAACTTTGCTCCTCATCCGCCATTGAAATTGTTGGATGTGCTCTTCTGGATTGCTTCTTTGTCTGTCCACTCACCTTTGGCCTGAACAGCTTGGGAGACCCTACCAGTAGCTACGCTACTGCTGGCATAGCCCAGAAGATCATTGTGGCATGGAAGGACCCCCACCAACGACAGGGTCCTGCAATCCCTAGGGAACCAATCTGATATGTATCAAACTTGGTATTTAAGTGCAATATCTTCTGAAGATGGGTTGTACCCTTGGCACAGTGGTAGTGCTGCTGGTACTGGCATGGGGATTTTCTCCCTCTGGGAGACCTGGTACAGGGCACACTCAGCCTTGTTAGGTCCCTGAGGTGCCAACTTAGGAACTACTCGATTAAGCAATAGTGGACCCTGGACGCAAAGATCACAAAACCGGCAGGAAGAGACTGGTGTGCTCACCATGTCCCACCCTCCAGTACTGCACCTCACTCATAATGCCTGTGTTGTACAGAGGTTGGGGATGCACTGGCTGAGAGGTAGGCCTTAGCCCAGAAGGGGCTGTTGCGCCATGGGATTAGTTATCTTTCAAAGGTGACACACGATTTTCGACATTTACATGACAAATACAATATAGGTGCACCTTGAATTTTTTACCAATAACTTATGAACTCCTCTTCATTATAAAAGAATTCTGTGCATTTTGTAGAACTGGTAAATGATAAATAGGCAAAAACTTACTGGATAGAATATATAGAACTCTTTAAAACACCTCATTTATTTCAAATAATTTTTTGTGGCATCAGACATTTCCGAGATATCTGTTATGACTGGTTTGAGTTTTTCAATACTTTTGCCATTTTTTAACTACTGTCACTATTCAACTGTCTCCATTGATGCAATAGAAAGGCTAAGGAATTTCAAGGCTGACTTTTAGTAGCACCCTATCAATTCAGTTTTCTCTACTTCCTTATATCTGTAACAAAATGTGTAATGAAACTATTTCTGAAAATATATTATTGTGAAGTATATAAAAAATAAGTTGTATATAAAATAAATGTTAGCAGGTAGACTAGCCATGCAAACTTAACACGTCAGATTTTTCTTTAGGTTGTGCAAAGATCATCATTTTAAAGTGTTCTGCATTTTAAAAGTCGACCCCACTTTGGCCTCCTGTATCCTCCTTACAAGTATAATGGCTGTGTAATGAAACTTTATCTCAATTAACAAGAAGTTGACAGAAAAATAAGATTTTGTAAGAATTGTCTATAAAAGAGTAGAGAAAGTCATGTGAATACAACACATGAGATTTTTTTATTGGTAATGTTGCAGAATATGGCCTTAGGGACTGCGTAACAGGGCATCAATGTATGAGAAACTAATGTAGCAAACGGTAGTAAAACATTCGAATGAACGAATTGTGTAGATGGCAATGCGTAAAGATGAGAATGGAGATAACTTCTGGCAATGCGTGTACATAGGTGACAGATGAAAGAAGGCGAGAAACTATGCTCATTCATAATCAAGAATTTCAGCAACTAGAAGGCGGAAACTCTATTTTACTTACACATACATTCCCCAATTCAACCCAAAAGATCTCCCAAATGTAACACTGGCACCACAATTACAGAATAATTGAGGATACCTTCATATTACGATCAAATTAATTTATGAATCACATAACCTGAAATAATTATGAAGTCATAAACTTATGTGGTTGTAGTTAACCTTAAATGGGAATATATATTCGTAAATATGTTTATAAAAGAAATACTAAGTTGCATTTCAGAGGCATAAACTGTATGAGTGGAAATAATTATGAAATCATAAGCCCATGCAGTTGTGCAGAGGAAGATAATCTTAAATGTGAATATATCTCATAAATATATGTTTATGAAAGAAATATAAAGTTGCATTTTGGAGGTATAAACTGTATAACCTGAAATAATTGTAAAATCATAAACTCATGCAATTGTGCACGAGATACGGTAGATAACTGTACAATATGAATATATATCATAATGTATGTTTATGAAGCAAATACGTAGTTTTATAAGAGTTACGAGGGTGGATCAAAAAGTAACGGGAAACAATTTTTTTTGGACACCATGATTTCCTTTTATTCTAATTTAATTACAAGCTTTCAAAATAATCTCCTTCTCACATTACATAGTGGTTACAATGTTCTATCCACTTTTCAAAACACTCAGAAAAGCCCTTGTTTGACATCCTGTTCAGTATACCTGAAATAACACTGTTTAGCTCTGTATCGGTTTGAAAATGGTGCCCATGAAGATGTTTTTTCAGATAGAAATCGCAGGATGCTAGATCCAGCGAATATGGTGGGTGGGGCATGATTTCGATACCTAGTTGAGTGATTGCCTCTTGTGTTACTATGGCTCGATAAGCAGGGGCATTGTCCTGATGGAGGATCCATCCATTGCCAGCAAGTTCTGGTCTCTTGGCAGCCATTTTCCTCTTGAGTGGTCCTTTAAGGACGTTACTGTAGTATTGAGCAGTTACTGTGGTGTGTTTCGGAACCATGTGGTCATAAATCACCCCAATTTTGTCAAAAAACACAGGATGCATGACTTTCCCTGCACTTGGCTGCACCTTTGCTATTTTTGGCCTTGGGCTGTCGGAATGTTTCCATTATGCACTTTGTTGTTTGGTTTCCGGATCATAGTGATGAAACCAGCTCCCACCACAAGTTACAACTTGGTCCAGAAAGTTGGGTTCCCTCCAAAGCCTTGTGATCCACTGTTGGCAGGTAATGACCCGATGACACATTTGTTCCCCATTAAGCAATCATGGAATCCATTTTGCTGCCACTTTTCTGTAGCTCAAATCATTATGAATTATGTCTTCAACTGACCCATAGGAAATGTGCATGTCTGCTATCTTCACTATCGTTAATCGTCTGTCTTCTTGCAATAGAACATCAATGGTCTTGCAGTTCACCTCAGTTTTTCAAATGGAGAGCCGTCCTGAACGTGGAGCGCCTTCAAGACTTTTTTCACCACCTTGAAATTTTTTATTCCATTCAAAAACACGCGTTTTTGATAAAGCTTGGTCTCCATATGTTTCCTGTATCATTTGCAGCGTTTCAGTTCCAGATTTTTTCAGAACACAAAACCAAATTGCCACTTGTTCTAACTTGAAATCCATGTCGGTTCACTGAAACACATACTTACACAATGGCTCACTCAGACAAACTGAACAGTCTGGCGCCTATCCCAGCATCAGTCAAGGTCGGACCTCACTGTTACCACGATTGGTGAATTTTGACAAACTTGTGTTTAAACAGAAAAAAATAATTCCCATTACTTTTTGATACACCCTCACAGATGTGGTAGATGATTGACAAATAGAACACTTTAAACATTGGATTTTAATGGAAATAACTCACAAATTACTGGTGATTTCAACGTTATTTGAAATGTGGATTTCCATTAATAATTACGCCTAAAGGGGGATGAGGAAAAAGGAAATCTCCACTTCGTAACACTTTCTGCTATTGATACATGTCCTTTATTTACATCATTCTGCTGTTTAGTTTGTGCTTCTATACTGACAAAGTCAAAATTAAGTAAGAATCTACGACTAATAAACTTTGAATTTGAACAGTTTCAGTTTTAGATCGCACTTCCGTTCCATTAACTGTGTTCCTCTCTGTTTCGTAGTTGCCAACCTCTTTGTCGAGTAGTGTATTTCTTCATGTCAAGTTGGCATGGTTTAGTGACATTGGGCATCAAGCACCCCATATTCGGGAACGTTACCTTTTTATTTAGTTTTCTATTGGAGTGTTCCAAGTACACACATTCTAAAATTTCTCAACAAGCGATTTTTGAATTTTTAAGTCAAGGGCATTATACTTCATTTGCCAATCACTAAACTTCTTACAAATAAGCAATTGGTAGTTGTCAAGGCAAACAATGCACAGTGACAAATCTTTAAATGAATTTGAAATTTGGCCAATAACATGCAGGGGAAACATGCAGTGGAAGCTGTAGAAGCAATTTCTGAGCATATAAGCATTTATTTTCCAACAGGAGCCCAAGGATGGTCACTTCCTGCCTGTATGCCTACCTCACCAACACACTATGATACTTTTCCCTCCATTGCTATGAGTGAAAAGTTAGGTATCTGATACACACAACGAAAAGTGTTTTGGGAAAATGCAATGCATTTCACAAAAATAAAACAGGAAAGAAGTTATTTCAAAACAGTAGTGTAAAGAAAATATGAGGTTGAGAAACAGCTGGACTTGACAAATAAAGGTTTATACGAGGGGGTGTCAAAAAATAATGAATTACTTTTTTACTGCAAAGCACTGCTCACTTTTATACAAATTCTGTTACAGACCTTCAAAGTAATCTCTCTGGGACACAATACAATGATTTCAGCATTCAGTCCTATGTTCAAAATACTCCTTGAAGTGCCTTTTTGATAGTCTATTGAGTACACCCGAAAATTTATTGTTTAGCTCTTGATATCTCTGAAAATAATGACCCTGAAGCTCTTTCTTCACTGCAGGAAATAGCTGGAAGTCACACAACACTAGGTCCAATGCATAAGGTAGATGTGGCATCACCTCAACGTCTAATTCAGTGATTGTTTCTTAGTCTTGATGTCGCAATTAGCGTTCATCACTGATCACACGAAGTACCCACTTTCTTTTCTATACCCTAGAACATTCCGTACAATGTCTTCAGCTGATCCAGGAGATATATTCATAATCTCTGCAACCTTTGTTAATGATAAATGACGGTCTTCCCACAACATGACATCATTTGTATCAACACTGATATCAGTTAATTAAGGAAACTGAAGCTATTAACAGTGAAGCAACAAGATTCCAACATTACTATGATAAGTGAAGTTTTTAGTTTCTAATTTGTTCTTACTTTAGAACTGGTATCAGTCTTTGAAGTTGAGGACCTTCCAGGGTGTGGAGCATCTGGAAGGTCATTTTCACCCTCCCGAAATTGCTTATGCCACTCAAAAATTTGTGATTTCTCCATGGCTTGCTCTTTGTAGGCTTGTTGCAATATTTCCAATGTTTGTGATAGAATTTTGTCAAGGAAAACGCCAAATCTAATTGATGCGCAATACTGCTACTTGAGATCCATGTTGGGTACAGTAAACACGCCCGTACACTTTCCTGGCTTCCCTCCAAGTGCGTACCGCCAGTGAATGATGCAAATGGTATTACGTCACCTAAGGTCACACCTTTTCAGTACTGCCAAAACCAAACTCAAGCATGGGCGCATTAAAATGCAAAAGAATAATTCTGGTTATTTTTTGACACCCCGTCGCATCTGCACTACTTAGAGCAAGGATGGGCATTTGAAAGTATTTGCCCTCCATATGCATTGTGACTGCTGCATGCATGTGCTGTAGTATGCTAGCAGCTACTCAAGTGAGTTACAGGATGACTGCCACGAGTGATAAGTGGCATTCAACATCGCACTTTAATACTTTGTGGGAACTGAAGTAGCTAATAAAAAGTGTACATGGAAATAAAAAAGGAACTTATTCCCCAGTTGAGTGATTTGGATTCGATTTCTGATTTGACATTCTTAAAAGATCTTACATAGCATTTAATGAGCTAAATTTAGGACCTTAGGGAAAATATATTCTTAGTGCACAATTTTCAGATAAAATTGCAGCTTTTAAGGAGAAATTATTATGTATATGTAAAATAAAAAAGGGCGAAATATACTTATTTCCTGTCTGTGCATAAGCGTAAAGAATTGCTGAACATGAAAAATTAAAAATGTATGCATGCATTCTATCTGTTCTATTTAGAGTAATTTACATCAAGGTTCTGTGATTGAGACTGCCTGAAAAGGGTGTTGCAAATGTTTGCTACCTGTTTTAATACTAAACTGATTACTGATAACGTCCCTCCTTCATTACAGTGTGAACTGATTGACCTGAGATGTCATAGAGAGATGCGAGTGATATATAATTCAACGCTGAGTCTTATAGGTACAATTTGATGAACGATTATCAAGAGGACACTTTCCCAATCTGCAGAAGCTGTATGTAAAAGTTCTGTGTTTATTTGGTTCCACTTATAGATGTGAAAAGTTATATTATACAGAGTGGAAGGGAAGTCATTACATTCCTTCTAATATGTGCTTCATAGAAGCATTACAAACAAAAAAGTCTAATGGAATTTTGTTCTTTCATCAGCCAATTTCGAAAAAATAAATGGTTTTTGATCCAACTTGGATGCGTAATTCCACAAGAATGTACAAAGATAACAGTTTGTTACTTGTAAGATGCATAGAGTAACTTATTTCTGGCATAGCTTCGGTAGTAATTATGCGACATTACACAAGGTTTCAAAATAATTAACCTATTAAAAGACATGAAGGAGTACTCCAAGCAGCTTTTTCACATGTGCAGTAAGTTGACAACATTGTGTTGAGGTTGGTCAGGGAATTGAGCTGGTTTGTGGATGTAAACAGGTCTGGCACTTTCGTTTTAATGTTTTGGGAGCTAACGCTTGTGATTGGCCTATACTCGCACAGTAAGCACAGAAGAAGGCAGTGTATTTGTTTGTGTTCTCAAGAAGCACCGTTACTGTGTTCGTTTATGTACTGAGCTAGGGAAAATGATACCCACACAATCTGCAGTGCTGCCAGCTTGTTTTCCACAAAACTAAAATACTTCTGTAGGAAATGGTCCGACACAAAAACGTAAGATACAAAGTGTGTTCCAAATATTAAGATCTATCACTGGTTTAAATTAATGTAATTACTTCCCTTCCACCCGGAAATAAATGTCCAACAAGAAATCGGCTTGCAGATGAGCTTTTAACAGCAGTTCTTTGCATAGCTTGTGCCAATAACATTTCTCCAAATCTTGCGTAGCTAAGTAATAAGAATTAATGTAAAATAGACATGGCTAGCTTCGTATTTAAGGATGTGTTTCATTATGTTGTGTTCATATTTAGTTTGGTAGAATAACATTTTCTTATGAAACATACAGTAACGCAACTTGAATAGTGAGTGAGTGAGCTGAGTTTACAGACCCGCCAACAACTAGGTCATTAAACTCACCAGCCATGAAGCCTCACAGTTAAAACGTTAAAGTGTGATGGCTAAAACAGTTAAAACATTAAAATGTGATGGCTGAAAAAGCTAAAAGTTAAAACCTAAAAATGAGTCCATAAAACCAGTAGTACCAAAAAGGTAAAATAATAGAGTTTAAAGTAGCAGACATAATCACACCTTAAAAAGTGACAAATTAAAAAGCTTTAAAACTTTTTAGACAAGTTAAACTTGCTTACCAAAGCCAATTTGAGTGACAAACCACAGTAGTGTACTGACAGCCACTGGGTTGTTGCCCAAAATTGACTGCAGAGTAAAACCCAGGCCATGGGACTGGCACTCACGAGTGTATCAAGAAGGAGCAACTTCTGAATAAACCAGTTTCCATGCACGGTAGGCGCACACTATTCTTGTAGTGCCCTGCATATGCACAGAGTGCAAAAGTCTGCCCAACCGTGACCTAATGTCTTTAATATGACTGCCAGCTATTTCATACTCATATTCATATTTATTTTTCATCCCACTGATCACATGATCACATACATTGCAGGGACAATGTCAAGAGTATATATACAATATTTACAATTTTATTACAACTAGATAGTTACACTGCATTCTATCTAATTGAAAAACAAATGGTTTCTACTCTGCCAATGGATTTTAACTAACAAATCAATATCTACAAGCTCTCGAATTATTTTTATTTTGTTGGCCGTAATTCACAACAGCTATGATATGACACCATTCATTTGTTTCTTTCCATTTCTTCCAAGTTAAATATTTTTGCACTGCCATTCTGAATAGGCTATTAGAGACTGAAACATTACATTGTTTCAATTATTTGTAGGAAAATAGCCAAAAAGTATTCATAAAACATATTTGCTAATATATTATGACCTTATATTTCCAGGCACTAAAATAACAAGGGAACACAATGTTCTCTTTAATCTACAAATAGTCACTGATATAAAGTCAACTGCCTCTGTAGCACAGTGGTAGTGCACCTGCCTCTGGCGCAGAGGACCCAGATTTGATCCCCAGTTCCAGCATGGGGATTTTTCCCCCGCTAGGAGATCTGGCACAGGATGCACTTAGCTTCATTAGGTCCCGAAGGGGCCAACTGAGGAGCTACTTGATTGAAAATTAGTGGCACCTGGTTCGAGAAGACCGCATAACTGGCCGGGAGGGACCGGTGCACTGACCACATCCCACCTCCAGTACTGCACCCCACTCATGACGCCTGTGTTGGGCAGAGTAGGAGGAGGATGCAGCAGTCAGGTGGTAGGCCTTGGTCCAGATGGGCTGTTTTGCAATGGAAGGGGAAATAATAGTCTCATTTATTAGAAGAAATGCTAAGATTAATGTTCAGGTGTAAATATACTCTACTGTAAAATGTAATGTAGCTTAAAATACAGTCATTTCCAAAATGTTTATTAGTTTAAAAGTGTTTAATACTTTGTCATTTTTAAAAGCATTACTCAGCTAAAAAAAAAAAAAGAAAACAATGTTCAATTGTTTAGTACGCAATATTATAGAAAGAATAAGGCACTTCAAGGCTAGCATATACCAACACATTTTTAAACATATGACTACACACAAATACTATGTGCGTAAAAGTGGACGCAAACATTCCGTTCATGTGTCCCCAGTGTAAAGCATGTACAAATGACTTGTAGTCATGCAGACATGTTTCCTTTTTTTTTTTTTTTTTTAAATAGTTTCATGGGATTTAGTCTAACAATAGTAGTGAAGGTCATATGTTGCAAACTACTGAAGCAGAATTAAAAGTATTACTCAATATACCACAATAACAGTGAGGATGCTGAATATCAGAAGGGTGTTTACCTGTAGAAAAAGTCCTGCCTGGAAAGAGTATGTTCCTGGAGGAACCACTGAGCGTGAACAATATACTTCATCACTGTTAAGGAACTGGGAAAGGAATAAGATCAGCTGAAACAAAAGTCATTTAATCACATTTTAATATACATAGTTGACATTCTCTAAAAAGAAACACAGATAAAGAAAACTACTCCAGCTTTCTAACATTTGGTATGTATGTGAATTTAGTACCATCAGCCTGGCTACAGTCGACCACTTTTGCATATGGCAGTATGAAGCCCGCATATGGGACAGTGGGGTAAAAGGAGAAATAAGTCCTTCAAGCATGTCCTCTCAGTAAAAAGAAACTGTACTTAATGACTGGGAAGATAACATACCCCACTGAGCACAAAGGAGCAACTGAGAAAGGAATGTAGCCCCAAACTAGTAACTGTTTATTGTGTCCATATTTAGAGATGAGGGGAATTATTTTTAGCATGTATATATACCGGGAGAGCAAACAACCTCCAAACGGACTGCGCGATGTTTGGACTCTCAGCATCCTTGGCGCTCATTGCCATCTGTCACTATCATAGAAAGGTGCAGATGAAACCATACAACATTTTTAAAACTACTTTTACACGATTTACTCACCAACTTTATGAAAAGAGATGCTGAAAACTGGTCAACGTTGTCCATACATACATTTTTGGCACCTCTTTAAGAAACCATCCATCACTCGCCGTAGTTCACATGTTGAGAAATGCTGGCAATTTCCTGGTGGACATTTTGTTTTAATTCTTCTGGGGTGTGTGCGTTTGTCTTCTACACTTTGTTTTAAGTTACCCCAGAGATAGAAATCATTTATTGGAGCTCTGAGAAACCTTTCTCTGCTAATGGCGCACCATACACCAAATTTTTCGTCATGAACAATATTAAGTTCTGAGTTATAGGGCCAATTTTTTTCCAATCAACAGCTTTTTCTTTCTGTAGTATTCAACGCCTGCTTTTACTACTATGGCACCGCAGGTGGTGACACTGATGATACATGGAATGAGCATGGAGCACCGGTGGAATGAGATGGCAGGGGAAACTGGAGAACCCGGAGGAAACCTGCCCCAGCGCCACTTTGTCCACCACGAATCCCAAATGCGGTTGCCTGGGATTGAACCCACGCCGCTTTGGTGAGAAGCGAATGGTCTAACCACGCAGCTACGGCACAGCTGCCAATCAATCAACAGTTGATGCCCGTACATACATGTATACAATTTTGCCCCCCTTTCTTTAGAGAATTTTTTTTTTTTTTTTTTTTTAATTTAACGTCCTCCAACATTATGTCATATCGGACGAATGAATGAAATGAAATGGGTGAAATGATGCTCAAATGAGCCCGAGGTCCATGGAGCTTTAAGTTACCCGACATTCGTCTTCTCAGGGTAGGGAAAACCTCGGAAAAAAAACCTTACCCGGATAACTTACCCTAAGCGAGATTCGAACTCGCGACCTCTTGAACGTGAGGCAGACACGCTAACCATCACGCTACCGAGGCGGGACTTTCTTTAGAGAATTAATAGGTAGGGAGCATGATTTTTCCTTTTTTCAGCAAGACTGCAACAGCTCACATGGCCAATCTTACAACGAGAACAACTGAAAGTATATTACAGGACAGAATTATTATTAGAGACTTGTGATGCCCCAACCCAATCCTCTGGGATTTCTGAGGTAACTTACAACAAAGTGTACAAGACAAATGCACAGACCCTGGAAGAATTAAAACAAAATATCTGCCAGGAATACTGGTCACCCCGGAAACTACCACTTACAAATACTAAAATGAGTACATATTTTTATTGCAAAGTAACCACAGCACTTTGAGGAACTTGAATTCATCACAAAATATGGTTTGTTAAAATAAATTCTAGTCTGGTATTATCAATACTATGAAACAAAATATACACAAATCATTCCTGAAAATATGTACTCTTGCCTTTAAAAAGGCACACTCTTATTTATTTTTCTAAGGCAAAAAAGCATACTCACAGAATTAACATCTTCTGAAGAAGAACCCATAACTACAGTACATCCAAACGTCTGGAGATGTGAGGTCAGAATTCTATCCAGTAATGGCTGGTTTAGTATATGTTCTTGCTGTATCGAAGATAGCATTCCAATCCCATATAACCTCAATGTGAGAACCATGTTACAAAAGTCTATCATCCAACCATTAATATTATCATTGGATTTGAAGGCTACTTCTCCCAACATTGCTGCCTGGAACAAACACATTCATCACTCTACAGAAACTGAGTGGAGACTTTTAGTAACATGTTTTATACAAAAAATACATTATTGTTAACACACTGATTATAAAAGTCACTCTGAAATTTTCAGTAAATTCATATTATGTTTCAGACTTACTATATTCCTTCAGTATTACTGAATTGCTAATAAGAGCATGAATGTTTGGCAAAGTGCCTTTTTTTCCCTAATGGCAATAAAGCAAAATTATGGAGATATGTTTTCAGGTATTTGGATATAATAGAACCATAAACTACTTTGTGAGAAGATTTTCCTTACAGTGCTGTGTAATAATAGTAAAGTGAATCAGATTTACTGATAGTACATCATTTACTTATTAAAAACGAGAGGTCACTTGCTCTCATTCAAAAAAAAAAAAAAAAAAAAAAAAAATTACATTGTTCAACTTTGCTGTCAATTGTAAAGATCACATCAGCGTTGCCGGTGTGCTGGAATTTTGTTCCACAGGAGTTCTTTTACATGCCAGTAAATCTACTGACATAGAGCTGTCGTTTGAACCCACAACCTTGGGATCAGTAGGCCAGCGTCTAACCAACTGAGCCACCTAGACCGACTCTCATTCTCAACCTGATGCAGGGGAGTAGCGTCAGTGGATGTGAGAGATGTATTGCATATCCTGTAATTTTCCTCAAACTGATTGCCAAATTGGTGTTGATTATACTTTTGTGGTACATAATCCTTTTTAATGTCATTAAAAATTCATACATATTTTGATTTGAATTTGCGCCACTCTGCAGAAGTATGTTTCGAAAACAAGTTTGTGTCAATGTCTATTGTCAGCTGCAGGAAACTGGTGTTGTTCGTCTCACCTAAGGTATGCAATAACCCAGGCCACATCTCATGTTAAAAATCCTGCTAACTTTATTGCATTTATGGTCGTGAATAAAAAGTAATTCACTGTTTTGCTTTTTGTATGTGTGCTCTTCAACTGTGGACATTTGAGCATGATCTGCACACTTGGTTAGTTATTATTAAAGCAAATGTAGATTCCAGGAACGAGGATATGCAAGGCAGTCAGTTGCATTTGAGAGGTCACGAAATGAATCAGAGCTAGAGCATAAACCAAACCTTGTTTCTGTGCTGTTCTTGCAACAAAAATCAAAGTGAACTGTTGTGTGATCCACAAATTCAATGGAAGAAGCTTCCAAACATTAAAATTTCTCTAAAAAGCAATATGCAATTAAAGCAGATCCTCAGTATTACGACAAACATTAAAAAATGTATAAGATATTTCAACATCACAGTTGATGAAAGTGAGTCCTGGCTGTGTCGTAATACTTAAAGCAAACGTTTTGTTGATCTTTTTCGAAAGAAAAGTGACTAGGGAATTCCAGCGGTTATGAAGATTTAAATAATATTTATAAGGCAGCCAAAAAACACAACCACTCTTGTAATCACATAACATGCGAAAAACAACTAAAGATGTTTGGGATAGTTTCAGAAATAGAATTTTCATTGAATAATCAGTATAAGCTCTCAGTTGGACAGCATAACAATGAAGTGGAAAAGAACAGAGTTTTACTTTCTCATTTTGCACCGGCTGTATACTTTCTAGGAAAATAGGCATTTGCTTTTCATGGTCACAATGAGAATGAAGGAGCTTTAAACTGAGGCAATTATATTGAATATTTAAATGAATTTGCAACATATGACACCTCTCTAAAGGTGCACTTACAAAAATTAACTGTTTCTTGTGCAACTTCTTCTGATATTCAGAATAACTTAATTTCAAATGTGAGCGCCCATGACATATGGAATTAAATTTCTGATGCCTTCTTTGTTTACTTAATATTAGATGAAACTCCTGACATTAATACTGGAGAACAGCTCTGTACCGTTGTTACATAAATGTTGACGGAAATGTCAAAGAGAGGTTTATTTGATTTATAGATGTAAGTTCTGAGAAAAAAAGCAGATTCTCTTTTGAATCATGCTCACAGTATTATCGAACATTTCTTTTAGACCATGACAAAAAATGAAAGCTCTGAACGGCAATTCTGTTTAGGTTGGGTCATATTTTAAGGAATTTTACAATATTCATTGGATTACAAACTTGAGACTGATAGTCTCGCTACGCCACTGACCTAATGCCAACTGCTGGAACGTGGTGTCATTGTGTTGGAGATTGCAATGCTATCATCCACTGGTGTCTTTTCCAGGAATTACTTACTGAGGTCACTTTGGGGCAATTTAAAGTTGAGAACTCTGTCTTTATTTCTCAGAATGAATATATTCTCCCAGGCTGTTACATTTCTACAATTCAATCCTGAACCTACATTGTTAAAAAGCATCTCTAATGGTTCCATCATTACGAGCCTGAAACAAAATGCCAGAGTATGGAATGGCACCATTTGGATTTGCCATCGAAGAAGACAGTGCCTTTAACTGGGAAGGGTAGCAACTTCTGAGATGCATGGGGTTGCATTCTGGTTGATTTTCTAGAACCTGGACAAACCATAAACATGCCCGCTATATTCAGATACTTCAGACTCTGCCATGCATTGCACAATAAGCACCCTTGAAAAACCAGGATAATGCATGTCCTCACACTGCCTGTATCACAATGGAGAAGATCAGAACATTTGGGTGGGAAACACTTCCACATCCTCCCTACAGTTCCAACTTGGCATTCTCTGACTACCATCTTCTTGGTTCTGTTAAGGAACAGATGCAAGAGCAACACAACAAGATGAGAGTATATAAAAAAA
Source organism: Tenodera sinensis (assembly GCA_030765045.1). Lineage (NCBI taxonomy): Eukaryota > Metazoa > Arthropoda > Insecta > Mantodea > Mantidae > Tenodera > Tenodera sinensis. The sequence goes on from CM060964.1 coordinate 19,352,343, forward strand.
GCAGTGTGCCAGTGTCTTTGTACAGTTGGAATGGAGTTCTACTGTAAGGGTATTTTCAAACTTACAGAACAATGAAGAAAATGGTGCTAAGATATGGAGACTATGTTGAAAAGTGAAAGAAATGTGTAGATTACAATGATGTGCTTAGTTTGTCTAAAAAATAAAGATAAGGTATTTTAAAAATTGTTGCTCGCTCTTTCAGTAAGAAACTCGTATTTTGGGTATGAAAGAGTGCTTAATTTTGCTCAGAGGTCTTTTTGTCAGGGTTAAGTTTCTTTTATATATCGTAGATCTATGATACAGTGCCACTGACTTTACTACCCTTCCAAAGGAAGTCAAGCTAAGGATGCTCATGCCCAAAAAAAGTCTATCACCCTTCACTGAGCTTCGCCCCACAACCTCAGGAACCAAAGCTGGCATGTTTAGACCAAGGAGGGCAACAGACATATAGCAATGAACAATTACTGTCATATGAAAGTAGATATAACATCATTTAAATATGGTGCCTAAATTCAGTCAACCATTCAAAAGTATACTTCAGTTAATGTTACTGAATTTGGTTCCCATTTATTTTCCAATGATGGAACAGTTTAAGGTTTATGAAAAGATAGTTAATAAAAAAACATATTAACAAGTACAAATCTGCTATCACTTCAAAGAATGGTGATAAGAAAATAATGCTACTTCCAACAGCCATTGGCCAATCTAGCAGGTAGGCAAAATTTTCATTACATTTCTGAAAATCATTAGCTGATGCTGGAAGAGCTTCATGCAAAAATATTTACAGTGATACCTTATGATAATGTGCAACAATAAAGATGTGCTATATCATTTTTAACATTTTGGTTATTTATTACATTATGATTATGATTTGTTAAAATTTACACTGCTTTTTTTAAAATTTACTTTGCCTGTTTTTATGCTTTTCTTGCCTATTTTGATTGTTACAGATACCTTAACATTCGGGCTCTACTGATAGATTACAGGTATTTAAAAGACAATCAAATATAATCAATAATTTACAAACTGACCAGGTAAGCACGGTTGTCCATAAATCATCAAAACTTCTATAAAAAGAGTTAAACAGACATTTTTGGGTTAGTTAAAGAAATATTACATCTATTTACATCAGGTATATACAGGATGAGTCAAAATAACACCAAATAATTTTAAGGTATAATTCAGAGGTTACATTTGAGTATTTTCTTATAGGGAATGTATGTCCATAAATGTCTTGTTATCAAGCTAGAGGGTGTTTATGTTTTTGAAACACTATGTCTGGTTAGATGAAATTCCATCAAACAGGCTGTTATGCATTTTCATTACACTGCAGCCATTGAGCAAATCTTGTTATGTCCTGTCACTACCCCAACCTTAACACCCTCCACCTGCAAACCCCACATCCTGTCATTACAGTGGTTAAGCCTGGATAAGGGCAGGTGCATGTAAGACATACCTCAGGCATCCTCAGCCTGCCAACACTTCTGAACCTCAACCTCATTTTTACTACAAGACATTAGGAGAGGTTTGAAATAATAGTAGCCACGTATCTTTAATTTTAAACAATACAACACAAAACGCTCTTGTAAATCTTGACTTAAGTATATGGCACTAAATCCACATGCTCTGAAGCAGGTCAAACCTTTTAACCAATCTACAATACATGTTATTGTCAATAACATATACAGATACTACCATTGTTTGTAAAATCTTCTACACCAGCACTGTCCAACGCGGTGCCCGTGATGTATTTTTCTGGTGCCCTTCAGAAGTAAGCTTTTACTCCGAAGATTTCTAATATTAATTCAAATTTCAAGACAAAACTATTTCCTTTCGAACATCTTCCCAGTACACACCCATGGAGTATGTTTTGTACAACTAAAGCTGTATTCATGACTTCCCTAACCAGTGCTTTTTCTTTTTCCTCTCAAAAGAAGGGTACTTACCCTAACAGTGGTTGTGATGGCGCCTGCGCCTCCTTAGGCATGAGTTAAATGTACCCGACCACATGAGGAAGTTGGACAGCACTGTTCTACACCATTAAAAGTCTTCAAACAAGGACAAAACAAGAACTGAACAAGTGCATCAGTGTTTATGAAAGACGTTCAAAATGACGACCTTGGACTTCAGAGCATAGCTGATAGCGTCATAACGACTGCAGAGTTCTTTCAAAAATACACTAACAACATCAAACGCTACAAAGATCCTAGTCATTCTTCACTATTTATCGGCATCTCATACACAAGTCTGAACATGTTCCCAAAGGAAAAAATCCAGTTAGATGTGGTGAACATGCTGGCCATGATAATCGTGCACTTCTACCAATCCAGCGACAAGGATACGTTACACTTAGGAAATCCCTTACATCACCGGAATAATGCACGGCTGCCCCATCACCTTAGAACCACATTAACTGGCATATTCTTCCTAAAGGAACATCTTCCAAAGTTCTGGTAAAGTATGTTGTAAAAACTGTAGCTAACTGTGACCCGTCAAACGTGGAGGTAGTAAATAGGGCCCTGTGAGTGTGTCATTAACAATACCAGCCCCAATGTTCACTGCAAAATGATGGTGGTAATTTACAACTCTAATAGCTCTAGGGGTTTCCCAGGCCCAAATGTGACATGTGTGTTAAACATGCCCTCTCATGTGAAAACCTCATCCATCCACAATATGGTTGCAGGAAATCTTGGTTGATCAATGCACTTATGAAGAAACCATTCAAGAAACTGTAGTTGAGGTGTAAAGTATCTGGCCCCAGTGCTTGAACTCAGATGAAATAATACGGATTGCTGTTCACATAGAATTCTAGTAACTGAAGACTGACTTGTGTACATGGCATGCACTATTGCTCTTGTGCTTATGGACAGAGAATTATGGACCTGGTCCACAACCACCTTTTCTAGAGCCACTGTTGTCGGGTAACTTAAAGCTCCATGGACCTCGGGCTCATTTGAGCATCATTTCACCCATTTCATTTCATTCATTCGTCCGATATGACACAATGTTGGAGTACGTTAATTTAAAAAAAACAAACAAACTTCTCAAGCAAATTATTAACTGCAATTACCACATACATTTGTCATAGATGATATCCTTGTGCCGCCACATGCCTCACAGCTTGAATTCCCATTAACACTCAATATCTGAGTCATCTAGTATCAAAACCGGCCAACTTACAAAATATGTCTTTTTCAGTATTCATTATAAACTTCTGCAGACAAACCAATGAAAGTTAGTAATATTTTTGTTTCACTTTTATTAGGCTCCATATGATGAATTCATGTTGTATTAATATGGAAAATCATATTAATGATTTACTATATTTTTTCAAAATTTTAAGTTTCGACTTGGCCGGTTTTGTTGCAGACAGATATTTTTTTAATTCAAAATCTTTCAAACATGAAAAACTTTATTTCAATCACTATCCAACACCAATAAAAAAAAAAGTTTATTCATTAATTATAAAAAATGCAGTATAATATTAAAGTAGAACGAACATTAGTGAGAACATAAGAAAATTAAAAAAAAAAAAAAAAACTATTTTTTTCCTTTCACTTGAAGCTCTAATACATGGGAGAGTTGGCGTGAAAAATAATACAAATTCTGTGTTAAAACAGCAGCACTTTGATATAATTTTACACACCTCAATCCTACTTTACATTAGATTACAATATCTGGCATTTCAGACGGCCTACTATGACAATCATATTCCTTATTGGAGTCATCATGATTGGTGGAAACTCTTCCACTTAATAATATTATGGTTTTGTAGAATGTGAGTGACTGTAGGTTTCCATCATGTATCGCGTAGTAAGAAATAACTATTAAACAACTCACGTCGCTACTCTTGGTATGTATGAATAACAATGACATTAAGGAAAATGCTTTTGCGCCAGTTAAAAAGGTCCCTTGTACTAACATAACATCTGCAGCTAAAGTAATAAATTATTTTAACTTCTGTGTAACCATTTAGAGCTGATGGTTTGTTGAGCCGGTGATAAACCGAAAGGGTACTTGTTCTACTTTCAGTTTATAAAAAAACAGAATTTTCAAAATTTTGAGACTTGGTCGGTTTTGATACTAGACGACTGAATTCTTCATGGCTGTGTAAATATAACCATGCTTCATCCATTAAAAAGATGAATAAAACAAAGTCAGGTCAGTAGAGCAACCATTAGCATTATCAAATACCCAATTATACAAATTAACTCTACTCACGTTATCACATAGTTGCAATTGCCCAACTACAGATGTCTTACAAGTTTTTAATTTTAAAAGTTTAGTGGCACTCCAAGCTAAGGTTTGCAAAATTCCTTATTCATGTGCTGGGTTTCTGACAGATTTCTTTGGAGTTTGTTCTCACTTTTCTATGTCACCAATTTTTTTTTCTCTGTAAGTACATGGTAATTTACTTTGTTTCTTAGTAAGAATAGATTCTGCATCCCTTAATCTATTCACAAGATCATGAAATGCCTCTGAGTGGCACACACACAGTAAGCAATTGTCTATAAATAATTGTCTTGCTCAGCTACAAGAGTTTATTGTTACATAGGAACTATACACAACAATTCGATGTGTAAAAGTATATGAACCTTTTGGCATTATAACAACTCTAATACCTGTAACACTGAAATATATGGTCTCTCACAACATATCAGCCTCTGTATTATACAGACTTCACGTAGACTGACTAGCCAGCATACAGAGAAGAAAGAAAGCGGTGGGGGAACAGAACTGGTTAAAAATGGTGCAGTGCAGGGCAAGTCATTCCCTGTAATATGGCCACACACCCAAGGAAGGCTTTGTATAATCTACGGTCAGTAGCCTTGAGAAAAATGCCTGGTATTAAGCTTCTCTCCACACATGTGATCAATTCACAGGAGACAAACATATACTGATAAACCAAACACTTAGCAAAGAAGGGTTAAGCTCTTTTAAACAACTGCAGGAACAAACTCTGGTTGTTATGTTTTAGAAAAAAAGTCAATTTAAAATAGCTTTGGACAACTCAATAGATATAGTTTTCAATAAATAAAGTTTCTCTCTTACTGATTCACTTACAGTCCAGCTTCAATTACTATTATTCATCAAGTAAGCTGAATAGTGTTTGAAAAAGCAACTCAAACTTTTATATATTTATTCAAGTGCTTCTTCCCTATGTTGATTCCTTTATAACTTGGATACCTTATCTTTGTGTTCAGATATTCACTTATGCTACACTTCATTCTGTCTGTAGTAAAGCTCGTGCACTTTCTGACGAGATTCCACTGACGGGGAAGACAAGTGGGGGAGTGCTGGGAGGATAGAAAAGTGTGTAAAAGAGAAATGTTAACACTTCTGCAAACAATGAACTTGTGTAAAGAGACAGTCCCGAATAGGGAGAAAAAAGGGAATGTGTCAAAAGTAGCAAAGGCTGGTTCACAATAACGCAAGAACGGAAAGCTAAACTGCAAAAATTTGTTGCTTCACAACACCCCATTAACTAGAAGGGAATGCATATTGAACCATATCAATAGCAAAGTTGAATGTCACTTGTTTGTAACTGATCAATGACATGTTTCATTCACTTCCAGTTCAGCCAACTTAATGAACATTAGACAAACAGTAGAATTCTGATAATTCAACTCTGGATAACTCCACAGCCTTTTTCATTTTTATTATTTTTTACTGTTAAACTTGACTGTAATAATGTCTATTATCTACTATGCGATATAAATAGTATAGGTACATTTTAATTAGTGTACATATACGACCTACTGCATTATGCCAGTAACAAATGGCCTGACCGCCTACTGACCGATATCTAGTCAGAACATATACAGCCGGCACATCGTTCTTGCAAAACCAAAAATTTACCACTAATAATGTGGATACATAGAACAAACTCTTGTTTGGAAGGTTTGAAGGTTTATTGCTTTACCTGGTATAGAGGTATTTTTTTAGATGTGACAAATTGCACTGTGGATATGATCGAGTTCACTTTTGTATTTATAACACCAAAAGGGTGCCAAGTTATCTTTCCGACTTCCACGTAACACATAAACATTGCAGAACATTTAATATTGTCAGCAGTGCCTTGTTTATTTCCAGGAAGAAAACAGAGGTGCTATCCACATCATCTATTTTCATTATGTCACTCGCACAGATCCTAGCAAGGTTATTCATCATATCTAAAAAATACCTCTGTACGCAATAAGCTAAACTTTCAGTTACATATTTCTGGTTACAGTGCAGCTTCCAAGATTTCAGGCTTACTGTTAGTGTAGTGTTGAATTGTGTTGTGCCAATGAAAATGTTGAGCGAGAATAAAAGACAAGTTAACATGACAATGAAAATTAAATTGGATGTGTTAAAGAGACCAGACAAAGGGGAACATATTAATACATAATAAATTTTAGGATATGTTAAACTTTTGTTTCCTGTATTGTGCTAGAATATGTATTTATGTTATGAGATGTGAATAATAGACCCCTTATTCCATAAAACTGTAACTTGACAGCCTCTCAAACCACATTAAGTCGAGCTATCGGGATTCCACCGTATTAAAATTCAAAGACAAACCTTTTCTAAATACCCTTCCATTACTATTTCCGACTGCTCTGGTCACACCAACCTTTATTCCTTAATTAATAGCATACATTAAGGTTGTGGTTCCTGGTTTTTGCTCTTCTTTGTAGTTTTTGTTCTTGTTTTTTTTAGACATTAGCCATTTTTAAATTACACATAAGCTACAAATAATGCTTTCACTAGAAACACCAATGCTCAAAGGATCTGAGGGAGTCAGGATATGTGGTCAGGATGCACATTTGCTAGAATTTCTTGTGGTTTTATTTTCCAAGCTAGCAACTAGAAAGAGTGCTCTAGCAGCTGTTTCTTTTCACAGCTGCCTTGAATAATTTCCACAGTAAAGAGTCAAATAAGCACGAGGCTCTCAAAACACTGGAGACACACGAGCGCAATCTATGCATCCGCTTTTACACACATACTATTTGTGCACGTATGAGATCTAAACACACATGGCTGAAACACTTGCATTCTATCGTCCATTCAGTTCTCCAAGATGAAAGCTGATGAAGTTATTGCTGTAGTGGGTCTTGCCTATCTTGTACTAACAAGAAGGAAAAAGGAAGAAAGTGGTGGCTACAACCCAATTAACAGCGAGAGGCATTTGTATGGTGATTTTTATACACTGTATCCTCCACTCCGTGAAGATAGTGGCAACATTTTTAATTACCGTCAAATGTTGGCTTCTTGGTTTAATGAACTTTTTTCAAATATAAAGGGACGCTTGTCCTTGTATAAATCACCAGTGGTATTCCATAACATTGGACAAATTTTAACCTCACTTAATTGCTCTGTATCCATATTTGCAATTGCAGAGGCTCCAGGAGAAGCAAAATGGAAACAAAATGTGCTGAATGTGAAGTGTTTCACTTGTTCTCTGGTTATGCTAGTCAGTTCAGGGGGCATGCAGCTTGCAGATTATGCACATTCTAGCATTTCAATTCTGCTTCCCGCTAAGACACATGTTTACGCGCACATTGATTTCGTGACCTTGATTACGCACTGAGCATGTGTGATATTCCATTAGATGCCTAGTGAAGCTAAGCTGTGCACATATTACGTGCATAAAGTGCATGCAAAATAAATGCTAGTGTGTCCTCAGGGTAAGCTTTACTTGGGAACAAAAAAGTTAAATTTTGATCCAATCACTTTCCTGTTCTTCCCAGGAAAGCTTCTCCTTACTGTGAATGCTCACATTATAATGCAGTATTTTAACTTTGTCATTCTTGTTCTAGTTACCGTTGTTGGCTAATGTGAAGCAGCCTTAAAGGAGCAGGTTTTCTGATTTATTGTGCTATCACCAGAAAATAGCGGATTAATATCAGCTCCAATATATAAGCACATGGATTTTATTTACATTTTTACAACTCTGTACTTCAGTCACTAATTACACACTAACTTGCCTGTGCTGATTTTGTTCACCCTTAGCTGAATGCTTTCCATGCAAGTGTACCATTTGAGACTACACAATTACACTATATGTCTTAATTAGATCTGCCGATAACTGCTAGCTGTATTATGTTGACATCTAAAAGACAATGTTTCTACATAACACACTTAAAACATCTGCTAGTTTACTGCATAAATGCCAAAATTTAATTCATATCCAAAATAAAAGCTTAAAAGGGGCAAAACCATAAACAGAGATTAACAGGAACAGACAGTAAACCACAGGACACACAATTATTGCTGCAGAAGAAGAGATCAAACCAAGATTCTGCCAAGGCCCAAAATATAGTGTTGACAACAGTTGCTAGCAGTAACGACAGACTCTGCATGACTGATACATCATCCATTAACAATAAAATGGCTTTCTTCTCCACTCCTTGAAATTGAAACCCATAAAACCTTCCTTCATCCAGCAAAACACAATATTAGTGTTGGCACAAAATTTAGGATGCATAAAACATTCAATGAGAAAATATACAAAAGTTACACCTAAAATGAATCAGAATTCTATTTTATAAGAATACTTGAAGACCTGGCAATACTGTTTCTTTCTGTCACACAAGCTCAAATTGTTCCAAAGATATTTATTTACTAAAAGAATTACAAAAATGACAATTACGATTGTCAATAGTCATTACACGCAAAAAAATATAAATTTTATCAACTATTTGGAGCCGTCTAGATTTTTAACAAATGGATATAAATGATTATTTATTTCACTAAAAGTCGCGTGAACAAATTCAAATGAATTTAGCCACAATTTAATATTAAAATGTCATGCAAAGTTTAATTTCTAAGAGAAACGTGGCAATGTTGCGAGTTCTCACTTTGATGGTTGAATGGCCAGCACATTTAGACAAATGAGAGTATTGCCTGGTGTTACTAAAAGTGATGGGGAAGGGAAGGGCAGGCGTTCATGCGCCAGATCTACACAACTTTAGCTCTCATTTATTACAAGATCATTCGTTTTGTTTCAGCCTAATAATCTATAAGAGAGCACCATTGTTTTAGAAAAACGAACTTTTATTCATTAGTATATTAAAAGCAATTACTGTTGTTTTAGCTTGTAATGAATAATTATAATGTGCTTAATTGGGAAAAATCTCTACCCCTGTTAGCATTGTTTCAACCCTAAAATATATGGCTTAGATTGTTTAATTTTTCTGCTTCCTTAACTATGGAAAATTGAATCTTCATTATTATTGAACGAATATATCATTTCAGTAAAATTCAAACCTGTCAGGCATAACATTTCCATTTGTGTGGATTTGCCCAAGATAGTGGCCAACTCAGTGGTAAGTTAAATACACTGTGTGAGTGTTTTGTTTACATTTTACAGCAGTGCTTGCCTCGAAGCACATATTGGTCAGGTACAACACAGGTCACTGGCATTTGCAAGGACTAATACATCAGCTCAGCGTTGAGATTTACATTACCAAAAAGATGAACATTTTCACAAAATTACTAAACCTACCAGAACAAAACTTAGTACTTTACATTTCTTACAACTGCATCTATTAGCCAGGTTATGCTAGCCGAAGCACAACCTTCCACTCTGTACAAAATAAATAATGATGGGCATGTAATAAATACACAATTTCTGATATAGGGTCTTAAAGCTCTCTTAAAGATTTGGAATATCTTTTTATTTCTTGTTATGTAGGTTTTTAAATGTCACTAGATAGTAACATTGTTACTTTCATTATTGAAAACTGGGGACTTGTGCATTGTTGGTGATATCCAGTTTCTATGTATTCTGCATAGAAATACGTCTCTTTAATACAAAATTTGCGAGAAACAAAACCTGGAAAATTAGAAAATGAAGATTAATTTACTGGAAGTGGTATTAAAAGAGAGGAAATGGACATGAATGTAGACTCTAAAAATAACTAATGATATTGCAATTACAGACATAGGTAATATTTGCAAGCAGAAATGATAAAAACATTTAAGTGTTTTTCAACCAGTAGTTAGGAAGTAGGTTTTCCAAAATATTTTCAAGTGTGCTTCGGTAGCACAAAGAGTAAGAGAAAAAAACTGATGTTAAGAAAAGATGTATCATTACCAAGGTTTTGTTCCTTCCGCTCCATCTTAAATATTGTGTTTTATAACTAACAAAGTATGTTAACTTTTAAAAACTTTTAACCCATAATATCCATTTTTAAGAACAAAAACTTACTTGAGGTCATATCACGCAGATTATATGTAATTCTGTAAGAAAGAAATTATAAAGGTTGAAGATCTAAATAATTTTCATGAATGGGTCTCATGTCAGCAAGTGTTTGAACTGTTGAACATTTAAGATTAGTCCTGAATCCTACCTGACTATAAACATGCTATATCTATACTGAAACAGTAGAGGTCAGCAAAGGCTCAGGCCGAGCCCTCGGCCTGGCCCAGCCAATGTTTGGGCCTAATTTGAAAAATGTTTGTCAGGCTCTGGCCAGGTCTGGAGTTGAAAATTAAGAGACAAAAAATAATGTATTATATTTTTTGGCCAGGACAGCACAATTATAGCACCATTTCTTTACCAGGAATTCTATATGATTATTCTGCCGAAATGTTTCCAAAAATAATAATGATAACGACGACAACGATGATGATGATGATGATGATGATGATGATGATGATGATGATAATAATAATAATAATAATAATAATAATAATAATAATAATAATAATAATAATAATAATAATAATAATAATAATAGTAATGACGTCAATATGGGCAAAATAATTTTGTTTAAAACAAATTAAAACAAAACTACACAATCAGGCCTAGGCACTGTAACCTCTCCTTGGGCTTGCGCTTGGCTGAGGCCCAGCCAGACTGAATCTAAGAATGTCAGCCCATGCAAGCTTCTAAGACAGTATGGCACATGCAAAATATACAAGAACAAAGCTTTAGATGTGACTGCATGTATACAAATTTCACTAAATTACGTATTTATCTCCGAATTAGTTTCATGGAACACCATCTTCATTCTGAGAAAGACATTCCTTGAAACCAGTTCTGGGGTAAATATCTAATTTAGTGAAATTTGTATATTTACAACCACATCTATCACTTTTATGAAATAATCTCACTGTTCTTCTGAATTACAAAGGATTCAGCATGAATAATTCAACTTTTTTGTAATATCAACAAGGATTGTATGACTTACAATATCACAATAACTCAATAACTATTTTCAGGAGCAAAATTTTTGATGTACCTAATAGGTTTATAAAGGCAGCTTATGATCTTTAAGGCTTGATGTACGACATCACTAGTTTGTCCCTTTCACATGTGAGAGCAAAACAAGTTTGAATGGGCTGCACAATCTTTTGCCTGTCTGCATTCTCAGTGTTATTTGCCATCTGGCACTATCATAGAAAGGCACGGATGAAACCATACAACATTTTTAAAACTAATTTTAAAGGCTTTACTCACCAACTTTATGAACGAAGATGCTGAAACTGTCCACCATTGTCCTTATATTTTTGGCACATCTTTAGGAAACTATCCATCACTCGCCGTAATTCACGCTGAGAAATACTGGCAATTTCCTGGCAGATATTTTGTTTTAATTCTTCCAGGGTGTGTGGGATTGTTTTATATACTTTTATGTTTTTAAGTCACCACAGAGACAGAAACTGCAGGGGGTTAGGTCGGAACAAGGGGGCCACAAATCTCTACTAATAATTCTGTCATGAAACACACTTTCAATTGTTCTCATTGAGAGATTGGCCATATGAACTGGTGCAGTCTTGTTGAAAAAAGGCAAAATCATGCTTCCTGTCTGTTAATTCTCTAAAAAAAAGGGGTAGAATTGTATTCACGCATCAACTGTTGACTTGAAAAAAATTGCCCCTATAACCCAGGGACTACTACCGTTCATGAAGCACCCCTTCATGATGACAAAATTGTTGTATGGTGCACCATTAACAGAGAAAGGCTTCTCAGAGCTCTGATAAGCGATTTCTATCTCTGGGGTAACTTAAAACAGTGTACAACACAAACCCACACACCCTGGAAGAATTAAAATATCTACCAGCATTTCTCAACGTGAGGTGTCAAATCCTCTAATAAAATTTGTCAGTAAAGCCTTAAAAGCAGTTTTTAATATGCTCTATAGTTCTATCCATGCCTTTCTATGGTCACGGCAGATGGCAACAAGTGTCGAGGATGTGGACAGGCAAAACGGTGTGCAGCCTGTTCAAACGTTTTTTTTTTTTTTTTTTGTTCTTCTGGTAATTGTCAAGAACAATGTCTTACTTTGTAATAATCATCTGCAAGTATACTTGTTCTTTTCTTCTTTAATAATGCCACCTAACATCCTGTGCTAAGGGATGTGTTACCTGTCCTCTGAAAGATCTGCATTTTGATTTAGGCCTGATTTCTCAACTATTACTTTAAATATACAAATTCAATTTTGGATTTCAGTATTTTCATAACAAAGAACACATATTTAAATATAATTTATACTGCTAACATTTCTCATTTTGGCTTATCAATAAGTCAGCTTGCTCTTCTGAACATTAACTTAACTCTTGACTAAAATATTTAATGTTGGGCAGCTGAAAAAGGGATATACACCACGTAATTTGCTGAACATTGCATGTCCTGATTACTTTGCCCTGCATTAACAGAAAGTCAACTGCAAAATTTCAGAAGTCTTCCTACTGAAAAAACAAAATTGGACAAGTAACGTAAGCATTAGGTTTCAAATCAATTGGAAGGCATTCAGCATAGTGAGCAATATCAATTCAGTTTAGTCAACACCATATAGCTAGAGGTGCACAGAGCATGTACTACGAAAGAATTAACCCTCTAATTGGCAGCATTGCTTACAAGCAACATATAAATTTGTTAAGTTTTGAGTTGCTTTACTGGCTCTTTCTTTTTAATTTGTTGTTATGCTAACCTAAATAAATAAAATTCAAGTATTTGCAGCTGTCTTACATTGTAAAAATATTAATTTTTTTTTTCAATAAAACTGTACTGTTTTTATTTTTGAAAAAGAAGCAAAATCCATGCAACTGCAGTCAAATGTAACCAGCTTCCAAGCGTGCTATTACACCAATTATTTTACTTGGGCCCTCCCCTTCCTTTACCACAGGCACATTTGACTGCAGTTGCTGAGACTCAGTCACGAATTTGGCTTTGAATGGCTGGCCAATCCCAATCACCTTAACCACTACAGCTACTCAAATCACTTCAGCTAAGGTGCCCTCGAAAGAGATACAAAACCCGGTTTAGGAATTAGAGCAAGAACGACATATGTAGCAAAATGACCTGCCAATTAAAGGGTTAAAAATACCCCTACCTATCAGAAAGAAGCTACAGCTTCCCGCATACAGAATAGCAATGAAATATGTCAGTTTAAATAACATTTCACACTCCAAACCTGAAACGTGCAGACTGGTGGGTTATGCTGATTTAAGTTCCATACCAGCTGTGCTTGTATTTGAAATGATTCACTTCAGAATTTCCCAATGAATTTTAAAACAGCAAGTGGGTCATATAAAGCATGAAGGTCTCTGATGGATGAGACAGATCTTAATATAAGGCAAAAAAGTATTTACAAAGGAATTTTATGACATACTTCCATACTTATCTTCCCTGAATTGTTTACATTTTGGCTACTAGGGTATACTTTGTGGCTATCATAATTCATGGAATTCATCCTTAACAGTCATTAATGTTTGAGCAAACAATATTGTGAGATAGAAGTGATCAACATTATTCCAAACTTTGGCCGGTAACAGGCACTTATACAAAAGTGTTTCCAACATCAGCATGGAAAACAAAGTAAGAGAGTGAGCAAGATATTTCAAGTCAACAAACAAAATATTTGGGGTCCTTAAGCTTCAAAGCATAGCCTGGGGTTGAGGGCCCTAAGCTGCAAAGTGCAGCTGACGGATATTTTTTTACAAGAGGAGTAAAGAGTTGTAGAATAATGGCAGGCCATAGAATCTGTTAAGGTAAACCCCCAATGATCCAGAATAATGGGAAAATACTTGGTTTCAAGTAATGGATAATATATTAATTGGTAAAGAGTACGTTTGAAACAAGTGAAACTAAAAAAATCGCAATTTTTACAAATTTCACCACCACTCACGGGTTAGCACTTTCTACCACACACACACACGCACGCACGCACGCACGCACGCACACACGCACACACACACACACACACACACACAATTTTAACAAAATGAAGTACTTTGTTAACATTCACAGTTATTTCATATGTAAGAAAGTATCTTAAAAAGATAGGGTGGGTGAGTTACAGGCTTTCTAATTGATCACATCTACTTTTAAACTGTGTAATGAATATATTTTGCTTCTTTAAATCATCCTTTTTCTGTGTTTGTAGAAAGTGCTAAATACGGAGCCCTTTGAGGAATTAAAAGCAGAATGAGTAAGAGGCAAAAAAAAATTATTTTGTTGTTTAACAACGCACCTATTGCCAGGATCACATAAGCATCGCTGGTGTACCAGAATTTCGTCCTGCAGGAGTTCTTTTACATGCCAGTAAATCTACTGACATGGAGCTGCCGTTTTTAAGCACACTTAAAAACCATCAGTCTGGGTCAGATTTGAACCTGCGATCTTGGGATCAGTAGACCAGCGTCTAACCAACTGAGCCACCCAGACTGACGAGTAAGAAGTGTGTCTGAGCTGTTGTTTTGACCAGCTCCTCCTGCCACACGCCATTAAAGTTTGTGTCAGTCATTATTAGGTTCTACTAAGGTGTGATTATGAAATGATATAAGCATGATAAGCAGTATTCTACTGGAGGAGGAGGAAGAGGGTTTGGTTTAAGGGCGCTCAACTTTGAGGTCATCAGCGAACATGAGCTGTTAGGCCATAGTAAGCCACAGTGAAAACAAAGGATCCTTTGGAGATTTACCCGAAGTTAGGTAAAGGTATAGGTCGCGAGGTAAGACATGATCAAATCTTGCGCATAGGGGAAGCAGCTTTCCTTCCCCACCTCCTCTCTGCAACAGCTGAGAGGAGGGGAATAGACGCTAAAGTTTGCCGCAAATCACTACAACAGCGCGTGGGTGAAACAATTGCAATTCACATGAAACTTATTGTTGGCACATGGCCACAGTTATAGCGAAATCACTTTGTTCATTATAAAACTAATTGTTATACATATATAATGTCATTAGCAATATGCACTAAAGCTGTGCTAACGAACTTCACTCCCTCGTAGACAGAAACGTTATGACTTCTGCACATACATGTTTGCACAACTTCCCCCACTATCAGCCTTGCAGGTGAAGAGTGACACTGCGTATCCAAGGAAATTGCTCATGTCACACCTCACGACCCATACTAAGTGTGTGTATGCAAACTGGATTCAAATGATGGCTACATCAATAACCAGGCATTTGCAATCTCTAGCATTGCTAATCTCTCAGATTACACTAATATGGTTGGATTGGCAGTTTCCTCTGTGCACCATTAACATAACTGTCATTTGTTGACATATCACAATGGTTTCACTATTAAAGAAAGTGTCTTAAAATGAGCAGATGGTTGGGTTAGAACAGTGGTGGGCAACTGATGCTCAGAGCATGCAGATTGCTCATGACCTTGACTGATAACTGTGTTTAGCAGATGGAAAGAATGAAAGTTGCTCAAGGTATCACACCAGTCGCCCAGCCCTGGGTTAGAATATAAGTATTCACTTCTCCTCTTAACAAGGCCAAATGACCCACCCACTCTTGTCTTAAAGCCACTATTACATCCATTTTCTTTTGCTAAGTAACTATTTTTACCAAATTAACTAGAAGATAAGTATGGAAGTATTGCCATAATTTTGAAAATATAAATTAATAGATTGTCCAAGTGCACAACTGCTTTGGAGAGGACATATTAAAAAATTTTGCTAATTGCAATAAAGCTTGTAGTTTAAAATTACCTTGAGCAAAATTACATGCAAGCGAGCAGCCATGCGCTGAAGCCAGTGTTTGCACAGTTCACGGAGGTGAAGAAAATAATTGTAATGATGATAGCTCACCATTACTGCAAGAGAGTACGGAATTTTAAGTTTTTGATCACTGAGATGGAAAACTAATGCTTGTGCTACAAGATCTAACTCTGGCACCACAAACAGGCTGCTGTTGGTCTGTCTTGGCTCATTAATATGCTGCTCATGGCCTAGTCTTTCACAGCTCGCTGAATGTGTACACACTCCTGTATAATTCACTGTATGACTTGTCACATACTTCACTGCTCTCACCAATAAACTCCTTTTACCTAAATCTGCATTCATAACTTTATGTGAAACATTATCCAGCTCTTGTACTTCAGAAGTAAATGAATCATCCTTTTCGTGGAACCAAACATGAACTGTCTGTGGCCCCATTATATCATCCCATTTTGACAGAATTATAGCAGATATTATATTGTCTTCAACATTTGGAAGAATATAGGTTGCTGATAAAGTTAGTGCCGGACGACTTTGCATATTATGAGCTGGTTTATCAGCAGAAACTTCATTGGTTTTCATATTTTTTGAGTTATCAGTAATTGTGTCTGTTTCAACTGTACTAACACGTATTAAATGTTTTACTTCTCCTCTGACTGTTTTGGCAATATTAGCACTCATTGAAACTGTTCTAATAGGCACAGAACTTTCATTCTCATCTTGCAAGTTCACATTTTCTAAAGTATAATCCATATTAAACAATATTAATGCTAATAAACCGTAGTCTACAACTGTAGTATTTATAAAACTCAACCTATATATAATACCATTATGATGCATCTGAACCATATTGGCATACGGGTATCAAAGCTTTATTTTTCCCTTCTTCTTCTTCTTGATTTTGTCTGGAATGACAATATGGCTTTTATTTGCAGTAATTACTGTTTCCATATCATGCTCCACAATTAAATTCGCAGTGTAGCTATCTCCATTCCAAACATATTTTTATGCCTTACACTTTCTATAAAACGACAGAGACTTGTCAACTCCCAAACCAACACCCAATTGGCCAGTAGATCTAAAAATGCCACAAACCATAAATCATTTTCCATGAGATCTGGGATGGCCAAGAAAATTACACCAAGGCCACAAATAGTAACTATCAAAGCAATGTACAATCCAGTCATACCCAACAAAATCATTTTGATGAGAGAAGAAAGCCAACTGCTTCATTTCAATGTGCTCACTCTTATAATCACCAACAAACATGCATTTTGGTACATGTATTCCAAATTTCCAATTCCGTTACAGTTAATACCTGTGTACTTAGTTTTATCAGTATACAATAAGGAAAGTTAGCATACTGAAAACAGAACATTTTATTTCGTTATCCATCTGTACACATTTTCCTAGTATGTCACTTCATTTAAAATCACACTTCTGCATGTTTTGTGTTTGCCAGTGGTTTTTAAAGAAAATTATCAAATACATTCTTCTGAAAGTTATCAAACGTTTATACACTCTAGTTTATGCGCCAATGTTCTCTTTAGAGATCTTGTGATTCAACATCCTTTGTTTTTTTTCTATTCGCAATGACAGAACGATACTCTTACACATTTAAGTTCACATTTCAGATTTCAATGCCCAAACTGGTCATAACCCTAAACACTCGCTTCTCTTTCAAAGATTAACATAAAATCACAGAGTATACAATGCATACAATATACCTCCAGGCACCATCTACTAGGTGTTCTGTGCATCTACCTTCGTAACATAACCCACACAGAACACTCGATAACCCATCGCTGTCTCTGGACTGCTCTGAACGTTGTTGTTGTTGTTGTTGTTGTTGTTGTTGTTGTTGTTGTTGTTGTTGATGTTACTGTTCATGGACGCGCTATCTCGATTCGTTCAGAACCAATCGATGTTTGCGTCGATATGAAACGTATGTAGAAGAAAAAACTACTGTATCGAATGTCTCGCAGAGAAGGGTTGAAATTTCATCTTACAACTAATGAGATGTGGAAGTAATACACTAGACAAGTGTGTGTCATTACTATGAACCATAACGATTTTATTCCATAGATCATGGCTATATTGCATAGCGAGTATCTCGTAAAGCTTATCCACACAAGACTTGTGTAAAGGGCAATAAAAAGATGAGGTTGACTTCCCAGTAGAAACCGCAATCAAATTGATTCCCATTGATGTATTTTGAATAATTATGCCTGTGTCACGGCAACTCCGAGTCGGATTTATGGGATTAAAGAATTTGCAGCCCTACCGAGAGCATTGTTTTTAAATCTGACCATCTCACAGTGGTTGAAGGCAGGTTATGCGAGTCGTACAAAAGGGGAGGGTAATCAGGTGAAGAAGAAGAAGAAGAAGAAGAAGAAGAAGAAGAAGAAGAAGAAGAAGAAGAAGCAGAAGAGGAAGGTGGTGGCGGTGGCGGTGGCGGTGGCGGTGGCGGTGGCGGCGGCGGTGGCGGCGGTGGCGGCGGTGGTGGTGGTGGTGGCGGTGGCGGTGGCGGTGGTGGTGGTGGTAGCGATAATGATGATGATGATGATGATGATGATGATGATGATGATGATGATAAACCACCTGTTCAAACACACGGCAAATACCATACCTCCAAGGAAGGGCTAGATTCTAAAGGAAACGAGAGCTGTGCAGGCTCCTTAGCCAGTCGGCCTATATTTTCGTTACCCAAATATTAGCATGTCCTGTAACCCATAAAAAATTAATGATATTTTTCCCGCCCATGAGTATAGGAATTTCCACTTTATACAGAACCTCCCACCAATCCACCTCTGAATGAATACTGGAAAAGCCGATGTGCTGTAGGGCACCTGAGGAGTTCGAACAAATGACGATCCTGGAATTTGAAGTAAATGTTTGAGGGCGCAACGTCTGATAAAGGGCATATATCTCAGCACAATAATTAGAGAAACCCGTAGACAGCGAATACCGGGCAGACGTTGCGTTGTCTAATTAATAAAGGCAGCACCCGCACCCGGAGCTGCAACTAAACAGTTGGTGAAAAGGACCATAAGAGGGCGGGTCACCATTAAATCAAATGCAAACGAACGGAAGCGACAACGTTATAAAGTAGTAAGCGTTCCTCTAAAAAAACATTTAGAGTACAAACGGTGTCCCAAGAAATTGGAATAATTGAACCATAAAGCGGACTGTTATTACCCGTCTCAAATGTCCTGCATTTGGCACTTGCCAATAGAGGCGCGGTTCAACACAGCCATATTGTGTGTTTGTGCGTGAGAAAGATAAATTGCATGCGCGCAGCGTAGAATGGCATTTCACTGTGCATTTTACCGAGAGTTATTAAATGGAACTGTAGATTAAAGCCCAAGTGAAACTTGGCTTTTCAATTAAACCAAATAAATGGGAACACAAATTAGCGTACCTGCTTATTCTAGAGGGATGTCCAGGGGCTTGTCATCTCTCCAGCAATCGTACTCACCATTATCATCGCCACCGTCACTTCCTGCACTGCTTTCATCCCTTGTATTACTGCCTTTTAAATTTATCACAATTGGACCTAAAATTTCTTCTCAATTTTTTTTTTAATAAAAGCACTTTCCTGTAGTTCTTTTGGGTGCTTAACAGAGGTGGCACATCGTTCTTTTGTTACATTGTCAAGTTCTTCATTGATAAGTCTTTGAACATTCACAATTTTAGGTACATTGCTTCTATATAAGAGAAACCTTACGCTTTACTTAAGCCCACACAAGCTCAGTCGCATTTACTGGCAATGATAGGGAGGTAATCGTATCATTTGATCCCCTTTTCATTGGCAAATTGATCGAGCTTATACACTTTTTCTTCTTCTTCTTCTTCTTCTTCTTCTTCTTCTTCTTCTTCTTCTTCTTCTCTCTCTCTCTCTCTTTTTTTTTTTTTTTTTTTTTTTTTTTTTTTTGAGCAGAAATATGCATTGCAACAACTTTCGCTTGTTTCGGTATGAGA
Source organism: Tenodera sinensis (assembly GCA_030765045.1). NCBI lineage: Eukaryota > Metazoa > Arthropoda > Insecta > Mantodea > Mantidae > Tenodera > Tenodera sinensis. The sequence continues at coordinate 19,372,268 of CM060964.1, forward strand.
AATTAATAATGCTCTTTGTTTTAACCATTCTTGAATTTACTTTTTGTTTAGACGCATTAGGAAGTTTGTTAACGAGTGGTAGCCTGCATAACCCACAATAATGTGACAAAGCAACGAAATCCATTCCGGTTACTTTTCTATTACTTTATTGTATTCTAACATTTTATGAGAAATACACTATTTTCTAATCCTGGTTAACAGTACTTATTCTATCATAACTCACAACTTTTACTGCTCGTAACCTTGACTCAGTCCTTTCAGGGTCTTTCTTTACTTTCTATGTGTCTCGTACATTATGACGTTACAATCATTCGACGCTATCTTCTCATGGCGCACCGATATTCGCGCAGCTATTTCACGCTCACTGACACCAACAGATGTCTGTAATTGTGAACACTCTCTTCTGCTGTTTTCACATCTTCTTATATAAAGGGAATGACATCACACTGACTTTTCGCGAGCTCCTTCAAACGCGCCCCCAACGATGTGGCCAGAACTTTCTCGAAGGGTCCAGAGAAAAACCCTTTTTTGTAGCCGCTTCATTGATGTTAGTCACCTATTGTTCTGTCTTCTGGTCGGAGTTATTAAGGATGTATTAGGAGAAAGAGGGAAGCATTATGGTGCACTTATTCACAGAGGTTATTCACATCTCTGTTGATGCTCAAGGTCTGCCTAATTTCTGACAAAATACACGTAAAATATAACTGCATATAAATACCGAAGCTAAAATTACACGCTTTTTTTCGTACATGCTTGCACGATCATTCCGTTTATAACTAATATAACTTTTAAACTTGCAGTAAACTATTAATATCAGAGCGTTCATTTAGTAAGTAAGCGAGACCAAGTTATAGTTCTGACTGTAATCTGTTTGCTCTCAGAACAACGTAGTTTATGTACGCTAGTGGTTAGCATAATATCTGCACGTGCGCATGTAAACAACGATATTAATGATGCCACTGCCCAATTTACCTAACCTGAATTTAACTGCTCTCTTTGTTGTTACATAAACAATTGCATTATTGAGCATATAAGAGCTGTTGTTATTGCAGTAATCACATTGTAAGGGTTCTTAGATCTCAGCTAAGATAGCACTTCAGGTTTTTTTCATGTATTATTGGAATGCGTTCCGCTCTTACTGGATGGTAAGAGGCATTGTAAATTGTCACGCTTTATCAGATCTTTATAGCCACGGTAGGATACATCACCGAAAACGTATTGAATATATTCAACATAATAACCCTTTCACCGTTCCTTAAATGCTTTCCCCGCAGATGTTAAACAAAACCGCTTCTACCAGGACCCTCTGGATAAGGGACCTGACACTGGCAAACCAGTTGTACAAAAATGGCGCCGGCTGTTGGTAGTGATTTTTGAGGTGTTTCCACACGCTGTCCTTCGTATTGTTTTCTATGCCTTTGAGTTATTGTTTATAATAATAATTCCTATGTAAGTTTGTCTTAATATTAGCAAAGCGAGTGCTTAAAAACTTTTATTTGGGCAGTATAAGGAACGGGAATAAATCTAATAACATGTTGACTGTGCCGTGTGCTCTCCACGTGTTTATGTTTGTTTTCCATCTAAGACTATGGCTACATTAGACGTATAATGTCGTTAATTTATCTGTTTGCAAGTACAATTTGTGTCACGGTTACAGTGGTGAATGGTTGTTGAAGAAAAACTGTTCCAGTAGTGTGTTATTGTTGATAACAACAACCTAACCTCAAACATCACAATGCCCCGTGAATGTTGCATTCCCGGATGCAAATTAAAAAAGAGAAAGTTTCAGTTAAAAGAAAAGTTAAATTCCAACGTAAAGCTTGTAAATTCAGTATTTAATTACTATAAATTGCAGCGTTATGTGTGTTAGTTGCCAGTGTATATATATAACATGGTGAATAGTGAAAGACAATAATTTCGAGTGAACTCAATTATAATTGCTCCACCCTTAGATCCGCACTTGGTGTAAACACAAGCCGTCAAAAACTAACCCGTGATACGCCGAAACCAAAGAACACCATACAATGTAGTACCCTAAATATCGGCGATTATCTGTGAGCTTTCAAGATGTATGATAACCCTTGTAAAGACTAATTGAATGTAATGCGATAACAGCAATATTCCTAAAACTCCTGAGTAAATATCGTTCTGTTGCAACATAAACTCGAGGCATGAATCCACGTGGTGTTTGTTTTGTTTTGCATTAGTTGCTGATTATCGCGGAGGGATACAAGGGGCGGATCTAAGGCTGGATGGAGTATAGTGATAGCTGCAATACCAAGAGTTTGTTTCATATAAGTAGTATGCTGCTTGTATTTATACATTATCTTTTGTCTTTGTAATTTAAATGTGTAACTGTAGATCAGAAGAAATGTGTTATGTTGCTGCATGTAAAGCTGAAGACTATATCAAAGTTGCTTTACAATGCTGATTTAAGGTTGCATATTTCACATATTTCATTTACAGTGCTGTTTTAGGTTTATTATTTTTAATATTTCATCTGCTTTTGTTGATTCTCCCCTGTAAAATGAAGTGCTGAGTAATATGTTGTTGCAAACTGAGTAATCATAAGTTTTCAGTAAAAGTAAAAGCAAAATTCCACCCTAAAGCTTTTGAATTCAGTAGGTAACTAATTAATCTAAATAGCAGCATTTGTATATCAGCCATCCAGTATATGTTTTGTGTAGGTACTTAACATTATGTACGTGGTGCAAGTGTGAAAAACAGTGTAAACAATGATTAATAATTCTGATTCAACTCAATGTCAACATTTCTGTTTTATTTAAGTAACATGCTGCTTGCAATTTTGCCTATCTTCTTTGTAATTTGAGTGTGTAATGCAGTTACATAATGGTATGTAAAACTGTAGATTGCATGAATGTTATTTAAGGTTATATATTTCATTGCCCATGGTTTTTTTTTTTTTTTTTTTTTTTTTTTTTTTTTTTTTTTTTTTTTTTAAATTAACGTCCTCCAACATTGCGTCATATCGGACGGTGAGCGAATGAAACGGGTGAAATGATGCTCAAATGAGCCCGAGGTCCATGGAGCTTTAAGTTACCCGACATTCGTCTTCTCAGGATAAGGGAAAACCTCGGAAAAAAACCTTACCCGGATAACTTACCCTAAGCGAGATTCGAACTCGCGACCTCCTGAACGTGAGGCAGACACGCTAACCCATGGGTTATCGTTTAATATTAAATGTCATTCTTTTTTGTTTACTTGAGGTTATGTTTAAGACAGTGTTTTTGTGTTTAACACAGCCCATATTCACAAAATAGACGTGTTATTACACCACATTTTTATATTACTGCGTTGAAATCGTAGCCTGTAGACGAGTTGTTTATAAGTAGTTCCCACCACATAGGCCGCCATCTTGAATCCCAGTGTCAGGTCCGGTATCTATACTCCATCCAGCCTTAGATCCGCCCCCTGTATTAGAGGTCTGCACGGGCTCGGGCCAAGCCCTCGGGCCTAGGCCCGGCCCGGCCCGCGGGCCGGGTTCGGGCCTAATTTGAAAAATGTTTGTCGGGCTCGGGCCGGGCCCGGGCTTGAAAATTAAGAGATACAAAATAATGTATTATGTATTTTTCCGAGAATAGCACAATTATCACAGCATTCCTTTACTAGGGATTCTATATGATTATTCTGCTGAAAGGTTTCAAATAACAGTAATAATAACAATAACAACAACAATAATGTTATCATAATAAATTTAAATAATCGGGCCGGGCCGGGCTCGGGCTCTGGCACTATAACCTCTTCTCGGGCTCGGGCCGGGCTCGGGCTTGGCTGAGTTCGGGCCGGGCCGGGCCGAACCTAAGAATGTCGGCCCGTGCAGGCCTCTACCCTGTATCCCTCCGCGATAACTTGATCTTCATATTCTTTGCGACTAACACAAACAAACGCCACGTGGACTCATGCTTCGTGTTTATGATGCAGCATAGTGATATTTACTCGGGAGTTTCAGAAATAGCGCTGCTATCGCGTTACATTCAAGTAGTCTTTACCAGGGTTATCGCACATCTTGAACACTCACAGATAATCGCCAATATTTAAGGTACTATATTTTATGGTGTGCTTCGGTTTCAGCGTATCGCGTGTTAGTTGTTGACGGCTTGTGTTTACATCAGGTGCGGATCTAAGGGTGGAGCAATTATAGAAGGTCCTGCTTCTACCGATCTTGTTTCCATTTCGCATGCCAAGATAGCGCTGAGACAACAGGCAAACCCTACGGTTGACGGCTGGTATTTAAAACTTGAAAACTGAATATTCTGCGATTGGCGATAAGGTATATAGTGTATTGTTGTAGTATATTACATTACCTTATATTCTATATTATAACAACAATTTAAGTGGTGTATTGAACGTAAGTAAAGCAAGAAGCTAAATAGGCCTTGAAATTAGGTTGTGGAAGAATATGGAAGTATTAAAATGCATCAGCCAATGAGGTTCGTTTCCGCCACGTGCTTCTGCTTATATCTACTTTATCTTTACAGTAAACGGATAGTAGGCAACGCTACACGCCTGTGATTCGCTACAGCTGTGGAGCTTCTGTAGGTCGTATGGAGGAGGTTTGGTACGAGTCATAGTTCTACCTGCCTGGACCGCATGCCCAGCTCCAAGAACACCTTTTTCATAGAGGTTTGCTCCAATTCCGAGTATGGCTTTGCCTATTCGATAAGTTAAGGAGTCAATTTTCTGCCGTCACACCTTAGAAAAATGAGTAACAAATATCAAACCATATTCTATCTTAAACCTACAACGAGATAAATATATGTGATATAAGCTCCGGGGTGAATCCCTAGCTCTGGCCTTATGAATAACGGAAAAGGTCACTAGCGACTAATAAGAAAGAACGGAGATGTGCATATTGCCTGCGATATCCAAGCATAGGTAATGGTCGAGACACAAACCCAGAAATTTAAAGATAATAATCAAGGATATTCCCCAGTAGACACATTCGCGTGGAGCAACAACCGACTACGTTTGCAAATACCAACACATATTTTTCACAACCGCAATGCATTTATGACACAGTTTCCGATATTGTTGGCGGCATCGTCTTACCATAGCTCGGACCGGCACAGTTCCATTCTCTTCGGCAACTGTACTTTTCCAAGTGAAGTCTACACACGCTTTGGTTTGTCAGTTGTTAGTGTTTTAAAATTTTTCAGCAAGCTAATGCAAAACAGGACACATTGAATTTTTAGAACTGTTATTAAAGGCGTTTTATATCGATAAGTCATTGGCTCAAAAAAGGGACTGTCCCGGCTGGTCGGCTTATTGTTACACCTCCCTCAATCTCCTCAGTTTTTCTACTGTTTTCAAACGGCACGTATCATCAAGTTTATCGTGTTTCAGCCGGATTGTTTTTGTGTCTCATCAAAGTGTTTTGGAGCGTAATTCAAACTCCGTTCGAACGCCACACTTGTTTAAAACATTAGATTGTGGATCAACTCTTCATTAAGGAATGATATGATTTTATATGATTGGAATTTTTGCATTTTTAATGTCTTGTAAACAATACGTACTATGTACTGTACATAATTTTGTAACAACACATAGCTTTTTATCGTCATAAACGGCAAGTTTACTTATTTAAGGATTTAAGAATTTTGTTTTCCTTATTACTCATATCAAACAGACTTAAATGGAAGTGGGGAGGCCACGTCGCGCGGATAAAAGACGAAAGATGGACATACAAAGTCACCATGTGGGACCCGCGCACAGGAGACCGACACAGAGGCAGACCAAGAAAGAGGTGGGAAGACTTCTATACAACACAAGTACGTCAGCAATGGTCCAGCATAGCACGAAACAGAGGAACATGGAGAATAATAGGAAGTCGACTACAAAATGAAGACAGTGCCAACCTACAAATAATACCCCAAGTTGACTCAAAGTGATAGTGAAATCAACCTAAACCAGACATAGAAACACTAGACACAACCTAACGCAGAGTAGCTCACCGCGTTAGTGAAACAGAGCTACCCTCTAGCAGGAGGCCTTTGCCCTTCAAGGGACACACTAGGCTATTATTGTTATTACTCATATAACCCGGACTATCCGTATTTTCGATTTTCCGGATTGCCTTTGGTCCCAGTTAGTCCGGATAAACAAGGTTTTGCTGTACTTTGGAGGAGTCGATGAACAACCTCCACTCATTTTCTAAAAATGGAAAGAATGGCATATGGCGGTTACGGAACGCAAAGTCACCGTCTTATCGAGCCAATTCTACTGTTGTAGTCTTGACGCCAACAGTTCAGCTTTATCTTTGGGCAATTCCAGATCTAGGTAATTAATTTCGCACTTTGCTATTTTGTGAATCTCTGTAAACTCATCATTACTTATACACAAAATCAGCATTTTTCGAAAAAACTGGGCTTTGAAGGTGATAGTGCAGCACTAGTTGCACTGCCGCCCTCGTCATTATCGCAATCAAATGGGACAGGAACAGGCTCCACGTGGCGCTAGTCGCATGGCTACGTACGTTAAGGAAATACCATGGGTTAATGGAGTTGTCATACCAAAGTAGCAACCATCCACATGATTTGATTGTGCTCGCCAGATCAATTGACTGAATATACGATATACCTAATAATGGTAAGACGATAATGTAGAAAAAATACATCTCTTTTGTCGCACGTTACAAAGAACAAGAAAGAAAAACACACTTCAACAATAAGTTGGTCTGATGTTAACGATTGTCGTCCGCTTGCACCAAACCAGGTTAAGTGTTAATGGGCAACAGTGAATACAATAGCTCACTACTTAGCCCTAAAATAATCTATACTTTGTGTTAATGAAGCGATCAGCAAAGGAAGTCTGTCGTAAAAGAAAAATCTGTGCTGCACTCACATGAGTTTCTTTACTCTTGTACAAACTATTCTTCCTTTATCTTCTTCATGTTAGTCGAGATCAACACTGGTATAAATTATCTTATTACTAATTTTCTTCAAATTCCGCCCTCTATGCATGGCTAAGATAAAAAAATCTGATGTGTCACACTCACAGGACTTTATTTTTCTACTCTATTCCTACAAATACTTATTCCTCTATCTTCCCCATGTCAGTCGAGATGAACAGTTGCAGAAATTATTGCTAATATTCTTGTAGGTGCAAGGGAAATATGAGAGAAAATACAATAGTTGGATAGCTGTCCTACTTTAGGGTTGTCACAAAGACACGCCTGCTAATAGATCTGTGGAAGAAGACAATTTTAAATATGAATTTTAAAGGATAACAAATCGTATAATGTAAAAATATTTGATAAAGTGCAATAATGCACAAAATTATTATAAAATTTGGAATTACGACAGCTAACAGTTTTAGAATTATTTATTTAATTTATTGTAGTATACAGATGATCGTCTAAAATGTACGAAGAATCACGAATAATGTGTAAACCAATATCTTCTCAAACACTTAATTGCAATTCAAAATGTCGGAAAAAATTAACAGCAAACTTAGTAATCACTCCACGAGCAGCAAAAACTAGATCAATCACTTCCCAGTTTGAAATTTTATGTTTGTCTCTTAAATAAGGAATGCAAAGTTCAAACTGTAGTCCCCACCCTGCCTATCAATCTCCTTAATTTGGTCTAGATTTTTTCAAATCGGATTGTAGTGTCAAGAATTAGTCCCCTATTTTGTTGCCTGTGAATGCCAATTACGTCTATTATTTCATAAAAATAAGGTTAGAAAGCATGTTATCAACGTAAATATATGTAGTCATTTTGAAACCATCGTAACGTATGTTTCAATAAATCACAATTAATTATTCTTGCATATACAAATCTTATTACTAATAAACTAAGCCCCGGCACAACAGCTCATGAAGAGTCAAGCCTTACCGCCCAGCCACTGCGTCCCCCACCTCGGCCCACTACAGGCATCATTGGTGGGGTACAGTGCTGGAGGGTGGTATGTGGTCAGCGTCCCGATCCCTCCCGGCCAGTTATGCGGTCTTCAGGACCTGGGGCCGCTACTTTTCCATCAAGTAGCTCCTCAATCGGTCCCCCCAGGACTAACGAGGCTGAGTGCACCCCGTGCCAGACCTCCCAAAGAGGATAAAATCCCCATGCTGGTACCGGGGAATCGAGCTCGGGTCCTCCACGCCAGAGGAAACTTCTTACTAATATTTCCACAAATTAGTATGTATCTTCTACACTTAAACAAATAGTCACCAAGTAATATGTATAATTACTAATTCCTTATACCAGTATTGGGAAAATCAAATGCCTTTTCATGGCTTACATTAAGCTTTGAGCGATAGTTAAATCTTCTAATGCTGGTTGCTGTATGAAGGCTTTGAAATTCCGTTCTCTTTGCATAACTAAAACATAAAAAAAGTGAATTAGCCTTCCATTTGAGGAAAGTATAAGTATTGGTAAACTCACGCAAATAATATCTCCAAAATGGTTCACTCTACTAAACAAATTCATTTGGACATAAATTGTGCATTTTAAGAAGATCTAAATTTTTGTGTAGGACTCATATTCATGTATGTGGCTTTCATGTAACTGTTTTCTTAACGGGCACCAGTTTTACAATGTGGCAGTTACATCACCCGACTTAAACCCCCATTTTGCAAGGGGGACCACACCTATCGTTGGTCAACGGGTCCATCGGACCTAGCCAGGAGGACTAAATAGGTGGTATTTAGATCCACCGATCTTCCCCTCATGTGCCTCTGAGGGACGCTGTTGTGCTGTGATAGGCCAGCACATATGTAAATGACATTTCCTCCATTTTAGATGAAACAGTTATACCGCTGTGATTCGGTCCCCAGAGCCTCATCTGTTAAAAGCAGGGTGCACCACAGGCAGGATGAGGATGGGAATTGGGTAGGAGACAGAAGAGAACCTCCCCCCTTCAATCCTTAAAACTCATAGTAGTTTCCTAGAAAAAGTAACACAGATTAAATCCAAATTGAACATTCCTAACACCAGAGAAAATCTACTTATAAGAGAAAATCCATTGGAATTATTGCAACCTACCTTCAATTTGGAATTAATAGAGGAAATAAGTAATTCAGACACACCAAAAGAAATACAAAAACTTCTAGCTCTGGAAACAATCAACATGAGGTATCCCACAGAAGAATGGCTGCACATATATACTGATGGATCCTCCAAGGAAAACCTTACTGGAGCTGGAGTTACGTGTTCACATTTTTCCTTTTATCATTCTGTTGGCAGAGACACAACAAATTATGATGGAGAAATAGAGGCTATACACATTGCTCTCCGACAATTATTAAATCTTCCCTTAAATAAATTTAACAAGGTAGTAATTCTTTCGGATTCTAAAGCTGCAATTCAGGGAATATGTTCAAATACTACAAAGAAGTCAACAAAAATTAGAGAATGCTACAAAATGTTAACACAACTCCAAAAAGTTAATAAGACTGTTCTTCTCCAATGGATTCCAGCACACTGTGGAGTCATGGGGAACGAAGCTGCAGACTCACTTGCAAAGAAGGGCACAACAATAAAACAAAAGTCTAAATTCAATTTCTCATATTCCTCAATAAAACGCTTGATCATTAAACATTTTTCTCATTCATACCTACAAGAAGTAGAAACAAATGCCAAAGATAAAAAATGGATTACACTACTTTCCAACCCAGATATAATCCCCCAGAGACCAAGGAAAACAGCGGTTGCAGCCTTCCGACTATTGACAAATCACGACTGCTTAGCAAGTCATCTCTACAGAATAGGTATCTCAGCCTCACCAATATGTGTCCTGTGTAACGATCCAGCAGAAATGAACGAAGACCACTTGAAGACCTGTGAAGCATTAAGATCAGAAGAAACTACAGTTCAAAAGTATTGGAAAGCACGAATGCTAATGGCTTCATTGCCAGATGCAAGGCACTAGAAAACAACAACAACAACAACAACATTTTTGTGTAGTAAGATTTTGTCTATCTGTTACGGTTTACGAGTTATTTAAAAGTTAGACCATTCGCCTACTACCTACGCAGCCCGGGTTCGATCCCTGGGACCCACATATGGTATTCGTGGTGGACGAGATGGCATCTGGGCAAGTTTTAACCAGATTCTTCGGTATCCCCCGCCACTCATTCCACCAATTGCTCCATCACCTTTTAAATCATCCATTTTGCCTGCATTTCATATCATCCTCTTCCTCACTATCATACCTGGTGCTTGGCTGACCACCCACTTCCAGGTCTTCACTCTGTCCGGTCCATAGGTTTCTGTGCTCCCTGACAGGCGTCTGACCCTAGGCACTGGCTTGTAACTCCTAGAGGGACTGTGCTACATAAGGGGAGGGTAATCAGATAAAGAAGAGTAAACAGGACCACATAGGCTATAGCCAAAAAATTCAAAATATACATTTCATTTGTCATAAAAATAACCTAAGAATTTTAATCAAAATCTTCATGTCGCATCCTAGAAAGACATTAAACTTAAATACCGACTTTTCATTTTTGAGTTCTGTTGTTCACATACACACATAGGGACATTTTTCTAAAAAGTTTTTTTTTTTTAAATTCAGGGGGGCTCAAAACATGTATTTCTGGTGAAATATTGACATTGAATTTTTGGGTGGAATACAATACTTCCTCTACTTACTATATGCAGTAGAGAAGGTAAAAAAAAAAAAAGAAAAAAAAAAACCTGAATAACGATCTTCCATTTGTGGAAGTATTACAAAACTCACACAAATAACAAGGAATCTACATTTTTTGTATAATAGGATTTGGTCTATCCCTTACAACTTACCAGTTATGCAAAAGTCATCCACAGTAAACAGAGCTACATAGGCTATAGCCACAAAATTCAAAATATACATTTTATTTGCCATAAAAATGTCTTAAACATATGGTATTATAATAAAAATCGTTAGTGCAATTTTTGAGAAAATAAAAATGTTCGAAACATTTTCCATGTAAAGGATAGTTTAGGGTGGAGAAATTTCCTTCCAAATCTTCGTATCACATCCTTGAAAGAAATTTAACTTAAAAACCAACTTTGGTTTTTAATCGACTTTTCGTTTTTAAGTTATGCCATCCACAGGCAGACAGACAGATACACAACCTTTTTCTAAAATTGCTTTTGTTTTAGATTCAGGGGGCCTCAAAATATATTTCCAGTGAAATCTTGGCATCAAGTTTTTTTGGGTGGAATACAATACTTCCACTGATTGCTATACATAGTAGAGAAAGTAAAAATGAATGCTGGGCAATGTCTTTTTGAGTCAGCATGGAAAATTTTGACGGGTTTGGGGAGTACCAGAAGTTATAATTTTCCAACTAAAGCCCTGCTCGAGACACACAATATGCAACATACATGAGGTGCCCAGGGCTTGTCTTGGTCCCTGATTTCAGTCAAAGTACAGTCTGTACAACTTCCTAATATATGACATTATTGGCTTCCTTTGCGATTTCAGTGTAGCCTATCTGTAAATGTAACAAAAATTGTCAGCACTGTTTATGCATTTGTGAGGCACATTGAATTACAATGAACATGTGCACTAACTACACTTCAGCGACATGTTCTTCCTGCATACTACCAGAACACAACTTGTAACATGATGAAACATGCTCCACTCCTCCTTTTCTCTTGTTGCTACAAGCCCAGGCTAATAGTAGCAACAAATTACACACAACTATTGTTACCTGAAACTTCCTCATGGTCTGTCACAGCGGGACTTTGAATCCTATATGGGAAGGGATTAACAATGAATGCCAATAAAATACAATTTATAATTAAATGCACCCCCTTTAACACTGATGACCTAGTAGTTGAATGCCCTTAAACCTAAACCCCTTTTAACTTTGAAACAAGAGTTAATTGGGGTTTCTGATTGTCATTTTTGTTATCAGCATGGTCAATATAGTCAACATTTATATGATCCCAGTTACATTTTTGCTGTTGGCTAGTGTTATTAAGCTTTAACCGTTAACTCCGGTGTCAAATCACAGCACATAAAAAAAAATGCTAGATTTCTTCCAACATTCAGTTTCTGAAATGTTCATGTGGTTATCTTATGCATGTACTTACTTAGAATTGGTAATTGTGAATTGGCATGTGCCCATGGGTGTCACAAGCGGGGAGGGGGGGGGGGGGCAAGGGTGGACCATAACCCCCCTTGGAGCTGAATGAATTTAATGTGTAGTCAATTACTATTAGACTATTGTTTTAATTTTGATGTAAAGAGGAAGTTTTATTTAGCACAAATTAATATGGTTATCTGCAATAGATACTGTAACTTTTGACAACGGAATAATGAATTAATATTGTATGATTGCAAATTTCCAACATGTGACCCCCTCTGAGAAACTCTGCCGACACCCATGCATGTGCCTTTTCCTAATTACTGGCTACGAATAGATGTTAATGTGATTAGTAGGCTGGAAAACATGGCCAGCCTTTAATATGTACGATTCAGTTACCACAAATGGTGTTGGAACAAATCATTGTTCACCCCCATCAAGATTATGGTAAGTGGCATTACTGTGACCAATAACGAATAACCAGTGTTAAAATATATGGTGGACTAAGGTATAGAATAGCAACTCTTAGTAATGTAAAGAAAACTGTAAATGATGTACTGTATTTTGGCAAATAAATAATACATACAAAACCATTACTTGGATGCGAATTCTCATCTAGAGGTTGTATCCGCAGCACACTCCCACAGCCACAAGTGAGGCCATTTTTCACTTCTTTTGCAAAATTAGGAATAAACACAGAATGTTTTGTGTTTCATGTTTATTTCAGTATAGTGTGTAGCAGCAATTTGTAATCCAAAGGTTTAATCAAATTTGCTGGTAGCTGAATCAAGTGGCACAGTGATATGATGCTTAGAGAAAGTAAATAGAGATATTCTGTAGAAAAGTTAAAGCTTATCTTGGTTTATACCACTTAAGGAAAAATTACATGAAAACATTCCTTTAAACTGAAGCTTAATTAGAAAACTTAATTATTTCAATGGACAATTTCATTAGCCTGGTTTTGTGACCATTAGCTTTTTAACATAAACTATGTTGGCTACAACAATTCAAATATTTACACGGCAGAGAAAGTTGTTTCATCAATTTCTTCTTTTGTGAAAACAGAAACTGTCTGGGGGAGGTCGATTAAGAGGGCTACAAAATACACATAGCAATGAAAGTGATCTAGAGACTTATGAAGTATTAATGGCAATACAGCACATCCATTTATGCATGTGTGCTTTCTCTACACTCTTGAACACATGCAAAACTACATGGCTAATAAACTGTAAGTTTCCATTATTGTTTAATATAGTGACTCAAAACTTTCAGGAAGAAAAACACAAGCTTATTAGCATGGTCTTTCAACTGTTATTTAGCCATACTCAGATCACAGCTTAAGTATTAGCCATTCCATGGGCAACTAAAAAGATTTTGAGACAGTGCATAACAAACACTCACAGAAAGTATTGGTTTATACCAGCTTCTCAAATATTTACCCTGGCACTTCCATCTTCTAGAATCCTACCTGCAAGCATCTGCACCAGTCACTGATTCACTGCACACAACTCCTTCAGTGCTAGAAAACTGGCAAGCTCAAGCTGTTCCTTATAGTAGGGAGGAGGAAGAAATCTCATGGTATCAGGTCAGAACTGAAGCAGTTTTGCTTCAGCAACTCCATTAATTCACCAGTAAAATAAGCTGAGGCACAGTCATGGTACAAGGAATTCTTGTGTTTTATGAAATTTTTTATGCATTATTTTGCAGTAGCAGTTCTGACTTTTGAACAACTTTTGTTGGTCGTTTGGAAGGACTCAGATGAAAGATTGGCAGTTCATTTATTGGTCAAAGTAGTAGATCCACATTGTATCACCCGTAACACTATTGCAAGTTGCCAGGACTCTCCATGGTTGGATCTCTAGAGCATTTTTCAGTACCTTGACTCAGCAGGGCTTGTCCTTCAGACAAAATTTAGTGCACCCATCCTGAAGACTGCCCTGTCCCCTTCATAGCTTTTCATGAAGGATAGTTAAATATTTGACAAACCAATCCCCAATGCGTGCTCAGGTTAGTCTAGGTTAACCTTATAGGTTAGTCTAGTCTTCCTAAAATAGTTCCCATGTGACACTTTCTACACACACTGCTATTGATCTACCACTACTCTCATCTTCTAAAAATTCTTTGAAACAACAGAGGGCAGTAGCATGTGAAGGAGAAGGATTGCAGAAAGTCCCTCTTCCTCCTCCCTTAACTGTTCAAATTACTTTTTCATTCAAGGGAATGTACCTCTTCACTGCAAGCTATGGATTTCAGCTGACTACTTAATATTTTTAAACTGTTGCACAATGTTTAAATTCATAATTTCTGAAGCTCTCCTGAAAACATTTTTATAAATATAAAAATGAAGTGAGATAAATGTAAATTAAAGTTCAATGCAGTGCTTCACCTAAAAGGTTCAGAATTAACTAAATAGCCATTTGGAGCTTCAAAATTATAGATATTAACAATCCAATTGTGTAGCATGAATTTACAAATTAAAAGTATAATAATACATTAAAAGAAACAAACACTCAAAGATTTTCTAATTTTTTGCCAAATTTCACAGATATGTTGCCCTAAACCACATTTTAAGTTATACAAAATCACCAAATTAAAATGCTCTCTTAACATCCATTGCCAAAGATAATCACACCTTGCGAGGGTGCAAAATCATTAAAAGTTGGTGGGGGAGCATCTTAGTAGTGTATGTTTTGCTGTTTGTTTTGTTATATAAACCACCCCTCCCCTGGGATATTTTAGTAGGGGGAGATTCTGGGTATAAAATCATTGGTGGGGGTAAATCCTACCCATCCCCTTCAGGATTTCACTCACTGCACCTAGCCAACTTTACAACACCCTTAAATGAGGATATTTTTCACACAGAGAGCTAAGTTTCTGTCTCGCAACTTTGTCAATGACTTGTGTAGCTTAAATACTACAATGCTTGCATGCTGTATAGAGGTGGATCGAGGATTCCCTACAGCAGGCTAACTTTTTGTAAACTATACCAGTAACACTAAGCAAACTGAGTAGCTACAACATTTTACCTCCACAGTGATGAAACTTTCCCAGTTTATGCAAAGACAACTTTTAGGCCACAGTTCAGGTGTAATTTATTATTTATTTCACCTAAAGTAAACATTGTCCCCATTGACTGAGATACTTGTTTTCATATGACAATCTCATCATCACTTTAGATAATGTAACTGTTACCTATATCCACTGAAGTACCGAGAGCATTTACACTTCAACTTCAGTTTTGGTTTCTAAAAAGCCTAGACTTGTTGCTCACTAATGGAAAATAGTAAACTTTATAATATTTCAAGTATTAGTTGTGAAATAAAATTCCTTTTGAAAATTAAAATGTATTCACTATGAGTTTGTCATAAAGCAGTGGACCTGTACAGTTCTATTGTCTATCTTCTACCCATTGCTAGGTTAAGTCCAATAGTTACTATTTTCATCCTTAACAAACACTTCAATGACACACAGCCCTCCATAGCCTATCCCTGGATCTGTCTTTGGCTGTAGGTATCCAAATGTGTGTTAGTAAATGCAATATACCTGTAGATATTCAGAGTGATCCACTTTAGGAAAGGATAGGTATAAGCTCAGACAATTGTAATACTTAGGTTGTAAAAATTTAAAAAAAAAATAAATACACAAATAAGTAAAATAAATAATACAAAAAAATCAATGATGAAACTGTAGCCTAGACAAACAGGTTGCTCTGGAGTAAAGCAATGAACATTATTTTCAGATTACTGCAGGTCATGTACTATGTCATCTCGGAAACCAGAAGATACCGGTTGCTCTCAATCAAATGTTGACTGTAAAACACAGGATTGAAGCACTCCAATACTAAAACCATTTGGATGTGTTTGAACATTTTGCAGCATCATACCCTTATGTATGTTCCCTATTATTCTGATGGGTATATACATGATGATTGAGAAGGTTGCGCTCAAACTTAAGGGCCCTATAGAGGGGTTGAAATACAACTTTGGCATGGGAACGTCTCTTAAGTGATTCTGGGTCGGTGAAAGCCTGGGAATGTCAGGACAAACAATAAATTATTTTGTGCAAACATTTAAGTTAAGCACAGATTAACCAACAAGTTAGTGTTCCAAAAGTTGTTGAAATAGTGCCCACCACAATCACTCCAGAATTTTCTACAATGATGTTATGCCTGTATTGATTGTTTTTTTTTTGTAGTGTTTAACGCCCGCTTTTACTACTACAGCACCACAGGCGGTGACACTGAAGATACATGGAATGAAGATGGAGCACTGATGGAATGAGATGGTGGGGGAAACCAGCCCCAGCACCACTTCGTCCACCACAAATCCCACATGCGGTTGCCTGGGACCAAACCCGGGCTGCTTTGGTTGATTTGATTGTGGTGGGCATCATTTTAACAACTTATGTAACACTAACTTGTTGATTAAATATTATCTTTGCTTAACTTAAACGCTCACACAAAATAATTTATTGTCCATCCTGACATTCCCAGGCTTGCACCAACCCAGGATCACCTCCTACATCACAAGTTCCCATGCTAAAGTTGAATTTCAAACCCTCTATAAGCAACCTTTCCAATCATCCTGTATATCTTGGATGATGTAGTTTCTTGGATTCTCCAACACTCATCAATAGCCATTTAGTTAGATAAACTGAGACATTAGGACCGTTCGCCTATCACCAAGGTGGCCCGGGTTCAATCCCAGGGACCTGCCTGTGGTATTTGTGGTGGATGAAGTAGCATCTGGGTGGGTTTTCTCCAGGTTCTCTGGTTTCCCCTGCCACTCATCCCACCAATTGCTCCATCATCACCTTTCCATTCATCCATTTCTCCTGCATTTCATATCATCATCCTCCTCACTATCATACCTGGTGCTTGACTGAACCCCCGCTTCCAGGTCTTCACTCAATCTGGTCCATACGTTCCTGTGCTCCCTGACAGGTGTCAGGTTCTAGGCACTGGCTTGTAAGTCCTACATAAGGGGAGGGTAATCAAGCAAAAAGGAAGAACTGAGGCATTAGGGCCTCCTCCTTGTAAACTGGAATGAGTATTTGATTACGAGATAAGTGCTTTTCTAAATGAAAAAGAATTGTACTGGGAGAGCATAAAGCCTCTGAGCGGGCTGTGTGGTGTTTTGCCTGTTGGTATCCTTGGTGCTTGCTGCTGTCAAAGAAAGGCGTGGATGAAACCATACCATTTTTAAACTACTTTTAAAGGCTTTACTGACAAACTTTATGAAAGAAGATGCTGAAACTGGTCACTGTCGTCTATACATATATATTTTGGCACCTCTTTAGTAAATTATCCATCACTCCCTGTAGTTTATGTTGAGAAATACTGGCAATTTCCTGGTGGATATTTTGCATTAATTCTTCCAGGGTGTGTGTTCGTCTTGTAACTTTATGTTTTAAGTTACCCAGAGATAAGAATTGCTCATTGGAACTCTGAGAAACCTTTCTTCACTAATGCCACACAATACACCAAATTTTTCGTCATGAAGGGTTACTTCTTGAACAATATTAGGTTACACACATACGTGAACACAATTTTGCTATTTTTTTTGGAGAATGAGCAGACAGGGGGTGTGATTTTGCCTTTTTTCAACAAGACTCTGCAACAGCTCATACAGCCAATCTTTTGATGAGAACAATTGAAAGTGGTTGCAGGACAGAATTATTAGTAGAGATTTGTGGCCCCCTTGGTCCCCCGGCCTAACCCCCTGCTACTGCTGGGGTAACTTAAAATTTAAGTGTACAAGACAAACTCACATACCGTGGAAGAATTAAAACAAAATATCTGGCAGGAAATTGCCAGTATTTTTCAATGTGAACTACGGCGAGAGATGGATAGTTTCCTAAAGAGGTTCCAACAATGCAGTTTTAGAAATGTTGTATGATGTCATCTGTGCTTTTCTACGATATTGGCAGATGGTAACGAGCGCCAAGGAAGTGGACAGGCAAAACACCGTGCAGCCTGTTCAGAGATTTTATGCTCCCCCAGTAGGATGTCCAGCCTACAAGAATAATTGGAGCACTCCATTCCTGTGGTCCACAGAAACCACTAAGCTGATACTGTCCAATGGCTCCCATATGCTATGGTATAGGACATGACCAAAAATGATTTTGAGGAATTTATGTTGGATATTTTTACATTGGTCAAATTTCTGTGTAATGCAGCATAAATATATATTTCTTTTTACAACCTCCATATTAATAAATAAAGCTAGAAATCAAAACATATGGTCACCATCAAGCAATTTGTGTAATCTATAAATCTTCTCTTTTACAGTGTTAAGAAATACAGAACAATTTGAGGTGACAAGCTTCTTCAGAATATATGCCTACAATGCCACATAGTTTTGTACGAAGTCTGGTGCCTTTTGTCATCCTTCAGCAATAAACCAGAGAACTGAACCAATATAATATTAATAAAATGGAGTAAGCCAATATTTTGATCTATTCAGAAACGTAATCAAGGGGAAAAAATTCTGCCGCTAAAATAATATTTATCTACTTCTAAAATTTAAAATATTTTCCTATGCAAAATTCTTTCACTGTTGTGTATCCTTAAACACTTAATTTCTGATACTGGAATACCACCCTCACAGAGGGGATGTAATAAAAATAACTAAAATATTTCCAATTATTAATCTAAAGACACATTTTTACAGCAGTTACACACTTTTCTCCCCTTTTATTAAAACATAGTTGTATTTTCATAAAAAAATGATGAATGTAATCAACACTTCTATAACAGATTTTGGCATATATCATTTTCTTTCCAATGGTGATAAATAATTTTCAAACATATTTAGTCAGATGTCACAATGTATTTATGCTCAGTCTCAATATACTTGTTATCTTTGGTACAATTCAACCAGCATCTTTTTATACAGAAAAACTTTTATTGCATTTATGAGGTCAAGTCTTATCTGGTATTTTGCTAACATACCCATCAAACAAAGGATTTGTTAAAAATGTATTTACATTTCAACCTGTAACCAACATCATTTTGCAACAAACTTTACAATATTTGTAGGCAGCTATGCATGTATGTTGTCTGTGCTGCCACTATCTCTATTGCACCAATACTCATACACTGATATTTGAGTCAATTCCTGCATCTTTATCTTTGAATGAGGCACTATGTGTTTTATTAGCCAAGTTCTTATTGTTTTAAGTACAAGCCTTTGATGTGTTTTGACACACTTTTTGATAATGTTTCTAATGCTACCAGAACACAAATTAATATGTAACACACCAATATGGAGATAAATTAAAATTCATTAAAATATTTCTAATGCATGATTATGGAGGGAGGAATTATGTATTAGCTAAAAAAACAGTAACCATAAGAAAAATAAATAAATGAGCCAAACATTACTATAAAACATTGTAAGACAAAATAAATTACAATATAAATATTCCCTTAATGATGTCTATAGTCCAATTCACAACAGTTACTAATTTGTTCTGCACTGTTGAGTTATAACAATCTTATTGAAATTTCTAGTACATACTTAAACATCACTTAAATACAAAGAAAAACAAAAATTTTAAGCACTTATGCAAACCAAACATTTGTTGACAATTTTTAAAACTTATTCATGGAAACACATTAGCAAAGAAATGTTTTGCTCACAGAGAAACTAACATAAATATACAATTCACACAATAATATAATATATAAGGAACAACACATAACAACAGGACAGAAGAGAAAGACAGGGAAAAAAAAAACAGGTTATGAAGTGGGAGATCTTGAGGACAAGGGATAATGGAAGAGGTAAAAAGAGAGAAGCTTCCCTTGTTCTTTAAAAATTGCTCATCAATTTTCCAATAAAGTATTTACAGTCTTTACAATGTATATGCCAACCCCTCCATATATTGCTATTCTATAATATACCTCTTTTTATGATTTAACTTAAGTGGTAACTACTTTCCAATTCTTTTCAACTCATAATGCTCTTCATGGGGGTGTTTCAAGTGTTATACATACAAACTTATTTATCATTATCCTAATTCCCTCTGAAGTTCATAATATGGCTTTGTTTAGTTAGAGCATTTGGTGCCCTTTCATTAGCAAATTCAGCGCATTAAAAAATAGAGGATAAACATTATGGCTGTTTTGAAATTTTGCCATTAGAGAAGTGTCTTCATTGTTCTGCATTCATGAACTTCAAAGTTAATAGCATTTTATATTTTCTAGTGTCATGCTGCTTTTGTTTAGCTTCATCTCCCCCAAAATAAATGTACATGGAATTCAAAGGGTTAACATAGAACATGTATGTATTGCTGCTTGAAATTTGTAAATATTTATTCAATTTAACCAGTGGTCCCTTACAAAGCTAAATTCATAAAAAACTTAGCAGTAACAGCATTAAGATATATGTTGGATGTCTCAGCAATAATGAAGTATTAATAATACTATATTAAAATTGTATATACTTATTCTAATATAACTTGCATATTGACATAAAATGAATACAACTCCCAATCACCCATAATATTAACTGAGGATAAAGCTTTTAATACAGCAAACTTAATGTTAATTAAAGTCACGTTTATTGTTTATCTAGGAGTAGAACATCAAATTGGAACAAGGCCGGAGGATGGAACACATAACATCGCTTATGTCAGAAAAATGAATGCTCAATTCTTTGTTTGGGCTTCAGCGCAACCCTTGAGGAGCTCATAGAAACAGCGCCACCTCCTCACCACCCTGCAACCCAAAATCTAACAGTCACCCTGTAACCATCCTCTCTATCTCCATGGTTAAGCCCTAAAATGAGCAGGAACACTGCAACCACACCTACGCTTACCACGAGTGCACCAAACAGTTATTGATTATGCAGGCTTTAGACTGTTTTAACAATCGCTAACTGCGGTGCCACTAGAGGCTAGCCAAGTATTTTCCCATATATAACTACAAATCAGAGATATATACATATAAAGAAATAAAGTGCTGAACTGAAGGAAGTGTTAGAGCATATATATGCAGGCAGAGTTATATGTGTAAAATGTAACATACTTTGGGTGGGGTATAAACTGTTTTGCTGGTGATTCTATATACAAGGAGAGAATTAAAAAGTTACAATACCATTTTAATCTTTGAATATTTATTTTATCATAGAGAGGATGGGGAGAAGAAATAAATTAATCTTTAACAGCATTATAATTCTACAGAATAATAAAAAGGCAAATCTTATTGATGGGTAGAACAGACCAACAGTGATCTTCATTTTCTTTAGTTCTCCACTCGAAGTTAAAACTTCGATGCTCTCAATGCAAATGTGCTATACGACTTGGATTAAGTACTATTAGCAAAAGTTAATACTATTTCCATTAACACTAGAACTGTGGCAAATCTGATTTATCTACAACTGCGGTAGGGGCCAATTTGACCTCTGCAATAATATACACACACAAATGGTCTACATTGAAACTTAATTTAATTTAGAATATTATTTGCAACAGTAAATAGCTGCATATTACACTTTGCTTTAGAGTGATATATCCTGGTATTAGTTTGAGCACCTCGCATAACGTTGTGGCATTAGCTCTAGTTTTTCTATGTTGTATTTCTTGCTACAACAATAACAATCCCTAGGGCATCTCCCCTATACAGAGGGTACCCTTATTGCCCGGCGGGTCAGCCCCTGACCATAAGGTGACTAGTTTATCTTTTAGGGATGCTATCTTTCCTTCAGGGTAGCTACTCAATGCCACCACAAGGCTGAGTGCACCCCGAACCACACCTCCCAGCAGTGAAAAATCCCCACACTAATACTGCAGATGAAACCCAGGATGCCAGAGGCAAGTGCACCACTACTGCACTAAATAATAACTGTGGCGAATCTGATATACCTAGAACTGCAGTAGGGGCCAATTTGACCTCTGCAATAATATACACACACGAATGGTCTACATTGAAACTTTAAATTAATTCAGAACAATATTTGCAACAGTAAATAGCTGCATGTTACCCTTTGCTTTAATTCCAGCTCCTACAGGGTCGGACTTGGTCCAGTCATTATTTTTTATTTCTCTCCTAACAAGCGCTTCTGTGTATTTTTCATGAGATGAAGTATGCATTCATCATAAAGCAAACAAAAAGCACAGACATCCACTCAGTTATAGGCATATGCAGTGGGTCCTCCATTCTCCTTTAACATGTTGACAGCAATGCGCACCTGGTTCAGGTTGTACACATCGCCTTGAACCTTTAAATTAGTAGGAGTTTCCTCCAACATGGGGAGAAGATGCCTGAAGAAGCAATCACCAACTGCCGATGAAGTGACCAGTTCGGAAGCTGAGTTGGCAACTGTCAACATCGCAGTGGCTGAAGCTCATTGCCTGGCCCCTGTGTCATCCACTTCGCAGCTGGAAGGCTTTACACCGGTCTCAACCAAAACCGCAATGTCATCCACTGCAGTCTCCCCTGCTGATGTACGGGACCCACACCATGCTGAACACAGCGCCGTGGTTGTGGGAGTACATATGCAGCTTCCAATGCAGATGTTCCACGACTACATAAAAGAATGGCCTTCAGTCATGAAGGTAGAAATGAAGATGCACCTGGAAAGGTTCAACTTCTCTTTAGGAACAAGTCACACTATGACGCTGTTCTTACCTCCAGGTTGGACCTCCTAGGCAAACTCCTGAGAATGGAGTCTAACCAGACGTCCTGGATGCCATCCTGCTGCCACTGCTGCCTTTACGGACACATCACGAATAGATATACTTCACCACCGAGGTGCCATTACTGTGCTGTACCGAATAAGGCATCTATCTGCCAGTGGCATGACCTTAAATGATGCCGCTTCTGTGTAATCTGCTGGGAGTGTGACCACTTTACCAGGCAAGTTTGCTGCCCTATGCACCCACACCATCATGACACACCTTTGCAACTGAGGGCCACGGTTGATATGTGCCAGCAGCAAGTCTGCTGCTGGTTAGCACAAGCCCAACTACACCCCAGGATGTGCAAACAACTTCCGGTGTCATCTATACCACACCTGAGCCTGTGATCCTGGAGGATGCACAGGCTGAGATAGTCAAACTCTCCATCAAGATTGCTGCACTCGAGGAGGCAGTGAGTCAACTCAGCCTCATTCTTGCTATCCACTATTCAAAGTTCAAGGTATTCCCAACAATGTTGCACTTTGAATGCCTAGCCACGCATGAAGACATCTCTACGTGGCTGGATGAACATCTCTCCATCCAAAAGCTTGTCATGGAGGAGACAGCTCTTCAGATGACACTAGGCAAACTACTACTCATACAGGCTCACCCCCCTCTGGGGTACACTTCTGAAGCTCCCTTTCAAATCCTCACCATGAGTTCCTAAGGGCATAATCAAGGCTTCAGTCATGATCGCATCCTAGCACCCTTCATTCACTTGGCTTTGGTCCCCCGTGGCTGGCCAATATACCCATACCACCAATCTGCAGGTGCAACAGCAGTACTGCCTCACTTTCACCCTGAATTACTTTGTTCCTTCTCCTTTCCTTTCTACCTCTACATCCTTTCTTTCCAGTACGTTTTTTTGCTTGGTAGTGCCTGTGGGCGAAGCTCACATTGCCCACTGTGCCACCCCAACACTGTGGAAGTCCATAAAAGGATGCTGAATTTCGTAGTTTGCTTGCATCCAGGATCTGTCTTGCATCGTGCAGGTTGCACAGAATTTCATACATACATTTCCTTATTTCTCTTGTAGGTTTTGTAGAAGCTGGCATCAGTAGTGCATACCGCAGATCTTCTATTAAGAACATCTCCCTGATAAGCCCATGTGCTAGTCATGATCTGGAATTCTGAACTCTCTTGAGGTATCTGGAGTTTGCTCTTTCTATATCTTCCAACTGCCTCCACTGACTCGAGACCACACACAAGGATGGGTAATATCTTAAGCCTGAACAGGTCCATTGCCGTGCTGAGCGATATTTGCCTGATGCTCATGACTGCAGCCACCGTTCTTGCCCTAATGTGGAGCCTGAAGCTGTTGTTTGTATTGTAATGCCTATGTATTTAAAGTTGCTTGCTCTTTTGAAGAGTTTTCTGGTACCTTTTGTTTTCTGCTTCTGTAAGCCTGCCTCCTTTTCTAAATACTACCAGTTCCGTCTTCTCTTCACTTATCTTTGTCATTTCGCTCCGCCCAGTCGCTTAATGTGTCTATTGCTATCTGTAGTGTGTCTATGTCTGATGTTGCGATTGCAATATCTACATCAATATACATGTTGGTTCCTGTTACTTCTTTCACAATGTCATACAACAGGATAAGACTTAATGGATCACCTAGGAGGACACGATTGGTTTGTGGTAGCCAATCTAATTTTTTCATTCTGTCGTCTATTTGGATGTAGTTTTCTACCAGGATGTTCAATATAAATATGGTCATACTTGTTCTGCCCATTAGCTCCTCTAACTTATCTATCAGGATCTTTCAGTTCACCAAATCAAAGACTTTTGAGTAATTGACAAACATGTATAGCTTTCCTCTTGTTTTTCTAGCGCCAGTTTTATTTGGTCCAGTAGATTATCTATGGCTATAATCATGGGCCTTCCTCTTCTAAATCCAAATTCTCTTCAGGGAGTAAAGGATCTAGCCTTTTTGCCAGTTGTCTAGTTAGAATTCCCATTGGGAGTTTCAGCGCCATTTGTTCCAAGGCTATCCATCTATATGCATTAGGGCCAGTCAAATCTCCTTTACCTTTATATAGTAATTTGATGATCGATCGCCTTTCTCCTACATTTGTGTAGGGGTTATTTTGACCCTTTTCGCTGTTCTAGTGTTAATGCAGCCATCTTTTCATGGCTGGCTTTAGAAGTCTAGAGCACGCACTGTGTTCACTGTGTTCTCAAGTGTAAAGGCTTTTGTAGCTGGTGCCAATGTAGTATGGCAGAGTTTCTCGGTTTGTGGGCTGTCATCCAACAACATAAACGTTCTTAGATGCTTCAGACACAGTCACAGCATCCATTTTCAGTGATGCATCCGTAGTTTCCTTCTAGGGAGCTCAGAGGCAATTGCTAATGTGCCTGTTTGCGCTGATTCATGAGTGTCGTAGGGACATGGCTATGCGATCTGAATGGTCCAGCTAGAGATGTAGGCCATCCCTCTCACGTCCAATGCCTGAGCTAGTACTTCTCAGTGGTTTTATTTTTGTGCTTGGTGCACAAGATACCAAAAATTAAATCTAAATTCTTCTCGCTTCCCATTGAAATTTCGTAAATTTCAATAGCTTCTAGATGCAGGGAAGTAAGAGGATGTGACACAATAGATAGGATGTCTGCATTATTGTTTATGATAGTGTGTTCACCTGCTAACAGTTGATTTGTTGGTTTGACCCAGTTGACAGTTTTTCATGTGTTCATTTGTTGGGTGTAAATGCTGTTGTAAACTTCATGAAACTGAAACCTTTACAGTTTGTTCACCAGCTCATGGTCCCTGGGAGGAAGGCAGCAAGTGAGTGCATAGTAGACGATTCCAGGTAAACAGTGAGAACTGAAACTGGCCTCCTACTTCTTGTCATGCTTACAATAGTAATAACAAACTTGGAATGTGTATACATGTTAGATCAAAGCAGTCACTTGAAATAGTGGAACTTAAATATTACTTTTAGTTCATGCAGTATATTTAGCTTATAAAACAAACAATATTTTCAATACTCCGTCTTTCTCCCACTGATCATTTTCTACCCTTTCTATATGTTTTCGAAAACCATGGCAGTTTGTTTTGGTCACAAGTGATATACCCTAGATATATACTAGTGATATATTGTGCAATTCCTGTAAGGAAGTCATGTGTTACATTTCTCTATTCGTTTTACCTTGGCCCAAGCTAGTTCTGTGGGATTAGGATCACACATGTATGGGGGGCAAACAAACGACAGTGTGGCCCAATAAAACCCAAATTGTGTCCACTTTAGAAACATCTTTAGGTTTGTTTGTTTTAATCATTCTGTAAAAATCCATTTTACACATGGAACTGTCACTCTGAAACCCTTTGTTCTGCAAACACAATATCATAGCAGATTTCACGTTACTTATCTACTTCTACACTCCTTTTTTTCTTTACTTCCGACATAATGCTAGTGACTCATCCGATTTTTAACTGAAATTAAGAGATATTAACATATTAGCGAGGAAACATAGCAGGAATAACATTGAAGGTAAGTTGGCAACCAACATTATCTACGAAGTTTACAAAACTTGGGTTACACTATCGTGGAATGCCTCTCCTCTCCCTTTCAGTCCCCAAAGACCATGAACTGGTGGACAGACAGTAGAAGTCCCTTGCCCAGCAAAGCATAATAATTCTGTAATGACTTGAAATTTAGAAAGTGTAAGAAGTTCCACATGTTAAATGCACAGAAATTACTTGTAAAATGAATGAGTTTTATAAGAATCCTTGAAGACCAACAATAGGCAAAAGCTGGTAAAAATGAGCAACACATCCCAGCCATAGAATGATAATAAGGTAAACAATTTGTGTGAGGGAGTTTGACTTTACAATGCACATCCATCACTGAATACTCAGTCCCATTTACTGTTGGCTACTGGAAGTCACTAGTGGAGCAATCAACTTTTAAATCCACATGCTATACATTTTACACCCCAGTGAAATGTGACCAAGATTGTGATGGATATACACACAGATAAGCTGTGGCCTATCACAGAACTGTATACCAATTAGTATGGTACATATAGGTTGCAATCTTAAGTTACAATACAATGCAATAGAACTTAATGCTTTGTCAAGTCCATGTTGAAAATCTGTAACAGTTGGAATCTGGCCACAAAGCCGTAAAAACGCTTCCTTTGCTGTAAAGTTGTAAAGAAAGTCTCTATTCCCTTGCATTTTATGGACAACCCATGTATGCCCAGGACAAGAAGGCAAGTTTTAGGAATGTGTAGCGTAATCATTTTGTGCTTCCCGCACAGTGTTTATGCCTAGTTTCCGAGTATGACAAGGATGCTAGGCTCGTTTAAAATACACAATGTTGTCACATAACACACCGATAGCTAGAAATATGCACTCTCATACACTCATTTCCTAGTAAAAAGGTCCGCTACCGGAGTAGATACACAGTTCAAGCCCCTCTGCCCTTCATTCCCCTCTAGCCTTCTTGTCATGGGCATACAGTAAATTGGTGAATAAGCATATGCATACAGAGCCACAGGAGATTCCTGTGGATTTCTGTAGATTCCACATGACGACAGTCATTGTTGGATGACCACAAAACTAAGCTGTGATTTTGGCATATAAACTGTTTCAACAATAAGTTGTTTTAGAGATTTGCTGAAGTCTGTAAGCTGTTAACTTCCAGCAGATATCGGTCTACAGACTCCAGACAAGAGCCTTCAACAAAGGCAATACTTAAACATGAACCACTGAAGATCGATGCTGCAGCTGCATCTGAAATGTCTGGAAGAGTTTAACCTCATACACAACAGCCCTTAAGCCCAGATACTATCCCATATTACAAATGCATATTTTTTTGCTCATGGATAATGCAAATATTCATGTTCCTCAAAGAATTCCTCTACAAATCTGTGAAATAAAATTACTAATGCATATTTCCAATGTACTAAACAAGATCTGTCTCTGTTATAGGTTGTGAGGTGAGAGAAGAGCAATTCCCTTAGATTCGCAGTGGCACTCGATGGTGGGGGAAGTTGCACAAGCATGTATGTGCAAGTCATAGCGTTTCCTTATGAAAGAGTGAAGTTCGCTAGCATAGCTTTAGTGCACATTGCTAATGACATTATATATGTATTACAATTAGCTTTATAACGAACAAAGCAGTTTCGCTATAACTATGGCCATGTGTCAACAATAACTTTCATGTAAACTGCAATTGTTTCAGCTGAGAGCTGTTGTAGTGTTTCATGGCAAACTGACGTGTCTATTTCCTCCTCTCAGCCATTGCAGAGAGAGAGGGAGGGAGGGAGGGAAGGAAAGCAGCTTCCCCCATGCACAAGAATTGTTCATGTCTTACCTCACGATCTATATAATGGACAACTTCTGTAACGTTTCCACCCAGTATTCAACGTTAAGTGTAAGCTTATGAGCGCTTTTTTTTGGTTTAAAATAGTGTTTAGTGTCCCTTAATGCATATAGCATCACAGATGGTGGACACTGGTAATGCATGAAATGATATTGGAAAAGGAAGCTTGGTGTGCCTAAGAATTGTCTACAGTTTAATAGATCTTTTTATATTACATAAAATAATGCTGTTATTGGCAACTATTGACTATTCTAACACTGCCAACCAAGCAAGGAGAAATTTAGCATTATTACTGACACCTGCCAACAGCATGCATACTAACAAACCAGGTGTTGCTATCATGTCATCAGTGTAGGTATACTAAACTCTTTACTGCAACCAGAGAGCAAACAAAGACGTTTAAGGATACCCATCTGTGAAATTTTGAAAATCTACAGTTTTCATTGGATTGATTTGAAATTTTAACACAACAATCAATGTATAGTGAGGAGTAACTGTGCTAAATTTCATACATTTAGTCGGATTAGTTGCTAACATATTAATATTTTATTATATATTTTTTAATATTTGTATAAATGGTTCCCCATGATGCAATTTTGATTTGAAAACCTTAATAATTTTCAGTTATGCCCTGTAATAGAATTTTATTAAATTGATGAGATAATTTCTTAATCGTGTCATTGGTTGGGATAAAAATAAATTTTAAAATTTAAATTCATTATTTTTTTCATTTAAATTTCGAAATGTAAACTTTAATATTTAATTACTCAGTAGTTATTTACGTTGTGAAAAAAATATCTCATCATTTTCTTTTTATGTTATTTCTAAGCAGGTACACCAAATTTCATGCATAAGTACTGAAAATTGCATCATGTGGAGCATTTTAAAAAGCAAACAGTGCTAAAAATAAAAACATGGAAAAACTAAGTTTGAAGTCATAGCAAGGATAATGGAACTGTATGGATTTAAATGGACATGACCACTTACAGGCAATCAGTTAGGCGGCCATGTGAAATAGTTTAAAAGGACGTAAGACTATTAAAACATATCAAAATAAAGCAGAAGATTTATACTATTTGATAAAACAAAAATCCATTTTTGGCAATTTTTGAAATTTTTAGCCTTTTTACACAGATGCGTATCCTTAATTTGACCAACTAACAAAAAATTATTGCATTTTATAAGCTTGAGTAACAGAAAGTTCAAGAATGGAAACAAACAGTAAGTAGTAGAATTCCATTAACAAAAAATAAAATGGTCCAAACAATATTATATGCAGATGATCAAGTTTTACTCTCAAATTCTGAAGACAGCTTACAAATGGCAGCATACCAATTATTCAAAATCGCCAGCAAATATGATATGAACATTTCAGTTTCAAGGTCTAAAACAATGGCAATGTGTGGAAAAAATACACATGTGAAAATCGAGATTGATGGAAAAATTATAGAACAAGTATCTCATTTCTCATACTTATGAAGTGTATTTGCAGATCGCAAGAGTGATATTGATACAAAATTACAAAAATACTATAAATTGAAGGGGGTAATAAGAAGATAGTTTGGCAAACAGATGACGACTGATACAAACTAAGACTATAGAATATCACATCAAAAGGTGCTCTCAGACACAG
Source organism: Tenodera sinensis (assembly GCA_030765045.1). Classification (NCBI taxonomy): domain Eukaryota; kingdom Metazoa; phylum Arthropoda; class Insecta; order Mantodea; family Mantidae; genus Tenodera; species Tenodera sinensis. The sequence continues at coordinate 19,401,939 of CM060964.1, forward strand.
AAGTGAAATTTGGATATTTTGAAAATTCACATAAACTTGAAGTAGCCCAAGTGCGTTTCTGGCGATCAACCACCAAAGGAATACGGACATAAGAGAAAACCTTGGAGTACCAAGTTTGACTGAGGAGATAGAAAAATAATTTGATGAGAATGGAAAGAACTGGACTCCCAGTGAAGCTTTAAGAATGTTCTCAGGCAGCTATGACATGTCCAGCTGCTGAGAATCAAAACACAGTGTATGCAGGATAGTTTTACATGAAAGCTCTGTAGACAGCATTTCTTAGCTTTTTGCAAAAGTACACAAAGTTATCCCTAAGGAATCCACACTACAGAAAAATTTTATTGCCGCAATATAGTTCTGCGAGGATGTATCATTACTTTTAATTTAGAAAGGATAAATTTATTAAATACAAAATTCATTTTACTTCAGTTTTACTTCCCTATGTTGTAGATAGGATTGCCAACTCTCCCAGTATAGCTGGGAGTCTCCTGGAATAGAATGTGATCTCTCAGTTTTCAGGGTGGAAATTATATCTTCTGGAACAGTCACATCTACTAACTCCTTTATTATTATATTTATACACTATAGTTTTATTTTTATAAAATATTTCCATTTTTTAGTTGTGAGGGCTGGCAGTGTGCAGATACTACTGTAGATATTAGGTGAAGTGGGGGTGGGGTGGGGGGGGGGGGGGGTGGGGTGGGTGGTAGATAGGAAATCAATTGTATCGTCGAGTTCACATCACTGGTCTTGCAATAAATTGAAATTAGTAACTGGCAGTTCAGGGTCTTTGACAGCAGAATTAATTTGATAACTGTAATGGCAAATTCATTGGGACTAGAAAAGAAAAAGAAATACTACTGCACATTTAATGAAAGTGAGTTTGTACCACAATGTAATGATTGCCATCAGAATTTTTCAGTTAAGTTTGAGTTAATCACTGCACACCAACATAATCAGAAAAAATATAGTTGTTCTAACAAATTATGTAGTGTGTTGTTCAAGGACTTTGAAAAATAAAATGTGGTTGCAGTAAAGCCAGCATGCTTGTGAAAAATGTAACTGTGCCTGCAGCACAAGAAAAACTTATTCAACACCTAACGGAGGCCAAATATTTTTCAACTTCTGGAGACCCTTCTAACGTTGGAAACCTGAAAATATTTACCTAGGTAATGCACTATTTTTCAACAGAAGAAGGAATAAAAACTAATCTTGACGTTTGCAAAGATGCCGATGAAACAAGTGAAAAATCAGCAAACAAATTTTAAATGTGACTGAACATAATGATGCTGCTAGTATTTCCTCTCTTGCTGCTGGCAGTGCTCTGGTCAACTTTGCCAACAATGTATCTGTTAATGAAAATCTGAAAAATTATGTGCCAAAGATAATCATAGCTAACTGTAAATGTCATATACGACAGAACTGTGTCAAGTATGGAATGAAGAGTTTTACTTTTTACATAGAGCTTCTTGAGACAAAGGCATTAGCAAGTTTTTAACATATGCTAAAAGAAGAAATTTTTCGAATTTATGAATGTAGAAGTGTTGAGTGTTTCAACCTGATGGTTGCCACTTTTACGCACCCAAGATGCTGCCTTTTAAATTCACCAGCCTTGTGTCACAAGACGAATACAAGTGCTCCAAGATAATATTGGAAGTCTCAGACAAAGAAGAGGAATCCATCCCTCAAGCAGAGCGCCTTTTTCTCCTAAATATGATGCAAATTTTGCATAATAGTACAAAACTTAAGACAACATAGGTCAAATACAGAACTACATGTAGTAATTTTATCATCGAGGAAGTAAATCAATACAAAAGAAGACACACACTTCGGCAAGACAGTTATTGAAAGAATGAAGAATATGAAAGAGAGCAAGAGAGAGAACTTGCTTAGAGAATTCAATATGTTTATGGGGAAATGCCTGTCATGTAAATGTGAAATTAGTGTTATTTTGTACTATCAATTCCGGTTTCTAATGCAATTTGTGAATGGTAATTTAGTGTAACAAACCACACTTTTATTCATGAAACACGCAAAATATCCACAGAACTGCTAAGGCCTGAACTTCAAACCTGCCAGAATTATTGTATGATGTGCAGAAAATTTCATCACTGTTGATATATAGCTTTCACTCGGAATCGTGAGTTCAGAAGTTGGCAAGTTTTACTGCTGAAACCAAAAGTGATATGTATGGGAAGTTCACCATTCCGGCTACCTGTTGATGAAACAAGATGAGCATGACAGAATGACTGTTAACACTAGAAATGCCATTGCACAGTGGGATAAATCTAGAATCTGACTGGAAAAGCGTTGAATTCCGACCTTATATTTTAACATTTTCATTACACCTTGATACTTATGTAGTTGGAGCATACTTTGGTGCTTATAATTTCCCTTTTTTCAGAAAAATTCATCTCTGATGCACAGTCAAAGTTGGGAAATGAGCTGATCATGAGGTTACAGCTGGATAAGGACTTCAATTGCATTTTAGTTTCAGAGTGATGTTGACATGTGTTCTGTAGGGAGAGTGAAAAATCATTACAGTTAAACATAGAAGTCATTTAGCTGATTTATGGTTTTATTACACATTGTTTATGGTTTGCATGTGCTGACACTAAAATTAACTATGTTTCAAGTTCACCCAGGTCTATAAGTTGTAAGATAGAAATATATATGTACAGTAAAACCTAACTAGACCGGACCCCCTATATACCGGAAACCTGGACAACTGGAAAATAAATCTCGGAGTGGAGCTTATTTCATATGTTAAATAACACTCTAAACCGGAAAACTGCTTAATGTGGAAATGGAATAGTTTTTCTGGAACAGTTTACATAAATAACCTAAGACAGATTTTCATTCTGCTTAATACATAGTTACGTGCTTTGATAATGAACTTGCCACAACTGAAGACTTTCAAAGTGCAGCAGATATTGCTGCTGGAAACAAAAATTGCAAAATCATGGAAGGAATGGACGACGATGACGAAGCCAACGAAAGGGTGCCAAGAATACGCACTTTTAGAGAAACATTATCTGTTGTGAGTGACCTTCAGGAATTTGCAGCTTCCAAGAATGTTCCAGAACTCCTGGAGCTGATGCAGGACGCACAGGAAATCATGGAGCGTTCTCTTGCGAAGAAGTCGCAACAGTGGACTTTGACGGATATGTGGGGGAAAAGAAACTACTGGAGAAACTGCAATTGTGTTTGACATGTAAGTTGAAAATACAACAAAACATACAACTGAACTTACTTTTTATTTACAGAATTTTATTTTAAATTATTCCTTCAGTTTAATTCTATACAATTATATTTGTTGTGCTCTCTTTTACTAAAATATGTACAACCTTTGAAAGACAGAAGCCAATGAAAATGGAAAAATATTACTGAAACGACTGTGTTCTGGTTTAGGCAGGTTTTACTGTATATAGTTTGTTGTGCTAAATGTGCAAGAGCTCGTGTTTATACAATTTTGAGATACCTATTTTTTACATAATCTTGTCTTGGGTTTCTATCATAACCTGTCAGAGTTATAGGAAGGGATATTAGCATTGCTGATACAAAACACCTACTAAACAACTGTGTAACCAAAAAGCTCAATGTTGAAAGCAGTCTATAGAATTCTGACTGGTTTAGCAAACCTGTGAACTTTGCTGATTTGGTTTACAAATACATTAACACAGGTTAGAAATGAACCAAAATTAAACAAAAAATTGGGACAACATGGAAGTTGTTTGCAGAAACTGGGGGGTGGTCCAAACAGTAGCCACTAATGGATGCCTGTTCTGGAGATGAAACAGATTTTACTGCTCAGTGTGCATTGCAGTCTTTAGGAAACGAAATGTTGCTGGTATAATGTGGCAACAACCCCAGGACCAGCCCTACAGAACTAAAGTAAAAACAAGCCTACAAATATCTAAATAGTACTGATACCAAAACCTTATACAGGAGATGAGGCACTGCTACTGCTCTGGTGAAAAATAAGTTACTTAAATAGCAATGCATAAACATTTGGAAAGGCTCTAAAAATAGGAACAGTGACATCTGTAGTATAAACAAAAGAAAGTACATTCCTGCTGGCTGATTTTGATAAACACTAAAACAACTGTGTATGTATTTAAAATTAAAATTACAATAATGGCACTTAACTTTAAAAAGTTCTATGACAAGCTATTAAATCCAAAAAGGTAACTAATTTTAGTTCCTCTTATTTAAACGTAGTCAGGGTTTGTACATAATACCAAAATATTATCTGTAAGCCACACACAAGGTTTTGTGATAATCTACTAACAGGGAGAAAAGTAACTAATTTTGACTAAATTTCCCTCCTATAATGGGGTAGTTTTGGTAAACCAAATGTAGTCAGGATCTGTATATCATAGCAGAATGCTATTTGTAGCTGCTATACACACTTTCATTCAAATCTGGTAAATAGGAAAGAAATTACTTTTTTCCAGCTGGATTAACATTCTGTCCTACTGTACGTTGGGGTCACTGTGACCCACTTCAAACTTGGTCTGCTAAGTGTTCCCATTTCAGGAACTGGAAACTACCACTTCTTAAAATGAGGTATTAAGTGTTTACCTCAAACTAAAAACTGTTACATTCTATACTTCTCGTCAGAAATGAGCCACCGAAAGATTCTAAGTTCCTGACACACAGCTTTGCACATGTTCATGATACAGACTTGCTGCACACGGTAATTGTAACTAAACTAAAGCAGCAACCACACTATAAAGGTATAGGGACAGCCCATCTTCCATCAATGTCTTATTGCCTGTCGCATATAGTGAACTGTGCTTGTATGTCCAAGAGTCGGCTCATTGTTTTTAAAGCAAAGTTTACACGTGCCTGGAGCTGTGTTGTTCTGTTGTTCCTACACTGTTACATTTTGCATGCTTTGTTTGAAATACATACAGAAAAGTAGCAATAGTTCAATTGTGCATGGGCTTCTAGGAAAAGAGCTTGGATCACTGATGAGAGTTGCGTACTTCCACAAATAAAAAGTATGAAGCATAATGGTAATAAAACCAACAGATCAATGAAAATTCCATATTATGTTTAGGTGTAGTGAACAACGCACTGGTCTCCTCGCAGTACCAATAGTCCGACTTGAAGACATTTTTAGAAAGAAACATTGAAAGGTTAAGTGAGAAATACGAGAGTATGGAAATGATGATAAAGGGGGGTTTTAACATTGGGATAGGAAAGGGAGATATAGAGTGAGATGATATCTGGAAATGAAACAAGAACAAAAAGGAATGTTGTCAGACAGTGCATAGACAAGGAAAGTGAAAAGTTCATTGAATTTTGTGAAGTGAATACTCTAAATATTTTGAATGGTAAATATGATGAAAATGTAATGTAGGATTTTACCTTTGTGAATATGAATGGACAAAGTGTCACTGACTATACACCTAGGCAGCCCGGGTTCGATCCCAGGGACCCGCATGTGGTATTCGTGGTGGACGAAGCGGCGTCAGGGCGGGTTTTCTCCGGGTACTCCGGTTTTCCCCGCCATTTCATTCCACCGGTGCTCCATCTTCATTCCATGTATCATCAGTGTCACCGCCTGCGGTGCCGTAGTAGTAAAAGCGGGCGCTAAACACTACAAAACAAAAAACTGACTATACAGGGTGGAAGTAATTACATTCCTTTAATATGTGCTTCATAGAAGCACAACAAACAAAAAAGTTGAATGATATTTTGTCCTTTGATCAGCCAATTTCGAAAAAATAAATAGTTTTTGATCCAAATTGAATGCGTAACTCCACAAGAATGTATGAAGATAACAGTTTGTTACTTGTAAGATGCATAGAGTAACTTATTTCTGACACAGCTTCAGTAGTAATTATGCGACATCACACAGGGTTTTGAAATAATTAATCACTAAAAAGACACAAAGGAAAACTCCGAGCTGCTCTATCAGATGTGCAGCAAGTTGACAAGGTTGGTCAGATAATTGACCCTGGTTTGTGGATGTAAACAGGTTGGGCACTTTTGCTTCCGTGGAATATTTTGGGAGCTATATTTTGGGAGAATGCTTGTGATTGGCCTACACTCAAACAGTAAATATGGAAGGACAAGGCGGCGTATGAGTTTGTTTTCAAGGCACACTGTTATGCTGTTTGTTTATGTAGGGACCACCCACACAATCTGCAGTGTTGCCAGGTTGTTTTCGACAAAACTAAAATATCTCTGTAGGAAATGGTCAGAGACAAAAATGTAAGATATAAAATGTGTTCCACATACAGAGATGTACCACTGGTTTAAATTAATGCAATGACTTCCCTTCCACCTGGTGTATAGGGTTCTTATTATGGTAACCTGTTCTGGTTGTTCCACAGTGTGAGAGAATTGATGAGACAATTTCCCCGGTGACTCTAAGTTCTCTTGCACAGTGAAGAGAACCAGTGGAACAAGTTACCACGAGTAATACAGACTCTATATTATGGTCAGTCAACATGGGGTACGCATTAAGTTGTCACTTCCTACTGGTGGTAGATATAAAAATATGATCAGAGGAAGCAGCTGAAATTGCAGTGAAAGGGGATACCATGGCACACACAAAATTTAATAGCTAGTGATAACTGATTACTTCATGATCAGATTATTCTTTCCTGTTGCACAAATAAATTTTGTGAGCACAAATGATATTTATATTATTGGCTTTACAGCATGATTTCACAGCATGTTTAACTACATAAAGCTGCAAGGTGTGACAAGCCTCTGTTTGTATGTTATTTTAACCAGCTCCTGTAACCTGCATTAAATTTTGTGTGCACTATAGGATGTATAGCGAATTTAAATGAAAGGAGGAACAGAGAGAACATATAAGTTAACATTAGAATCCAAGTATGGTCAAATATGTCAACAGGGAATAGGCTTCATGCTAAAGAATTATGAAATAGAGAATGTAACCGTTGTGTAGAACAGGTGAGCCATTTTAATTACTTAGGAACTGATATCAGCTATCACAAGGAAAATGACATGGACAATAAAGTATCCAAATTTCAAAGAGTGTGTGGAACAATAAATAGGATATCTGGAAACAAAATACATAAAGAAACAAAGCTGAAGTTTTACAAAGTTATGGCTGCACCTATACTAGCGTACGGGAGAGAGACTTGGAAGCAACAGAGTAAAATACAGCTTCAGAAATGAAATTCTTAAGAAGTGTGAAGGGATGTACGAAGAGAGAGCTAATAACAAGTGAAAGTATAAGAGAAGAGTTAGGAATTGTTAATATAAATGGCAGGCTAAAAGATTTCAAACAAAAGTAGAAGGAACACGTTGAAAGAATGCCAGAGATCAGACTTCCTAAACAAATAATGCAATATCATCCTAAAGGTAGATCGGTGGGCAGACACAGCAAACGATGGCTGGGGGACTTCGAAGGCGGAACAAGCACTTGATTGCTTATGCCAGGAAGTGAAGAAGAAGAATGTAACCAACATCTTTAACATATTATTGCAGGAGATGGGATGAAAAAGAAAAAAGGAGGAGAGGGGTTGTTTGATGAGGAATGTATAGTTGTTAGTTTATAGTTAGAAGATAAGAAACACGAGTGGAGAAAAAACAAGAGTATCGAGTCACCCAATGGCTGAAGATGAGATCAAATGTCCTCAAAAATGTTAAAGTGAGGACAAGTGTAAAAACTGACTCATAAAAAAGAACTCAAACATGAAGTGTACTTCATCGTTAACTGTGCTTCTATTTACCACCCTTAATGTTGTTTTCCATGTTATCGATGCAAAAAAATAATACAGGATTTTCATTTCAAGAAACATAGATTTGAGTTGAAAATCATAATTGCTTACATTTTTCAGTGGACTTATTATTTACTCAGATAAGCCCCTGCTCTACCTTAATGCTCATGAAAATTGCTTTTCAATTCATGTTTTTGTTCCCAAGATATCTGCAGTGGCAATTTTAGGAGATTCACCCTGTATAACATTTCTGGGCTATTGATCAATTTGATCTGGCATAAGCAGTCCTGCCGACCCAAACAGAAGTCTGCTCTTGCTTTGTTAAGTGACCTGCTCTGATCACAAAACTAGGAGAGAAGACACTCTGTTGCACACTTCTATGCATGTTATGGAAGAGGTTGTCTGTTCGAGAAGTAGTGAGAAGTAAATTCAAACATAATTAAGAGAAATCCTAGTTGGGAGCAAGTGCTAATGAAACACTGATGGAAATGATATTGATGTTAGAATATTGCCTCTACAATGGTCACCAGTAGCATCTCGTTCACTCAAATATTATCAGATCACTTCAAGTGAAATGGAGAGGAGTTTCACTTTAAGAATATTTAGTTATTCACTGCAACACTGCTAGTCATAAATTTGCATGCTACTTTAAAGCAGTTGCTCTTATAAGTTATTAGGCCTGTTTAAATACCTATTTTACGTACTTAGTTATATTGCTTTTAATGCCTAAAATCTGCCATCAAGTGATAAGCAGGGACAGGCAAAATACGGAAGTTCATATTTTAAATCAAAGCTCGTAGTGCTACGGGAACAAATATCTTACATTTTGGCATGGCCAGCATTAAATTCCAGTATTACAAATGTAATATTTTAATAAAATTCTCATATTTCATGAAAATCCTTGCATTCTTTCAATTTTGTTGGAGTTACAATTTTCAGTTTTACATATATTTAATATTAGAAAGTCGCACATTGTGCATTGATACAGGTACATTAATACAATACATAATGTGTGCAGCTTGTTCTGTTTGTGTACGTTTGTTCCATCTATCATCTTTCGTGTTTCACTTCACTTTTGCTTTGTCTATTTTCCCCACAGCAAAATTTTCTTAAGGATATTGTTCTCTTTTCACACACTTCCACATGATACCTTGTGCCTTGTTTCCCACATAATGCGCACATTCTTCACCTGGCTCATGGTGTCTTTTTTCCTTACATATCAGGTGGTGGAAACCATGTGCTGCAAACCTTGTTACAAGATGCCTTAGTTCGTAGTTTGGGCCCATCCAGTCTTCCTTGATCATTGCGTTCATGATGTAGAAATCTTCCCATCTCTTTTCCTTCGGTGTTCCTTCTCTGTTTGCTTGTATGCCTGTGTTGCCGGTAACAGTATTTGTAGTCAGAGTTCTTCTACACACATTGTCTCTCTGCATATCTCATGTCATTCTGGACGGTGAGTACTTTGATAGACACAGAATCTTCTTCATGAATGTTGCCTTAATTTTCTCTACGTTCTCTAAATTTCTTTTGACCTGGTGCTCCCACATCAGTTGAAGTCTGTAGGTTATTATCGGCACTGATGTTCAACACCTTGCCCAGGTTTTTGATCTGTTATTTCCATTAGCAAGACTGCCCTACAAAATTGCATGTTACATTCCAGCATGTATATGTAAGAGAAGAGTTAATAGTTCCAGGAACACTTGGAAAAACCATTACCCATCCAATCTTATTTAGTGCTGGAAAAGCTTCCATGGTACTGTATTTGCTATTAAGCTAGTTAAGTACTTGAACGTAAGAGATGTGAAATATCAGTAAGTGTTAAGCAATGAAATGTCACATGATATAATGGGATATAAATATTTGTATCATGTGATGTAAAGCTATCTTTTTCATTGCACAAAACATACTATCTGATAGATGATGCAACATTTTGCCAGAAATAATGGCAAAGCTACTCGTGTGTCCAAACTAATGTTTAAATCGGGTCAAAGCAATGCGTGAATTACTTGCTCTCTCAGGATTTCATTATGCTGAAAGATCACAATCACTGTGATTTATGGTTATTCATTAAATATGAACAAAATTTAATACACAAAGATATTCTTATTTAAAAATGGACCTTTTATAAACAATTTAGAGACAATGATTCTTGGCATTAATAATATATGCATATGTCATCAAAATAAATGCAATATTTTGACATACTTTCCTTCATATTGTACCTGTCTCTAGAAATAAATCACAGCAGAGCATGGGTTTCTTTCAGTAATCAGCAAGTTTATATCCATACGGCAAATTTGGCAATCTGCAATGGCACTGTCAGATATTCCTGAACTCAAGAACGCATGTGATTTGTCTATCTGTACTCTGTCTACCTGGTTTGACAGAAAGTAATTTGTCATTACCCAACATACATGAAACAGTGTGGGACTTCACAATTGTTTCCAAACCCGAAATGGAACAGATGTAAATCCTAATCCTTAAATGTAGAATCATGGAAAGATAGATTTTTGTAATTCAAATTGATTTTCTACCAACACAAGACCTCTGAAGATGAACACCAGACTCATGTCTCATTTTTCCCATCCATTTTTTCGGGAGCACTAAGTATTTAAGGATACCTGATACTAAATTTGACAAAATCTTAGAGGAAAAGAAAAAACCATTTTTTTAAAACAATCTCTTAACACATTATTTAAACAGATTTGATTTTCTTGTAATGCTATTTGCTTATGGTTTTGTCATTTTAGTGTGTTCCCCATGGTGCAATTTTAATTTAATTTCTTCCAGATTTTCAGTATACTTTTTTGAAAGTTGAGGATGTGATCTAAACAGCCTTTTTTGATATATTGTTCTGGACTTGGGTTTTAACAGAATAATATGTGATTGGTTTTCTTGGAAAATTAATAGTGTCACATACTTTACCTTTTTCCACGAATAGTTTTAATGCTACACAACATTTAATCTTTCTTATGTAAGAAAATATATTTGAGAAATAATATAAAAGCTTTAAAATGTGTTTTAATAATTGTTTCACACTAGCCATGTGTAGGCACTAAGTTGTAAAGTTGAATCAGACTTGAAAAGTTCAATGCCACCTGAATCATGGATTTTCAGCTCACTTGAGCTGCCATGGTGAGATACCTGTATGTGCATTAAATTCTCTCATCTCATTCAAATTCTAAAGCATGCCCAAGGCATACAATAATTGTAACTACAATAATGTATTTAACAATAAGCGGAAAACATAATCCAAATGTTGATTTCTTTTCTCTCTTATTTTTAAAAAGAAATTGCACAATTTCTCCTAACTGCGTGTTCTGATAAGTGAATATGTAAACTTGCACAAATTAACATATGACATTTACACAACCATAGTATATATACCGAATGTCAATCAATTTATGCCCTAATTTTCAGGGTTGTATTCTTCAGTTAAATCTGTGACAAAGATGTCAAAGAAATTATCTGCTAGCTTTAATAGCTTTCATGTAGTCAAGCAACTAGAATCAGGGATTCATAGTATTGCTGCACCACACATTTTTCACATTTTACTGCTAATATTTACACCCTGACATATTAAAATAGCTGGTGCTCGTTGCTTTTCATACCTTGATACACAGTTCCTCTTTGTCCTGCTGAACATGGTACAGAACAAGTAAAAAATTAACCTTCATTGATTCCAGATTGAGATTGTAAACTGCAGTTGCTGTACAAAGTGTGTTTGAGCTCACTTGCTTTACCAACAGTTGTATGCACCACAATGGCATTCGACATTAACCCAAGCTGTCCCTCAGGCTCAATGCAATAGATAGCCATTGTGCACCTTTTAGCATAACAGAACAGTAATTTTCAAAATTGCATTTCCTTAAAGGGAAATTTAATGACAGAGACTTTAAAAAATGACATTTTAATTTTTTTGTGCAGCCTTATTAATTAGAAATCCTTCTTTAATTTGATATATAAAGAGTGGAAGGTACTGCTTTGGCCAGTATAACCTCGCTAATAAATACAGCTATAAGAAATACAAAATAGTAAGTTTTGTTTTGGTAGGTTTATTAATTATTTTATAAAATTGTTCATTTTCTCAGCAATGGAAATGTCAACGCTCAGCTGATGGGATAGGTCCTCGCATGTGCCAGCAGCCTGTATTGTACCCAACGGGCATGTGCTTTGAGGCAAGCACTGCCCTCAGATGTAAACAAAACACTCACCCAGTGTGTTTCACATATTGCAGAGTCGGCCACTATCTTGGCCTAATCCACATGAATGGAAATGTTATGCCTGACAGGTGTGAATGTTACTGAAATTATGTATTCGTTCAATAATAATGAAGATTCAGTTTTCCATAGTTAAGGAAGCAGAATAATAAAACGTTCCAAACCATGTATTTTAGGGTTGAAACAAGACTGACATAGGAATCCCATCCAAGGCCTGGCCTATGAACCACAAGTCAAAGCTGATGTGTTCACCGAATACCTGAAAAGGACTATGAGGTCACTAGATGACCCACAAAACCTGGACGTTCATCAGGAGGTATGCCGGTACATCTGAAGACCACCCCTGGACTGATTTCTCATCATAAGACCTAATGAACTCCGAGGCGCACTCTGACATCTCAACCCCAAAAAGGCTGCAGGGCCTGACAGACTTACTCACGTCATGCTCTGCCACCTTTTATTCAAGACCACGCTCTTTCTCACAAAGGTCTTCAATAAGTGCCTCGCCCTGTGCCACTTTCCACGCAAGTGCAGGGAGGCCTCGGTGATCTGCATTCTGAGCTAGGAAAGGACCTGGCACACCCAGACAATTACCGCTCTATAAGCCTCTTACCTGTCATCTTTGAAAGTTTTTGAGAGGCTTCTACTTGCCTGCTTGTCCACCGTACTGGGAGACATTCAAGCTATACCTCCCTATCAGTTTCGGTTTTGCCCTTGTCACTCAAAGCCTCAACAGCTGCTGTCCTGGAACACTGCAGCAATCTCCACACAGGAGAAGGCCTATTCCAAGACTTGGCATGTGGGTTTCCTGCATAAACTCGTCCAACCAGAGCTATCAACACACACAATATACCTATTACACTCATACCTCAAACGCAGATCATTTGTGGTCTCCGTTCGGGAAACAAACCTACATGAAGGCCAAGCAGAGGTGAAGTCCCCAAAGGTTCTGTTTTGTTCCCCACACTTTTTAGCTTCTACATGGCCGATTTACCAACGGAGCAGCATGTCAACATAGCCCAGTATGCTGATAAAAGTGCTGCTGTACAGTCCAAACAGCCACGCAGAACTTTCAACACCATTCAGAGACACCTCCACCTCCTTCAAGAATGGTGCAGGCATTGGCGATTGTCCATCAACCCAAAGAAAAGTCATGCCATTCTCTTCAACAAGTGCCGCTTTACCGCAAACTTCCCCACATTCACATATCTCAGAAGGATAGAATGGATGAACACCATACTTACCTACCTACCTGCGAATGAAGCTCGATAAGGGTCTGACTTTCAGGGAACACGTCCTACACCTGTCGCATCAGGCCAACAGCCTCACTGTACCCTATGCTGAGATCTGGGATGCCTGTTCCCTTAAAACTATGCCTTTTTCGAGTCCTTGTAATTCCGGTCCTTTTATATACCTCCAAGATCTGGGGTATGGCCACAGATTTAAACTTTCTGCAATTGCAGCAGGTGCAGAATAGAGGTCTTCGGATAATCTATTCTGCATACAGCTGCTTCCCCATGAGACTACTGCACGAAGCCTCATCTATTCTGTCTGTAGAAGATGAAATTAGGCACCGGGCTGTAAAATTTTATAACTCATTGCCACTCCATCGGAGTGGAGCATCATGGTTAGTCTACATGGCATGTGGGCATATCTGGTAACAGCAAAGCTAATCCACCAGCAGCAAAAGCTGAGCTCCCAAACAATCCTTCCAAGAGATACTTGGGTTTCAAACTTAAAAACAACTCCATATTTGGATAAAACCATAATACCAGTGGTACCCAATGACTGTTGCACCCTGACCAGCAGTGGTTGACAATCAGAAATTACTACCTCCCTTCAATACTCTAACCTCAATAACACCCACCATCCCATCCTGTTATAATAGTGGTTAAGTCCTGAAAAGGGCAGGTACATGTATGGCACACCTCAGGCTGTCCTCAGCCTGCCAGCATGCCTCAGCCTCAGACATAAGGATACAGATTTTCCCAATTATGCACATTTTTACTATCCATTACAAGCTAAAACAATGGTAATTGCCTTTAATACACCAATAAATGTCTTCATTTTTTTTTAAAACAATTGTATTCTTTTATAGATTACTACGCTGAAACAAAACTAAAGATCTCCTTGTCATAAATAAAGCTAAAGTTGCCACACTGACCCACCCACCAACATTTATAACTGGCGAATGAACTTATCAGCTGCTCATCCCTTTCCCCTTATTTTTGGTAATGCCGGGCGATACCTCCCCTCCATCTGAATGTGTCAGCTGTTCAACCATCAAGGCACGCGACAAACATAGCCATGTTTCTATTAGAAATTAAAATTTGCATGATATTTTGACTAAATTCATTTGAATTAAGATAAAAATAATGAACTATTTCTATCCCTTTCTCAAGAAGCTATATGGCCCCAAATACTTGACACAATTTATGTTTTTTTAAGTACACTTAAAAACCTTCGGTCTGGGCCGGATTTGAACCTGTGACTTTGAGATTAGTAGGCTAGTGTTTAACCAACTGAGCCACCCAGACCGACAATTGTATTGGACATAATTGTTACACTCATAATGTAGAATCCCTGGTTAATGCATAGCCAAAGTAGTACTTTCCATCCGGTATTTTATCATTGTAGAAATAATACTATTTTAAATACATTTTTAAATTTGGTACTGCATCTGCCATTTTTATTGTGAATTTTGCACAACTTGGTATCAATAAATTTAACTTCTACACACTTTTGAGTAGAGTGGTAACTTTTAGCCCATCTTTTAGGGAAAACTTTTGCACTACATAGTGGTACCAAATTTGTCAGTTTTTGTATGTTCAAGCCACATGGGTTTGTTCACTGCAAATATGCACAAGTCTGTTTTTGCCATTTTTACCCTGAACAGATTTTCTATGAATGACATTTTTTTGTATAAATGACCCGTTATCTCAAACTACTGAATATAGCTAAATTAAATTTTAGGATAATGAAAAACAACTTCCAAGTGCTGTTGTGCATCTAGTTGTGTGTTAATAACATGATTTACACCAGCGCTGTCCAACATGGCACTCATGAAGTATTTTTGTGGTGCTCTTCAAAAGCAAATTTTTACTTTGATGATTACTAATATTAATTCAAGTTTCAAGACAAAAATATTTCCTTTTGAATATCTTACGAGTACAAGTACACACGCATGAAGTACATTTTTGTACACCTAAAGCTGAGTTCATTACTTCCCTAACCACTGCTTTCCCTTCAAAAGAAGGGTCCTTGCCCATGCCTCCTTAGACATTTGTTAAATGTGCCCGAGCACATATGAAAGTTGGACAGCACTGATTTACACGTTTTGAAAGAATCCCTGATAAATTTTAATCAGAAGATGGTATGACTGGATAAAATTAGAATCATGTACATAGAAGGCATGTATCTACATTCTGTAAAAATTTCAGTCCAATGTTTTAAATAGTTTCAGAGATAATAGGAAACGAATTCAGCAGATTTAACATTGGTGGGATAGGGGTTTTAATCTCCCCCCTAGATTTTGAAACAAAAATATTAACAGAATTTACTAATTTTGGATGTCTTGGACCTCACAAAATTGAAACTTGAAAGTATGAATGCCCATTTGGCTCAAGGCACATAACCCTTATAAAGGGAGATGACATTTCCAGCATCAGTGTTAAATAATACAGTAGACATGTGATTAACCAATCTAATCTGAACTGAGACTACCTTGGATATGAAAAAAGCTCAGAAAATGCAGAGATAATGTCCAACAGTATCTACTTGAATTCATAATCAGCAGCAACCTTTTAATAGGCTCGTCTTTATCTTTATTGCACTGAATTGTGTTTTCACAGAAACCACAAAATTCTTCCGTTTATCGCACATACTGTGCTGCTTGTCTAAAACACCATAACAATTGGATACATATGCATCACTATGGTACCATTCAACTTCATTAAAACACTCTCATAACACTGCATGTTTAAAAATAAACTCCTCTCTATGTTAATCACCGATCTAATGTAAATAGTGCTGCGTGGAGACTGCAGGCGTGAATCACCCAGACTCGCCTGTTTGGTGTAGGTGTTTGAGTCCAAATGGGAAAAGCAGTTCTTATGTACAGTTGTCAGCAGAACACTTGTATGCCTACTGTGCAATTATATATTGTGCTAAAGAAATAAAATGTACAAAGACAGTATGAATTGAACATCAAGCAGCATATGACAAACTGAATTCTGGAAAAAATTGTCAACCCCAATACTAATTATGTTTAATGTTATTTCACTTATTTGAAAATAATCCAAGGAAATATTATCCTATTTTTAATTCCAAGAAGCTAAGAATCACCATTTCAAGGATAGCAGGATTTGAAAGCTACTGTACATATCTGCTACAAGTTCATATCAAAACTGCTGTTATTAATGTTCTGTAATTATGCTTTTATTAATTTATTTTAATATTCGAATTTGACCTGTTTACGTTTCGGGTTAAAAAGTAATAAAATACATCTCTTTTTAAGAGGTATTAAATATATAAATCATTGTTCTTCACAGTGGTGAACTGGTAACATAAGGGCTAGGTTAAATTTAATAATCTCTTTAAAGTGAGCCAAACCATCAACAAGTTGTAACCTTTTTTGTTATCTTAATCAACTTTATTTAAAAAATTATTTTGTTGTTTAACGAAGCTACCAATTGCCAGGATCACATCAGCGTCGCCGGTGTGACATGGGGCTGTCGTTTTTAAGCACACTTAAAAACCTCGGCCTGGGCCGGATTTGAACCCACGACCTTGGGATCAGTAGGCCAGCGTCTAACCAACTGAGCCACTGAGACCAACTTTAATCAACTTGAATAACTACATAAACCAATCAGTAGTTTTCTATTTATGGCTGACACACACAGTTCTGAAGGAGAACACTTCATAAGATATACAGACAGGTAACGGCTGATAACGCTCCTATTTTTGATATGTGTTACATCATTCCATGTGTGGACCACTTCCTGAACAGCATGTAACCTGACACTACTGAACTAGATGATTTGTTTCTAAATATGAGCATATAAATCCAAAACAAACTGTTTCAAGCACCTGTAGTCAATAAAAATAAAATAAATCTTGCTTTTAATCAGGCAGGTCAAAAGATCTGATGCAATGTTTCAGAAGCTAATTACTTCATATGTCAAGCTCTTGTTTGACCTGCCTAAAGTTCAAGCTTCTGTTTACCCATTGAAGGCTAGTCTTAGATAAAACTGGATGAGTTGGTGATACGACAATTTGCACATCTCTATTGTAAGCATTAGGAGCAAGTTACATAATGCATACAGAGTGCAATGAAATTCAAAGCTTTGGGATGCCATAAGTTTTTACAACTACAGCAAGAGAACTGTTACAGTCTACGCATTCACTGTTACACTTAGTCGATAATTCCTTCAACATTATTGTCTCTGATTTGTCCATAGAATACAACTCTGAGGGGACCACACAAATTCATGAAAACTGCAGAAATGGTCTCACTTGAAATCTATTTCATTGCAACAAATGTTTCGTATCTTTAGAAATATATATAGATTTGTACTCTTATTAACACATCCAACATTTATCTAATGAACCAAAATTATTATACAATACTGTGTTATAATTAACAAACTCCTCTCCTTAAGTAATAATAGAGACTGGCATAAGATTATAAGTTGAATTAACTTAAAGCTTTTAATATTTTAAAATAATTATTGCAATGTTCCACCAAGAAATGTAGCCTTGTCATAAGTTTATCTGAGGAATTATATTAGTCCTCCTAAAATTATTTTCAAGCTTTCCCAGGAACGGAGCCAGTCATGGGTCAACTTAAACATTCAATTATTTTTAAGGCGTTTCTGAGAAATACAGCCAGTCACATGATTATATGGTTGATTAAACTTAAGTGTGCTAAAATTATTTTTTAAGTGTTTAGGACATACAGACTCTCATAAGGTTTAATAATGGATAAACAAACTTTCTACCAATTGTTTGAAGTGTTTGTGAGAAATGCAGGCTGTCATAAACTTATATGATGGATTAACTTAAACATTCTAAAATAATACATTTTCCAGAAAACAGATCCATTCTTAGGATTTCATAATGGATTAACATAAACAATCTAAAATCATTTTTCAATCGCTTCTGATATTACATATAGCTCTGAAACATAAATGTCATGATTCACAACTAAAAATAAATAGGACTTGCTGTACATAAAAATTCATAATAAAATCATTTTTGTAATAATAAAAACTTATAATATAATAAGGATAATCATGTTCACATTTATAAGTGCTCTCTTTGTAGTCAACAACCACTACTAAAGCATGTGAATCAGTGGTGTTCAAAATTAAAAACAATGTTAATGATGTCCACATTTTTTAGTGCTCTCTTTGCAGTAACAATTGCTACTAAAGCATGTGAAACAGTGGTGTTTTAAATTAAAACCAACGCTCAAGAGATAGTAAACAAAAAAATCACTGGGCCATGATTGTTCTGTATAGGCTAGTGTAAAATATTTTGTACAAACTTCTTATACTACCACTTTCCTCCTTGATCCTTAATAAATCAAATTAGGACGGGAACAACAGGCATCCATGATGACATGTTTATGTTCTTTTGATATGATATTGAATGGTGTGAATCAACATTTGAATAGTAAGTGATGTACCAAAGAGCATTGTGGTAGTATTATGTTTGTATTACTGGCCCGCATTTTTCAATATTAATATACATATTTAGCTGTGAAATTGGCCCACTTGTATTACTATCACTCATCTTCTAGCATCCAAAAACTCACACATGCAAAAAGACAGCAAAATTCTTATTTATTAATTTATTTGTAAAATAAAAACCTGCTTTCATTTACTTTTAAATTAATGGTACCAAAAAGGCACCTAATACACCACAATGCATCACCAGCACCAGTCTAGAAATGGAATGCGCTTTTTACATTTACTATTGCTGCCCTTTTGCATTTCATTGGCATTATATACAAATTAAGAAGCAGATTTTTCCTCGAAAATGAGTTTGACAGCTTTTAGGAAGTTATCACAGGAGGAAATTATTCTCTTTTAATAATGTCTAATGAACATGACATATGTAAACCTGTACATACATCCTCCTAAATAACATTCCCTCAATGTATGCACTGCTTCTTATGAGATGCTTTAATTGTAAAACTTACCTCGAGGCACACACCGTTGTACACGAAGACTTATAAAAAATTATACAATGTACAGTTGTAAGTGTACATATATACAAATATACTACTTCTGTGCAACTTCTTGCAATAAATGTCTAATCTATTCTCTCTTTTAATAACATTCACTGACAATTGTGTTTTTCAAGGTACTAGTCTTTCTTTAAAAGGCATTTTAACTTTTAGTGCAACAATGATGTGCACAACATTTTCCATGGTGCAAGGCAAGTGTTATAGCAAGCAAATTTTATCCTGCATCATCCTTATCTTCTCTTGTTCGCGGTGCTGAAGTATCCATGCTTGCCATAATCTGATCCAATATATTTACAGGGGTATGTGACTTAAATGTAGAAATAACTTTAGACGTTTCCAATTTTAGAGGGGATTCTTTTTTGGAAGGCGAGGACTGTTTACTCTTCTCAACTTCTCGTTTTGATATACCATGCTGATCAACTGGAACTTCTTTGGAAGGCATTGTAGAAAACTGGTTTGTGAGATTGCAAACAGCACTACTTTCTTTACGGCAAGCATTATTCATTCCATCAACTGTCCTATCTTCCATTGACAAAGCACCAATAAAAGTGGGAGCTGAAACATTTCCCTCTGTTTGATTTTCTTCTTTTCCTGTGGCACACACTGATGTGTTTTCCTCAGTACCATCCTTTTTCTTTGATACAACAGAGAGAATTTTTTTGACACTAGCACTATTACCATTTTCCTTCCTAGGAGATCTTTCATGTCGTCTCTCTCTGTCATGTTTATGCTCTTTTCTGTGTTTGTCATCTGAACTATCTCTTGTCTTATCCTTGCTCTCTGTCTCACTGGAACTTGTCTTAACCCTTTTCTCATCCTTTCGTTTGTCAATGCGCTCCTTGGACTTTGTTCGGTGTTCTTTACTGTATATTTCAATTTTATTTCTCCGCTCATCTTTTCTTTTTTCTTCACTATCTTTATGCTCAACTTCAAGGATATTATTTTTTTTCTCTTCTGATTGTTTTTCTTCTTCTTTTAATGTTTCTTCTGAAATATTTTCTATCTTTCCCACTTTCTTCCTACCATCATCTTTTTCCTTTCTCCTTGTGACAGCATCATCGTATTTTCTTGGATCTAAAACATCTTTATTAATGTACAGCTTGTTGTCTGAGATTCGAACTTTCTTCTTTTCACGGCCTTCTAAATCATCTTCACTTTCTCTCTTTCTGGATTTTGTTTCCATTTTTGTTTTGTCTGCCTCTTTCTGTTCCTTTCTGTGCTTCTCTTCTCCTGATTTTTTCCTTTCTCTCTCTTTCCTGGGTTTTTCAATTTTTTGATGTTCTTCAATTTTTACTTCCTTCTTTAGAATTTCACAGGCCTTTTCCAAGTTCTTTTTCTCCTTATAGTGATGCTGGGCAGTGACTACTCTGGAGTGCTTTATGTCAGACAAACCCAACGATTCTGGATAGTACTGCTTCAAGCGAACATGCCATGCTGTGTAATGAAAAGAAAAAAGTATTATTTGTAATAAAACACAGAAAATTCAACATCTACTACTATACTTAGATTTATAATTATGCCAGTCTTTCAGAGTTATGCAAAAATCAAAAGGTTTATTAATTTACACTAATACTATGAAGAGGAAAACTGTGAGTAAGATCAAAAAGTGCTCAAGTTTTGATAATTCTTTCCCTGTGAACAATACTGTTTCTCCTAGTGGATATAGATTACTAAGAATTTTCACAGGATTTTTAATTAGGGGAAGCAGTTATTTACAGAGGAAATCATGGTTAATATCCAATTTTACTCCAATTGTACCGCATACCAGTTTAAATGGATACCATTGGTCTTTCATTATGAATAATTTTTGCACCATTTCAGTCTGTAGGAGTAATACAGCTTAATAACTATGAAGCTAGAATATTAAAGGTGTATTATCATTTGACCTCAAGCTTTTAGGTTTTATGTCTATCATAACAAATATTCTGTTACAACGCCCTCGCCATAGTCAACATAGAAAGATCCAACCCAATCCTACAAACAAATGGGAGTCCTAATAAGGCAACTCATTGAGGCTGATATTGTTCAACATTGCAACCAGAGATGTAATAAGAACAACTGAAAATGCTAAAGTGAGTGAGTGAGTGAGTTTGGTTAGGGCCCGAAGTCCGAAAATAAAAACAAGCAAATTAGTAAAAGCTCACCCCTAAAAAGTTAAAACATCAAAGTTAAAATAACTAAAATAGAAAGTTAAAAGTACTAAAATGTGAGTTAAAACGGCTAAAATTTAAAACAGGTAAAATCTTAACCAGGTAAGACCGTTAAAAAGCTAAAACCACCCTAAAATCCTAATTCCGCCAAGATAAAAAACACCTTACACTTGCTTGCCAAAATCAATCTTGGCAACAAGCAGCAGTACTGTATTTACAGCTACTGGGTCGTTACCTAAAACAGAGCACAGTGCAAGGCCCAGTCCAACGGACTGGCGCTCACGAGTATATTGCGGACAATCAAGAAGGACATGTGTGACAGAGAGTGGAACATTGCATGTCGCACAGACAGGCTTTGGATCACCATGCAAAAGGTGTCCATGCGTGGCTCAAGTGTGGCCTATCCTCAGGCGTGTTAACACCACTTCTTCCCACCTGGAATCCCTGCAGCTAGTCTGCCAGTGTTCTTATTCCAGAAGGCGACATGCAGACTTGGCAGCCGCATCCGCTGCCTCGTTGTCCGGAATACCCACATGGCCTAGGATCCATGTAAAAACTAACTGGTATCTGCAAGACAGTAGTTGTGAGATCAACGTCTGGATTTTAACAATCAATGCCAAGGTGCCAATAAACTGTTGCAGGGCCTGGAGAGCGCTAAAAGAGTCAGAACAGATGATAAAACTTCCAGGACCTGAACTGGAGATAAAAAGTAGGAAATACAATATGGCAAACAGTTCGGCGGTAAATACTGAACTGGCGTTTGGAAGGTGGTATGTGTGAACGTTGCCATTGTATACAAAAGCGAAACCGATCGTACTACCCATCTGTGAGCCATCAGTAAATACCGGAGTATAAATCTGGTATCGGCCCAGAACTTCAGTGAAAAGTTGGCAAAACACAGAGTGAGGGGTAGCTAACTTTGCACAGCCCGACAGCTACAGGTCAAAGCGTGCACACTAGAGTTGCCAGGGAGGGCATCAGCCAAGTGAATGCCGCTCTACAGTTGGCAGTCGAAGATCGTGTGCGGCCAGCAGTTCTGGAAACCTGATACCACCTGGACGGGAGATAGTAGTATTCTACGTATAATGGTGCACTAGGTCTGGATGCAAGACAGGTGGATACGAAGGATGACCTGGATGAGTGGCCAACCTTGCCACGTAGGAACAAAGTAACAATGAGTGTCGAACAGACAGTGGAGGTTCGCCAGAATCAGCATACAGACAATCGACCCTACTGGTGCGGAAAGCCCCAGTACCGAGACGGATACCAGTGTGATGTATTGTGTCTAAAAGGCAGAGTTTAGACGCAGACACTGCGCCATAGATAAAACTGCCGTAGTCTAATTTGGACCGGACCAGTGAGCGATACAACCTCAACATCACCGTGCGATCGCCGCTCCAAGATGCCCCAGATAAAATTCTGAGTACCCGCAGCGAACGATCGCAGGAAGCCCGAAGTTAACGAATATGGTACTCCCAGGTGAGCTTCCTGTCGAGGTGAAGGCCCAAAAACTTGAGGTGCGGAACAAACGGCAGAAGTGTGCCACGCAAATAAAGATCAGGAGGAGGGTGTACGCCACGAAGTCGATGGAAGTGGACACACTGTGTTTTCGTAGGGGAGAACTGAAAGCCGGTGCGAAACGCCCACTCGGCGATGGATGTTACGGTCAGCTGCAGTTGACGCTCGATGTGCTCCAAACTGTGAGAGCGATAGTATATCGCGAAGTCGTCAACATACAGCGACATCGGTATTCCGCTACGAACAACACTAGTGATGCCATTAATGGCAACGGCAAAAAGCATAACACTGATAATCGACCCCTGGGGTACACCATTCTCCTGGACCTTCTCTTGGGAAAGCGTGTTTCCTATGCGCACACGAAAACGGCGAAGTAGTAAACAGTTAAAAATGAACATCACTAAAAGACCGCGTAAACCGTTGGTGTGCAAAGTGCGGAGGATTCCATAGCGCCAGGTGATGTCGTAGGCCTTCTCCAAATCAAAGAAGACACCCACGACATGCTGCTTCAGCAGAAAGGCATTTTGAATGTAGGCTTCCAAGCGTGCCAGATGGTCGACACTGGAGCGATGGCGTCGAAAACCGCACTGAACAGTACTCAGCAGGTTATTTGTCTCTAGTCACCACACTAAACGAGTGTTAATCATTCGTTCGAAGGTCTTACAAACGACACTCGTTAAGCAAATAGGGCGGTAGCTAGAGGGAAGCGTCCGATCTTTCCCGGGTCGAGGGATAGGGATGACAATACTCTCTCGCCAAGAAGATGGAAAAACCTGCTCGCGCCATATACGGTTGTACATGCCCAACAGACCGGGTTCGATCCCAGGGACCCGCATGTGGTATTCGGGGTGGACGAAGCGGCGTCAGGGTGGGTTTTCTCCGGGTGCTCCGGTTTCCCCCGCCATCTCATTCCACCGGTGCTCCATCTTCATTCCATGTATCATCAGTGTCACCGCCTGCGGTGCCGTAGTAGTATAAGCGGGCGTTAAACACAACAACAATGCCCAACAGGAAATAGAGAGCCGTAGATGGAAGTTGCAGCATTTGTCTGTGGATGTCATCGGGGTCTGGAGAAGTCCTTTGCGAGAGATTAGGAATGAGCCAGTTCCGCTTGAGTAAAAGAATCATTGTACGATTCACTAGTCACTATTAAAATTAAGAACTATCCGCTCTGCACATTTCTTCAGATTTAAAAGCGCGATCATAACTTTCCGTTTGGCTAGTACCGGCGAACGAAATAGCAAGGGCGTCTGCGATATCCTGTTCGGAAGTATAAGTTGAGCCATGTACGGCAAGACCGGGAATTATCGTGCGGCGATACTTGCCGTACATACGCCGCACGGCAGGCCACACCCTTTGTGCCGAGGCCTTACGGGAAAGGGAAGAGACGTATGTTTCCCACGATGTGCGTTTTGCATTACGGAGGACAAAACGTGCCCTGGCACGAGAACGCTTGAAGGCAATATAGTTCTCCGCCGTAGGATATGAACTGAAAACACGCAGAGTTCGCTTGCGTGCTTTGATAGCCAAACGGCATTCCTCGGTCCACCACGGCACAGGAGCGTGTCGTGGCGTAGATGAACCGCGAGGAATGCTGGAATCTGCTGCAAGGAGGATAGTGCAAATAAAGTATTCCACCATTTCATCTATGGTGGCAAAGACTTCGTCGGTCAAGTGAATGAGGGAACGAAATTTCCCCCAGTCAGCCTTAGAAATAATCCAGTGAGGGTGTTTTGTTGGTACAGGATGGTGGCCGTTAGGTGAATGTTAATGGGATAATGACCACTGCCAAGCAGGTCGGAAAGCACGGACCAATCAAGAAGTGGTACTAATGACGGGCTGCAAAAGGACATGTCTAGAGCGGAGTGTGTACCATAGGCAGATGATAGGAATGTAGGGACACCAGTATTTAACAGAATTAAGTCGGACAGATCGCAAAAGTCTGCTACAAGGCACCCACGAACATCGTCAGTGTCGGAGCCCCATGAAGCGTGTTTGGCATTCAGATCACCCAGAAATAGGAGCGGAGTAGGAATCTGTGCCCAAAGAGCCCGAAGATCACGCTGTTGTACGACACTGAGCGGCGGCAAATAGACAAACACTAGCCCTGCAGGTATACACGCACCGCTACAGCCTGTAGCGGCGTGTTAAGCGGGATGCTGGTGGCAGATTTTTTTTTTTTTTTTTTTTTTTTTTTTAATTAACGTCCTCCAACATTGTGTCATATCGGACGAAGCTGGTGGCAGAGATATTATGTGCCACCAAAATAGCAACTCCACCGCTTACTCGCCGATCACCTGCAGAGTCATGTGTAAATGCCGAAAAACCGCGAAGATGGAGAGCGTTGAACAACTAGATGTTGTATGTCCGTAACACGTGCCCGGAACCCATTAACATTCCACTGGATTATTTCCATATTAAAAAGAGATTAGTGGCCAGTCTTTACCCGTTTCTTCTTCTTCTTCTTCTTCTTCTTCTTCTTCTTCTTCTTCTTCTTCTTCTTATCTTTTCACCTTGGCGCACTTGGGACCAATGAAGTGAGTTTCCCCGTCCTCTGGCGACTCCTCCGATGTTTGGGAGTCCGAAGATCCCCTACGGCTCGCGGAGCGGGAGCGGGAGCGGGACTTCAATGAGGACGTGGGACTGCTGGCTCGAAGTCTGTCCACAGAAGTGGTGGCACATGGGGACGGTTCGAGAGCTGGAGTCTGCACTGCAATAGATGTAGTCGCAGGAGGATTAAGGCGACGCTGTGGATGAGTGCTCGCTGACCAGTCGGTTTGGGTGGAGGCATCCGAAAGTGGCAAATGCTGCAAGCCGATATTGACCACAGGAGGGCGACGTGCGGCTGACGCGTAGCCGACGGTGTTAGCTGGTTTAAGTTGCTCGAAGCGCCGCCGTACTTCCGGAAGAGTTAGTCGTTCCTTTACGCGCAACTCCTGTGTTCGCTTCTCGTCAGCAAACTGCGGACACTGCCGGGAACTAGATGGATGAGTCCCTCCACAGTTTACGCAGTGCCGGTCCCGAGTACAAGCCGTGTTTTCATGTTCTGCCAAGCCACAACGTTCACAAAGGGCAGGATGGGTACACGAGCTCCTAGTATGCCCGAAACTCTGGCACTGAAAACAGTGCATCTGGTTCGGGACATAGGGCGAACTGCGGCGCGCTCGTATCCACAGAAGATATATTCTGGAAGATTAGTTCCCTTGAACGTCAGAAACAAAGTTTTTAAGGGAACCTCTTTCCCATCCTGCTTTCGTGACAGACGGTACGCTTGAATGACTTTGATCTGAGAGGCAGGTGACAATCTCCTCTACGGACAGCACATCCAGGCTTGATGTAGTAACTACTCCCCTGCACGAGTTTAAGGATTTTTGTGGGGCTACCCGGATGGGGTAGGAGCCCAACAAAGTTGCCTTTAACAGTTTCTGGGATTGGTCTGCGGTGTTTGTCTCTATCAACAGCGTACCGTCTCGAAGTCGTGTCGCGTTTTTAACTAGTCCACATATTCGGTCTATTTCTCGCTTAATATAAAATGGGCTGATGTCCTTTATCGTTTTCCCATCACAAGCTAGGGTCACAACTAGAAAACGGTCCAAAAAAGGGATTTTGCGCAGATACATGATTTGGACCCCCATCCGGAACCGTCAGCGTCAGCCTGCCATCCGGAGGTCAAAGGATAAAAGACACCAAAATCTCCACGATCTGTACCATCATGGAGACCCCTCCATGACTGGCCTCAAAGCGTACTTCAGAGGGACCACCCTCCGACCTTCACTGCTTGCCCACATGGGTAAACCGTTCACCACGTGCACCCCGGCTTTATGCCCCCACCACAGGAATAACCGCTTGTGGCTCCCTGGTTTAGGCCACGCTGCCTCAACGGAGTCAGCGTGGATTCAGGGGACTTCGTGTTGATTATACCGGGGTTCCGTCAGCGGTAACACGTCCGGCCGGTGATACTAACCCGACGGCACGATGCCGTCGGGAAATTAACACCAGCCGTGCCCTCAAGGAGCTACGTGGGTGTACATGACGTGTGGACTGTCTCCGCACCTAAGGCTACACATGGGGGCAGTGTGAAGGGTCCGCACAACCTTCCCACCTGAGACCTCCGAAGAGCACACAAGTGGGGGGCCGCGCCGAAAACCATGGGACAGGACCACGGAGACAGGAAAGATCCCTGCTGGTGAGACAGGAGTTATAAAAGTAAGGCCTTACTAACTAATAATCATAATAAATCTAGAAGGGTAAGAGGGTGATAAATAGCAGCAACAGAAGCAGCTATTATGTGGCGCAGTTGATGGACATGGTAGGGGTGAAATGATGGTGAGTGGCTCGGGGCCCCGGGTGCGCCAAACCCAGACCTACCGTAGTAGGTCCCCCTGGGGGAGAAAATGCTAAAGAATACCTCTCCACAAAAAGGCCTGATAATTTAGAAAACAATCTGAAAATCAACATCAAGAAAAGCACATTAAAGATTTTCAGAAAAGGAGGAAGAAATGTGTAGAAGGAAAAACTACAACTCAGAACTGACAAGCAAGAAACAGTCAATGAATACAAATATCTGGGAATCACCCGACGTCAGGAAACTTCTTCAAGTAACTTGTAAAACAAAAAGTGATATTACCCATTACAGCAATGAGGGATGTTATGCAAATACAACTCACATCCCCTATATGTAGCTATAAGGATATTCAGAGCCAAGACAGTACCCATTCCGACTTATGGAATACTATAATATGGGAGCACCTAAAATGAGGGATCCAAAAGCATAGTCTCACATCTAAGAAAATACATAGCATATCATTAACATATACCATCTGTATCTGTATGCTTACTGACCTTTCCTGATTGAAGACCTACGAAACTCAGTACTGTTGCCATCTACCAAGAACACTTCCACAACACAAGTGCCATTATCGATGAGAAGATGGTTAACAGACTAGTGGTCTAGAGGTTCCAGCACAAAGTGTTGTTTTTGTTTTTTAGACTGTGATGTGCCACTTGCATTCCACCGTAGAATTTGTGAAGTATTGTACTTGTTTTGATGAGGTTTGCCTAAAGATGTCCCGCCCGGAGACCTGATGTGGGGACAGTTTTAACTCTGAAATATTTATCTTTAGGACTCATCTCACGATGTTTTGGCTTAAATGTAACTGTCTTCATAATGGGCACCAGTTTTTACAATTTGGCAGTTACATTATCCAATTTTAACCCTCATTATGCACCTGTCGTTGGTCAGCGGGTCCATTGGACCTAGCCAGGAGGACTAAATAAATGTATGTAGATCCACTGACCTTCCCTTCATCTGCCACCTGAGGGGCACTTCTTTATGCTGTGATGCATCAGTGCATATGTATATGGCATTTCTTCCATTTTAGGTGCAACAGTTATTCCACTGTAACTCAGTTGCCTCTCTAAACGTTCCGAGGTTTGTTTGGTCACTTCCAACCTAACTCCATCAGTTCTGGTTATATCACCAATAATCGAACCTTGGTGGAACTTAGTCACAATGTCAACCTACCCCTACTGCGACAAGTACACATTCACCAAGAATTATCCAAGTGCTATCAGTTACAGTCTAAGGCCCCTGGTTACCCTGGACCGAGGGGCCCCACCACAAAGTATGCAGCACAAACTCATACCACACTGCCTCTGAAAAACATGAGTATAAACTGTGAAATGAACACTGTCCAAATACCAAATCAATTATAGACCTCAGCTCAGAAGACTAAAAACTTTATTACTATCTTGTGCACGTTTGGGTGCGTTCCTCCTTTATTATTACAAATACTGTGTCCCATAAAGAGGTTTACACACAAACTTTAATAACTTGGAACAAACTTAACAACATGCTTTATTTAAATCACAAAGATGTCCAAAGCATTTAAGTGTTTTGCCACAATAAAGCTGAGTTTTTGCGTCAATTCATAACCATGGATGAAACATGGGTTCATCACTTCACACCTGAGATGAAGAAACAGTCGAAACAGTGGACTGAAAGGGGAGAATTGGCTCCAAAGAAGGCAAAGACAGTTCCATCTGCAAGCAAGGCCATAGCGTCACTTTTTGGGATTATTGGGATTATCTCCAAAAAATAAAGAACAACTTGTTGCAGAGTTTGATGATGAAATCAAGCAAAAACGGCAGCATTTAGCAAAAAAGAAAGTTTTGTTTCATCAAAACAATGCACCAGTTTACACATCCATTATCGCCATGGCTAAAATCAATGATTTAAAGCTTGAATTACTTCCTCATGCACCCTATTCAGCAGATTTAGCCCCTCTGGTTATTTTCTGTTTCCAAACTTGAAGAAAGCCTTGATGGCGAAAGATTTGCCAACAGTGAAGAGGTGGAGTCTGCAGTTGCTGGCTATTCTGCAGAGATCAATGTTTCTCACCATAAACAGGGTACTGAAGCTATTGAGCATCGCTGGGAAAAGTGTATTGAGCTGAAAGGAAATATAGAGAGAAATAAAGATGTTTTTCCCCCAAAATTTTTGTGCTTTCCTTGTTAACTTGGGTACTTCTGGGACAGCTCTCGTAGTCTGAAAGATAATACATTATAAAAGAATGCCTGCTGTACTCTGCATGAAGTAATTGAGACAAATATTTATGCTGCACTGGCTGTTATCTTCCTCCTTACTCTCTCTCTCACTCACTCACAAACAACCTTATAACTAAGTCTTCCCATGGCTGCTCTATTAGCTTCCTTCAGATTCCTTCTGATTTTGTGGAAATAATGCAGTAATATTTTTAGAACCTATTTTACAGTTTTTAAAGCAGGGTTGCCAATGTTTAAAAGTAAAATTATCGTACCGGCCACTCAAAATTATAGATTTGGATTCAAAATTATTGTACATCATAAACCAAATGCTACAACAATAAACATATCAGCATAACACTTATGAAAAATGTAATAGTATTGATGTTTATGGTAGCCACTTACAAGATTGACGACCTCAATCAGTAGTACAACTTTAGCACTTATGTTTCTAGCACTATTCATTTGAAAGTTCATAATCTTCCTCAACGGTTGCAGCATTATACAAATTTGTTGGTGAGATAAACTTCAACATCATCTCGGTGACTTGCAGGTTTTCGGACCCACTACATTCTTTCATAAGCCGAGACGACTGACTAAGTCCATTTACTGTATCTAGTGCCAATCTGTTTCTAATTTTCGTTTTTATTAAACCTAGCTTGGAAAACACTCTCACAAGAAGTGTCTCTGTAGGGCAATGAAATCACAGATAATGGAACCTCCACCAGTTCTTTGAAAAAAGTATTTCCACCAAGGTGACATGTGTTTAACAGCACTCCAGAAACTGTCAGGTTCAGGCATGTTCTTTATTTCACACGGAATATCACTTATTCCGAGTTTTCTCCATTGATCATAAATTTTCTGAACAGTGCCTTCTTCATTGAGATTACCAGTTCTGGGCACAAGGTAGAAGGATTTGTGGGATATGAAATGGTTGCCTTAGAGGGGTGGAGACAGGCAAAAGTGAGGACAAAAGTGGTGTCGTTATTTGTAACTAATTTCATTTCGCTGGCATGACAAACCAATGAAAGTGATATTTCGCCGGTATCGAAATTATCGTACAGGTTGACAACCATGAGCACATACATTCAAATTATCGTATAGGTTGGCAAACCTGTTTTAAAGGCTATTTTGGGTGCCTAAGTCTATACACGGTTAATTAAAAGTTCCACACCACCTGAATAACTGTTGAGCAATGTGGTTGATTAGCACAAAACTTGCTAAATGGAGACACTTGTGCAGGGAATTCAGAAATTAAATTAATGATTTTATACTACTTCTGGTGTAATCAGAAGTGATTGCAATTTCAACTTAAATGAGATACCCATTATTTGTTTACAGATTCAGATAGTACTGTTTAATAGCTTCTCAACTAGTACCCACAACAGATCATTCTTTGTGATTCATTACTGTTAAATAAAAATTTAAAACATTTCTTATTTTTCTGTAATTTGACTGTCCTTTGTTTATATCCATAGAAATTTGTTTATTGACTGTTGTTTGTTTATATTCATGGAAAGACTTTTTTGATATTGATTGATTTACTGACCGACAGGACTGAATCTGACATCTAGTGCATTAAATATTACTCCATCTGATGGAGAAAAGAAAAGACTTCTAATTTTAATGAAAGTTGGATATGGAGATGGAAGACAAAATCCAAATAAGTACCTGCAGTTGCACCTTTTGGATCACCTGATCTTGGTAAGATCAGCATCCATTTCAGTATATTTTGTTACAATCTGTGTCACCATTGTAGGTGGAGTTGAAGCATTATTCAGATGCATTTTATTAAATAAATTTGCAGCTTTGCAATGAGCTTAGTGCAATTCAATACCATTCCACTACCTATTTTTGCCTACTCTTCACGTGTAATCATCAGCATGACAGAAATTATTACAGCAGAACTGGTTTCATGCTAGTGTTGCCAGGTTTTTGGCAGAGAAAATCCCCCTATAGGCCTTTAAAACCCCTCAAAAACAAAATAATTCCCTCTCTGCTTATAAAACCTAACTTTTGTGACTTGCTCTCATATAAGACTGTAACTCATCTAGATTACTTTGTCGTTTTGGACTTCTAGAAAAGTACAAAACAATTAGATGTAGCAGTGATTCAACATTTTTGTGAAGACGTTCTTAGTTACAAAGCAGAAGTGCATAGGTAAAAGAATTTGAATTCTTGAAATTCAAAATTTTACTCTTAAAATCCCTTAATTTCCAATTCCCTTATTCCCTACGCCGAGGGAAAAATCCCTCCACTTGGCAACACTGTTTCATGCTCTAGCTGCTCCAGTGGATTGCACAGCTCAAGGACTCAACCGGAGCACACACAAAAGTGAAATTACTAACCCTACAGGAACATGAACATGCTCGTTTCTGGTTTTTCCTCATCCCAAAAACATACATGCCCATGCTACCTACACCCCAGAGGAATGATCTTTGCTGTGACACAGCCTGTAAAGTAACACTGCCAGGTACAAGCTCCTTATTAGGTACCAGGTATTGCATACAAAATATAATTTCTATGACAGCTTTTGTCAAGATTGAAACTTGTGAATGCACCAAGTACGTGAGAAAATAATGTTTTACTAATGATAAATATGGGTTTTGTTAACATGTGCTTTAATAAACTGCTTTGAGGTCATATAATCAATAACAATTGGGGCCAATTTCACCAACCTATGTTAAAAATACATCTTGTGTGCTCTTAGGGTGTTTTGCTATACAAATAGTCATCCTTCACCAATTTTGGTTATCTTCCGAGAAACATACTCTTTCCTCATCAGTCATTGTTATACATTTATTGCACTTATACTAATGGATAGTGTGAGCACATTTTCCAGTATTCACATTGTCTGGGAATTGCTAATAAATTGGTGTAACTTTTCAAAATAACATTTTTTTGGGGGGGGGGGGGGGGTTAGTTTTGATACCACATTTGCTCATTTTAATGGCAGATACTGGACTGATGCATATTCCCTAGTATTTACTGGATTATGAGAAGTGACTGGTTAGTTTTCAGATATGCTGTTAATAGAGATAAATTATAAATTCCTCTAGTTGAAAATCACATGGAGATCTTAATCATTCAAAATAACTCATAATAATGCATATTTATTTAGAGTAGTAGTCTTGTTTCCCAGTGGCTGGGTCATCTTTTGACATGTATATTACTCAGGAACATGTTGATGTAATGTGATAAACAATGACTTTATAATGATGGGACTGCTGGTGTTGCTAATTATTCCTGATGAGATAGCTAATGTGTTGAACAGAATATCCAGTTTTGTCTTTCAATCCCCTTTAAGTCTACTATTTTTAAATTTGGAGTTCTATAACATTTTGAGATGGGGCTCTATTCTCCGAGTCAAGAGTAAAAAAAATTGGGTGCTTTAAAAATCTATGAATTAACCATGTAAAGCCTACAGTTTGAAGCTTCTGAGTTTTAAGAAACAAACATAAAAATGCTATAATATTATGAGCAGTAACACAAATGTAAAATGTAAAACAACTTAGCTTACTAACTTCTGGATGCTTATTTATAATAAAAGGGGTGTTCATAATCAAGATGGACAAAAGTTAGATGTAGTAAAATATAAGATTTAAGGAATCAGTGCACACTTTCAATATTTTAATTGCTCTCGCTTCAAGAGCTGATGGTGGGAACAATAGCTCTTGTAACTAGTTCAAGCAATTAAAAGGTGAATGAAGTTGAAAGTGTGCACTGATTCATGAAATACAGGGTTCTTCATTTAAAACCTAATGGAGCACAAAGCATTTCGCCTCTCCTGCGACCTCACTGGATTCCCCACTACCAGCTGCCACTGTGCATGCAGTATTGTACTGGCCACCAACATGAACAGGCGCTTGACTCTAGAGCAATGCATTTTCGTGCGTAAAAGTTATTATAAATGGGAATCACCAAGCCATGTTTGCACAGCATATATCAAATGTTCCCTGGTGAAGGGCCTCCTTCCAGATTTACAATTCACGAGATTGTGAAGAAATTTGAAACCACCGGCTCTGTGGCATACAAAAAACGAAGGCGTAAATGTGCAGTTTTAACCAAGGAAAAGTTATATGAAACAGGCACATGTTTTGAATGCTGACCATCCAAATCCATCCCCAAATTAACACAACAGGTGGGAATTTTAGTCTTCTGCACATCTTCTGTTCTTTTCTGACGAGGCATCATTCCACCTAAATGGTCATGTCAACACTCACAACAGTCAGTACTGGGCCTCTGAAAATCCACATTGTGTTCAAGAAATCCCTCATTATGATTGTAGAGTTGGAGTTTGGTATGCTGTTAGTGCTTGATGCATAATCGGTCCAATATTCTACAAGCAGACTGTAAATGCAGAGGTACCAAAATGACATTTTGACCACATTTTATCATGAACTGACAGAAGAACAGAAATCATATGGGTGGTTTGAACAAGATTCTGCTATTGTCCATACAGCAAAGGAGTTCATGAATAAAATTAGGGAAGTGTTTGAAGATAGAATGATTAGGGCTGGTGTATGACCCTCTCGCTCCCCCGATCTAACAGTGTGTGATTTTTACTTGTGCGGTAACCTGAAAGACAAAGTTTACGAGATAAATCCTCATACATTGGAAGAACTAAAACAAAATATTAGAAATGAAATCGGAAACATTACAGTGGCCCAACTTAATCGTGTGAATCAGAATTGTTCTCCTGATATAATGTTTGTTTAGCCTAAAGTGGACGACATTTCCTGCATCTTCTATAAATACATGCTTTATGTGCAGAGTTTATGTAGGAGCAAAGCCGGTTGTGGCACACCCAATTGCACACAGGCGAAATGCTACACACCTGTTAGGTTTTAAATGAAGAACCCTGTATAAGGGCATTTATAACTGTACATCTTTAAATTGTGAAAACAGTTCCTGAAACTTGAACACAGTTATTTTCTTTCAGATGGTTCTACTTATCTGTGATGCTCGGGTTGTATCTACTGATAAAAGCATTCTGCATACATGTTAATAATAGATAACTAACTGTGCATTGTTTCTTAGGCAAACAATAATAAAAATGTCATGATATAAAGAGCAAAGAAGGGTAATGGATAACCACGGAGAGTTCATATATTTATTTTTTTAAGCAATGACATTCACACATCAGTGACAATACTGCTTAAAAGAAACCCTATAATACTGGAATGTATATTTCTCTTACCGTGTTATAAAAGGATATAGCTAAGACAGTTTGTACTTATTAATAAATTCAAAACATTTTTGGATATAAAACAAAGCAAACAATAGAAGAATTCTACGGGTGCAACAATTTCACATAGAGGAGTAGATATCTAAATAAATAATGTCCATGTTAATTTAGTAATTCAATTGTAAATAATGTACACACATATATATTATATTAAGTTCCTAGCATTAATATCATTATATTGCAAATATTGAAAAGTTAGGAACAAATTTATGTATTTGATGAGACCAATTGCATTGTTGTAAAACAGCTTAATGGTCAATAAACACTAATTCTAATTTGTTTTTATATGTTTTTGTATCTGCCATAAAACTTATTTTTCTATGTGCTTTGAAAATTCTTTCCAGGCAGAGCATATGTTAATAAACAGAAATAATGCATTTTTGTTCTGTAAACTGACAGGATATAAGATAATGTGAATTTGTCAAAAGCTTGTTTCCATATGGGTTAAATAGCTTGGGGAATAGATATAGCCTGTGAGTTTTCAGTTGGACCATACTGATGTTAATTGTTCCATATTTAAGGTTTATTTCATAAGTAGCATGAATACATGAATAGGCCCAGTAAAATTACACTAAAATAATTTGTATGTTGTTCCTTACCAATACTGGTTACTGCAGAAACAGTGCGAAACTGATGAATTATATTGCGCGGTAGGAAATAGATATCATTATCACACAACTGTATTCTTGCATACCGAATGCCTTCTCTGCGTAGTTGATTTAACTTGGCATCTTCCAACCACTGAACACACTGCAATGATCAAAAGAATCAAAAGTTAATAATTAAATTTATACAAACTTAAAACTAAATTATGGAAAATTAATCAACATTCATATTGATTCATTACTAAATTACTGGCAGGATGTGTTTTGAGGACCTTCCAGGCAGGGTTGCTAGGGCTACTGATTTTGCAGATCTCCTGTTTTTTTTTGCAAACCTACTGGTCTACTGCTAAAAACTGAACGCACTTCAAAATCCCCTGCTTTTTACGTATTTTCCATTTGAGGGGGTCAGTGCAACAGTGGTCCAACCCATCTTTTTTAAAAATGGAGAAAAACTGAGTTAAAGTTAAGCACCTCTGGTTTTTTTTTTAAGATAATGAAAGGCTCATTTGGATCACACTGATTGTTCACTGATACTTTCTCAGTTTATTAAACCACAATGCACTGATCAGTGCTAAAATATTTTTGATACACAATAGATTTTGTGATGTTCTGCAAATGTTTTTCTGGGTTAGACCACTGTTGCGCTGACACTTTTACTTCTGTCTTGCCATGCAAAACAGATCTTCCAGTAAATAGGTGCCATTTTTAATAAAATTAAACATGTTTTATGCATACAATTTCTTGAAAGCTTTAAAGTTCCTATTGCTAAATGGTAGGACATATTAAAGGGTATTAAACGTGTTTAATTTATATATGCTGAACATTCAGGTACCTCTTTAAAAAATGGAAAAGTCTCATTTTCACACACATAAGCCGTAATTATTTTCAAACTCATGCTGTTATTAAATGGTTAGGATATATTCAAAGGTAATGAAATATGTTTTATTCACTCAAGC
Source organism: Tenodera sinensis (assembly GCA_030765045.1). Taxonomy (NCBI): domain Eukaryota; kingdom Metazoa; phylum Arthropoda; class Insecta; order Mantodea; family Mantidae; genus Tenodera; species Tenodera sinensis. The sequence continues at coordinate 19,438,140 of CM060964.1, forward strand.
TTTTGGATATACAATGTATACAAACTTTATCTGCTTATCTATTGTACATAATCAGGCATATCAAAAAATTCTCCATCCCTCTCATTCTCACAGTTTTCAATAACATTTTCAGAAACTAAACTGTTATAAAATGTATGATAAACTGGTGCGACATATTTTAAAAGGCCTTTAATATCCTTAAGTTTGTTAGGATTTATAGGTCTGGGTTTTACATATTTTGGTTGTAGATTAATATTTCTAAGATCCAGGGTGTGCTTATCCTTTCCTTTTTGACCTTTAACAACAGTTACATAATCACCTTCTTCTAAGTCTGAATAAGAAAACTTTACATTGTATTTCCAGGGTTCTGTAATAGAAAACTTAGACTGTAATGCGACTGAAAGCAACAGGCTTTTTGTCTTCTGTATATTTTCTATTGGTGATTTTGTCAGTTAGAGGCTTTGCACTTACAAAGTCAGCCTGCTGCATTTCAGTCACATTAAATCTCTTTTTAACTGCTTTGGTATTTCTTATGAGTTCAGCCCAATCAGCAGGTGTGTAAACATACTTTTGCATTCTCTTTTTCTTTTCTATGAGGCCAAAGTCCCTGTCACATGGCAGGTAACTGTGGCCTGAAACAAGATACTTGTGTTCAATCTCTTTTACAAACTGTTTATGTATCAGTTGTAGCCAAAAACTTACAAGAAATACATTTTTGTTTTGGGCAAAACAGTTGTCAGAGTACACTATTAATTTTTCACAGTTTTGAAGAGTATTCAAGGTATACTTCATTAAGCATGATATAACCTCATCTGCACCACGTCCTGCAACATTTTCTGGCCATACATACATATTGGCAGTCGGAAGTGCAATCATAAACACAAAAGTTGTAAGTCCAGAGTTGCCTTTTGTAAAAGACTTCACTTGTATGCAGATGAGGAGTAGGTAAAGCCTGTTGCAAATCAAAGGCTATTAGCTTCACTGAAGTGTTAGCTTTCAAATAGGCTACATCACTTTGGAGATTATTGTATGCCCTCTGTGCCTTTAATTGATGCAGATCTAATTCCTGTTTCAATTTTGCTTTTTCAACCTCATCCTCAATAGCTGAAATTTTTATTTGCAGTGCATCACAAATTTTACAGGTGTCAGTAGATGGTGTGGAAAAAGCAAGATTGAACTTGGTATTGAATATTTCCCTGTACACATACTCACTCACAATATCACTAGAACAATGTGCTTGTTTTATCCAATCTACATAAAGTTTGTACATCATTGTTATATTGAGACCTTCAGGCAAATATTTTCTATTTGGGGCTGAGCGTCTAGAATAATGACATTCATGCAATGGAAAGCTATCAATGTGATTTACAACTAAATTGGATTGTTTTTCACTAGTTTTCTTTGGTCTGTTTCCATGCTTGCCACGACCATCTGATTTTGGGGTCCCTTCAGTCTGTTTCTTTTCAACTGCCCTCGAAAGTCTCCCGTTACTAATACCATGCAATGATAGAATGCCTGTTTACAAACTCTCTTATCACGACCCTCTATTGAAATATAGTACTCATGGCTATGCTGCCTCCTACTTTCGTCACCACTAGCACCGTATCTTTTCTTCACTTCACTCACTTTCACACATCCACTGATATATACATTTTGCAAGCTAAAATCACACAGTTCCCAAAATTGTTTAAATAGGGCTTTACGTTCTTCTTCCGTCAGCAACTCGTAGCACTTTTGTTCACAAGCACATGGAGATCCTTGTTTGCATTCGCTGACTTTCTTCGCTGTTCTGCCGACATATTCCTCTCCCGAATTTCTTTTCTTCTTTCTTATACTTCTACCCCACGATTCCTCATGTCTTATACGTTTTCTGCCACGGTTTTCCACCAATTCTGCATTATTTAGTCTATTTTGGCTATCTGAAGCATCACTACAAACATTAGCATCAGCCATATTTGTTGTTGTTCCATGTGACGATGCTGGCTTCTCATTGGCATGGATTTTCGTGGGAGGGAAAAAATTAGTAGCTTCCATTTAATATAAGGAATGAGTTTTGGTCTAAATCATATAGGGGGAAGATAGTTCATTTGAAAACCTTACAGATGGCGTCAATATTACAAATTGTGTATCTGGGAGGGTTAGACCACTGTTGCACTGACCCCCTCATTTGTAGACACTATTTTCCTTAACATCATATAATTTGCTCTTCCGAAAAAGATTTTCAGGCAAGGCATTTCCCTTGTGTATAAAAACAAAAGATTAATGTAATCGCCGGCATACATAAACAGTATATCACATCTGTTGTTTCTGCATTGCGAACTATCCTTGACTGCTACATTACACCTGAACATTTGAATTCCACTGAAATAGATAAAGTTGAATACAGGGATCCAAAAGTATTTCTTCCTGTGGAAAACATGTTTTGATGCCAAAGTTCAAATGTCTCTGACAAAATCATTCCTGCCCGACAAATATGTATAAGTTCTCAAATTACACTGTGTTGATTTTTATGTTGATTCAGTTCATGACATACTAAGTCTTTTTCATTAAGTGATTCTCTTCTTATAATGTTGAGAGTGTTAGAACCAGCTAAAATCCAAACAGTTCAGTCAACTGCACAACTTGCTTCTCTGTATCCTAATTCGGTGAAGCGGAAGAAATCCAACAAACAGATACAGAATGGAGACTATTGTGCAATACTGACAGTGCATGTGACAGTAATTCTATAGCGCAAGAATTTTGGAGTGAATACTATTATCATCATTGTCGTCATAAATATACGTAAGCAAAATTGCCGGTTAAAAAATCTGCTGTTTTCTCCTGCTTTTTTCAAATCAAATCATCTGCTTTTACTTCGGCAGACATGGCAACATTGCTTCCAAGGCCATTCTCTAAAAATGTGTTACAGCTATTCGACATTATGAAACTTCTTAAAACAAAACAAAGTTTTGTTAAGAAAAAAGATTTGTTTGTTGAATGCAACAAAACTGAAGACCTTATGGCTACTGTGTTTGTTACACAACAGATTTGTACAGAAATCCTTTTAATGCTGTAAGAGGAAAAGCATGAAGGAGATTGACATTTTAATGATCAAATATTTATTTTCACTGAAGCATAAAATTTATGGATTAATCCTATGTAAGCAATGTTCGGTATGACTGAATTGGTAAATCATGTTCCCAACTTTCTAAGAGAAGTTTAAATAGCAACATAAATTCCACTTAATATATACAAAGTGATATAGACAGTGAAACTTTTAAAATGTTTTAGAAGTAAAAGAGTCGACCTATAGACACTCATAGTTTCACTTACACTAAGCGAAGGTCGACTCATTTACTTCTAAAACAAAAGCAACATAAATGTTGTGTAATCTCACACCATACTTCAATTAAATTCTATTTATTGTCAAATTAAACAAATTACAATATTTATAGTCCACAATACAATATTATATGTAGCTACTCCAGATTGACCTTACATGTGTGATAATAATAGTGTTCAGAGTCAAGGAGCACATAGATACAAATGGACACACAGTAATAACCAGTGTTTAACGACAGGACTTCATACCTTATACAGTAAAACCTGCCTTCAATGGACCCCTTGTTACATGGAAATCTGTCTCAAATGGCAATATTTCATGTTAACAAGAATTTAGGGTTGGAAAACATGATAAATTCCTTTTATTAAATGGAAACTGTCTTATGCAGACAACAGAAATCAAAGTACACCTTTTAACAGAAAACTTCCAGTTCCGGAATGCAGAATTTAGAAAATTTTCAGGCACAAAACTACATTAATGAAGGTATTTTCAATTGCAATGCCATGGTCTATGGCAACATAGACAGTAATGTGCAAACTAAAACGGACACAGTTGATATAGATGTCTTAACTGAGAATAGTTGATGCAAAGTTGAAGTACATGAAGATAGATAATTTGTTTGTTATGACACTGTCACATTGATGTGTATAATAAATTGGAAAGGGAACGCTGGGCATGGTTTAGATAGGGGACAATGAAATCAAGGGGAATGAAACAGGGAATGTACCCATTATGTGAGGAAATGGAAAATGATACACATTTTATTTTGGATTGTGGAGGGATAAATGGGTACCAGTTAGGTGGTTGAAATTACCGAGAGAAATAATTAAGATGAGAATTAGAAAGTCTAACAGTACAGAGGAAATTAAGAAGTTGGGTGAATTACACCGGCCTGCGAATTTAAACTATTTTCTGCGGCACAGGGTCTTTTAGCTCTCTAAACCTAATTTTGGTATGCTGAAATCAAATCTGTTTTCCACTTTTTCGTACCACATACCGTTGTTTTGCCATGCAGAAAGGAAATATGTAATATTAGAGTTTGTTTCTGGTTTTTAAGCACAATTTAAAATGCATGAAATCATTCAAACAAAGAAACAATCTCAATTCCACAGATGCAGCAATGTACACTGATCTAGAAAATTTCAAACATACCTTTATGATGTTATTTTCTCCTCCGCTATACTGAAAACGAATGCTGAGTTGACTTGTGTTTGTGGTCCTCACGAATGAAGAAAATACAATTTTTAGCTCATATTGCATCAGAGTGCTTTTAACTTTTCTAACATTGTTTTAGCAATATGTTAATATTGGTCATCTTTAACATTGCCCAAAAACTTGTTTATAACTTCACTGAAGGAGTCCCAAGCTTGAACCTCTTTATGTCTGTCATGATATTTCTAAAATGAACGTCCTTCATGAGTTAAAAATGCCTTCTTTCACTTTTTATTCAGACAACATTGGAACTTTCTGAATGAGATATTGGAAACAACAACCACCACTGTCCAAATCTTTAACAAATTGCATCAATATCCATAATTTGATATGCAACAGGGGTAGCAAAACCTCGTGGGAGTCAATCAGCAGGCAATTTATTAAATTTTTTATCCCAGGCACTAAATCTTTTCTTTTTGGCCAATTAGATTCATGCCAGTGTCTTTCTCTGGCTCTGGAGTCCCATTCACACAAAAAGTACGAAAATTTTGTGTACCCTGCTTGTTGGTCCAATAAAATACTGTACTCCTTAAGAACACAGCACACGAACCACTTGTACTCATTGTATTTAACTTTTTCCAGGACAGTATACAAATTTTGGTACGCTTCTTTATAGGATGTAGAGTGACCTATTAGAACCGAAGCAAACATATTGCTGTTGTGCAGCAGAACACCTTTCAGACTTTTCTTACTCAAATCTTTAAACAGATGCCAATCTTTTGCTTTGTAAGCTGTTCCAAGACGAGTTATCAAGTTAGGGATATCACATAACACACTATTTCTTCTTTTACATAATATTTGTTGAACTCTTTTTCTCAAAGTCTGTACTAATAGAAAGTTGTTCCAGGTGCTAAAAGATTATCTTTTTTTCAGCCTTGAAACTAAAAGTTCACTTTTTTCTTTGGTAAGACCCAACTCACGTACCAAACCATTTAATTTTGACTGACTCAATGGATTTGGATTGTTATCTTCTAAGTCTGGGGATCAATTTATTTCATCTTCTACAGTCTACTACTTTCTGGCAATATGGTGATGGTACAGAAACATCAGGTTCATGGGGCACAGGCCTAATTGCTGATGGCAAGTTTGCCTGCCTTGTTTTTCTATATGCTCCTCATATTGTATGTAAAACTTGTGTAGAAAATCTAAGACAATTGCCAACGTGAGAACAGATCTTCATCTGGAAAAACAAAGACGGAGTTTTTAGAAGTAAATCCTAATTTCATTTTAAAATAGACCAGATATAAACTCTTGATAAATGCGGCAATGTTTATCTATTGCTGTATCAGATAACCACAGAAATAACAGAAATTGTCAGGCTCGTTCACACAGCCCATCCTAAATATACTACTTGAGCTTGCCATTTTTTCACAACACAACATAGCTTCCAAAGAGATCAGCTGAGAAGAAGTTTAAAACTGGACTGCAGATTTTCCAAGATAGGTTCCTATTTATGTATTAAGCAATACATGTTTATGAGATAGGTTCAACATTACCTGTAAACAGATAGACATTGGTACAATATTACGTCATATGATTTAGCATGTTTTAATCAACCATGCTCTAAGTCGAATATGCAGTGATGTTAACACTAGCGTATTGGACTTTAAATTTTGTGTAGAATCAGAACTGCTCAAAATCTGTACGTGATACACAAAAGCTATTATTATTTTTGAAATCAGAGCATCCGAATTGACCATTATGATGTAAAATATTCCATGCCGCAAAATCTTCGCATTTAGGAAGGACAAAACAAAAATACAAGAAAGGCAACTATAAATTATAAAATTGGATGGATGCCTATCACGTCAATTGGTATTTTATTTAAAGAGAGTAGCACAAATAAGTAGATTGTGGACCTGGTGTATAATATATTAATAACACATTGTTTATATCTGCACCTGTTTTAGTTCATAGTTATAAAGCAAGTTAATTTCTAATTTAAAAGTTATTATAGATTAAATTGTAAGTAATATAATTATGTAATTGCAAAACACAAAAAATATTCATTCATTCATCTACACTTGCAACTAAATATAACCATTCATTGTTACTTAACTGAGTCCACATTGTGTCCTCTGTTTGCATAACTCTTCTACTGCACTTGGAAATGTCAGTTTTCCCAGGCTGTAGCAACTTCATGGCACTTATCATGCATTGACACGAACAAACCTTTATTCAATGTTTTACATTTTGATGGTTTACTTAAGTTAATCATGAAATAGTTTTGCCGGTTATTTGCTGTGTCCAGATACAGATAATTTTTACCTTTTACTAATGGCATAGGCAGAGGTATAACTTTGAAAGTGTCATAAATACCTCTCTCCGCCAGTGGAAGCACCATCAGATATCCTAAAGCTCCTTCACATACACACACTTTGCTGGTTAGATGAGTAGAATCTTTGCTCATGGGGAAAGGTAAAGACAGATTATTGGGAGACTGAAGGGAATCTATTTCCAATGTTTGAACTAGCTTGCTTGGTGCCACAGCTGATGGCTGATACCCTTCTGTGCACTAACTACACTATTCATGAGAATGTCTAGATTTCTCTGAACTTAAACAATTGCATTATTTATTCTGAGTACATGATCTGTTGCAGAAAGTTTCCCTTGTAAAGCATCAAACCTATACCTTTCTTCACCTTCTGGTTGTTCAGTGTACTCTCAAATTTTCATTAACCCTTTCTTTAACAGTTTTCAATTATATATCACATCACCTATTGTTTCATTCAAAGCCCCTAAGGTAAACTTTACCACTGAAACATGTTCATTAACCAGCTGCATTACATCCCGCAATTTTCTTCATAAGATTTATTTCTCTCATAATATTGAGCATCATCTTCGTCCATCGTTCCAGGAGTATTTTATTGACTATTCCTACAAAATTTAGGACACCATGCTTACTTTACAAATTCTCTACTTTAAAATCTATAATTTCTTTGAGCAGGTTTCTTGAATTTTGCAACAACTGTAGCCTTGCGTTAACATTTTTTGTGCTTGACCATACCCAAATTTATTAACTATAAGTCTCATAGCGATCCTTTAATGGACCTCCTTAAGTTCAAACGTTCATTAAGGGACTGGTCTTTATCCAATTGGACAGTTCAATTTTCATTGAAGGACAGGTGTTCCACCAATCAGAGGATTCTCATGCAGCAATGGCAAAGCGCAATATCGATTTATTCTCAAAATGCAACCAGCGCAAGTTTAGAAAATGCTAAAATGTCGGACACTACTGACAGTGAGATGCAACTTACTCTGCCTAAGTAAGATGTAATTTACACAATACACACAAATTAACCTCAATACAGCATCAACTTCCAACAATATTGCACTAAGCACAGTCCCGCAAATTAATTTCACTAATTGTGCAATAAATAACTTATACATGAAATAAAGTTTTGTCTGAAAACCAATATATTCAATTTGCTTTCTATTTTTCAATGCTACATAGCATTCCAAGCTTATAATTTTTATTATGCAGGTGCGACGTGGCGGAAACAAATCAATCGTTTAGCGCCTGCGCAGAACTCCAAATATCAGCTGATACAATATGTAGGTCATTGTCCCTGGTGAGTGCACATTTTACAATATTTCAACTATAAAATTAGGCCGAGCATAAATTGTTGTATGAAACTTAACTATAATGGTAATTAAGATGCTCACATGAAAATTAGGAAACTTGCTTTGCTCGTTTCCTAATATATACTCGCATCTTAATTACTACCATTATAGTCTCGTTGCATAATATACTATTCTAAGTGAGCATAATAAGTCCCATCAGCCTTTCAGGTGAAGAGTGCCACTGCGAATCTAAGGGAATTGCTCTTCTCTCACCTCACGACTTATATCACTGGACTTTTTTTTTTCTTTTGCCTTTAATGCCTTATTTTTCTGAAACTCTGGACATCTATCTTCCTTTCATAGAAGTTTGAAAACAATGTTGTTGTAATTAATTTAATTTAAAAGGTGAGTTAATTAATAACACTGAACAACACCTACAAAATATTTTTCCGGGATGCGTTTCGAAGGTTAACTTTCCTCCATTATCAACCGGACAATAACTGGGTTTCCATGGTGTTTCATGGTGCAGATGGTGATGCTTCTTCTGGTGTTTCTTCTGGTGGTGGTTCAATGAACTTCCTGAAAATGTCACTCTGAGGAATGTCGAAATTAAATACTCGGTTTCTATTTTTTTAAATAAAGATTTGTTCCCATGTGGACAGTTCTTGTTTTCTGGTTATGTGTTTGAGAAGTTTCGGTTCTAGCTTTATGTCATGATTTTTTTGTCCAAAAGTGAAATGCAACCGCTGATTTTTCTAATTGTTTACTCTTAATGTTTCTAACGTGTTCCTTGGATCTAATTTCTAAATTTCTTTTGGTTTTTCCTATGTATATTTCATTACAATCACTGCATTCAATTTGGTATATGCCAGATTTTTTATTAGGTGGAATAGCATCTTTGATGTTTGAAAGTAGTAGGTTTTTTATGGAGTAATGGTTTACTGCTGCTAGCTGAATGTTGTATTCCTTGAACACCTTTTTAAATTTATCAAAGGCCCATGGATGGTATGTGAATTTTTTGAATATCATTTTTGTTTTTGCTGCTGTGTGAGTTGTAGTTTCTTTTAATAATTTTTTCTTTTCTGCTTGTTTTACCCTTTTATCTACTAATTCTTTGGGGAAGCCGTTTTTTTGTGCTATTTCAATTATTTTGTAATATTCTGTTTTATATTCTTCTGCTGAAAGAGGGATGTTCACCAATCTATGTGTTAAAGTATTGAAAATTGCTTGTTTGTGGCTTCTTGGATTGTAACTATTAGCTTTTATGTAGTTGTCTGTCTGCGTTGGTTTTCTGTGAATACCGAAATTTATTCTATCCTTGTTTTTGATTAATTTTAGATCTAAAAATGGGAATTTATTATCTTTTTCTACTTCCACTGTGAAATTTATACTTTTGTCCTGTATGTTCAGAAGTTTTAATGCGTCACTGATGTGTCTTTTTGGAACTGTTGCAAATATGTCATCTACATATCGCTGTCAGAGTTTGAACATCCACAGGAAACCTTTTGTGATCCTTATTTCCAATGAACTCATGTAAATATCTGCTAAGAACAGCGAAGGAGGGTTGCCCATTGCTAAACCTGAAGTATGACAGAAATACTTTGTTTGGAACTGGAAGAAATTTTGTTCTGTGCATAATTTGGTGAGTTCTATGTATTCTGCAATTTCTGACAATGACATTCCAAGTGATTTGAGCCAATTTTTGATCAGTGATGGGAGTTTTTCTATTGGTATACTGGAAAATAGTGACTTTACGTCAAAGGAGACAAGAGTGTCCTCTTCTGTTAATTTGAAGTCTTTGATGTGTTCTATTAGTTCATAACTGTTTCTTATGCTTAAACTTTCGAATTTAGGAAATGAATTAAATTTATTAGATAGCCATTTTGCTAGTTTGTAAGTTGGTGAATCTATGCTGCTAATTATGGTTCTCATGGTGATGTCTGGCTTGTGTATTTTGGGTAAACCATAGAGTCTAGGCACGGTTGGATTATTTGGTTTAATTGCATATTTGTTTGGTATTATGCTTGAATTTTGTATAGCTTTTTCAAAGGTTTGAACACAAGTGGTTAGCGGGTTTTTGCTGATTTTTTCATAGTTACTATCATTTAGCATTGTTTCCATTTTTTCTTTATACATTCCTCGGTATCCCACCTCATTTTAAGCCAACAGTACTTTATAGCCTAGTAAGTACAATTCAGTCCCCAGTGCCCTCCCAGAAGAGAATCGTGATATTCCTACAAGACCATCTTTCGCCTTTCTCATCCAAAATGGGCTTATCTATTGCCTCATTTTCACTATCATCTTTATCAGTCTCATCAGCTTCACTTACTACTTCATCATGAGCTAAAATATTTATCCTACTCAATGCATCTGCATGTGTTCAGTGCTCCCTTTTTATATTCAATGTTGAAGTTGTACTCCAACTTAATGCACCACCTGATGAACCTTGCACCAGGATACTTTATATTCATGATCCATGTTAACAATTTGTGGTTGGCAACCACAGTAAACTTTCTGCCATACAGGTAGACATATTCGATCTGGGATACGCAAATATTTCTCAGGGGGTATGTAAAAGTTAAAATATTCATACAGTCTGTATAATATGTTTTCTGAATGATCACAAACACTAAATAGTATTTCAGCCAGAGAGATTTGAATTGTCCTCTGTCCAAGAATCCATTTTGCTTACTCTACTGGTCTTTCCAACAATGAAATCTTACAGTTCTGTTTGCTAATCATTTGTATTCTTTGTTTAAACCCAAGAACAACAACAGTGTCTGTGAATTCTTTATTTTTGTGAGCTGATTTTCAGATTATCCCCATTGAATTTGTTTATTACTGTGGTACTGGACTTGGTTTCAAAATGTATTAAGTGCACAGAAGAAAATTTTTCAGAAATCAAGAAAAACGTTTTACTTCCAAACCAGAAATCCTATCTTCAAAATTTGGATGCCAATTTTTAACTACTAGGGTAATTTTTTAATTTAAAAGGTGAGTTAATTAATAACACTGAACAACACTTACAACATATTTTTCCGGGACGCGTTTCGAAGGTTAACTTTCCTCCATTATCAACCGGACAATAACTGGGTTTCCATGGTGTTTCATGGAGCAGATGGTGATGCTTCTTCTGGTGTTTCTTCTGGTGGCAGTTCAATGAACTTACTGAAAATGTCTCTCTGAGGAATGTCGAAATTAAATACTCGGTTTCTATTTTTTAAAATAAAGATTTGTTCCCATGTGGACAGTTCTTGTTTTCTGGTTATGTGTTTGAGAAGTTTTGGTTCTAGCTTTATGTCATGAGTTTTTGTCCAAAAGTGAAATGCAACCGCTGATTTTTCTAATTGTTTACTCTTAATGTTTCTAACGTGTTCCTTGGATCTAATTTCTAAATTTCTTTTGGTTTTTCCTATGTATATTTCATTACAATCACTGCATTCAATTTGGTATATGCCAGATTTTTTGTTAGGTGGAATAGCATCTTTGATGTTTGAAAGTAGTAGGTTTTTTATGGAGTAATGGTTTACTGGTGCTAGCTGAATGTTGTAATCCTTGAACACTTTTTTAAATTTATCAAAGGCCCATGGGTGATATTGGAATTTTTTGAATATCATTTTTGTTTTTGCTGCTGTGAGAGTTGTAGTTTCTTTTACTAATTGTTTCTTTTCTGCTTGTTTTACCTTTTTATCTACTAATTCTTTGGGGAAGCCGTTTTTTTGTGCTATTTCAATTATTTTGTAATATTCTGTTTTATTCTTCTGCTGAAAGAGGGATGTTCACCAATCTATGTGTTAAACCACTGAAAATTGCTTGTTTGTGGCTTCTTGGATTGTAACTATTAGCTTTTATGTAGTTGTCTGTCTGCGTTTGTTTTCTGTGAATACCGAAATTTATTCTATCCTTGTTTTTGATTAATTTTAGATCTAAAAATGGTGATTTATTATCTTTTTCTACTTCCACTGTGAAATTTATATTTTTGTCCTGTATGTTCAGAAGTTTAAAACCAAAAGAAATTTAGAAATTAGATCCAAGGAACACGTTAGAAACATTAAGAGTAAACAATTAGAAAAATCAGCGGCTGCATTTCACTTTTGGACAAAAAATCATGACATAAAGCTAGAACCAAAACTTTTCAAACACATAACCGGAAAACAAGAACTGTCCACATGGGAACAAATCTTTATTTTAAAAAATAGAAACTGAGTATTTAATTTTGACATTCCTCAGAGAGACATTTTCAGTAAGTTCATTGAACTGCCACCAGAAGAAACACCAGAAGAAGCATCACCATCTGCACCATCTGCACCATGAAACACCATGGAAACCCAGTTATTGTCCGGTTGATAATGGAGGAAAGTTAACCTTCGAAACGCATCCCAAAAAAATATGTTGTAAGTGTTGTTCAGTGTTATTAATTAATTCACCTTTTAAATTAAATTAATTACAACAACACTGTTTTCAAACTTCTATGAAAGGAAGATACTGGGGTAATGTTTGAGAATTTTTAAAAACTATAGCCTGTCTCACCCTTAAGTGATAGTATGGAGTTAAATGGAATAATATAGAAACTGATTATCCGGGCTTGAGGGCCGTGGTCTAGTCAGGAAACTCCTTCCAGACGTTTCGTCCGAAGCTGCGTCGAACATGCTCAGTGGCGTTGCCTTAACACTCTCTTAGTCTCGGCAATGACTGACACGGAGCCTTTTGGCTTCACAGGCTTTATACGTTTGGCACAGGTGGGCAGAGCTAGTTCCTGGTTGCTCCGATCTTGGCTTATTGGTACGGCTGCTGCGGGGGCTGGGTTGCTGCTTCTATTGTCTATGCTTGATGTTGAGGCTGTTGGCGGCGTATGGTCCTGGATTTGTTGATGGTCAGGTTTCCTGCGTGCTTTTTGTAATGCTGGATGCCAGGCTTTATTTAGGCGTTTGGTTTCTTCCTTTCTATTGAAGTTGTTATGTTTGTAGATCTCTATAACTTCTCGAGATAAACGGGTGTAATAATGTACTGTGGAAGATAGGGCTGCTGTGTTTGAATACTGTATAATGTGTTCCCCTGGCGCTAGTAATACGTGTTCTGCAACTGCAGACTTTTCGGTTTGTCCCAAACGGCAGCACCTCTTGTGTTCTGTAATGCGAGTGTTTACCGTACGTTGAGTGGTCCCTATATACACAGAGCCACATGAGCAGGGAATTCGGTAAACACCCGCAGGCGAGAGTGGTTCTTTTGGATCATTTGTTGAACATAGCATGTTCCTTATTTGCTGTGTGGGTTTGTAGATGGCCTGGATGTCGTGTTTTTTGAGAACTTTCCCAATGCAATCGGTGACACTTTTGATGAATGTAGACATACTTTATTCTTCGTTTTCAGGTCGATTTGTTCCGGGGTTGGCAGGGGCTTCTTTCTAGGGTGTATGGCACGTTTAACTTCCTGGCTGGTGTAACCGTTGGCCTGTTGCACTGTTAATGTGAAAAAGTTCCAGGTTGAGTAGGTGTGGTTGGTAGATGTCACTATCTAGCACATACAAGTTGCCATTTGCTTCGTCCTTTTGTACTCTCGCACTGTTGCCAGGTTCCTAATAGCATGGTGTAAATATTCAGTTGTTATAAATTTCAGATTTGAACACATTATCCTATGCAGAATTTTTTTCTCTATCAGGTTGTATACCTTTTAGAGTCATTATACATTTTATAGGCCCATATTTCCACAGAAAACGTTTTTTCAGTAGAAGTCTGATATTTGCTGTTTCTATACTCATCATGCACTATTAAACTAACTGTTAGAATACATTTATATTTTTCTCTTAGCTAGAGTAAACTATAGTGCTGCTACCCGCCTACTTTGAATTCTCTATGTTTACTCAGTTAAGTATTACAATTTTTTAAATTAAATGTTTTCGGAAAATTTTATATCTGTGCACTACAAAACTTTTTGTAGAAACATTTTTGTTATTGAGTTTACATTGGGGACCAAGCGAGAGCAAATGTTGAGGAGGGTTAGGTAAAGCTCTTAAAATAAACCAGAAGCCTGTACCTCTAGCTTTCATCATGTAAGGCAAACAAAAGTTATTCACCTATTCAGCGCACTCATGTGCAAGGCGTGACACAGAAGACAGTATAAGGAGCAGCGTAACATCAGTTCGAAAGAAGTTGTGTGTGTATACTGTGTGGAACCTGTGAAGTGTTATTGTGCTATTTATTTAATATTTTCTGTAAATATTTGTAATTATGGAAGGGGAAGCTAGGAAGAGACGATATACTGGTAAATTTAAGGAATGCCAAATAGTTATGAATATGTTAGATTATTTTTCAAGTAAAATGAGTGTTAGCAAGGCAGTAAAAGAAACAGCTAAGACTATTGGGTGTTCAGAAGCAGTAGTGTATAGGATTAAAGAGGAACTAATGAAAGGACTTTTAAGAACGCCATCGAAAAAGAACGGGAAAACAAAAAAATGCTGGGTTCACGCAATATGATGGAACAGTGCAAAGCGGATTGCGGTGAATTGTTCATTCTTTAGATACCTTTATGTAGGGTGTTGTATGTTACATAACTTCCTTATCACGTTTATAATATATAGATTTAATAGGTTCACTTATTGAAACTATGATCATTATTCCTGTTTGATGCGTTAATATAATATATAGCAGTTTAACAGATTTACTCATTGAAAGTATGATGATTGTTGCTCTGTTTGACGCGTTAGTATAATGTATAGAGGTTTAACAGCTTTACTTATTGAACCTATAATCATAATTACTTTGTTTAATGTACTCTGATGCTACTTAGCGTAATATTATTTATTGTCCCGGGAACAAAGTCACTTTTGAAGCAGGGTGTTAAACGTTGGAGGGAGAGGAATAAACAGGAGTGCTATCTTCAGGTTCACTTTTGTCAATCACAAGTTGTCACAGCTGAGCAACGAACTTCGAGGCACACATATAGTACATGTTGCAACGTTGCGCCTCATTTAACATGTACTGTCGTCTAAGGTTGAGGCACGCTTTAAAATTGTTCTTTTTATTGGCTAGCAATTAATTGCAATTTAAAATTGTCACTTAATACGTTTTGAACCAATTTACTGAATATAATACGTTTTGAACCGTTTAGTCAGATAAAACTAGAAAGGAGATCAAACAATAATATCATTCTATAGAAATATTGTTGCAGTTTATTTTAAAGTTTTATTTCTAATTTATAATCACTAATACACATACAGAAAGAGTATATAGAAACATAATATGAACCTATATTTATCACTGAAAATAATAGGTATACACGTTCTGCTGTTTCCATTTACATAGAAGTAAAACCCTGAATTTTACAACAGAGTCTGTCAAGTCCTGTTTCCTCATGCAAACAGTCACAATCTTCAGTATTGCAATTACTTTATACATTTCCAAACTATCAACTTCTCTCCAGTTGTCACCAAATTTTGTTTTCAGAATATTATCTATGTCTGTCTCTGCATCTGATAAAGGTCTTATTTGGTCAACCACAGGAGGTTCAAACACTCGGTCCATGTTTGTCCCTTGTTTAGTAATGCTGTGAACTTTTTCGATGGGTCATCACACATTTATGTTGGCTCCATCTTTACTCTCACAAGGGGTTTCCCATTTACCATACTTTTCTTAAAAATTACCATCATCATATTCTTTATTCCATCCAATTTTTAAAACTGCTTTGAGAGTATTTTGTAATTTTTGATGGCCCAATCAATTTCCAAATGATTTTACTTTTACCGTAGACTTGTAAAATTCTCTGTATTCCTCAGGAGTGACGATTTCGGAGTGTCTGTAGAGAACCTTCTATACAACCCCAAATAAGGGTAAATAGGAATGCCCTCTTACAGGAAAAATTATAATATTTCTGAGGTGGGTTGGTTCTTTCTTTTGGAGCAATAAACAAGAGAATGAACTATATCCATGCTTTTATTTTGCCCCGCGCAGCCGTCAGCAAAAATTAATATTGACCACTGAATCCTCAAAATGGGTTTCATTCAAATAAGAAATTGCATCTGATGCCACCTCATTTGCCCCTCTGCCACCTTCAGTTTCATTCCATGTAAAGAATGTAGTATGCTTATTGGTGAGGTCAGTGATACAGAGTGAATAAAATTATATCTGACAGGAGTAGTATGCTTTGCTAATTGATAACTTTAGAAGCGGCTGTACCTGTTGCAAATCGAAGAAGAAACTTCTTGTATCAGCAGGACGCTTCCTCATTAATCTGTGGAATGTTTTGGAACAAAGTTTGTGTTCTCCCAGATTAGTCAGTAAGTGATTCTTTCTCTGAATACCTGTTTGACATTTAATTTGAAATGCTATGCGAGCACAATAACTGCAAGCATTAGTTGCAGGTGACCCAAAGACAATGTTAAATTGTGTGCGGAAAATGTTCTGGAAAAAGCACTTTTTGACCATAAGCTGGGCAGAAACACTCACATTATACATCTTGAACAATTTGTTGATGCTTAAATCAGCTGATAAATAAAGCCTTTGACTTTTGTTTCTGCTGTAATGTGATTCTGTTGCCCTCAGTTTAGAGATACACGCACACGCACGCACACACACACTTCTCTTGGTAATAAACAGTCTTTTTCCTATCCCCTTCTCTCCTCTCTTTAATGTTGTGGCCTCCCTTGACAGCCTGTGCTATGCTATTAATCCTGATTTGTCCTATTCCGAATAAATATTGAAACAATTTTGAGCAAACTGATTGCATTTAGTCTCCTGTCTTCACCTGAAAGGATATAACCAATTTAACGAGACATTCTCGAGCTTTCAAGATATATAGAATAAATAAAAAATGGGACTAGCAGCACTATCATACATAGTTGAAGCTGAACATTGCAAGAAATATTATGAGTAAGCTTTATGTAAGTTATGTACTCTGCACCTGCATTGTTATCATTCTAAGTGTTTGAGGAAGTAACATACGAGCAAGAGATGACAACATGCCTCTACACGGATCAAATGTTCGTGTGAACTTTATACTCAAGGCTAATCAAAACCATAGAATGTATTAATACTAGAACTTACCCTGTAAAATACAAATGAAGAATGACTTTGATTTCCTTCGTAATGCTTAGATGCTCTCTGGGGCTTAGAGGACCTAACTTTTGGATTGTGGCTTAATCAGCGATCTTACTCTACCTTATTAGGCGTTGAGTGCACTAAGTTCTTCGCTCTCACTAGAAAGTACACAGGAATGCTGCGACACTTAAATCTTTCTTCCTTGTGAGAGCATGGAGGTTCAAAGTCTCGTAGAATTCATGATATGGCACAAGATATTCTTGACCTAATAGTGGAAAATATTAAAATGGAAAAATGATTTGCTGTTCAAATTGATGAATTGGTGGGTGTATCTGATGACTGGGATATTTACATATATTCACTAAATTCATGTTATAAATGTGCTATTATTGATTAAATTCTAGGATGTAAACAATTATATTAACACACCACCTGAGAGGATATTTTTAAAATGATTGATAATTTTATGAGATTAAAATTAAATTTGTCATGGTACTGGTGGGTAAGTTTGTTCACAGATGGTGCTGCTTCATTGATAGCTAAAAAAGCAGTCTTATAGCTTATATTTGCCAAATTAACTAACTCCAAAATAATTTGGCAGCATTGTTATACACAAAGAAGATTTGGTAGTGGAAAAGAAAAACATATTTGTATGATTTTAGTATTGTTATAGAAGAAGTCAATTTAATGAAGTCACATGCATCGAACTGTCTTTTCAAAAAGCTCTGTCATAAGATGGAAGCTACATACACTCATGTTTTTGCACATGGAAGTGCAGGACACTTACTGACTGATCCTTTTGAATTGAAAAATGAGGTAAAAGTTTCCTTACAAAATGGAAATCTGATCTGGCGAAGCATTTTGAAGAACTGGATTTGCCAATTAACCCTTTGCGGTCGTATGTGGATATATGATCAACACGACAGTAATGCCCATACGGTCGTATGTCGACATATGATCGACAGCAAAGTGCTTCACGTTTTCTCATCTTAGTTACAAGAAGTAACGCTTCTGGCAGCAAGTTACAGGCATCATAGCGTTCGTGGAAGCTTTACCCAGCCTATACTGCCATCTGTTTGGAAATGATTTTAACTATTTCAACATACAGAGGAAATGTTTCTGTCTAGGATGCACAGTATTTTGCAATGGCTTCGAGCGCGTATAAACCAGGTCCTTCTGGGAATAGAAAATGAAAGTTTGATGTGTTGTGCGATGAAGCTGTGGGAGAATTAAGGTTAATGATTCAATCTGAGTTGGATGCAGTGAGTGATGATGATGTGGACAATGAATTTGAAGAGGAGAATGATGTGGAAGTATCCGGTGCTGAGGAGTCCATAAGTGAGAGTGAAAGCGACACAAGTGCTGCAAATGTTGCGTGTGCTGATACATGGAAATTGATAGGCAAAACTGACCAGAAACCCAAAGAATACACCTTTTCCAAGAATGTAGGTCCAAAACTGAATCTTGCCTTTGATACTGAGCCAATTGAATACTTTAGTTTATCCTTTACTGATGAGCTAATATCTCAAATTGCTAACGAAACAAATAGATACGTGAGAGAAAAAAATACAATTGTCCCCACGCTCTATTTGGAAAACTTGGGCTGATGTGTCTGTAGTACAAATGAAAGATTTTTAGGGATAATAAACTCATACATTTTGTACAAGATTCAAAATTCCCAGGCAAGCACCCATCTCTTGTCACATGTAAAATATAGAAGGCCACTTGTCGAGAGTCTGGTTGAAGACATAAGCAACCCAAGGCCAAGTTCACACCCCGGTACGGTTGAAAGAGAGGAAAGGTAAACAATGCAGCACATTTTATATACCATTTTGAGAGAAAAAAACACGAAGACTGTATTGTCTGCAGCAATCGAAAACTCAGGGGGTGAGAAAAGAAACGTATTTCTACTGCAACACGGATGCAAATAAACCGGCCATGTGTATCAGCGAATGTTTCGAGCGCTATCACATGCTTGTCAATTTTAAAAAGTAATTGTTCTGTCATAATGAGAAGTGTGTGATGTGTAAATGTGTACATAGTGTTCGTTTGTCCATTTACATTTTATATACATTACTATTTATGGCCGAACGCTATTTCATTGGTACATGTTTTTTATGACATGGATACTTTATCCCGGTCTAAAGTATTTACAAACTTAAAACAATTAAAAAATCTCCATATTAGTGGACAGTGTAAGCAGCAAAAACTGTTCCAGTGCATCAATAATTCTCCGTTTAGCTCAGCTACGTTTGATAATCATCTGCAGTGTAGATAAGTACAGTAACATACGCCACTTTTGCATGAAGTTTTGCTCACATTTGTGTAGTTCTAGCAGCAAATTTACAGCTCCGTCCTAGCAAAGGAAATTTCTTCCCAGGACTTAGTCTGCAAAGGGTTAACATATTTGATGGATGTATTCAACAAATTTAACAAGCTCAATTTTAACTGTAAGGTTTTGTTGGACATATTTTTAAAGTTTGCGAGAAAGTAAATGGTTTTTATAAGAAACTTTTATTTTGGATTGATTGCGTTAATAAAGGGAATATTGCAATTTTTTCAACTATATTGGAACATAGTGAAAAGAAGTTAGTGTTGCTGATGGACATCTGCAAATAATCAAATTCCATCTACAAAATCTCAAGTTACAGTATTTTAAATATTTTCCAGAAATTGAGAAAGATAATAACACACAAGAATAGATTACAAATCGGTTTTGCCCCACTACCTTCAACTCCTCTGAACTTCCTGTAAAAGCAAAAAATCTTTTCGAAGTGTCCATTGACAGTTCACTGAAAATAAAAATTCAAAACATGTCAATTTGTGATTTCTGATGTTACGCACAAGAAGAGTACACAAACACCGGGTGTACTGCTGGAATGGAGAATTGTCTTTGGTGGTATGCGGAGAAAAAAGGTTGAATACCACTATCAACAATTCTTTTTGTGAAGTGCTGTAATTCTTTTGTGGAGTTGAGGCTTCAACTTGTGAAAGCTATAGATGAATGCTTGCGACAAAACACACCTAGGCTTATATTACCAACATCTGCTGTCAGTATGAACCTTTCGACACAATTTGGATACTTCAGCACTGGTTGTATCATTAACCCTTTGCGGACGTAGTCCTGGGAAGAAATTTCGTAGCCTGGACGGAGCGTTAAATTTGCTGTTAGAGCTAGGGAAATGGGAGCAAAGCTTAATGCAAAAGTGGTCTATGTTATTGTACTTACTTACACTGCAGATGATTATCAAACGTAGCTGAGCTAAACGGAGAATTGTTGATGCACTGGAACAGTTTGTGCTGTTTACACTGTCCACTAATATGGAGATTTTTGACTGTTTTAAGTTTGTAAACACTTTAGATGAGATAAACTATCCATGTCATAAAAAACACGTACCAATGAAATAGCGTTCGGCCATAAATAGTAATGTATATAAAATGTAAATGGACAAACGAACACTATGTACAAATTTACACATCACACACTTCTCATTATGACAGAACAATTACTTTTTAAAATTGACAAGTGTGTGATAGCACTCAAAACATTCACCGATACACATGGCCGATTTATTTGCACACGTGTTGCAGTAGAAACACGTTTCTTTTCTTGCCCCCTTGAGTTTTCGATTGCTGCAGACAATAGTTTTTTTCCCTCAAAGTGCTATATTGTTTAGCCTTTCCTCTGTCTCAGCCGTACTGGGGTGTGACCTTGGCCTTGGATTGCTTATGCCTTTCACCAGATTCTCGACAAGTAACCTGTATTTTACATGTGACAAGGGATGGGTGCTTGCCTGGGAATTTTGAACCTTGTACAAAATGTACGAGTTTACTGTTGCTACTTCCAGGTACCAGAAAAATAATTTGCACCACCACTTCAACGATTTTCACATAAAAGCAGAACATCACGGAAAAACTTTGAGTTGTCCTATCAGTGGACCAGTAATCCTTTAGTTCCGGAAGTGAAACAAGCCCCATGTTCAATATTATCCCCAAAAACCCTTTCATTTCTATTACAGACACATCAGCCCTAGTTTTCCAAATAGAGCGTGGGGACAATTGTAACACGGCAATTTTTTCTCTCGCATATCTATTTGTTTCCTTAGCAATTTGAGTTATTAGCTCATCAGTAAAAAATTAACTAAAGTATTCAATTGGCTCAGCATCAAAGGCAAGATTCAGTTTTGGACCTACATTCTTGGAAAAGGTATATTCTTTGGGTTTCTGGTCAGCTTTGCTTATCAATTTCCACGTATCAGCACACGCAACATTTGCAGCACTTGTGTCGCTTTCACTCTCAGTTATGGACTCCTCAGCACCAGATAGCTCCACATCGTCATCACTCACTGCATCCAACTCACATTGAATCATTAACCTTAATTCTTCCACATCTTCATCGCACAACACATCAAACTTTCGTTTTCTAATTCCAGAAGGACCTGGTTTATATGCGCTCGAAGCCATTGCAAAATACTGTGCATCCTAGACAGAAACATTTCCTCTGTATGTTGAAATAGTTAAAATAATTTTCAAACAGATGGCAGTATAGGCTGGGTAAAGCTTCCACGAACACTATGATGCCTGTAACATGCTGCCAGAAGCGTTACTTCTTGTAACTAAGATGAGAAAACGTTAAGAGCTTTGCTGTCGATCATATGTCGACATACGACTGTACGGGCATTACTGTTGTGTTGATCATACGACCTCTAAGGGTTCATTAATCTTCGCTTTAATTTAGCAAAAGCATTTTCCTGTGCATCTGCTCATTTAAGTTCCCACTCCTCCTTTAGCAATTCATGCAAAGGAGCTACAATTCTACTGAAATTAGGTACAAACCTTCTGTAATAACTTGCAATTCCCACAAAACTTCTTATTCCCTGTAACATCTTTAGGTGCTTCAAGTCTTTGAATTACCTCTTATTTTCTTTGGATCTGGGATGCACTCCATTTTCCAAAATTACGTAACCTAAATTCACCTTTTCGCTAACAATTAATACTTGCCAGGTTGCAATTTCAGCCGATATTGCCTAAATCACTGAAATGCTTTCCTTAATTTGTTATGCTCTTCTAGTGATCCAATATAAATTACATCATCATCTAGAAACACAAACCGACTGCCAGTCCACACACTTAAAACTGTGTTCATCACTCTCTGAAGAGTAGAGGTGCAGTTTTTAACCCAAATGGCATTCTCTTATAGGCCCAGTACTAAAAGTCTTCTTATCATTATTATCAGCTTCCATTGCTATCTGATGAGAGCCTTGCACCATGTCAACATAAAAGTATTTAGACTATCCCAGATGATCTAAAATTTTATTTATAGCCAGCAAAGGATAGGCATCTCCCATCATCTTACTATTTAACTTCCTGAAATCTACCACAAGATGCCATTTTCTTTCAACACTAGCATCTCATTTCTTAAGAACAATCAGAAGAGGACTATTCCAAGGAGATTTACTTTCTTCTGTATCTGCCTCCAATGGCTTATTTATTTGCCTTTCAATCTCCTGTTTCTGCGCCTCTGGCATTCTATAAAGTCTAGAATTTATTGGCTATGTACAAGATTCTAAACCAATGGAATCTTTTACTGCCTTTGTACAATATAATTTCTCCCCCACTGGATGAAACACTTCTTGGTACTGTGTATGTATTAACCTCTTGAGCGATGGCCATTTAAAACGTCCGCGAGCTGAGAACTGCTAGCATTTAAATGGTTAAATGCGCTAAAAGTGCTTCGTATATACACAGCTGTATTTTGTGTAAATATTAAGTTATTTTAATGAAACAAAAACTGGTATAAAACTCGTTATTTGCAGTATAAATGTACGTCATCAGCAAAGTTGAGTTGTATTTACAAAACGTTGAAATGGCACAATTTTGTTTCACTGTGGTGAAAAGTCAACTTTGCTCTGTCGAACGCATCTAATATAAGTTCTCGGAAAGAAACAGTAAAGAAACACCCATTGTATGTGTGGCTTATGCGTCAGCATACTGTATAATAAAGCGCTACTGCATGCGTGGTCTCTTGAGTCATCAGAATAGATGAACATTGCAACTTTTGCTTACGCGAGTTTCGTAAGTTAGTAGAGTCCGTGTCTTTCTTTGTTGAAATACATACGTATTCTTTCCTGCTTGTAGCTGAAGGGAGAAGTGGTATAAAAAGGTGTTTTTGCACCAACTGGATATAACCATATACAATTGTTTGGGGATTTGGACAGCTCTCTAAACCCATACAGGACAATGACCGACCTTGACTACCGACTATAAATAGCTCGCAGCCTAATTGAACAATACCACGTTGGGGGTTGAAAATCCAAAACCCCTGCACCCCTCAGACTTCAAGGAAAACATTATCCTAAAAGGATACCACCAACAGCAAAGAAGTCCCGCCCATCTCCAAAGTGTTTCATGTGCCGCAAGAAGGGAATTCGCAAATGTGGAGATGTACCTACCCTTGTGTGTTTATCCCTGTTTTGAGGTAAATCACTGCAGAACGAACATATTAAGATAAACCAATAAAGTATACAGACCTTACTAAAATGTTTCATAAAGGGAAAATTATAATAAGTTGAGTTGGATAAGGGATAAATAAGGGTTAAATGCTTAAACGCACAGGACGCCCATATCGCTCATCCGTCATTTTAAATTGACGTGATTTCACGTCGATATCCCTCAAGAGGTTAACTAACAATGTCTTCTCCCCTTTGCTGAGGTCATCTAATTTTAACTTTGCTCTCTCACTTGCCATTTGCTATCAGAGGTATTACTGCTTTATCTACTGGGTTTAAATCTACTTTTCTGTATCAACTATTGGTGCTCCAAACTCTAAATCCTTCTCAAAAGTGTTTAGAATTGCTGTCACCATGGTGTAATTGCCACGAACACCTTTCACAACTTTTTTATCCCTACTCCTACTTTTCCCCAGAAGTCAGCCCTTACTGAAAGCCTAACGACAGCTTCAGTCCCCCTTTCACTTTCATTACAATAGCCGCTTGTGCCTCGGCGCTACTTGCTAACTTTATATGATATCCCATCAACTCAACTACGTCATCATCAAAACAAATCTTTGCCTTTGTCAAACTCAATAAATCTCTTCCCAGTATCCCACCATCCCATCTACTGACACGCTGAAATGCATGCTCTCGCAGTACCCTAGTATTTAGCACAGTACCCTCAAATGCCTTAATTCTATCAGTCTTAGAAACAACTTATGCTATTATCGTGCTACCCAAATGGTTGCCCTTGCAGCATCAAAGGGTGTGATAAGATTGCAGCAATGGGGTCACATTTTCTCCAAGTAAACATACGCATTACAAGCATGGACATTTATTTCTTAGAGTATCAATGAATGAGAAGAGTGAGAGAGAAAGCAGCGAAGACGAAACGTTGTGTTTTACTCCATGTGGAGTGAACATCTATCTGTCATTTGTGATTTCTACACATTCATTGGCTGAAGTGACATGCTCATTGGTGCAATGTGAAACAGTGGCTTCCGAGAATAAACAGTGAGTTATCTGAGAGGTTTCTATTAATAAAGATAAAGCACAGGTTAACCTTTTGGGCAGCACGATTATATACCAACATCCTTTATATTGGCTGCATCCTTTACTAAGCTTATATCTGCTCCTGTGCCAACTAAGAATTTCAATTTACCCCTATCTCTTACGGTTTACCAGTTATGCAAAAGTCATCCAGAGTAAACAGGACTACATGGGCTAGAGCCAGAAAATTCAAAAATATGCATTTCATTTATCATAACAAAGTTATAATGTTAGTTCATGTCAGCCCAGGCCAGAGGAAGAGTAACCACAAGGTGTCAAAGACATTTCTGTATTTTCCCTCCCTTGGTGACCACCTAAGAGGAAAACTGGGTCCCTCTAATGCATGTGTATGTATGTGTGCTGAGGTAAGGAGAGAAGGGGTAATGTTCCCCAAGCCTGTGTTAACCTAAAACTGAAGCAAATATATTTGTGAACCACGCAAATCAACACAACAGTAATCGCTGTTTGCACCTAAAATTGTTAAATTAATAATTGTTACCTTTTATTATGATATTAGATCACCAACATTTATTATGGTATTAAAATTTCTCTCTTAAAAGTTATGTTGGGAGCCTCGTTTACCAATCTATCACATGGAACATTGTTTACCCAGGTGTAATCTGTAACTTTTATATTTTACATCAATTGAATAAATGAATACTTGATCATTAAAATGTCAATTTCATATCATGTTTTTCCTCTTATAGCACCAAAAATGACATCTATGCAAATTGTGTAACAATCGTAATAGGAAGATGGTCTTGAGGGTGTGTTCAACAATTAAACTTCGTTTGTGAAGTTACAGAATGCCGAACAGGTGGTTAACAGCTTTAAAAGATTGTTAAGACCTAAAAAAATGTTGCAGAATAGCCTTGAATGTTTAATTTATTAAGAATCACCTCTAAAGGACGAGGCTGGATAAGTAGCATAGGAAATATTCTGGATATGGAGAGAAACAAATGCTGAAGGGTTATATATTGTTAAATAAGGAGGAAAGAGAGGGCATGCATGGGCAAGAACTGAAGTATGGAAGTTAAAAGGTAAGAGAAATGATTTTATACAGGGAAATGTTGATTATGAGGAGGGGGAAGCACATGTGATTAGAAAGGAACAAAAAACTGTAGGGAAGATCTTATAATAAGGAAGAAGACCAGTTTGAAACAGAATATTTAATGAAGGAAGCAAGAGTTGGGTCAATATTTATATACTGTAAAAGAGGTTACACGGTATCTCTCCAACAAACTGCATTCTTATGTTATTTGCCAAAGAAGGTTTGTGTTCGTACTAGTGGCATAATGTTAAAAATGTACACTTAATTTCAAACCTGCAAATGTAAACATAAAAATCTTATTTACCTAAAATTCATTCCCTGGGAATTTTCAACAGAAGCTTACATACCTGTGATATTGGGGGCTCATGGAGATCAAGCTGCAATTTCTCAACCAAATCTGGAAAATCCCCAGCATAGAAGGCTACAACATCTTTAGTTATTCGATTGTGCTCGTACGGTTGGTTACCATGAACGGCTTTCAGAATTCCTGTATAATAAAATACAAACAACAATGCACTATTAAATATCCATATAATGAGAAAAAGAAAAATACCTAGCAGTAAGTTGAAACACAATTTAAAACAAAAGATGCAGTGCTGTTCAAAATCTAGTAGCAATGACTTTATGAGCAAGGCATTGCAATTAATATTTTGAACTCCATGTTGGTGACATTGTAGAACCCAAATTATCTATGTACCCTATGTGGTTTATCTTGTCTTTGGCCTAAAGAAATCCAGATTTATGGTCCTAGAGACAAACCACCGGAGGCATAATAACGGAAGAGAAATTGATAATGGTTTTGCACTTTGGAAAACACATTATAAATTGAAGGGCTGAAAACCATAGTGGGTCATCTGCTATTTTAAAAAACTGAGAAAAATAAGACTAAAGGTTAGTTAATTTCAGAACATAGAGTAATTTGCAGTATATGTTATTAATAACATGTTAATGCCATGTTATGCTACAAATTATTCAATACACTATGAAATTAACTAAACTTTAGTCGTATTTTTCTCTTTTTTTTAAAAATGGCAATAGCCCTCTATGGTTCTGAGCCCTTCAATAAATACCTCTTTAGAAGATATCTGCAACTTCTTCCAGAACTTCACAGCACAGTTTCTTAATAGTTTCTTTCATTTAGTTTCTTAATAACCTTTTATTTTGGAAGAGAGAGGCAAATGAGTTTCCAGGTATGCAGCATTTGGTGTTCCAAGAAGCATATTCATTACATGTTGATTCCAGTTCAGTTTGTCAAGGATACTGTGAGTTTGTGCAGTTTTTATTGTCACTTTACTACAGTCTGATTTTTAAAAGAAGATACATGATAGCCGTCAGCTTTTCCATGTGGAGAGCTGCAGTGTTGTCAATAAGCAGATAGCATCCCCCTCTTTAACCCTCAACACTTGAAGCATATAAACAAATGCTCGAGTTTATCTCATGGCAGCGAAAACATGTAGATATAATCCATATTAGCCTACCTTCTGAAGAAAAGTAATTTGTTCTTAATACGAAAAAAGTAATGTGTTCTCAACACAAATTCACTGCATGTTTAAGTCTTCACAGTTACGACTCTTGAGTACTTAACTTACCACTGAATCTCTCTTTCTCTAAAATATAACAGGGACTCTTGCACTCTCAAGTGTACCATCAGTCCAGCCCTTTGATGTGGTACAGCTGGCATTTACCCAAATTTCATCCAACCATACTATTCCTGTAAGTTCCTGTTTTGCATTTCTCTTAAAATCAATGCTCTTAATGCTACAATATCCGACCTTTCAAATATCACTTTTTTGTTTATTATTATTATTATTGAATTTAAGTCCCAGATCATGTAGTGATGTAGAGTGTGTAGTAGAGTTTAAGGGCCTGCCGACAGCCAGGGCATTAGGGTCCTAAGTCATATTCTAAAAACTAAAGCACTCAAAGTGATGTGGTGAAAAGGTGAAAGCTAAAATACTATATTAAAATAGCAAATATTACATACATTAAAAAGAATGATGAATGTTAAAACAGTTAAAAACGTTAAAAGGTGAATGCCAAAACAGTTAGGTCTGAAAAGCTAAAAATAAACAGTAAAAACAATACAAACCAGAGGTTGTATTCTAAAAACGTGGAATCAAATTACAAAGAATAAAACACAAGTTAAACTTGTTTCCCAAAGTCAATTGCACCAATGAACTGCAGAACTGGAGACTGGGCTGTAGCCTAGAATTGACTGCAGCGTAAAACCCAGGCCAAGGGATTGGTGCTCTCTAGTATATTGTGGACACTCAACCAGAACATGCAAAATGGGGAGTTGTACACCGCATGTGTGACACACAGGGGCTGGCTCACCATGCAAAAGGTGGCAATGAGTAGCCCGGGTGTGTCCTAATCCTCAACTGCATTAAAATAACCTCTGACTGACGGGAATCCCTGCATGATGTCAGCCAGGATTGTACAGGATCCTTTATGGTCCATAGTTGAGTGCCAGTTAACGCTTCCCATGACTGCTGCCAGATCAAAACCAGATGGCAATGGAAGTATCACTGCCAGATAGCGGAGGATTTTGTTCAAAGAGCTAAGGCTTCCCACATAAAGCTCTGCTTGTTTAACAGAAGAAAGAAGTTTATGTGTGGTAGGATGCTCCTTTCATGCATAATAGCTATAGAGTGTGCCTTCTTATGGCATCTGAGTAAAAGCTGTCCAGTTGCCTAACTGGAGATGCTATTGGTATCTCTTTCCCAGGAGTTGCAATTTGCAATAGACCTGTCTGTAGCTAATTTTCTTTAGAGATTCTAGAAAGTCACCTACTTATTTTAAGAACAAGTGCAGTTTGTTTCCTCACTTGGTTGAAAGGAATAAGATGTTCATTTTGAAGAGGTTCATTCTCTTTCTGTTTGAAGAATTCTGTAATAAAATAAGTTCTCCAGCTTAAATGTGCAACGTAACACCCTGAACAGAACTTGTTCATTGTCTTGGGCAATGAATCTTAGGTCTACATGTACCACCAACTCTTGTTTCCATAACTACATATTTTAATATGAAATTTAACAAAGTAGATTAACAACATACAACTTAACTGAACGCCAAAGGAAGGTGGGTTTCTTGCGAACAACTAGTGATAACTGACCTGAGGAGAACATGATTATCAGTGTATTTGTTTAGGTTTCCATAGAAACAGCGTCAGTCTGGGTGGCTCGGTTGGTTAGACGCTGACCTACCGATCCCAAGGTTGTTGGTTCAAATGTGGTCCAGACCAATGGTTTTTAAGTGTGCTTAAAAACGACAGCTCCATGTCAGTAGATTTACTGACATCTAAAAGAACTCCTGTGGGATGAAATTTCAGCATACTGGTGAAGCTGATGTGATCCTGCCAACTGACAGTGTCGTTAAACAACAAAATAATATAATTTAATAGAAACAACTTTCCCCTCTTATCCTATACTCCTCTTACTTGGCATGTCATGTATCTTCTTTTAAAAATCAAGACTTTAACGTGACCTAGTTCAAATGTACACAGTCAATTTACTTAGTTTTTAATTAATGTGATCAGTTCAATTTCCTCTATCACTTCCCTTTTCTTCGCGACACAGTGGTGCAATCAAATATGCAAGATGCAGCCTCTTCTTTATATTCACCCACTGGGGAGTCAAGCACAAGACCTCTCTTTACCTCTTGGCACAGAGATTGGTCTACAGCACTCACTGTACGTCACAACTGTCACCGCAAGCCCACTTGGAGAATGTGTGAGTAGCCAACACTTTGTCATATAAAGAGAAGTGTCCAAATTGATGTACACACACTTTGAAAATAATTTCTCAGCAACAAAATGAGACAGAAATACAATTTTTCTGTGTATTTTCCAAAAGGCACTGAAAAAGGATAGCAACATGTGCATCATTCTACAGTGCTGTTAGTTTAAGTATCGGAGCTAGCGACAATTGCCGCGCTACCACAAGTCACTGTCCACTCGCCGATAGACGGGACTTTACATGCCGGAAGAAACTGGCGCGCACTTTTCACGTGTCTGTTAGTTTCGACCTTGGCACGCAGCAGTGGCGTGACTTATCAGATGGCTTGCCTTCGTTGTTTCTTTTTGTCAATCACACAACCTGTTTCCATAAACTGTTTCACTAACTTGCGTACTGAATCTCTGTGAGGAACTGGGCGATCAGGTAATTTACGTCTAAATTTTTGCCTGCTTTTGCAAACCGATTTCTTTTTCAGAAAATAGCTTTTCACTATATATGCACGTTCACTTACTGAATATTTCACCATTATGCAAACAACACGTCCAACCATCTGATAAGTCGCACCACTAATGCGTGCCAAGGTTGAAACTAACAGACGCATGAAAAGTGCGCGCCAGTTTCTTCCGGCATGTGAAGTCTCATCTATTGGTGAGCGGGTGGTGACTTGCCGCAGCGCGGGATTTGTCGCTAGCGCCGATTCTTAAACCAACAGCACTGTACATGTGTTATTGGAAAGTGAAGAATACTGTCGAAGTTCAATGACATTGGAAGGATGAATTTGGGATACCACCACCAACAAAGGTAACAATAACAAGTTTGAAGTCAATGGAACGGTGCAAGATGTGTTGAAAGCTCGATGTGGAAGATTTTGAAAAAATGTCCGAAAAGGTTTATGTCATCTTTATCAACATATTTTCTAATTCTTTTTTCTGTCATAAATGCTTACATATTTCGATCATTTTTAGGCCATAAACATCTGAGCCCAGGTCATTAGCTATCTTACTGGGCATGGTATGTTCAGGAAACATCTTAAGATGATAGCGGTACTACACAAAGAACCAATGTCTCCACTTTAAACAGTCTGAAGAAACAGCAGTTCATCTTGTGAAGTGTAGTGCTCTAGAAATAAGGAGGTACCTTATCTTTAAAATGACTAAGCATCCCAGAGAAAGGGCTCAACTTGTAAGGCAAATAACTCACTTTACTGAATGGTATGAACTATGCCTATAACAAGCTAAGGAAATGCACAAAAAGGCTTTTAGGCTGTGATGCATTGAGTGTAACCTCCTTCCATGCACCTTCAGTGAATTTTGTTGGTTGGTATCTATTTTGTGCACCACACCTTTCATTTCACAGTGAGCATATTTCCATTTCTATGGTCATTTTCATGTCATGAAGGCACAATGGCTCTTATGGAGAATCCGTCCAGCGTACATTCCACCGTCGCTATTACTGCTCTTTAGTTTACAACAAGGTTTATTACAGTCAGTGTCCAGATTCTTTTCCTGTAATTGATCAAACGCATGAAGAATTGTTTTTCACTCGCCACTTTTAATAATTTAGCCCTTTTTTCTGTGATACATTGCACACTGATTACTTAGCTGCAATACACACGATTACCAGAGAATTTGTAAAACTCATACACGTCTCAGATTGCCCAAACCTATTGAAAACTTCCATTGAAGTACCACTAGAGGATCAGGTTTGTTGATGCTGTTTGCCTTGAGAGCTGCAAACATTTGCCTTTAAATGGTGATTCATGGATGCCTTGGTTCTGGAGATGTTCTATACATAGCTAAAAAATAACTTCATGATTTCCTTGACAACTTTCTTGCTGGAGATTTTTACATGGAGTTGTAGAACTAGAATTAGCCAGCGACGACAATCTGCACTACGTAAATGAAGAATCAAAATGCTTTGTTTTAAACGTTTATTTTTTAAAGAAATGTGTTTATGTTTAGATATATTGATATAATCGAACAACCAATGTGGCCTATGCAAGCAAGTGAATAATCCAGACCTTTTTCTTTGCAATTATTTTGGTTTAAGACCACGTTTTAATGTTCCGAGCGAGAAAGGTGTTAAAAATCCACTTTCAACAAAATTTTAAACTTTATTATTTAAAAAAATGTACAATGAAATGAAAGATTTTTCGTGCATACCATGTATTCCTCAATCCATTTCATACAGAAATGTAAGTTCCCATTTTATCTTAGTTGCATTTGCAAACACACACATTTGGCAATGGTGCACTTGATTCTTCCATAAGAAAAGCATGCTTCATAAGAGCCCATTGTGCCTTCATGACGTGAAAATTCCTACAGTGCTCAACCTGCTTAGTGATTACGTTATTGATGCTGCAGTGCTGGTGCATTGGTTCCACCAGCCTGATGGGATGATGGTCTCAGGATTGACAATGTCAGTATTCACATTCCACTCGCTGCTGTATTACTTTAGTTTGCTAATATTTATTCAGATTTGTATCTGGAGAATGTCTTCTGAAAGTTCTAGATTACATGAGATTGACAGAGGAGGTAACTTTTCAGTGATTTCTTTGTCACTATATATGCTTTTTTTTGTGAAGATTTAGCGACTTTAGATATACAGGACACTAATTTATTACTGTACCACAAAGGACAAGATTTTCAGATATCATTTTAACATCTTATCAGACTGCACAATTTAATTTCTTCTCCACTGCATTATGGCATCACAACATCATTGGCGCCCACGGCTCAGTAAGAATCAGAAAAAAAAAGAGAAGCTTTTGGAAAAAATAACACTGTTATACATCTTTAATAATAACTATATGGAATATAATTCCATTATTATTACACATGAAATGGGACTGAACCACAGCAAGGTCCAAGAAACATACACTTTAGCTTGGCACAAATGATTTCACTGGGGCGTATGGAATGTTGAAGTTTTTAAGACTGTATGAGTGGTAGTCATAAAGTTTTAATTATCACCTCGAAGTTAGCTAATTAATTTTTTGTCAGTTTGTAGGTACATGTCTGAAGTCCTGGTATACATTTAAATCCCCGTGCTACATCACCATAACATGCCGCTAGAGGACCTAAAACAAAGCAGCGCAATCCATTGATAAAGTGGAGTATCATGCAGTAATTTGTTTCCTGCATTTGAAGGGGAACAACGCTGCACAATCTGTGCTGAGTTGGTGGAAGTGCATCGCAACAATGCAGCATCATATGACACAGTGGTCAGGTGGCGCAGATGCTTTCAGTGTGGTCAAACAAGTCTGGATGATGAAGTGATGAAGAACGAAGCGGCAAATCATCACAAGAGCATACTACCGAAATCTCCTGACAAGTTTATGGGAGGCTATAAGGATGAAGCATCGCAGGAAGCTGTCCAAGTGGGTGCTTCTGCTTCACAACAATGCCCCAGCTCATTCTTCAAAGGACACAGTCACACATGCTGCTTCTTTAGGCTATCAAATTTTGCCTCACCCCCGTATTATCCTGGTATGGCACCCAGTGACTTCTTCCTCTTTCCTCAGATGAAGAAACCATTGTGTGGTAGATATTTCTAGAATGACAGCAAGGTGATTTATGAGGTGGAACGTTTCCTGAACAACCATACTGACTTCTACAACCAAGCGCTCCGTCAAGACATTCATCATTGGGGAAAATGTGTCACATTGACGGGTGAATATGTTGAGAAGGACTAATACCATCACAAAGTTTCATGGTCACAGCTTCATTTTTTCGAGGTGATAATTAAAACTTTATGACTACCCCTTGTACATCAACTATGCACTCTCGTAAATACAGCACCTGCTGTTTTGACATTACAGAACAAAACTATAACAAATATGTTGTTGTTTTCTAGTGCCTTGCATCTGGCAATGAAGCCATTAGCATTCGTGCTTTCCAATACTTTTGAACTGTAGTTTCTTCTGATCTTAATGCTTCACAGGTCTTCAAGTGTTCTTCATTCATCTATAACAAATATTGTTTATGCAATACTGTTTCTTCAACAGCAGTAAAAGAAATTCTTTTGTACTTTCTTATGTACTTTAATATGAGATTGCACTGACACAGGTAGCAAAGGTTGTTAAAGCAATGGGAAGTCTACAGTTCAAATTCCACCAGAATCCTCCTCCCTAACTTGAGGCTTTTCTCCACGTATTTCCTTCATGCTCACAACTGACTGGCAAATGCCAAACTTAGGTCTGTGAATGTTTCCTTCCCAAATTCCCTTTCCCAGTATTATATGTATCTCCACTGTCACTGCCTGTGGTGCTATATGAAACAACAGCAGGCACTTATCACTATTAAAGGCAAATTCAAGATATCTAATAATAATCAATACTGGAAGTTGATGACTGTGTTGTTGGAATCACATTAAAATAGGATATAAGTCGATTAATAACACTAAACAACACTCACTTTTTAAAATTTCATGGAACATGTTTCAGAGTGTCTTTCCTCCATTATTAATAGGACATCGACTGAACTTGTAGAGGCTGGTTTCTCCTGTAGACTGCTCTGGTGGTGGTTTTAAGAACTTGAGTACTGGATCGCTTTGTGGTATATCAAAAATGAAAACTCTGTCTTTCACTTAATATTCATGAAGTGATACAGACAGTGAAACTTTTCCAATGTTTTAGAAGTAAATGAGTCGACCTATACACACTTACTTTTGTCTGGATGCGTTTCGAAGACCAGCGTCTTCATTCTGAACGGTTTCTTGATAGGCAGTTGAAAAGGAAACATTTCTTGTGGTAGTGATTGTGCTGCTGAGTTGCTGGATATAAACTGCATTATGTTGTCTGCTTTTGGTATATCAGAATTCATGGCTATGTGAACATTCTCAATAATATGTATTTTCTCCCAAATTGTCAGTTCTATTGTTGTTTTTGTTTGTTTTAATAATTTAATATCCTTTTCTATTGTGTGCTGAGTTGACCAGACATGATGGGCTATGGTTGATTTGTCAATGTGTTAGAATGTTATGCTTCTAATATGCTCCTTCACTCGTGTTTGAGGATTTCTTTTAGTTTGGCCGATGTGTATTTTTGGGCAATTCTTGCATTTAATCTGATAAACACCAGATCTTGAGTTTGTTGAGAAACTGCTGAGAATGAAGACACTGGTCTTCGAAACGCGTACAGACAAAAATAAGTGTAAGTGAAACTATGAGTGTATATAGGTCGACTCATTTACTTCTAAAAACTCTGTCTTTGTTTTTCCAGATGAAGAACTGTTCCCACATTGACAATTCTTGGCTTCCTGATAGGTGTTTTAATAATTTTGGATCCAGATTAATGTCATGATTTTCTTTCCAAAAATAGATGGCAACTGCTGTTTTTTCTAAGTATTTGTATTTTATACATCTGAAATGTTCTTTAGTTCTTGTTTCCAAATTTCTTGGTTATTCCTATATAAACTTGGTTGCAGTTATTGCATTCTATTTGGTAGATTCCAGATTTTTTATTTGCTGCAATGCTGTCTTTAGTGTTTGAGCCAAGTAAGTTTTTAACGCTATATTTGTTGATTGAAGCCAATTGTATGTTGTACTCTAAAACTCTTTTTGAATTTGTCAAGTGTCTTCAGGTGGTATGTGAATTCTTTTAATGACATTTCTTCTTTTAGTTTGCTTAGAATGGTTGTTCCTTTTATTAGTTTTTTTTTTTTTTTTTTTTTTTTTTTTTTTGCTTTTTTTTTGCTATATTCACTTTTTTATTTATCCAAGATTTTCAGAAGTCATTAACTTCTGCAATTCTAATAATTTCTTTAAGTTCTGTTTGATATTCCTGTGTTGGAAGTGGTATGTTCTCTAGTCTGTGAATTAAACTGTTGAAAGGTGCTTGTTTGTGTGGTCTTGGATTAAAGCTATTACATTTGAAATACAGAATGATTATCAGGCTTGTGGGCCGTGGTCTAGAGGAAAATCTTCTTCCAGGCGTTTCGTTCAAAGCTGTGTTGAACATCCTCAGTGGTGTGACCGTAGTACTCTGCCAGCCTCAACAACGACTGATGCAGAGCCGTTTGGTTTCACAGGTTTTATGCACTTAGCATGTGTGGGCATATGATGGTTGGTCTGATCTTTGTTTATTGGTTTGGCTGCTGCGTGGGCTGGTTTAATGTGGGGGCTGCTTCCATTGTTGTCGAAGGGCTGGCAATTCATTGTAGCTGAAGCTGTTGATGGCATATGATTTTGAATTTGTCTCCCGTCAGGTTTTTTGCGTGCTTTGTATAATGCTGGATGCCAAGCTTTATTCAAGCACTTTGTTTCTTCCTTCCTATTGAATTTATTATGTTTGAAAATCTCTATGGCTTCACGACTTAACTGGGTGTAATAATGAACTGTGGAAGACAGGATAGCTGTGTCTGAATACTGTATAATGTGTTACCCTGGTGCTAGTAATGCATGTTCTGCGACTGCAGACTTTTCTGTTTGTCCCAAACAGCAACATCTCTTGTGTTCTGTAATTTGTTTGTTTACCGTACTGTCACCGCGCCCGCCACATCTAATTGCCGACAACAGCAGTGTCACCCATCGCATTATTGTCAGCACTACCGCAAAGGAGCCGAAGGAAAGAGACAGAGAATGGCCGCATTGTTGGGGCGCTTGCCGAAAGAGAGAAAAGGATAGAGGCTCCTGGGATCTTCTACTTTGTATCTCACCGCAATAACTGAACGTTCCTGAAGCTTCCAGAATAGTGCCTGGGAGATATAAATAGCGGTAAAGTGCGACAGAGGGGCAGTCAGACGTATGTGAAGCGTTGAGTAGTCGTGCCGACGGAAAGGACAGACGTATGTGAAGCGTTGAGCAGTCGTGCCGACGGAGAAGGGACAGTTTTGTGACGAATTTGGAGCCGTGCTGTGAGTGAATCGGAAATGACTTTCTTGCTGTTGCAACGAGTGTAAAAAGTTACTGTTTACGGAAATAAAAGTATCTTTATCCCGACTACATCTGTCTACTTTACTTCACACCATCCAACCAAAGTCACAGTACATTGAGTGGTTCCTATATAGACAGAGCCACATGAGCCCAGAATTCTGTAAACACCCGCAGAAGAGAGTGGTTCTTTTGGATCTTTTGCTGAATGTAGCATGTTCTGTATTTGTTGTGTGCATTTGTAGATGGTGTGGATATTGTGTTTTTTAAGAGCTTCCCCAATGCGATCAGTAATACCTCTGATGTATGTCAGATGTGCTTTATTCTTCTCTTTAGGGCCAATTTGTTTTGGTGTAGAATGGGGCTTCCTTCTGGGGTGTAAGGCATGTTTAACTTCTTGGCTGGTGTAACTGCTGGCCTGCAAAGCACTATTAATTGAGAAAGTTTAAGGGGAAGTAGTTGTCGTTGGTAGATGTGGTTAGCACAATCATTTGATATAATTGTCTGTTGGCAGGGCATGTACAAAGAATGGATGAAGGACAGATACCTAAAAAAGTGATGACAGGAGTGATGTTTGGAAAGCGACCGATAGGTAAACCTAGGAAAAGGTGGATGGATTCAGTAAAAGAGGACAGTTATCAGCTCCTAAAATGCAAAAATTGGCAACAGATAGCTCTGGATAGAGATGATTGGAGGTCTTGGATGAAGAAGGCCCAGGCCCGCTTTGGGCTGTAGGAGGAGGAGGAAGACAAAGAAGAGGAGGAAGAAGGAAGGAAGAAGGAAGGAAGAAGAAGGAAGAAGAAGAAGGAGGAAGAAGGAAGGAAGAAGGAAGGAAGAAGAAGGAAGAAGAAGAAGGTGGTTTTCCGTAGATCCCAAGGTTGGTCTGGGTGGCTCAGTTGGTTAGATGCTGGCCTACTGATTCCAAAGTCGCAAGTTCAAATCCAGTCCAGACCGATGGTTTTTAAGTGTGCTTAAAAATGAAAGCTCCTTGTCAGTAGACCCATTGGCATGTAAAAGAACTCCTGCAGGATGAAATTCCGACACACTGGCAATACTGATGTGATCTTGGCAATTGACAGCATCATTAAACAACAAAATATTTTTGTAGATCCCAAAGGTTATTGTTTTTAGTTTTTATGATTTCTAAATCTAAAAATGGATGGAAGTTGCCTAATAGAAACAGAAATAGATGGGCAACTTCCAATGGGAAATCTTAAAAAGTGAATGCTGTTTAGTGTTATTAATCGACTCAAATCCTATTTTAATTTTAATCAAGATATCTAATTAAACAAACATAACACTGTTTGAAATCCAACCTCTACCTTCCCTGACTCAACTTATTTTTAAAATATGCTATAAATACTTGATAAATATGAACTCCACAATATTGGAAGTGATTAAATTTTTGTTGAAATCAAGAGTAAAAACTGAAGTTGATGACACAAAACAATACTCATTTCTTAAATTTCCTGGAACATGCTTCGGAGGCTAGTTTCCTTCATTGTCAACTGTGCAATGACTGATCTTGGGTGGTGAAGTTGATCTTTGAATAAATTGCTCTATACTCTGTACATCAAGAGATTAGAGAAGACGTAAACAAAGCCACGTGCGTTTTGACCACAGAGCACCCTCTTGACGCTTTTGTCGTCTAAATAGTTCCTTGAAGAAATACTGTTACTAAGGTCTGAAATCTCACTTAATGTTTGCTAAAGTACAAACTAAGTGTACTAAGCATAGTTAAAGTGTAAGAATACACAGTTAAGTGAATCTGTAACCCGCCTAATTCGTTCTGCGTGAGCATTATTCAGTATGAAAGTAACATGGCGGAACAAGTGAGTGTTGTGAAACATAAGCGTGGCAAACCATTGTGAAGTGGTGAAAAGACAATAATATTGAACGTGTTTAACAAGTTCTGCGAGAAATATCCCAAACTTGCCATCAAAGACCTGATGAAATTAGCATCCGAGTTTACCGGTGTGACAGTTGCAAGTATTTACAACACACGCAAAGAAAAATCCTCTGTTGGTGAAGTCAGAATTCCCGACAAAAAGCGACCACGTGCCAGGCAAATGTTGGATGTAGTTGGCGACGAATTGTTAGATCTGCAATCCGTCGAAAAGGCACCAGTTCTTTCTTAACAATAAACCCCCACCTTAAACAAAGTGCTGTTGGCAGTTAACGCTGATCCCAATCTTCCAGATTTAAAATGAACTTCCCTCCACAAGCTGCTTCTGGAGATGGGTTTTGAGTTTGTGAGCAGGAAACGATGAAGTGTTATTGTAGACAGAGATGACGTAAGTAGCAGTTAATTTCCATGTGCTACATGTTATTTGGATCAAGTAAATATTATATCCTTTTAGTAGTAAAATGCATATTACACCTATGCGTAGCGGTAATTGTGTTGCATCATTGTAAATTCACGTGGCCGCGGAGTGATACAAACTGGTGCTTTGTTTACATCTCCTCTAATCTCCTGATGTACAGAGTATAGGAACTTGTACTGTGGGTCACTCTGCAGAGTATTAAAATTGAAGACTCTCATCTTATTTGCCCAGATGTAAATCTGTTCTCAAGTTAACAATTCTTGCTTTCCTGAAGTGTTTTAATAGTTTCCTCCCAATGACTATAGAGGAAATTAGCCTCTGAAACCTAAAAATTAAGTGTTGTTTGGTGTTATTGTCTCAGTTTTTACTCTCTATCTGTAACATGTATTTCTGCAAAATAAGTTAGTAATCTCCAAGATTACTAACATGTCTGCTTTCTAATCTCAAGTGCCCAAGTTTGAATCTCAGCTGGAGGAATTAACTGAAGCTTTTACCTTACCTTATCCCAAAAAGAAAATATCACCCACCCTTCCGCTCCACAGTCTGAGTGCATTTAACCTCCTGAGCGCTGGCCATTTGAAACCTCCGTGGACCGAGAACTGCTACCCAATATCCAGCACAGGGCATTTAAATTGTTAAATGCTCTAAAAGTGCTTCGTAAATATTAAGTTATTTTAATGAAATAAAAGCTGGTATAAAACTCGTTATATGCAGTATACATGTACGTCACCAGCAAAGTAGACCTGCATGAACAAATCGTTGAAATGACTATTTTGTTTCACTGTGGTGGAAAGTTAACTTTCCTCTGTCGAACACATTTAATATAATTTCTCTGAAAGAAACAGTAGTCGACCCATTGTATGTGTGACCTGTGTGTCTGCAAAACAAAGCAGAGTGTGAAATAAAGCATAGTGTGTGCGTGGTCTGTAAGTCATCAGAATAAAGCATGTTTACAAATTTTCCTTACGCGTGTTTCGTAACTTAGTTAGCAGGCTCCGTTTCTTTCTTTCTTGAAATACATGCATACACTTTCCTGCTTGTAGCTGAAGTGAGAAGTGGTATAAAAAGGTATTTTTGTACCAACTGGATATAACCATATGCAATTGTTTGGTAATTTGGAGAGCTCTAAACTCACACAAGACAATGACCTACCTGGACTTCCGACTATCAATAGCTCGCAGCCTAATTGAACAATACGACATTGACAGGCCTCTTCATACTAGGGGTAGAAAATCCAAAACCCCTGTAACCCTCAGACTTCATGGAAAACATTATCTTAAAGGGATACGGCCAACATCAAAGAAGTCTCGCCCATCTCGAAAGTGTTTCGTGTGCCACAAGAAGAGAATTCGCAAATGTGGAGATGTGCCCTTGTGTGTTTATCCCTGTTTTGAGGCATATCACTGCAGAAGGAACATATAAAGGTAAGCCAGTAAAGTGTATAGACTTTACTTAAATGTTTCATAAAGGGAAAATTAAAATAAGTTGAGTTAGATAAGGGGTAAATAAGGGTTAAATGCACAAATGCACAGACGTGTATACACGCCCATAGTGCTTATCCGCCATTTTAAATGGATGTGATTTTACGTCCATAGTGCTCAAGAGGTTAACCATCCATTTCATTCACAGTCTCAACAGACCTGAGATTTTAATGTTCTTTCTGTACCAGAAGTTAAACCGAAAGTCTTGGTCCGCATGGACAGGAATGTTGAGGGTTTTTCCATCTTCTTATACATGTATGAATAAGTCTGTGTGTTTAAGAAAATGTATATTCAGAAGACATCAAAGCATACAAAAGTCTCTGAACAACTATCCATAATTTAAACATGAAAAATCTTATTAAATAGGACAGACTTGACAGTTTACAGAAAACATGTTTACTCACCTACTGCAGCTGTTGTCATTCTGTCCAGACCATGACCTACGTGATCTGCATGAGCTTTAGTACGGTCTTCAAAAAGATACTCCCGTGCCTCTGATAGTCGAGGAAGATATTGCAGGTTTCGCAATTCATTTATTCCAGTTCTGAAACAAAGAAAAATGTTTCACCCATTATTACTTCTAGAAAATATTTGCTGATGACATTTCAGAATTTAGGTAAAGACTTGAGCATGAAAAACATTTTAGAGCAAAGGTAAAACAGACATCTTAGCTTGGATGTTTGTCTTCACTGGAAGATAGAATTAAATGTTATTAAATGTTTGATGCTATCATCAAAACACTACGGGTGTTGTCCGTAAAATAAGGTTCCCAAGGATCTGCAGTAGCGAGGAACGTTGTTACGGGAGATCCAGCAACACTGGTGTGTAGCTTGGTTCTCCCTTTCCCAGTACCCCGACCTAGGAGCTGTCTGCGGTGCTCAGTCTTGGCTTGGCAGCCGTTAGAAATGGAGCTTCCACTTGCTTCTCCCATCAGGTGCTAATTACGCTTTGTGATGCGTTTTTTTTTTGTGAGCAAAAAGCCTGCACTGGTGGACAATCATTCCCAACTGTGTGAAGTGAACGGAGAGCAGTGTATGAACATACAACATGTGTGTGAATGGTACAGAGAATTCAAAGACAGACATACAGATGTCCATGACAACCAGTGTTCTGGATGGCCATCGGTTTCAGACAAAGCGATTGTGAAAGTGTAAGAGGCAATGCTGAAAGATCGAAGGGTGACAGCTTGGGAGATCTGTGAGATGATCCCTGATGTCAGCAATGACCTACATTCACAAAATGTTGACAGATCATTTAGGGTATGCCAAGGTGGGTCCCGAGAATGCTTACGAAGGACCACAGACGAAAACATGTTAAAGTGGGCCACGAATTTCTTCAGGCCTATGACCAATCTCATCAACAAATTTGGATGGGATACTATTATACACCCTCCCTACAGCCCAGACCTAGCCCCAAGTGACTACCATCTCTTCCCTGACTTGAAGAAACACTTGGGTGGGACGCATTTCAGAACCGGAGAGGAGCCGAAAGAAACTGTTTTATACTATCTCCGCTGCATGGCAGGAGAGTTCTACAATGCAGGCATACAAAAGATGGTACACCACATGCAAAAATGCATTGATTAGAATGGCAATTATGTCAAAAAATAGAAAACAGTCTAAACTTTTCAAAAATGTATTACTCAATATCAATAAATATGTTTTTCATTGTGAACAAAAATTGGGAACCTTATTTTACAGACAACCCTCGTAGAAGACATACTTTCCCAATTCCAGCTCAGTTCATTGTGAATTAAAAGCCTTTAAAGCTTAAGTCTTTCACTTTCTCTTCCTGTTCTGGTTCCTACTCCTGATTTACTGTGGAATAGCCTTAGAAATCAATAAATCCCAATATCAAATGCAAGTTGACGATGCTGTTTCTCCTTCCTAATTGCTTGTGCTTGGGGTATTCACCTTTCCTGTCATTGTTATTTTCATGGGGCTGTATTGTTTTCCTATGACACTAATTTATGCTTTGTCCTAACTGAAAAATGACACTCTGAAGAACTCTTGATGAAATTCAATTGGTTGTGTAGCCCTTTTAAGCATACATTTATAACATATTTGAAACAAAAGATCATAATTATTAAGATTTTCACCATAACCCTCAAACTTCATTTTTATGGTAAATATTCTAAATAACGTGTAAAACATTTCTGCCTGTTTGTAACGACTGATTTATGATATTGATTTTTTAACATAATATTTTTGCATGAGGTAGAAGAGGATGAATTTAACAATGATATTATTTTTACAATTATTACTTACACAATAACGGCAGATAGTAGAAATATATGGGAACAATCTTCTTCAAAGGCTGAATTAACAAAAAATACTTTCAATGCATCACATAATACAATTTATTAACATGAGAAAACCTTAACATTCATTCTTGGAGACACGTATTTCCAAAATTGTTCAAAGATACTACTTAGAAGAAAACTAAAAAATGTTGTAGTTGAAATTCTACATTACCTTCTCCTTTTGGCAGGTGATTTCCCTAAATCAGCTGTAGGGACCAGCTGTTCTCCTGGTCGTATCCATAAAATTGGCCCATCATTTGATTCTTGAGGAGTCTCCATTTGTACCACTGACAATGGTCCCCATGGCATTGTCTAATAACAAATATGAGCAGTTTAACAGAACTAGTAAAGAACTAACTAGAGATACATTCACAAATTCTAAGCTTGTATAAATGAAAACATTTGGCAAATGAATGGTTAAGATTTCTCTTTTTAAAGATTGAACTGTGATCAAACATGTTAAATGATAAATTTCCTCCACAAATATTAATATTAATAAAACTGGAAGTTGATGACAGTATTATTGAGATCACATTAAAATAGAAAATGAGACAATTAATAATGCTAGACAACACTCACTTTATAGTTTCCTCCATTATCACTGGACATAGACTGAACTTATTTGTAGAAGCTGGTCCTTCCGTAGACAGCTATGGCAGTGATTCCAAGATCTTGTGCAATGGGTCACACTGTAAGATATCCAAATTGAAAACACTGTCCTTGTTCTTCCAGATGAAGATCTGTTCCAATATTGACAATCTTTGATTTCCTGATATGTTTTAATAGTTTTGGAATCAGATTAATGTATTGATTTTCTTTCTAAAAGTGGGCAGCAAATGTTGATTTAACTGTGTTTGTGTTGTATACATATGAAATATTTCTTGGTTCTTGTTTCCAAGTTCCTCTTAGTTTTCCCTATGTAGATCTGTTTTGCAGTTACTGCATTCTATTTGGTAGATTCCAGAATTTTATTTGCTGGAATGCTGTCTTTAGTATTTGAGCCAAGTAAGCTTTTATGCTGTATCTGTTGATTGGAGCTGTTTGAATGATGTATTCTCTAAAAATCTTTTAGAATTTGTTAAAGGTCTGTGGGTGATATGCAAATTTGTTGAATGACGTCTCTTTTGGTATGCTGCATGTGGTTGTTTCTTTTAATGCTTTTTCTTGTTTGCTGTGTCCACATTTTTATCTACCCAGGATTTTCGAAATTTTTTATATTCTGTTGTATATTCTTGTGTTGAAAGTGGTATGTTCTCCAGTCTGTGAATTAAACTGTTGAAAGCTGCTAGCTTGCGCTGTCTTGGGTTGTAGCTTATGCATTTGATGTAATTCTCTGGATAGTTATATAAAATGCAACACTGCAACCCAAATCCCGGATAGATAAAAATAGTGAGCATAGCGAAAAAGAAAAATCTTAAAAGAAACAACCATACTTAGCACTCCAAAAGAGGTGATTTCTTCTTCTTTCTTTACCTAATTACCCTTCCCTTATGTTAAGACTTACACCCCCTATCACTTACAAGCCAGTGCCTAGGGTAAGACACCTATCGGGGAGCAAAGAAATCCATGGATTGGACAGAATGAAGACCTGGAAGTGGGTGGTCAGCCCAGCACCAGGTATGATAGTGAAGAAGAGCATGTTATGAAAAGCAGGCAAAATGGATGATTGGAAAGGTGAAGATGGAGCAATTATTTGACAAATTCAAAAAGATTTTCAGAGAACAACACATTCAATTGCCCCAATCAACAGATACAGCATAAAAAACTTACTTGGTTCAAACACTAAAGACAGCATTCCAGCAAAAACCAGGTTTATACTGCTGCACAGTGTTTTTCCAATTGCACAAATGGAAGCACGATAATGCACCTGTTGTACACAAGGTCACACGGTTGAGTTGTTTTTCTCTGCTCTGAAAGTGCAGTACTGAGCTGACACACTATCGTGTGGTTGAGTTATTAGCAGCGTGCTATATTATTTTGTCCTGTACTAGCCCGCCTCGGTAGCGTGATGGTTAGCATGACTGTCTCACGTTCAAGAGGTTGCGAGTTCGAATCTCGCTTAGGGTAAGTTATCCAGGTAAGGTTTTTTCCCCGAGGTTTTCCCTACCCTGAGAAG
Organism: Tenodera sinensis; assembly: GCA_030765045.1. Lineage (NCBI taxonomy): Eukaryota > Metazoa > Arthropoda > Insecta > Mantodea > Mantidae > Tenodera > Tenodera sinensis. The sequence continues at coordinate 19,482,668 of CM060964.1, forward strand.
ACGAATGTCGGGTTACTTAAAGCTCCATGGACCTCGGGCTCATTTGAGCATCATTTCACCCATTTCATTTCATTCATTCGTCCGATATGACACAATGTTGGAGGACGTTAATTTAAAAAAAAAGTCCTGTACTTAGTCACAAAGTGTATTATGTCTCAGCATTGATTTTCTACTGCACAGCATATATTTATTTATGATTCATATGTGTTAACCCAGTCAGCTTGCCAAGTGCAAGTCAATTTGCAAAAAGATTTACAGGTAATCTGCGATTTCTATCTCTGGGGTAACTTAAAGCATAAAGTGTACAAGACAAACCCACACACCCTGGAAGAATTAAAACAAAATATCTGCCAACAAATTGCCAGCATTTCTCAACCTGAACTACGGTAAGTGATGGGTAGTTTCCTAAAGAGGTGCCAAAAATGTATGGACAACAATGGTGGCCAGTTCCAGCATCTCCTTTAATAACATTGGTAAGTAAAGCCTTTAAAAGTAGTTTTAAGGTTTCATCTGTGCTATTCTATGACAGCAGCAGTTGGCGACAAGTGCCGAGGACGCGTACAGGCAAAACACAATGCAGCCATTTCAGTCTTTTGGATCACCCATTAAGAGGATCTTGGAAACAAGAACAAGGGAACATTTCAGATGTATAATACATAAACACATACAGAAATCAGCAGTTGCCACCCATTTTTGAAAAGAAAATCATGACAATCCAGATGTGGAACTATTAAAACACACCAGAAAACCAAGAACTATCAACGTGGGAACAGATCTTCATTTGGAAGAACAAGGACAGTGTTTTCAATTTTGATACCCACAGAATGACACAATGTATGAGTTCTTAGAATCACTGAGAGGGCAGTCTACAGTAGGACCAGCCTCTACAAATAAATTCAATAATGGAGGAAACTAGACTCATAGACACATGTTTTGGGAAATTTAAGAAGTGAGTGTTGTTTTCAGGTATCAAGTTAATTTAGTGCTTGTTAAAAAACTTCATACTTTGAGCATGCACTTCACCACATGTTCAATATATTTAAAGACTATGGGAAAATTGGAGGTTAGTACACACTTGGTATAAAATGAGGCAAAACTACTGTTTTGTACTTAAACATTAGGAATTGAATTTTAGGACATGTCTGCTTCACTTAGCTTTGGGTTGACTGGCAAGTAATTTTATCAATAGCACAACCTTCTATAAAAAGCTCTCTTGGAGCTAAGATACTTATTTAGATAAACTTGAAAAGCAAAACATTAACCAAATAAAAATTTTTATTGCAATTGTTAAGAGTCATTTCCAAGATACAAGAGATATAGAGATACATATAAATATTTCATAAGCACCATCATTTCAGCTATAAAATGTATTACGTTGTATTTCTATTTCAAACATATAAGCGGGACAAGCTGTAACACAAACTAATAGAGCTAGGTCAACTTTCTTACTGTATTCTGATAGCCCTGGAAGAGGACTTTAAAACGCTAACTTGTTTGCTGAAATCGATTAACAGAGAAATTATGGCCGAAATAAGGTTTAGACTAATTGTGACTGTTACGTGTAGGCTAAGATAGCTAAGTCAACTTTCTTTAGGCTTTCTGAAAGCTCCTGATGAGGCCTTTAAATGCTGGCCTGTTTGTTGAAATCGGCCCATTAACAGAGAAATTATGACCAAAATAATGTTTAGAGTAATTGTAACTGTTATGCGTAAAATTGCATTTTTTCAGGAATGACACCTATATAGATAAACTCAAAAAGCAAAATCCTGTCTGAATACAAAATTTGATCCAAATCATTAAGAGCTGTTTCCAAGTTGCACAGAATAAATATATACAAGAATTGCTTGTTTAAATGTATAAGATTCACGCAAAATGTTATTTAGAATTAGCTCGTTTATGCCCTCTATGCTTCATTTAGTTCTATTCTTTGTAACTGGAAGAAAGATTGCTGATACTGCTGGTTTGGTTGTTCCTAATTATAACCTAAGGGTTCAAATTGTAAAACCATGTGACCTCTGGACCTTTTCAGAACTGATGTATTCTCTTTTTCCTTTTGAGATCAGTGCTAATTATTTATCTGTAAAGGCGTGCAGCAAAAGTTGAAATTGTATTTGCAGGCAATTTAACATTTTAAAAATGTTTTGTTCAAGATGTGCCTGAGGATCAGTGATTATTTTAGTTAGTACAACACATCATTTTATTTATACTGTCATTGTGGCTATGAAGATAATTGGTGAGAGCAGGGGGCGTTGGTGTCCACCAACCTGGCTGCTACCGACTGGTATGGGCCAGTCCTCTTGAAGGATCTTAGTCAGCCAAGGCAATGACCACTGTATGAGGTATTACGACTCTTAAGAGAATTCCTTTTGCTAGGGTCTAGTAGCTTCATTTTCGAGAATGTTCTGCCTTGTGTTCAGAACTATAAAAGGAGCTATTGCATGCCCGATAGGCAATTTGTCTTTTAGTGGACAGCTACTGAGCATTCAGTGAGACAGCGCTGAATGCAGTGCGAGTTTTGATCTCAGGCTGCGTCAAAATATCAAATTTGTGTTGAATTTAATTGGGTTTGCTTAAACTTCACCTCTTATGTAAGACATAAGGAATAAAAACACAAATTTATAAGCTATTAAACATGCTGGAGGACGCAAATATGCTCATCTTTATACATACCATTCTTAAAAATGGGTTTTCTTCAAGCCTTGCCAGAAAATCAGGAAAGAATCCACCAACTTCTTCATGAACAGTGCCTACTAAGCTTATCTGATGAAGAGGTCCATATCTCACTGTTCCATTAGCATAATGCTTAAAAACCTAAAACACACATCACAAATCAATAAATCACAGCCCTTAAGTCAAGCTGATTTTTATAATTTGTAACACTTATATATTTTCTTTTGGTAATAGCCATATGTACTTAATACTTTGCTTTATAGCAAGAGCAGAGAGGCACCTCAGACTGGTGTACTTGAAGAGAGAGCTAAACCTATACCCAGTTTCCTAGGCTGTTCTCAACAACTGAGAATGATGAAGTTGGTCTGCAAAAGAGCAGGTTGAAAACCTGGACAAACAGTATGCCAGAAATCCACCCACATGGACCTGCACCTGCAAGCCTAATGTTTTACAACAGGAACTACATCTTCAACAGGCCTTATGTTCGAATGGATACACAGCCCAAGAAGTCTGCAGTCCACCTACACTTCAGCCTCACGGTCTCAATTAGCAGTCCAAGAGTAAAGGCATGATCTTCCTGCCATACTAATAAAAGGTCACAGTCAGGGTTGAACACTTACTTAAAGTGCCACAACATAAAAATAGTTTTTAAGCCTACTAAGAAGGTAAATATTGAGGAGTACGGATCTAGCAGTGGAGGTGACTGGGCGTACAGTGAAGGAAGTTCCTGTGGCCGAGGGGAAAAATGAGATAAGTGACATGGCAGCTAAGGAGCAGACAAATGAAACTGTTTTAGTAAGAAATAAGGACTGGCAGAGAGATTCAGACAAGAGTGGATGAAATACGATAGGGGAAACAAACAAATGGATATGTTAAAACTGGAAATTCAAAACTTAAAAAGAACACTATAAAGAATGAAAGACAAAAGCAGAAAACACAATGTAGTGATTTCAGGAGTTGAAGAAAAACATGGCTTGGGAGTAAATCAGGATTTAAGAGATTTACTAGCAAACAGAGTGTAAATACATCTGAGAGGCTACGAGATTTGCGATGCATTCAGAATCGGCAAAATACCAGGGAAAAGAAATACTTTTGTGTAGTTCGCAAATGGCTATAGAAACACTAAAACAGGGAAAATAATTGAGAGGATCAACTATTTACTTCAACAAGGACTTAACATATGCACAAAGGATGCAAATGAAGGAGTTAATTAATCAGTGAAGACAAACAAGAAATGAATGCAAGAAGGTATACATTAAAAATTCCAAGCTGTACGCAGTTGCCCAGGCAGCAGAGAGGAAAAACAAACCAAGTGACAGGCAGAGTCAGGACCAGTAGCCATTGTACCAAGAAAGGCAGGGAATTGTTCTAGCATCAGCAGGAAATACCTCACAACAGATGACTACTCAGCATCTGGCAACACGTGTGGTGCCAATAACAAGTGTGTCAAAGTCAAGTGTGAGCAAAATGCAAGGTGGGGAAATGGTAGGATGTGGAGTGCGAAAGAAACGGGAAAGAGCCAAGGTGGGGGATGAAAACAGTGAATAGTTGGGAGGAAGTGAAAAAAAAGTGTGAATTCAAGAATAGCTACAGAAAAAATGTCAAATGAAATAGCTAAGGTATCAGTGAGGGTGAAGCGGAAAAGGAGAACTAAGCAGAAAAGAAAGAAAGGAATATTTCGCTAAGAGCAACAAGATTAAAAAAATGGTTGGGTAATCCATAAATGAGGTGGTAGAGGGTTTTTATACATGGTGAAAGTGAGGTTATAGTGAAGGAGTGTAATTGGGATAGTGAGGATTAGAGAAGCGTACAATGTAAACTGACTAATAAAAGCTATAAAGGTGAAGCTGATAAGAAAAGTTGAGAAAGAGGGAAAGTGAACAGGGTTGGGAGATGAAATAAAACAGAAATACAAATTGAAGGGTGGAAGCAGGATAAGGTTAGTGAAAAGGTAAACATGTGTAATGTGTATGTAAAAGGCAATTATACTGTAGGGTTACCCTAACAGCAAAGGGGCCAGGGCCCTCAGGCTACTGTGAACCAGCTCTAATGCAGGCACACTTATTTACTAAGCTACTGGAATACAAAAACTGCACAAAACTACTCATTTAAAATGATTTTGAACTACTGCTGGATAAATGTTTATACTGAAGTGATGAACCATAACACCTGTATGCAGTTTTTTTATAATAAATGTTACATTGTAAACATGTAAACACTATTGCAGGATCATATGTCTCAAGAACTAGGAAATATTTCAGTAAACTTCTTTAAATATAAAGTAATTCACTATCTTTTTATTAGTTTGCTTCAAAATGAGTTGTCTAGTGACACAGAATAAGCATATACATTTAGTGTCTTTAAACAAAAAATAAGTCAGTATTACAATACTCACTTATTACCATAAATTATGACAGTTACATAAACAGTACCTGGGCGACCAAGCTTTGCTCGGCTTTTATATTCCATTTTTTTTTGGGTGACGATACTTATTTAAATGAACTTGAAAAGCAAAATATTAACTAAATATAAATTTTTATCCTAATTGTTGGAGCCGTTTCCGTCATAAGACCTTTAATACCCTGGCTAGTTTGTTGAAATTGGCCAATTAATAGCGAAATTATGGCCAAAATAAGGTTTAGACTAATTGTGACTGTTACGTGTAAAATCGCATTTTTTCAGGAATTATACCTATATAGATAAACTTGAAAAGCAAAACCCTGTCTGAATACAAAATTTGATTGAAATCATTAGAGCTGTTTCCAAGTTGCACGGAATATATTTATCTACAAGAATTGCTTGTTTAAATATATAAGATTGTGACTGTTACGCGTAGACTAATATAGCTAAGTCAATTTTCTTTAGGTTTTCTGAAAGCTCTTGACGAGATCTTTAATATCCTGGCTTGTTTGTTTAAATTGGCCCATTAACACAGAAATTATGGCCAAAATAAGGTTTAGAGTAATTGTGACTGTTATGTGTAAAATCACGTTTTTTTCAGGAATGACACCTATATAGATAACTTAATAAGCAAAACCCTGCCTGAATACAAAATTTGATTGAAATTGCTAGAGCCATTTCCAAGTTGCACGGAATATATATACACAAGACTTGCTCATTTAAATACATAAGATTAAGTAATGAGAAGAACGTGTAACAAAGATTACAAATAAAGTAAAACAACAAAAAATTTATAACCGTGAAACCGTCCTTTGTAAAAATAAAGTGATTTTTAAACGATATGACATTTTACATGCTGTTTAAGCTATACATATGACTCTGAACGATTGGAATATTAATGTGATGATTGTGGTGAAATGCTTAAGTCCTAATGGCTTGTATATAAATCAAGCTGCTAACACTATGTCATGAAATAGAGTAGATTCAATGATATTCTGTAACTGCCTATTGCCTCCACATTTATTGTGGTTCTGTGAAGCACCTAGTGCAAAAGCAAAACTCCTTACTATCGGATAAAACCAGTGCCATAACTTTTGCTGCTATATGTCTAACCTTGCTTTTTAGAATAAAGTTGGAGGGCTCACCTAACTTAGTGGAAAAATATTGTTGTTGTTAGCTAATGCTGGATTTCTGACAATGAAGTCATTAATCCTCTTGCTCTCCAATATTTTTCACTATTGAAGAGAGCAATAGCAGTAATAGTAACCGCTTTTTAGAGAGCACCATATTTCTATGTTTTGGCGGTCACATCGCTCTCTCACAACCCCCAGAATGTCTGGAGGACCACACCTGTCGTTGGTTTACGGGTCTCACCGACCTGACTGGGAGAATTATCAAAATAAATTCACCGACCATATCCTCTGATTACCAATCAGAGGACATATTGCATGCCATGACAGGTCAGCATGTTAGGGGTTAAGATTTTATAGAGAAATTAGAGAAATGGAGAGGTTGGAAAAATAAGACTCCCTAGCCCTCGGGAACCCTAATAGCATCGGGGTCGGAAGAGAACAAGAGATGGCCAAGGTAAGGTCAGATAGAAAAGTTACAGTGAGGAGCAAAACACCAGTAAGTGGAAGTAAGGTTCTGCTCAGCTTGGGTACCTTGAGGTCGCCATTCACATATCCCCTAGACGGAGACCCCTGAGTCATTTGTATTTAGAAACATGGCATTATAATTACTTTCAGTGTCACCCTCATGCACCTGACTATAAGCAGATCTGCACTAATCACACTGAACTATGAACTAAAGGTCCTGTTTTGCCCACATTTTGTGGAAGTAGGCTAGAAATGGTGTGCACTTCCGAATGTTTCATTACAGACGTGGCAGTAAAAGTAAAGAACGTTGCTAGGTTACTCAGGAAACAGTTGAATGCCGTTCTTTAAGATTGCGTCTTCCCACAGACGTTGAGCAGGCGATTACGCTGAAATCGCTAGTGCCAGCGCATGCGGTTTTTATGACGCAACTACCCTTAGGGTTTTCTGTAACTGCGTCACCCAAAACTGATCGTAAATTCCGGAGGGGGCGATGTCCCTGCGTTTATTCCTCCTTTTCTACAGTGAACTAACCCAAAATGTGTTAATTTCCAAATAAAATTATGTTATTATGTTTGGATGATTATGACACATTAAGATTCTATCTCTTACAATTCTACCAATTACACAAATGTTATTCAGAATGAAGAGGGCTTCATAGACCATTCCCAGAAAATTCAAGATATACATTTTATAGTAAATATTTTAATTATACTATATTTTAATCCAAATCGTAAGAGAAACTTTTGAGAAATTTTAAAAAAAAAAAAAAAAAAAAAAAAAAAAAAAAAAACTGTCGAGAAAAGTTCCACGGGAAGGATGGCTTGGGCTGGGTGGCGTTTTCTTGAAAAATCTTCGTGCCGGAACTTTCGAGGAAACTAACAGTGTCTGAAAACACGTACTTAAATTTAACATAGAATTTATTATGGAATACAATACTTCCTCTGCTAGTAATTGTAGAAAAAGCACAAACGAAATGAGGTACCAGATAATATGAGCTTCAAATGCAATAATGACGTGTCATTATAAACCTCTGAACTGTCTCAACATGTGAATTTTATCAAATTTCCGAACTTTTGTGGGTCTATAAACTGTACTAAATGCAATTTCAGACTTACAGTCTGAATTTAGCAATAAATTACTTTCATAAACCATGAAGAGAGCAGCCCTAAACAGTGAAATAAGAACTAAATATAGTGGAAAAATATACAAAGTAACCATTTGCATTTATTCATAGTTGTGTATTCAATGCAAGATAAAAGACGGCAAACAGTGTTTGCAAATGTCTTGTTTATTTGATTTTGCCAAGTGTTCATTCATGAACTGTGATCAAAACCAAACAGATCTGAGATCAACATTTTATAATAAGACTCTAGCCTAATCTCAGTTCATTTTCTGATTTTTAGATGAAGTGTGACCTTTGGTCATGAATTTTTTTTGTAGTGTTTAATGCCCACTTTTACTACATATGGCACCGCAGGCGGTGACACTGATGATACATGGAATGAAGATGGAGCACCGGTGGAATGAAATGGTGGGGGAAACTGGAGAACCTGGAGGAAACCTGCCCCAGCGCTGCTTCGTCCACCACAAATCCCACATGCTGTTGCCTGGGATTGAATCCAGGCCGCTTTGGTGAGAAGCGAATGGTCTAACCACTCAGCTACGTTGCGGCCGTGGTCATGAACTAATTCATTGCTGTCAAAACATCTTAAAATTTTCCAAGGCCAAAAGTCATTATTTGTTCATCAGAGCTAAACAAAAGAGAGCTTGAGAGGTAGAACTGGAACTTAAAAGTTCAATGCAACAAGGAAGGTCTGTGGTTCAAATCCCAGTTGTGGCATTGAATTTTTAAGTTCCAGTTCTACCTCTCAAACTTTGACCACACACGGCTTGTGTGTTTAAAAACACCAACAGTAAGTTTGTTGGCATAAATAAATAATATTTACCATCTGAAGGTTATTTAATCCTGGGATATAAAGTACTTACAATAGTAAGTCACCATTGGGGTAATTTGTCTCTGATGTGAGACTGCCTTTGTGGTTTACCAGGAGAAATAAGAACTGGTTTGAGAATTTAGTGCCATTCTGGCAGTTTGTCACAATAGCTCAGTGGTAGAGCAGCCGCCCGGTAAGCGGAAGGTCTGTGGTTCAAATCCCACTTGTGGCATTGAATTTTTAAGTTCCAGTTCTACCTCTCGAACTTTGCCCGCACACGGCTTGTGTGTTTAAAAACACCAACAGTAAGTTTGTTGGCATAAATAAATAAAAGAGAGCTTACTTATTGGATGGCTCTCATATTTAAAATGTCAGAACTATTCTCTCCGTTAAACAAATTAGGGAGACACCTAGTGGTGGAACAGCAACTGCCTATTGTTTAGTAGAACATACCTTGCTTCTAATGTCTGCCCTCATTAGATGATGATGATCAGAGGCAAGAGTTTTTGTTTTTAATGATAAATGAGAAAGTTGATCAATTACAGAGCAAACTGGTTTGCATGCATTTGACATAGTTTAGAAGTGATATATGGGATTATTTTTTTTCGTGAATTTTGAACATCTTCAAGATTATTGTATTTGTTAGCGATAAAGGAGAAATATCTGCTTTTTTAAAATGTTGCTGAGAAAAATAAGTTTTTTTACTCACTGACCCATTGTAGCTGGTGTTTAAGTTTTGGTTTTAATAACAATGAAAGAATTCACATCTAATTCTTACAAATTCAATAACCTGACTTCTTTTGAGATCAACTTGTAACAACACAACAAAATAAATATTTTTGGCAGAGATAAAGAAAGCTGCCCGACAATGCAATTGGTGAGGCTACAATAAAAAGTTCTCATAAGGTCACATTTCCACGTTATCAAAGCTGCCGTAATAAACTTAAGGCACAAAGAGCTTTGTGCCATTGTTCAACAGTTAGGCCATAGTAACAGCAGTCTTGGCACTCAAAGGAAAAGGTGAATGTTACCACTTTTTTTGTGAAAAGTCCTTTCAACGTCTTTGGTTACCAGTATCAAATGCTGACAGCAAGAGACTTTTTTCCACATATAATTTGGTTGTAACAGACAGAACAACTATGAAAACCGAAAGTGTCACAACTTGTATGTTGCAATTTGGTGATGCTGATTACTGGGCTATGGTCCTGATGTCTGATGCATGATATATGTAGTGATTCATGTCATAATAGTAAAATAAATGTTTTAATTTGGAGACATTTTGAACAATAATGCTAAAATAACATTACTTACCTGTTAATTTTAATTTCAATAATGTCTATGTGTATTAATTTTATCCAAAAATTTGTGCAAAATTAGTGCAAATTTTTAGTATAATATTCAACACAAATCATAGGTAACTTAAATTATTAATGCTAAATTTTCAAATAATTATCACCAAAAAATCTTGCCCTTGATGATGACAATAATGGTTATTTTGCCCAAGGACACTACAATATATTTTGAGCATTGTCAAAATGCAATTGCAAGTAACAGAGAACAATTTACATGTCTTACGGTCATTATATCAAAACTACCGCATCAATGAGAAAATGAGAAACACTATTAAATTAAATGTGTATGAATTAATTTTAAGACTTACCTGATCTCTGTACTGGGCCATTGTGGTGGTTTCTATATCTGAGTTTCTTCCAAGGACACCATTTTTCACAGTGAGAGAAGGGTAATGGTCTGCCATATGTTCCAAAAGATCTGGTAGATATGATGCAGCATCATGCACTATTCCCATTACATGATGTGCATAGCCCCTTTCGTCTTCCCCAAATACTACCTGCGTAGTTCAAATGACAATTAAACACAAGGAATTACAGAGGAAAATTAGTGTTCTCAGGGCAAAAGGGAATAAAGTAATTCTGTACTGATTTTACTTAAGTGCCAAGAAACAAAAAGGTAATTATTACAAGGAGACATTTAGAACAATTTTAAGCCAGGCACTTCGTCTTAGTTACTTACAAATATTTCGAGGCTTTAGCATGTATATTTTAATTTTAATCTCTTATCCTAATAATTATTTTGTAATAGAGGATTCAAAAATGTTCATATTTTATAGTAAATAAAAGAAACTGAATGGTACACCTAACAGGATAGCAAGCTAATTAATAGATCACATGTGTTTGTTGCTTATGCAATAAGAAACAGTTGGCTTGTTACTGTAAATGCTTTATGTAAGTAATGGCCTAATAATATACTCATATGTATCATCCTGTAACCAAAATCTCTTACCTCCTTTGTGGAATGAAATGCTTTATAAAGTAATGTGCACTTCAATAACTTTTATCATCTTAAGATAACAACTGTGTTGTTTTGAGCTGCTACACTGTGTTTAAACTCCCTCTACTGTATTTATTAAGCAAAACAGGATAGGAATAAAATGTAAAAATATGTATTAGCAACGAGTCAATCCCCTCTGCATGTTTGTTGCTGCCTACACATGCTTGGTTAACAATGCTAACGCTATAGGAATTTTCACGTCATGAAGGCACAATGGGAAGAATCAAGTGCGCTGTTGCCAGACATGTGTTTTCAAATGCGACTAAGATAAAGTATGAACGTGCATTTCAGTGTGAAATGTGCCAAAGGATATGATGGTATGCACAATAAACCTTTATGTACATTTTGTAAAATAATAAAATCTAAAATTTTGTTAAAAGCAGATTTTTAAACATCTTTCTTGCTCCGAATGTTTATAAATGGTTTTAAACTGAAATAATTGCAATGAAAAAAAAATCTGGATTACTTGCTTGCTTTCATAGGCCATGTTGGTATTTAGATTATATCAATGTCTAATCATATTTCTTTAAAAAAATTAAGTCTAAAACAAAGTGTTTGGATTCTTCGTTTATACAGTGGAAAATGTCGTCGTTGGCTAATTCTCGTTCTGCAAGTCCACATAAAAACTTCCAGCAACAAAGTTGTCAAGGAAATAATGAAATTACCTTGTATATGCACACAGAACATCTCCAGTGCAAAGGCATCCATTAATCACTCTTTAAACGCAAATGTTTGCGGTGCGCAAGGCACACAGCACCAACCAAACCTGGTCTTCGTGTATTGGAGATGATGAAAATCAGATGTGGTGTGACAGTTGAAGGGCCGTATGTCAGTGGAAGTTTTCAATAGATTTTGGGAATCTGAGGTGTGTGCAGGTTTTACAAGTTCTTTGGTAATTGTGTGCATTGCAGTTAGATGATCAGTGCACAATGGACTGCAGAAAAAAGGGCGAAATTATTAACAGCAGTGAGGAAAAACAATTCTTAGAGTGATAATAAAATAATAATAATAACAATAAAAAACCTGATTGTGAGTGAAAGCACAGTGGCAATGCAGCGCTGATTCTCAGTAAGAGCCATTGTACCTTTATGACATGAAAACTCCTATAGAGATTGTAATTCATTCAACATATTCCAAAGGTGAATGTTAGCTTTTAAACAAAAACTCAAGAATATTTGTATTTGGGCTTTTCATTTAAGGATTTAATAAAATCATAATTATCGTCTTAAAGGGAATTTCTGTTATGCATTATCACTGATTTGATTCCTTTCACCCTGAGAGCAACCAATTTTGTATTCTTTCTAATATTAGTAAATGGTCCTAATTATCTATTCAGAAGAAAATGTGTTTTTATATGCAGTCCATTATTTTGATTGAATATTGTATGCATAAACTGGCGTTTCTTTAAATACGTTACTTAGGTATGACAATATGTCAAATTCTGGCCAATTATACACCAGGTTTATTTCATTAAAAGAAATGCTTGATCTTCATACTAAACAAATTATATTTAATAAGGATGCAATATTTATAATGCCATATAACTACCAATGCACTCAAAAACTAAGTGCATATCATCAATCCACGATCGTCCCATTGGTAAGAATAACTGATTTTGCCTTAAGCCCTACCCTCACCAATTTGAAAGAGGAGCAAAGGACTAAAATGCTGACAGTTGCTGCTTAAAAATAATACCAATAATGATAAAATTAACACTTACTTTAAAATATTCATGTGCAAGTTCCTCCATTTCATCCTTGTTCAAACAATCGATTTCATCTTGGTACATATGCACCACTGTGGCACCGCCATTTGGATAAGTCTCTATTCGTATAAAACGGCCATATTTTAAATTCTCTAAGCCAAGCTGAGTATAAGGCAAAGGCCTGGGTAAAGAATAATGTTTTGTTTGAAAGTTTATCTTTGGCCCTGCACTGAGAGATGCTAAGTCAACAGAGCCATGCTTCAAGTACTTGTCCAAAGTTTTGTCTCTTCGACATTGAACGCCAATACTAGCACGCTTGATTTTTGAACGCTTGTAACATCTGGAACAATGATGCTTTCTGTCTGAAGAAGTACTATGTGATCTTTCTTTTCGATCATAATCTTTAGAATCTGAGCTTCTTCTTTTCTCTTTTGAGCTGGATTCTGAAGTTTTCTCTCGATGTTTATCAATGTGTTCCACTTTATCCTTGCTAGATTTATGACCCGAACTACTTTTCCCACTGGTGCTGTGTCTTCTGTGCAGATCCCTATGGGTAGTCAAAGGCTCGTGACTATCGGTCTCTGATGACTTCCTCTCAGTTGTTGATTGCTTAACATTTGAACTGCTGTTTTTCTTAATAGCACTTTGATTTTGAGATTCTTGTTTTGGAGGCTCTTGTGGTATTTCAGTCTGTGCTTCAATTTTAACGGCTGATGTGCATGTTGGGCTATCACTTGATTCCACAGAAGCGGAACAATTTTCAGTAGAAGGCTGACTTTCCTGTACTTCAGTTTTTACAGAAAGCGTTTCACTGCCTTCAACTGAACCACCCAAAGGAGAAGATTTGATTGCTTTGGTGGGTTTGCACTCTGAATCAAGATGTGTACCACATTCAGCACTCTTACTAACTAATGGTGGAGTGTAACTCCTTTCAACCGTTTCATTATTGCTAGCTTCAATACTGTTTTTACTGCTCACAGCACTTTTTGGTTCTGGAAGGAAAGATGTCACTGATAAACTTTCACCTGGGCTTTCCAATTTTTCTGATTTTACCTCTGACTTAACCTCCTCCAATTCTGGTTTAGTTAAAAGTGCTTCTTTCCTTCCAGAATCCGCACTATCAGGCACAACATTTAAACATGGAGAATATGGCTGTTCATCCAGAAGTGGTGTACCAGGACTACCTATGCTTTCCTCATTGTTATTGCTGTTTTCTTTTCCTTCTTTTTTTGTCTCAGAAGGGGAAACATCTGATTCACTTAGAGGTCCTGAACAGGGTGTGTCTAACTGCTCCCGACTAGCCTCTACTTCCTTCCCATCAGGTGAAACTGAACTAACTGTAATATCTGTCCGACATTCCGTAGAAGCCTGTTCAGGAACACTATCAGCTTCAGGAGACTCGCTTGCCTCTTCTGAACAGTCAAAATCTGCTTCATCTTCCGACATAGTGCACTCTTTACAGTTAATCACAGTAACTAAGGTGCATGCATTAACCTGATGTGAAACCACATCACTGTCTCCTTCACTGGTTTCAAATAAGGATTCACTGAACAGCTTAACATTCTCCTGTTCATCAACTGATTCAACAGCCTTGCATGTTGGACTTAACACATAAAATGTTGGTTGTATTATAGGTGCATCCAGAGTATCTTCTGAATTAGTTCTCCCCGATGAAAATATTCCCGACTCTACACTTAATGCATTAGGTTGCATTTCTGTGCTAATACTATCACTGGACTGCATGGTATCACCACGTAAAAAGTTCAACTGTGTTAATGGGACATGATGATTCTCTTTGGAAGATAAGGATGTGAATAACTCTGGCTCTTGGTGCTCTCCGTCTTGTAGATGAGATGACTTTGTACTGGAAACAGATACCTAAAATAATGGAAAATAATATTCAAATGTCAGAAAAAATGTGGGTATTACATTTCAAATGGTTAATTATCAATGATGAGCACAGTTAAGAAGGCTTTTTCCAAATCTTAACTACGAAGAATAATGAAATATTATATAATCCTAATGTTGCTGGCTCAGAACAAACAAAGTTTATAGCTTACTTAAGTAATGAAGTAGATAAATAAATTGTAACTTGTAATTAAATGGGTGACACAATTACTTCATTTACTTGTGGCATCCTTTTTACGCAAGTTTCAATTTAAATTTGAATGTTAAATATTACTTCAGAGCTCCAAAAGTATTCAGTAATTCATTTTTGACAAATACATACAGATTTTTATTGTAACTACTGAGCAGACCTCTTGGATAGGGGTCCTGGTGTGAACATGTATTAAATTAAGAGACTAAAGAATTGAAACATATGCAAAGGCAGATAAATGAATGTTTTTATATGCTAAACATGCTATTTAGTATTTTTAATTACACTATGCTGTAAATGGACATTTTTTATCATATTAACTGCAATATATCCCCTGAGAAATGAATGAAATGAATACATGAACCTTGGTGACAAATTTTGTATTTTCTTTCTTTTATTTCTATAACTGGAAGGAAAGGACTTCACCTTAATAACCATATACATATAATTGTAGAAGCTAAACCATACATGAAGGACTCACTGGTCACAAATCCATGGGTATACATAACCTAGAAGCTTTCCAGCATAATGCAAAAGTTCTTAAGAGAAAAGTACTCAGTGCTATATAGCTTTGTATTAAATACCTTCTGCAATCTGATACCTGGTCCTTTCATAAAAGACAAACACACTTCTCAATCATGGCTACCAGTAACATCTAACATATTACTGAATTTTATACACAAGGCAGGAAAGAGTGACTGAGACATCACTGAAATAGCTACATACCTCAAATGATAACACATTAAATTTAAGTGCATGTGTACTCCATAACTGAAATTCAAATAACAGCAAGTTGTTCCTTATGCAATCCTTTTTTACATCAGCTACATAATGTGCTGCAATAATCTTTCAGATTCTCAGTTTGAAAGTCAGATGCTCATGGTATAAAGCCACAAGCACTGGCATTAGATAAGATTCTTATTCTTATAATCATGCTACCTGACTGTTCATTTGAAACCTGGTAACTCCATTACCACAATAAAACTTTGATTTTTACAGAGTTCAATTTAATGCTTTTCCATATCATGTGTCAAATTTTGAAGGGCGTGCTTAATGTCCATTAGGATAATACAGGGTGAACATAAAGTCTTGATCCATTTTTGAGAAAACGGTTAATTATGGATTTCTTTTACAGGTGATCTGAAAGATGCTCTCAACTGAAGAGAATTGCTGTAGTTTCTGCACATTTGAGGGGACTGACACATCAGGAAATTCAAGTGGAATTTGAACAGAAATTCCGTAAATCCAGTTCTATAAGGGCTAATATGCAACTACTGATGCAGAAATTTCACAGAACAGGCAGTGTGTAGGATGTGAAACAAGTAGGTAGACCCCACATGACCAATGAAACTGTGCAGCAGGCAAGCTATGCTATGACCAGAAGTCCACAAGCATCAACTAGGAGGTTAAGTCGAGAGTAGGGTGTACCACAATTGACACTGTGGAAGATTCTGCATTTTACTGGTTGTTCAGGACTACCTGGATGCCACATTCCCATGTCGATGGATTGGTAGGGGCTCATACCGCATGTGGACTCCATGTTCTCCAGATCTGACACCTCTTGACTTTTTTGCATGGGGATACGTGAAATCACAAGTCTTCAAAGTTAAAATCAACTCCATTGCCATTCTTAAGCAGCATATCAGGCAGGCAGTGCACAACATCACACTTGCAATGCTAACCAAAGTGTATGAGGCAGCAGTGCATCACTGTGTGGAAGCAAAAGGTGGTCACATCGAATGAGACTAAGGATTGGATTAATGAAGTTTAGGGGCCTGTCGACAACTAGGTCATTTGGGCCCTAGGTCAGAATATAAAAAATCTAAAACTCCCCTAAAAACTGCCGAAAATGTGAGTTTTAAAAGAGCAACTAAAAACGCAAACAGATAAAAACACCAACGGCACATGAGTGCGCTAAGTTAAAACTTGGTAAAACCATTCATTAACCTCTTGAGCGACAGCCATTTAAAAGCTCTGCAGGCCGAGAACGGATACCCAATATCCAGCGCAGGGCATTTAAATTGTTAAATGCGCTAAAAGTGCTTCCTAAATACACAGCTGTATTTTGCGTAAATTTTAAGTTATTTTAATGAAACAAAAACTGGCATAAAACTCATTATATGCAGTATACATGTACATCATCAGCAATGTTGAGTTGCATTTACAAATCGTTGAAATGGCACTATTTGTTTCACTGTGGTAAAAAGTTAACTTTGCTTTGTCGAACGCGCCTAATATAAGTTCTGTGAAAGAAACAGTAGTCGACCCATTGTATGTGTGGCCCTTGCATCAGCAAAACAAAGCGTAGTGTGAAATAAAGCACTAGTGTATGCGTGGTCTGTGAGTCATCAGAATAAAGCAGGTTTGCAATTTTTCCTTACACGTGTTTCGTAACTTGGATATAGCTTACAGGCTCCGTTTGTTTCTTTCTTGAAATGCATACGTATACTTTCCTGCTTGTAGCTGAAGTGAGAAGCTATTGAGTGTTACATCTCAGGGCTAAGCAGTGTTGCACAAAGGTTAGCGAGTGGTGGAAGTGTAAGGGCTTCTGAAATTACACACGATAATGTGGAGGACTTCTTGCTGTGTGACAGCGATTTGGATATTGATGGCGAATTTTCCGAATTTGAGGGGGTGTGGAGGATATAGGTACAAGTAGCAGTGAGGAAGAACGTGACCAACTTCCTTCAGGTGTTCGTGAAGAGTCAGCATTGTGGAGTGCTGAAAACAATTCCAATACAAACAGGCACATCTTCACGAGCACAGGGTCTGGTGTTCAATCCCAGGCTCAGCTGACTTCTGACAGCCAACCAATTGAAATTTTTACAAAATTTTTTACTACCGACTTAGTGTCTCTCATTGTTTCAGAAACAAATGTATATGCGAGTAAGGTGAAGGAAGACCTGCTCTCTAAAGGTAAATTAGGACCTAAGAGCAGAATACAAAGGTGGACAGAAGTAACACTCAATGAGATTTACAGGCTAATTGGTCTAATTGTACTTATGGATGTTATTCGTAAACCTGCATTATACATGTACTGGTCCACAGATGACATGCTAGCTACTCCTTTTTTTGGAAAATGCATGTCAAATAACAGGTTTACGTCAATTTTGCGGTTCCTTCATTTCACCTGCACAGAGAATGTAAATGACAAACTCCACAAAATTAGGCCTGTTTTCGATTATATTATTTCAAAATTTAAAGAAAATTATGTGCCTGGTGAAAAGGTCACTGTTGATGAAAGCCTAATGCTTTGGAAGGGCCGCTTAGGTTGGAAGCAATACATCAAAACAAAAAGGGCTAGATTTGGCATAAAGAGTTTTGATGTTTGTGAAAGTAAAACGGGATATCTTTACAATAGCTGCATTTACACTGGTCAAGGGACTGACAATACTGGAGACAAAGATTTGGGCTTATCTGGCTCCATAGTAATGCACCTAATGGAACCTGTGCTTGATCAGGGTAGGACTGTGTACTTAGATAACTGGTACAGCTCTCCTAAATTATTCATGGCCTTACACAAAAGAAAGACTAATGCAATTGGAACAGTACGTTCAAATCGTATTGGTTTGCCAAAAGATGTGAATACGAAGGCTCTAAGGAGAGGGGAAATGGAGGTGCGTCAGCTCCCACCTTTGACCTACCTTGCCTGGCAGGACAGGAGGGTAGTTACGGCATTATCCAATTGCAGCTCTAAGATTTTGATGATTGACACTGGAAAAATAGATGCCCATACCAAAATGTGCATTTTCAAGCCTGACGTTATCCAGGAATACAATATGCACATGGGCAGTGTCGATCTAGTAGATCAGGTATTGCAAGCATATCCCTCTTTACGAAAAACAGTGAAATGGTATAAAAAGGTATTTTTGCACCAGCTGGATATAACCATATACAATTGTTTGGTAATTTGGAGAGCTCTAAACCCACACAAGACAATGACCTACCTGGACTTTCGACTATCAATAGCTCGCAGCCTAATTGAACAATACCAGCTTGAGAGGCCTCTTCATACTGGGGGTAGAAAATCCAAAACCCCTGCACCCCTCAGACTTCAAGGAAAACATTATCCTAAAAGGATACCATCAACAGCAAAGAAGTCCCGCCCATCTCGAAGGTGTTTCGTGTGCCGCAAGAAGGGAATCCGTAAGGAAACTGGGATGATCTGTGGCGAATGTGGAGATGTGCCCTTGTGTGTTTATCCCTGTTTTGAGGCATATCACTGCAGAAGGAACATATAAAGGTAAGCCAGTAAAGCATATAGAATTTAATTAAATGTTTCATAACGGGGGAAAATTAAAATAAGTTGAGTTAGATAGTGGATAAATAAGGGTTAAATGCACAAACGCACAGGACGTGTATACACGTCCATTTCGCTCGTGCGTCATTTTAAATGGACGTGATTTCACGTCCATATCCCTGAAGAGGTTAAAATGTGTAAAAGGTCAAAGCTAAAACAGATATTAAAACTAAGCACTTAAAACAGTAAAACGTAAAACACAAAAGCTAAAACGCAAATATGAATGCTAAAAAGCTAAAAAAATTTCACACACTAAAAAACACGTTATACTTGCTTTGCGAACCCAATTTATGTAACGAACCGCAGCGCCTTACAGGCAGACACCAGGTCGTCACCCGAAATTGATGTTACACGTAGGGCAGACAGGCACCGGGTCCCCAAGCAAATGGTACCCATGGGTCGCCCGTGTGTGACCTGTCCTCAGGTGGGTGAGGATACCTTCAGCCCGCCTGGAGTCCCTGCAGGATGTCAGCCAGGGATCTACGGTGTCCTCAATGGTCCGCAATTGAGAGCCAAAGAATTCCTCCCATGACTGCTGCCAGATCGATAAAAGATGTCGACGGAAATGGCGCTGCACATCGACATAAGGCAGACTGTGTGTGGCAACATCCGGCAAACGGCATGCAGCTTTAGCGGCCGCATCCGCTTCCTCATTGCCGGGAATACCTACATGGCCTGGGGTCCAGGTAAAAAGCAACTGGTATCCGTGTAAGAGTAACTGCGAAATGAGAGCCTGTATTTTTAAAACGAATGCTGAGGTGCCGATAAACTGTTGCAAGGACTGAATGGCACTCAGAGAGTCTGAACAAATGATGAAATTGCCGGGACCTGAGTTAGAGATAAAAAGTAAACAATAAAATATAGCAAACAGCTCGGCAGTATAAACGGAACCATGGTCCGGAAGTCGGTACTGGTGCGCCTCGCCGTTACACACGAAACTACATCCCGTAGCTCCACCCACCTGGGACCCATCGGTAAACACCGGGGTGAAAGCCCGGTGGCGGCCCAGAAGTTCGGTGAACAGTTGGCGATACACCGATTGCGGGGTGGATATCTTAGCATAGCCTGAGAGCTTCAGGTCGAATTGTGCGCGCTGGAGTTGCCAAGGGGCAGAGCGTCCAAGAGAGAATCGCTCTACAGCAGGCATGCGGAGGTCGTGTTTAAGAAGTAGTTCGCGGAACCGAATACCGCTTGGGCATGATATAGTTGTGTTGCGCAGGTAACGGTGAGCAAGGTCGGGACGCAGGACACATTTAAAAGAAGGATGACCCGGATGGGCTGCCAACCTTGCGACATAAGAACACAATAAAACCGAACGACGGACCGACAGTGGTGGTTCTCCAGACTCAGCATACAGACACTCAACTCTACTGGTGCGAAACGCACCAGTAGCTAGACGGATACCAGCATGGTGTACAGTGTTTAAAAGACGAAGTTTAGAGACGGACGCCGCGCCATTGATAAAACTACCGTAATCTAGGTTTGACCGCACCAGTGATCGATACAATTGTAACATAACTGTACGATCACCGCCCCAAGAAACTCCTGACAAAAGGCGCAGTACTCGAAGTAAGCGATCGCAGGAAGCACGAAGTTGGCGAATATGGTACTCCCACGTCAGCTTACTGTCGAAGTGCAGGCCAAGGAACTTGAGGTGCGAGACAAACGGTAGACGTGTGCCAGCAAATAAAGATCAGGAGGAGGGTGTACACCGCGAACTCGATGGAAGTGGGTACACTTGAGTTTTCGTAGGTGAGAACTGAAAGCCGGTGCGAAGGGCCCAGTCTGCGATTGATGTTATGGTCAGCTGCAATTGACGTTCAATGTGCTTGAGATTATAAGAGCGATAGTAAATTGCAAAGTCAACATACAGCGACATCGGGATTCCGTTACGAACATCAGCGATTCCGTTAATTGCTACGGCGAAGAGCGTGACACTCAGGATGGACCCCTGAGGCACACCATTCTCCTGAATCTTTTCCTGTGACAGGGAATTACCAATGCGGACACGAAATTTGCGAAGTCGTAAAAAAGTTTAAAATGAACAGCGCTAAGTGACAGCGTAAACCGTAACCGTGCAGAGCACGAAGGATTCCATAGCGCCAGGTGGTGCTATTCTAGTGGCGAGATGGTATTCGCCACTAGAATAGCAACACCACCGCTTGCCCGTCGATCAGCTGCAGAGTCATGTCTAAAGGCCACAAACCCACGAAGATAGAGTGCGTGAGGAGGTTGCAGCTGGGTTTCCTGTAGACAGACGATGGATGGACAGCGTTGAGAAATTAGATGCTGTATGTCCGGAACACGTGCCCGGAACCCATTAACATTCCACTGGATTATTTCCATAGTGAAAACTGAATTAATGGCTGGTCTTCATCTTTTTTTTCTTTTTCACCTTGCCTGACTTAGCTCCAACGATGTGGAAGTCGCCGTCCTCTGGCGATTCCTCGGAGGTGTGCAAGGCAGAAGATCCCCTACGACTCGCAGAACGAGAGCGGGATCTCTGAGAGGACGTGCGGCTGCTGGTTCGTACTATATGTCGGGAGCGACTTCCGTCGATAGGATCATTACAGCTGTTAGACGGCTTTGAACCTGTGGTCTGCACGGCCGAAGATGTTTTAGACACTAGGCTTTTGCGAATAGCTGTTGGGGTGCTCGCTGGAAGGTCAGTCTGTGTTGAGGCATTTGCAACGGTAACATGTTGCAAGCGACAGTAGCAACAGGAGGGCGGCGAGCTGCCGACGAATAGTCTAAGGTGGTGGCAGGCTTCAGCTGTTCGAAGCGCCGACGCGCTTCTATAAAGGTCAGGCGCTCCTTTACCCGCAACTCCTGAATGCTCTTTTCGTCCAAGAACTTAGGACACTGACGTGAGCTAGATGGATGGTTACCCCCACAGTTCACACAGCATGGGTCCCTAGTGCAAGCCGTGTCTTCATGTACCGGTAAGCCGCAACGTTCACAAGCTGCAAGGTGGTTACACGAGGTCCTGGTATGCCCGAATCTCTGACACAGAAAACAGCGCATGGGATTCGGGACATATGGTCGTACTGCAGCACGCTCGTAACCGCAGTAGATGTATTCTGGCAGATGAGTGCCCTTGAACGTAAGGAATACTGTACGTAAGGCGCACTCTTTACCATCCTGTTTCCGAGTTAATCGGTAAGCTTGGCAGACTCGCTGATCAGAGAGGCAGGTGACGATTTCTTCGTTGGTAAGATCGTCCAGGCTGGAAGTGGTTACTACTCCTCTACACGAGTTCAAGGTCTTATGTGGGGCTACCTGGATAGGGTAGGAGCCCAACAAACTCGCCTTCAACAGCTTCTGTGACTGATCTCCATTCATCACCTCGATCAATAACGTGCCATCTCTAAGTCTGGTTGCGTTCTTAACCGGACCACAGATCCTATCGACTTCCTTTTTGATGTAAAAAGGGCTAATGTCCTTCATCGTCTTTCCTTCACCTTGCAAGGTCAACACCAAGAAATTGTCCATGAGGGAGGGTTTGCGCGGAGACATGATTATTTGGACCCCCATCCGGAACCGTCGTCGTCAGCCTGCCATTCGGGGGTTAAAGGATAAAAGACACCAAAATCTCCACGGTCTGTGCCGCCATGGAGACCCCTCCATGACTGACGTCAAAGCTTACTTCAGAGGGACTACCCTCCGATCACCACTGCTTGTCCGCATGGGTAAACCGTTCACCACGTGACACCCCGGCTTTATGCCCCCACCACAGGAATAACCGCCTGTGGGTCCCCGCTATAGGCCACGCTGCCTCAACGGAGTCAGCATGGATTAAGGGGACTTCGGGTTGATTACACCGGGGCTCCGTCAGCGGTAACAAGTCCGGCCGGTGATACTAACCCGACGGCACGCGGCCGTCGGGAGATTAACACCGGCCGTGCCCTCAAGGAGCTACGTGGTTGTACATGACGCGTGGACGGGCTCCGCACCTAAGGCTACACATGGGGGCAGTAGGGAGGGTCCGCCCAACCTACGCGCTTGAGACCTCCGAAGAGCACACAAGTCGGGGGCCGCGCTGAAAACCGTGGGACAGGACCACGGAGATAGGAAAGATCCCTGCTGGTGAGACAGGAGTTATAAATCTAGGAACTTACAAGCTAATAATCAGAATAAGCCTAGAAGAGGAAGAGGATGATACAAAAAGCAACATAAAAACGCTGCACGTGGCATAGTTAATGAATATGAAGGGGTGAAATGAAGGTGAGTGGCTCGGGGCCCCGGGTGTGCCAAACCCAGACCTACCGTAGCAGGTTCCCCTGGGGGAGAATGAGACTAAGGGAAAACTTGGATGGATTATGTGTTACCATGTAATATGATTTACAATTAGTGTATGTTTTGGAACATAATATTACAGTTTCTCAAAAAATGGATCTAGACTTTATGTTCACCTGTATAATGTTTCACAATTTTATCTACTATGCAGCTATTCACAATGAGAATTGAGCATTAACATACAATGCAAAATGTAAACATAAACATAACATATGTTATAATTCATGACAATGGAAACATAAACAGTAGCCAATCACAAGAGAGCATTAAACACCTGAGCTAATATGGTAAACATGACAAAAGAGATCATGAGTGTTATCCCAGAAGTATCCCACCTAACAAAGAGAGCACAAAAGTTTTGGGAAAAAGCATCTTTATTTTTCTACATAGTCTCATTTCAGCTCAATACACTTTTCCCAGCAATGCTCAATATCTTCAATACCTTGGCAACAGTGAGAACCATCAAGCTCTGCAAAACAGCCATCAACAACAGACTCCACCTCTTCATTGCTGGCAAATCTTTTACCACCAAGACATATCTGTAAGTTCCGAAACAAAATAGGGGGAGCTAATTCTGGTGAATAGGGTGCATGAGGAAGCAATTCAAACTTTAACTCACTGATTTTGGCCATAGCAATAATGGATGTCGGAACTGGTGCATTGTCTTCATGAAACAGAACCTTTTTCACTAAATGTGGCAATTTTTACTTGATTTCATCACTCAAATGTTGCAACAAGTCCGCATAATACTTACTATTGATTCAATCCAGTTTCGATTGTGCCTTCCTCTCGGGTGTCAAGTGATCGACCCATGTTTCATCCATGGTTACACATCAATGCAAAAACTCAGCTTTATTGTGGTGAAACATCACGGCACTTATTTTGCACACAGCTTTCTCATGTCCAAATTTTCAGTTGGTATGCAATGTACAGCACTTTCTGAAATGCCTGCAATGTCTGATAGCTCAAACACTTTTCAGTTGACAGTCATCCAATACACAATTTCTGGCATGGTCACCTCATTGGTTCGACCACTATGATGTTGGTCTTGGCACCTCATAGGGCCTTGCTTAAACTCTGCCACCCAATATTTTACTGTTGTAAACAGAGTAGCAGACTCCCCAGAATAGAATCTAGCGCAGCTCTAATATTAGTTGGACTAAGACCTTTCAAACAAAAGTTTTGTATCACATAATGATGACCAGTTTTACCCATATTCACAAATTTGCTGAGAGCATTCACTACTGATGGTTCTCTCTCTTTTTTTTTTTTGGTAGTGTTCAACGTCTGCTTTTACTTCATAGGGCACCGCATGCGGTGACACTGATGAGGCATGGAGTGAAGATGGAGTACCGGTGGAATGAGATGGCGGGGGAAACCAGAGATGCTGGGAGGAAACCTGCCCCAGCTGCTTTGTCCACCACAAATCTTACATGTGGTTGCTGGGATCGAACCAGGGCCGCTTTGGTGAGAAGCGAATGATCTAACCAGTCGACTACAGCGCAGCCTTATTGATGGTTGCCAAACAAATACTAAACAATGTAGCATGCCACACTTCAAACTTAAGCTTTATAAGACTGGTACTTTCTTCCATAGTCACTTGTTTGAAATAATCACCGCTATCTATACGTCAGGTCGTGTACTTCTGGGACAGCTCTGGTAAGTACATATATCAAAATGAACAAGAGTTAAGTTTCCCAGTTAAAGGATGTTAAACTTACTAAAAAGTAATATCTACCATCACAATTAGTCTTGCTGCAATGCTTATAGATAGGGGATTCCTGGCCAATGATGTCGCAAAGAAAGAAGGTTGGCAAGTCAATACATGGTATATGAAAACTAACATGAAAGCTTAGGTAATTACCCAAATTTGACCTGGCTGTTAGCCCAAGAAACTATCAAGATCCCAGCAAGGTGTTAAATTGCTTACCCACACTTATATGCAATCTTTAAAGCTACTGTAATTTTAAGTTATATTTTTAGATATGCAACCTTCATCACATTATTATTAAAGAGCAGATTTAAAATAATGTCAAGTACATCACCAAATTGATATTTGAATCGCTCATGTTTTGCCTCGGTGGGCAAATTAATTTAGCACTTGTACATGTGTATATTAGCAAACTTTAGATTTACAGCTTTGCAAATAATTTCTGTTTCAGTGTCATGGATTTGTTCAACATTTTCTTTTGGACTTCAGTTTGTGGCATGTTTTGTTTTTTGTGCTCACAGCAATTAATGCACTTGACCTTGCTTCTGTTACTGTGCTCCTTAAAAAGCTTTCATTGATTTGAGGTTTGCAATTCAGTTCTCAGCTGTTGCTGATGTCACTGGCAACTTAAAATATAACTGAACCACTGTACAGAGAACAAGTAAACAACTAGCTAAAACACTGTATCAACAAACATAGATATTAGCATGTTATGCAAAAAGGGGACATTAGGTCCCATTCTCCTTGCACCCAACTCTTATCTGGTAGCACTACTCAATAGAATCCTGATAGCTCGACCTAATGTGGACTGTGAGGCTGTTGAGTTATCGAAATGTCAAGTTTCACAGAATAAGGGGTCTATTATTCACAACTCATAACATTGCAAATTACATAAATACATATTCTAAAATTTATTATGTATTAATATGTTTCCCTTTGGCCTGTCTCTTTATCACATCCAATTTAATTTCCATTGTAATTTTAACTTGTCTTTTCTTCTTGTTCGACATTTTCATAGGCACAAACAACTCAACACAACACTAACAGTAAGCCTAAAATCTTTAGAAGCTGCATTGTAACCAGAAACATTTACTGAAAGTTTAGGTTACCACGTACACAGGTATCCTTTACACATGGCGAATGATCTTGCTTGAACGTGTGCGAGTAACATAATGCAAATTGATGATGTGGGTAATGTCTTTGTTTACTTCCTTGAAATAAACAAGACACCGCTGATAATGCAAGTTGGCACTGTACTTAATCATGCATGGTCGGCGATGTTTATGTACTACACAGAAGTCGGAAAGATAACCTGACACTCCTAGGTCTTATAAATACAAAAGTGAACTCAATCAAAAGCCACTGCGCAATTGTCACGCCTAAAAAATACCTTTGTACTGGTTAAAGCAGTAAACCTTCAAACCTTCTGAACGAGTGTTTGTACTGTGTATCCACATTAGTGGCAAGCTTTTGGTTTCATGACAATGGTCTACTGGCTGCTTATGTTCTGACTAGATATCTAAAGTCTATACCTGGTCAGCCCTTTTGTTACTGTGAGGGAGATTGTGGTAGGTTGTACACGTACACTAATTAAAATTTACGTATACTATTCATACTGTATAGTAGATAATAGAAATTATTAGACAAGTTTAACAATAAAAAAAAGAAAATATAAAAAGTTGTTGAGTCACATAGAATGTCGAGTTATCAGGATTCTACTGTACTACAAAAACAAAATGTTGAATAACAGTAATGACATTGAGGGTATTATTATTTACTGGTTCTGTTTTCTAACCACAATACTGTTTCAAATGTCATTTAACTGCACATGCTTTGTACCCAGACAAGCAACAACGAATCTCTGCATTACGTTTGGAGTAAACACATAACTATGAACGCATTCTCAAATCATTTACCTAGACTAGAAATAGGAGCTCTAGAGGCCCACTGGCATCCCCCCCCCCCCCGCCCATCTGCATCGTAAAGCCCATCAGATCTTCCTTAAGCTTCACTGTTACATGTTTTGAATAATGTTACTAACAACATTTTTGAGCATTTTGAAGTATTGAGATCCTAAGGGACCCAGGGACTGAATTCTGAACTTCTTATACTTTTATAGGTATGAAATCAACACTTTGAACACTTAAGAGTGTTTATGTTATAAAATATCACACACATTTTCAGCACAATTTGATTTATAGTTTTGAGAGAATTAATTATTCAATTTATTCACAGTGCGAAAATACCTCAGTATTCTAAATACTCCAGCCGTCTCAAAAACTAAAATATCACAACAGCTTTATTATTTTATAAACTCTAATTGCCTAACAAACACCATGTCTTTGGCAGGAAGAAAAAATAGTTACTTTTAAAGTAATTAATTTCTTTGTTTTGATGGACACTTTGTATTTTTTTAAACTTTTTTTGTGCATTTAATTTTTTTAAAGTTAAACAAATTTTCAAATGTTGAAACCAGAGACTGAGATTGAAGCCACATAAATATAGTACATGCTGGAAAAATTCTAGGAGCATAGCACAATATTTAATGCGGCTGGAGCACATGGTGTATTAAAAAATGTGATGTCAAGAAAATTCAATTTTTCTAGACATGTATCATGATCATGAGTCAGATTACCTGTTTGACCTAAAACTCATTACAGATTTTATATTGAATACGCAGTAATAGCTCACTGGCATCTTGCCAGATAGCAGCACAAGATACCGCTACATAAATTTTCAGCAATATTTGAATAAATTATGGGGCAAAAGGGCTAAAAACCAACCAAATTCAGCGGAAAGGGGTGGATAACCAGAAAAGGGGGCATTTAAAAGGCTGCGCTACACCTTTAAAAATGGTAGAATCTAAAAAATTTCACTGGCAACCAATGACTGAAGGTTTCGGGAACATTTATATGCATAAACCTAAAAATCATCAATTTGACCATTTTTCGGTCATTATTCAGTCCCAGGGTCCCTTGAAGTATTTTGAGTAAATGTTTAGTCTACACCAATACCTCACAAGAAAAATACTCAAATCTCACTCAATTTTCACTCTTTTCCTGCTCACTTTTCAGTTGAATTATGTTTCTGGCTCTGATACAGGCACTCATGTGAGATCCAAGTACCAGTGTCTTTCAAGACAGGACTATGTACCTTCTCCTTAGGAAAACAACAAAATGATCACCACTATACATTATATCACTCACTCCTGGAATGGCATGTGCACTGGGTTTCATATATACCATCCCTACTGCTTCACTGGGCATTTTACCAACCTTCCCAGCTGATACGTAATAGCAGGGAGAGGGGATGTGTGGAGCATTTTGTCTTTGTTGATCGACCAAGCAGTGGCATATGTTAGGAATCGTAGGATTAAATTTTTATGTGAAAATGACATGTTTGGTTTCTGAATTGTATCACATAAATATTCTATAGATATCTGTAAATCATTTTGGCCAAAAACTTTTCCCCAATTCGCCATTTTTAAAAGGGGTGCACCACGCTGCTGCTTTTTTTTTCTCTCAGTTTCGCATTTTGTATGACATTTACTCCTTACATTTCAGTTTTGCTCTGATTTATATATAAATTTGCATACACAACCTCAAACGCATTATCTAAAGATTCAAAACATGAACTTGATTGTTTTATTCATTGGCTCACGAAAAATAATTTATACTGAAAAGAAAAGGGATTTCAAGACCAACAAATTCATAAAAACAAAAATGTATTTCTCTGCAAGTAACAAATCAAATACTTTAATTTATTTTCAGTTTACTTAAGGATCAGAAAATGCCGTTAGTATGCTTCTCTGAAAAATATGAGGGTACTTTTTCAAAAATGGATTTTTTCACTAATTAAAAGTACTTAATCATATCCGAGTCTTCCGGGGAAGGGCGTGTCTTCTTTAAAATGAATGTTGACCCCCCATGTTGGGCTTCTTCAGGTTTCACACCGTGACGGCACCTACAAAACTGTGCTGACCAGAGAGAGAGACCAAGCAGGCACTTCCTTATTTATACTCTGGTGGTGGTGGGCATGTTTCAAGAGGCATTGGACTGATTGGTTGATGATCTGCCAATCCCTGGTTCTTAATCAGTGCCTATCAGATGGTGTGGAGATGTCTGCCATTATGAAAGCTCAAGAAGCCCAGCAGGGGGGGGGGGGGGGGGGGGGGCGAAACGTCGACATTCATTTTAAAGAAGATGTAGCCTTCCCCGGAAGCCTCAGATACGATGGACACCGGCCGCCAAAGCCTACGCAATGTATTAAAAGTACTTAATTCAATTATCTGAGAAATTGTTTGAGCTCGAACATTGAGGTTTTGCACAGTCATTTCTATATTTATACATATTAACTGTGCCAATTTTCAAGTAACCGGATGTAAAATTGAAAAAAGTTAGAAAATTCAGTCCCAGTGTCCCTAACTGTAGCTCACGTGATGTATGCAAATATTGCGGAGGTACATCAGGTACATTTGAAGACATTGCTCAGTTATATATTAATATGTGAATAATGTAGAACTGTGCATGTAAAACAGAATGCCAACACTGCTACATGCACACACTTCCTCCTTGCTATACATATGCTACCTATGAAGGCCAGTAGAATGCCTCCTGAAGCTGCTGTGACCGTATTAATGGAAGTGAGTATACTTGTGGTATAAGTTATGTCGATTGCTCTCAAGATTAGTGTTGTCCTGCCATTTGGAGTTAAGTGAGTTTACTCCAGGTTGGTTCACTTTCAACCTAATCCAAAACACTCATATGAGGTTCCTATTTTGATAATAACTATGATGGTTGCCAGAGTTATCTTTGCTCTAATTTTGTAACTTGAAGAAAACTTAATGGATCCTGGAAAGATAGATTAGATAAACAAATTTGAAACTGATTAATCCATATGGACTAATGTCATGATTTTCCTTCTAACATGGTTGGTATCTACAGATTTGTTGGTGCTTTATACATCTTAAATGTTTCTTGGCCCTTGTTTCCAAGATGCTTTGGGAGAGCCTAAACAATTCCTAGTAGGTGATCAATGCAAGAATTCTCGCAAAAGTTAGAATAGGTACAAAGAATGGGCCACTTCTTTGTAAGAGTATGTAACCACTAATGTTTAACATTTCACATGCCTTAGTTGTATGGGGTGGGTCCTGGAGGCAAAACAAACTGAGGGTGTGGAGACCTTTCTCTGTCTCTTGTTCTCCCTTCCTTGCTTTTTCTAATAGACACTGCTAGGTTGTCAGTTTCCAGATAACAATGTGTCCTGTGCAAGTGTTCTGTGAGGTAACTTTGGTTTTACTTCTAATTTTGTATTAATATAGGCTGCAAGGACACTGTGGCAGCAACCCCATTCTACTTGTCAGGCATTAGCAGCACATTCTTTGTGGCTTTTTCTAAACTTTGCAAGAACTACAATACCATCAATATTGTTCACATCACTGATGCCTTGCGCCTCTATGTCCGCTGTGTGACAACGTTTTGTCGGTTCGCCACGTGCTCCTAGAGTGTTGCTCTCTAGCGCACCTTCGGGATTCTCTGCAGCTGCCTGCCAGACTTGCAGAGGTCCTAGCGGACGACAAAACAGCGGTTGATAGAGTTTTTAATTTTTTAGCGCAGTGCAATATAAATTTGAGGATTTAAAATTTATAATTATCTGTCTCTGATTTTGGACATATTTATTACCTTGTTTCATATCTGGCTATTGCCACTGCTTTTTACCTTGTATATTTTTCTTGTTGCTAGTATTTTTATTTTTTGAGTGAAATTTATATCTGGCTATTGCCATGAGTCTGTTAAGGGCGCTGATGACCTAGAAGTTGAGCGCCCTTAAACCAAATCCAATCCAATCCAATCACTGATGCCTGAAGCTTGCAACTGAACTGCCTAGGATGTTTGCCAAAGACGAGAAGCTCTTTCCCCCTTGGTTACCTGGCACACCCCAAGTAGATCTTGGGATGACAGTACACTGGAAGTCCACGATGCCTATTAGTAGCATTCGCACATGTTTTTTAGAATTTTTGTCAGGCTACACTGACTGACATTTTATTACACAGATGGATCCAAGAGCACCAGCGGTGTTGGATGTGCTTATATTTATGGAACCGAACCATATACATTCAGTTTTCCTAATAGCACTTCCATTTTTACTGCAGAGCTGTATGCAATTTACAGAGCCGTTTTATATGTGCGCCGTCGCAAATTAGGTGACTGCCTGATTCTGAGTGATTCCCTTAGCACACTTCAGAGCCTTCATGAGCTGTACAGCACACATCCTAGTGTACAACGTATCCAGGATGCCCTCCATGCTTTACACGCTTCTGGCATTAGCGTGGTGTGTGTGTGGATTTCTGGTCACATAGGTTTGCCAGGGAATGAAATAGCAGATTTGGCAGCAAAGACTGCAACTACAGAACCCAGTATTACCATCTCATGTGTTACTTCGGAAGACTTTATGCTTGAAGTGCAGAGAGCAGTACTGTCGTGCTGGCAGAAAGAGTGGTCAGCTCTCCACAGTAATAAGCTTAGAGAAGTGAAAGAACTTCCGATAAACTGGGCAACTTACTGTCGCATATCTAGCAGCAAGGAAGTTAGCTTGGCTCGGTTGCAAATAGGCCACTGCAATTTTTTGCATGGTTACCTATTTAAAAGGGGCCCTGCCCCTCTATGTCAACCTTTTGTCAGTCCATCATGTACTGTTAGAGTGTTCCTCTCTAGCGCACCTTCAAGACTCTCTGCAGCTGCCTGCCAGACTTGCAGAGGTCTTAGCGGACGACAAAACAGCGGCTCATAGAGTTTTTAAGTCTTTAGCGGAGTGTAATATCAGTTTCAGGATTTACAATTTTAGATATCCCTTTTTTATGCTTTTTGACATATTTATCAGCTTGTTTTATATCTGGCTATTGCCACTGTTTTTTATATTTATGTGTATATTTTCTTTGTTACTAGTAATTTTATTTTTGATTGAAGGTTATATCTGGTTTTTGCCATGAAATGCTTTTCAAGGACGCTGATGACCATGCAGTTGAAATCACTGATGCTAAAATATTTGGGGGATCTCAGTTACTATACTGCATGTATATAACTCTTTTGGTATTTGGGCCTTGATCAGAAACCGAATGACGAGGAAGATTCAACAAGTTCATGCACTCTTGTGGGCCATTTCCACATATTGCTTAACTGTAATATTTCTTATGCCCATTTCCTCACATTCTATGGCAGGTGCAAATTATTTCAGTGACAGGACAAACTTATTCTTAAGTAAATGTTCCTGTATTCTGGTGAAATATAAGTGGAAAAGCAGTAGGATGACTCATTCACCAAACTAATAAGAAAGTCAGCAACAAGTTGCTCTCTCTTGTTACAACAATTATTTAAGGACAGAATAATGGAGTGTCTTGCTCACTCTCCAAATTTAATCCATGTTATTATTATTCTGTGGGAAATGTTTCAAGGTAATGTTTATGCAACAAATCTGCATATACTACATGAAACAGGAGAAAGTATCCAAAATCATTTTCCACGATTTCACCTGCAGAAATTGGTTGCAGGTTCAATAATGTGTTTGGCAGCTACCAGGCATATAAATGCAGAGGAACATAATTTCAAGCACAAGGTGAGTGCAACATGTTCATATTGTACTGCATTTTTATAATTATCTAGGAAAGAAATCCAAGGAAAATCCAATATCTGTAGGTTAGACATGAACTCTTCCATGAAGTTTTAGAAGGGAGTGGGGGGCATATGTTAAAGCATAAGACGGAAAAAACTTCACAAAATTTCTGAAAACTCAATCGCATTTTTGAGGGGACATTGTTTAAGTTTTCTCAAATTGCTGGTATGAAAGATTATTCAGGTAAACAATCTACTCATGTTATTTAAGGTATAACTTTTTTTAATGTTGGCAGCCAAGAGTACAACATACTGAACCACATTTTCCATAATTATGGCCACAGAAACTACAGAAAACTGCAAAACAAGCTTTGAAAAGTCTTAGCTGAAAACTGGGCACTGGGTGTCATGAATCTGGAAGATTCAACATGGAACGATCCAATCTAGTAATGAGAATTTAGCATACATTTAATAAATCCCAACACTGATAATAAAACATATCTTCAAGTTATCCATTTTCTTGTGTTCAAAATGCCACAATAAATATACAGGGTGTTTAAAAAAGTATCCGATATTGCAACAGTAGTTGACGGTCAAAACTAGAATAAATGTTCCATTGTTCGTCCAGAAACAAATACTTGTTGAGATATGAGTCATTTTAGAAAAATGTGCAATGTATGCACATTTTCAATAGGTTTAGCATACACCAATATCTTTAAATGTCCCCATAGTCCAAAACTTAATGGATTGAGCTCCGGCGATTGGGGAGGCCATGCTACTGGATCTCATTGACCAATCCATCATCCATTAAATGTTTGGTTTAAGTACTGTTGCACGATGTGTACAAAATGGGGTGGTGCACCGTCATGCATAAACAGCATGCGTCATCTTTCCACAATATAGCTCCAAAAGCATGGGTAACTCACTACACAGCACCTGTTAATTTGTTTGGTAAAATGCATGGTCCTAGAAGTGTCACCCACAATTTCTGCCCACACATTGGGACTAAAGCAATCCTGATACTTAAACCCATTTAATGGGCGATGGATTGGCCGAGAAGGTCCAGTAGCATCGCCTCCGCGTTCGCCAGACCTCAAACCATTGCATTTCTGGCTCTGGGGACAGTTATATACATTGGTGTATGCCAAACCCATAAAAAATGTGGATATGCTGCACATTTTTGTAAAATGGCTCATATCTCAAAACCTATTTGTTTCCGGACATATGTTTATAGGAGCATTCATTCTAGTTTTGACCAATCCCAACTCCTGTTGCAATATCGGACACCTTTTTTTAAACACCCTGTATTTTATACATGCATGTACCATTTCCTTCCTCAATAATCATTTGCTTTCACAACTTCCAGCTCAAAGAAATAATTTTGTGTACACTTAGATATTTATTCTTGAAATACTCCTTTTTACACATTAAACTAACATCAAGTACACTTAAAACCTGATTTTGTTCCACAATTAAGCACAGCATAAAATAGATTCAATCTGCAGTTGCATGTAATGCTGATCAGTGTATTGGTAGCCTTGAGTAATCCTGGAAAGCATCACCTTCTGCCAAATTATCAATGGCTGTAACAGCACAAGTAAATTATGCTTTAGAACCTGTAATATTTATGTCACATGATTTTGAACTGCTTGAGGCATTATATGGAAGCATTTCGAAAGCAGTCATTGCTACTTTGGTCTCTTTCAATAAAGAAAAGGAAAATATTTAGAATTACCAAAAGAGATATATTTAATGCATGAAAACATTTTAATGAATAGGCATAAATTTCTCCTGACATAAAAATATGCATAATGATTCATAAGATGATAAATGATACTTTCTTAACACCTCTAGAAGTTCAGTCTCACTAACACAAAAGTAGAAATAAAGTATCTGAAATTAAACTTTTATAGTAAAATATATATGTAACCAGAGCAATTTTAATCATTTTTTAGATTTATAATTTACTTAGCACTGACTACTTAATACATGGTGATTCTTTCACCATAAAATCCTGAAAAAAATAGAAGTCAAATACATACATAAAAATTTAAGAGGGGAAAAATTCTGCTGCTGTAAGGGTGTATGGCCTTTAAGCTCGTAAGACACATTACATTGCTGCTATTCATATCTTATTTAGTCATTTTGGATACTCATTCAGTGCTATTCTATAACATATATTATGCAATTTTAGTGCTTACTGATCTGTAAGATCACAGGAAAAATGATTACCGCAGGAGATAGGTACCATAAAATGTGCTATTTCAAATATCAAATTCAGAAATATTAATATAGATACATTTTTTTTCCGTGAGAAGTAGCATAGTTCCCTCCTCTAACCTCCCATCTGTTAGAAAAAGTTTGCATTTGTGTGATTGTTTCCCAAGATACACAGAGTGGAAGGTGCTTGAAGAAGGTAAAATATTTTATTCATGTTTTTCGCCTGTATCCGTAGTTTTTGCAAAAAGAAATTTAAACTGTTACACGTTTGGTAACACTACTCGTCAGTACTGTCATCAACATATGCTCTCTGTGCAGCCAGCCAGTTGTCTAAAATTCCAATACGGTGGGAGAAAACGTTGCTTTGGCTCCAGTAACGTAAAGAGCTCTGCCAGCATCAGGGCCTTCTAAATTAAAAAAAAATATTTTGTTGTTTAACAACGCTGTCAATTGCCAGGATCACATAAGCATTGCTCGTATGCTGGAATTTTGTCCCACAGGAGTTCTTTTACATACCAGTAAATCTACTGACATGGAGCTGAGTTTGAGCACAGTTAAAATCCATTGGTGTGGGCTGGATTTGAACCTGCAACCTTGGGACCAATACGCCAGTGCCTAACCAACTGAGCCACCCAGACCGACACTGGAGCCCGCTACCTATGCAAGTTCATTGTAGAGGTGAAGCATGTATATGTATGATGAGTAGGCTGAACTTCTTGTAAATGTACAGAAAACGAATTTAGTAAAACGCAAGGGTATCATGATTGTTTAACGAGGCCTTTGCTGTTTCCCCTCCTTTGCCTTTCTTTACCCCTCTGCAATGACAGCACTTTAATGCTACTGGCTAGACATAGTTATAACCAATGACACGTCGGCCTGAAAGGAAAGTATTTAGTTTTTCTTGTCGCTTAATAAATGATTAGTCTCTCTTTATCCCTCTCAAGTTGCATAACTATTCATGATACATGTTAGTTATAATCAATGACATGAGGGGAAAGTATTGATTTTTCCTGGTCTTTCCGTAAATCGTTACTCATTAAGCTACAACTGTTGTTTCACTCGCAGTATGTCATATACATTAGATACTACACGTGGGCCAGATTATTGGTCTGTGGTAACACAGTTCAACAAATTTCAGAAACTGCAAATTCGCAGAAATGTAATTAAATTTTAATACCACCCAACAAAGGCAGTTTATTGTATATGTATTAGAAGAAAACCTTCCATTTGAAAGCAGAAACTGCATTATAATATGACGTAATAGACAAACATGTTAAAGCTCCTTTGATGCAATTTTTAATTCCAGTATTAATACAGGGAGAACTTGTAGTTTTTATACTTTTCAATGTAACATTACACTTTTACATGTTTTTGTGATTCTAAGGATGAAGCTAGTTTTTCTTATAACACAGTCGTTTAACTCAATACTGCTTATTTCAAGCAATATTTATAAAGTATTCCTAACAGACATTAAGAATTTGGACATAAATCTGAAGATAATTAAAACATGGTTTGACTAGGTCAGGTGTATCCCCCCCACGCTTCCTTTTTCTCATTACAGAGCAACACCTCTATCCCGCATTGCAATGTCATTGGTCACTAATTACACCTAATACCTTGTGAGACCCTGTAGGACATTAGGAACTGAGAGGTAATACCAAACAGTGCATATTACTAAATTTGTTTTGTGTACAACAATCTTAGAAGCTGTATCTTATTTTCATAAATTAATCTGTAAAAATAAGTTGAATCCCTTATTGGAAGCTCTACAATGAATCCTTTATTATGAATCTATCACAATACCCCACAATCACAAGAAATACAAATGCACTTTACTTTACTCCCACTAACTGCTGAAGTTCAAATGGAATGCTATTAATCATAATGCTTGCTTAGGCTTGCCTTCATGGCAGCAAGTGGCAGCTGCAAGCCCCTTACCCATCCTACATACAAAACTTCGAGCACTCGAACACATGTGTGAACAATGCAAACTGCATTTTGCTTTAGTCTGCCTTGTCAAGCTGCTCACTGCCAACAACACTTGTGCGAATTTCACGGAAGTCAGCAATGAATTAGAAATTACATTTGGAGAAAAATATTATATTTAGAGCACATTAAAATGAAAGGAAAAAAAAAAAGTAATGGTATTTTAGAATAGACTCAGCCTTTCAGCCTTATGAACATTTTGCCTCTGCTCACTTAACAAAAGAAGCTTGAAGCTTTGTAATGTGTTACATGTGGGCAGCATTTTAACGTTTCTCTGTTCGTTTCATTTTTTGACCACCTTTCAATTCTTGGTGCCTTCTGCTGCGGGTGATGATGTACTAAGCTCTGTCTTTCAGCTCTCTTTCACATTAGCATGCTAGGAAAGGAATGTGATATTTGTTTCTCTAGGTACAACTACCATTGAATTAAAAAGAGCCCCTCAGGTTATCAGCCTGCGATGCACACAGCCATCACCACCCAGCCCAGAAGAGAACAGTTCTCAACCCTGTTCCACCGAGCCAAAGAAATAGCAGGGAAAGAATACAGACCTCAAGAAAGAAATTAACACATTTCAGATGAATGGGTACACAAACGAAGATATTTACCATGTACACCGCAAAGCCATGAACAACAAGAAGCACACCATGAAAAACCACAACACAGAAGAGGATAAAAACCCCTTCTATAGCACAGTTTCCAATAAGATCGCATGGATACTAAAAAGACAATATCAAAACAGTATTTTTAACACCAAAGAAGCTAAGAAATACACGAGACCAGTAAAGGGCAACCTAGGATTAAAGACTCCTGGCATATATAAAATACCGTGCCAATGTGGGAAGAAAGGCCACACGATTGAAGAGAGAAGTGCAGAACATAAAAGAAACCTCAGACTGCTCCAACCAGAGAAGTCAGCAGTGGCCCAGCACAGCTTGGACAATGACCACAGGATTCTATTTGATGAGGACATGGTTTTACGAAACTGTAGTGACGGATATTATGACAGGCATGTTAAAGAAGCAACTGAAATTAAGTTTAGAGCCCAACAATTTTACTAGAGACAATGGTCTAGGGCTGAGCACATCGTGGACAAACATTCTCAAACATCAGAGAACTGGTGAAAATAGCTTATACATTGCCAGCACTTCTCCACTAGCCCAAATCAGACAGCACCACATCAAGTAGCCCTGCCCCTCTGCCCAGAGAATATATACACTATACGATCAGGGGAAACGCATCACTTCCTGAAGAAGGCCACAGAGTGAAGATGGCCGAGAGCTTGAGCAATTTTATCAACATGCATGACTGATAAACCAAGAGAAGCTCTTATTAATAATCATCATTGTGAAAGCTTCAAATCCTACCATTGAATTGTTAACACTTCATTTAAAATTAGTTTAACAATTGAATGTAACACAAGAGTAAATTCATGTAATCAACTAAATGAAAATAATAAATTTCAAATCATAACACACTCAATAACTTCACCGTCTATCAACGAAAAATACTACCATTGTTTGCCTGTGTTCACTTGTTTGCAGTGATGTCACGGTCATGTCCCAACTCCTCCTTAACACTGCAGTGTAGCCAAGTTGAAAACAAGGTTTCACACAACACTTCAATCTTAATTTCTGGCTAAACTCCTAGACTTGTGAAAAAACAAATCAGCTCTTCATTCTTGAACATGGCCAAAACTGTAGTAGTAAGATTTGTTTTTCTCCTAATCCATGTCTTAGCAAGTAAAATTGCAACAGAATTATTTGTTACATTTATCATCAAGTACCATCCACCTGTATGTATAGAGGCTATTACATGTAATTTTTCTGCTGACTTTCATACGCATTTATTTCTGTAATTCTGATTTGAACCATACAATCTTAAAATGTTTAACGCACTCCCCACCAGATCTGAAGTTACCTGCAAACTTTTCCACCTAACTTAATAATGAACCATAAATGTAAGTGAACTATGTCGCATAAATATTTCCTTCCTGTTATTGTATCATTCCCTTCAATCTGCACACTTATTTCACTTCCACCTTACATATACATCACCACAATCAGTAAAGACAAACTTTGTTGTACATCAACATTTCAGTAAGTTGTAGCACAATATATATGAAAACTAAAAAACTGAATTTTATGAGCATTAATAAACAAGTCATTAAGGTGGAACTCTAAAATTAAATCTGTAGACAGAATATCTTATAACTATAATCCAGTGTTTCCACTCAGAAGACTGCAAATATGCACCTTCTTTATGCAGTATAAGCTTGAGGTTTTTTGTGTGGTAGGTATTTATTTTCAGTGGGAGAACTGGATTCGATTCTCCCGCTGGGAGAACTGCATGCACTCAGCTTCATGAGGTCCCTGAGGGGCCGATTGAAGAGCTACTTGATTGAGAAGTGGCGGCACCTGTTTGTGAAGACCACATGTACCGGCTAGGAGGAACCAACCACGTCCCACCCTCCATTACTGCACCACATGCATGATGCCTGTGGTGGGAGAGGTGGGGGACGAAGCGGCCAGGTGGTAGGCATTTGTCTGGAAAGGGCTATTGCACATCAGGCTTAGCAAGTTATTTATTTATTCTTTTAAGTTTTTTCATGTAATTGGTTTTACTCCCTCCTTTTCCTTCAGTGTCCAAAATAGTTTTATTTTAATTTTAAATGCTATATGCATGAAATGAGAGTGTAAATGAATGTAACGGTCCATCAGCACTTAGAATTACCCAATATTGATGATGTTAAACTAAAGGAAACTTCCTCAAAGCCAATTGCATGAATAATGGAAGACGACAATCTCCTTGAGACGATGAATATGGGTAAGCTGTGACATTTTCTTGAATTAATAATTATAGTCCATGCAAGGATTTTTAGCTTTTCCTTTAGAAGTCCCATTTAGAGATACAGAATCATTTTGGCAACCACCAAAAACATTTTGCTTGCTGAGTGTGACTGACTGAGCAGGTGGTCTGATATGAAACAAAACACTGTGAGAAGTAAGATACCTTTTACACTTTTCTCTTGGCTTGTATGCACCGCAGACAAATTTTCCATTAACTTTGTGGAAATTCACTTCAGAAATTAACAAAATTCAATGCTGGATGTTTCCATTTTTTTCTTTTTATATTCCCACAAATAAAATAAATAGTAAAACAAAATTTTTAAAAGCAACCTTTTATTTAAATGCTCTAAAAAGAAGAAAATAAACTTTAAATTAAATCAAATCCATCAATTTATTACATTACACACTTTATATGATATAAAAGCTTGTTGTGAGATTTAACACTATTTTATGAAAAACATTTTTTCTTAGAATTACTTATATCAAGATCAAGTTACCTAATGTACTATTTATCTACACAGGTAAATCTCATGACAAGCTTTTATATCATATAAATTGTGTAATGTAATAAATTGATGGATTTGATTTAATTTGAAGTTTATTTTCTTCTCTTTAGAGCATTTAAATAAAAGCTTGTTTCCAAAATTCTTTTTTACTGTTAATTTATTTATTTTATTCATATTCTCCTCAGCAAATACTGCATAAAAATTGGACGGTCCACCATATTGGATTTAGAATGACGTCCAATATACCCAGCACGAAATATCCTTGCACTTGACAGCTAGCTGATTCACTCACCAGCGAATGAGGCTAGCCCTATCTCGTCCAATCGGCTAATCGTTGCACGATGTGTTTGCAATACGATTAGACGAAATATGTCTAGCCTTTTGAATCAGCTAGCTGTCAAGTGCCAGGTTATTTCTCCCTTGGTGTAGTTAACCATGCATTGTCATTCAAACTGAACATGTATACAAAATTTCAGTTCAGTTGGTTGAAGATGCCTGCTTTAAAATTCAGTTGCAAAATCTGATCCGAACAAACAAACATTGCAAGTTGAATAAGATGACCTAGGAGTTGAACACCCTTAAACCTAAACCTAACACACATACAGTTACAAGAAGTGACGTTGGGAGAGTACACTGACTGTGTTATCTCTGATAACTCTTTTTATTAAAATTGTGAATAAAACTTCCTCACTTTCATGCTTCACCATAAAATTGCATTAATTTTTAAGGCAAACTATGCCATGCCAATTCAAAATTTATTTGCAGATGTACATAGGGTATACAAGTTGTGCATTGTATGTTCACAATACACTTTCTTTTGCGTCAGACCACCTGGTCAAGTTCAGCAAGCAGCTTGGCTGTAACAGGCTTAGCTGTCACTTAACAGCCTCTGAAATGTTCAGGGTGCTTGGCAAAATTGACTCTGTACTTTCTAGAGGGAACAGAATTAAGGACAAAAACAAGATTATGTACCGATGTTCACATGACCACCTTTTTTCATTACCATCTTCACAGATTACTTATACCTATTGTTTAATCAGTTGAACATGACGCCTAACTGCACAGGTATAGCCTTAAATAGAAAACACACATTGTTATACGAGACTGAAAACATTGGTCAACTGTTCATAAAAGAAGTCAATGTTAGCCACGAGATCATGAGAAACAAAAGCATGGGTATGTGAGTGAGGAAGCCCATTCCAATTTAAGATATTTCAATGGACATATTTTGAATACCAGTCCTGAGTTCACAAAAGTGTAAAGCAGATGGCATTACAATTTTGTTTGTAGACACATTTCAGAACTTCAAAGCTTCTCAATGATTGAAAAGTCTCCTTACTCATTTATCACCTAGATCAGTGGTATTCAACCTGGGGTATGTAAAATTTAATTTAATCTTTCTTTGTGTAGTATTAAATAAGTTATAAATATTACAGTCTATCTTAGATATGGTTATATATAATTTGAATTAAGTATAGGGTTAGGTCTAGGGATACAGGCTGAAATGGAAAATTGTCTTTGGGGGTACACGGAGAAAAAAGGTTGAATATCACTGACCTAGACTATACTCCCAGTGTATTTTGTAATACTTGTGTTATAATATGAAAAGGATGAGAATATAACATTGAGAAGGTAAGCAACTTCAAGCTGAGACATTGTATTGATAAATTCTATACTTTAAGGGAGATGATGGGTGAAATGACTGTTTCTTACATTTGTAATAACATGTTTACTTTATGAATATGCAATTACTTTGTCACAAAGTTTTGGCAAAACTTACTACTTCTGTTTCTTAGTGTCTGAATTATTAAAAACTGTTTTCATTATACTATTATTTATGGCTGAATTAACGTAACTTGGCAATTCTGACAGCTTGCTCAGCATGAGTTTTGGGCATGGTGTATCGGTGGCGTATGGATCTGTTGTCATGACAACAAGGTTTAACCTTGAAAAAGTCAATAGCCTTCTTGGTCAACCCTCCCCACACGCTACGCCTGTACGTTGCCACATCTTGTGTCTCCTACGCTCGGCTGGGGAACGACTCCCAATTGACCAACGGATTGGCAACACTATTTTATATGTGGCACAGCGGGAACCTATTTGCCAGGAAAGCAACTGTCTGAATTCGCAAGTTACGTTAATTCAACTCTAACCCCTTGCCATCAGCCACAACATGTTTCATAACAGCACGACAGCTAATTCCAGTTTAAACCTACCAGTGGTTTAAATTAGGTGTTTTTCACATATATGAAGTAAACACAGTGTAACAAGTGAACACATTGTCTGTGTAAAAAAGAATATACTTTGCTAGTGTATATTACTGTATTTTTAATTCATAACAAATTTTGACTGATATCTTTAAAAAATATTAGTGCTTAACATACTGAGTAATGCAAACAATGCAACAAGTTGGTTGTTTTATAGCATTGTGAACTACAAGTGATAAAGAAATGAAAACAGCTTAAAAGCTTGAAAGCTTAAGCTTAAGCACAGAGTCATCTGTTACTGATCTCAGTGCAAGATCTGTGTGCTACTCCAAATGTGGAAATGTTTCTGAGACCATTACAGACAGAAGTAATAATGGAATGAGCTTCTGCATACACACCCTTCATGAACATGAACTTAAGTGGGATATTTTGTTTTTTCATTCCAAGGTCTGAGCAACTTATATTCATAAAGGCTATAATATATATATATATATATATAAACAATCTGAGTATGAAAATGAATACCTGGGTTCATTACCAACCCAGGGGCACTACAATATAATCCACACTAAAGTCATATAGGAGGAAAATAAACCAACAAGAACAGTCTGCTTTGTATTAAACCAATATTATGTGGACCAACATTATAACCACACAGTGAAAGAATTAATGTACGGGATGGGCCAAAAGTCGCAATCGGGTAATGTTTATATTAAAATAACTCACTTCCTAAAACAAAAACTAATTAAAAACTATTC
Organism: Tenodera sinensis; assembly: GCA_030765045.1. NCBI lineage: Eukaryota > Metazoa > Arthropoda > Insecta > Mantodea > Mantidae > Tenodera > Tenodera sinensis. The sequence goes on from CM060964.1 coordinate 19,525,859, forward strand.
ACAGGTTGAAAGGGATATTTTCTCCCTACACATACTTTTTGTTGCATTAGTCTGTCAATTTTCCGATAGAGTGAGGGCATTGTTATGTTATAGCGACAAGCCAGATTTTTCATGGGTTATTAGTTGATGTCAATGTGAAATGCTGTTTGTGTTGTAAGCAATGACTGATATGAGCAAATATACAATTGAGGAACATCTCATCGTTAGTATGTGTGTTCATGAAGAACAAAATGGCAAAATGTACGAAAAAATCAGAGAAAACTTCTTTCTTCGTTTCAATAAAGCAGCTCCCAGTGAAGCCATTCTCTGAAAACTGGAAAAGAAGACTTTCTCAACAGGCTCTGTATTGGATGTAAAATGCAGGGGAGGACCTAAAAATTATTGCAGTGATGATGTAATCTTCTGTCTGAATCATTGGAGTGTTCGTCAAAGAAATCAACAAGAAAACAATCAGCGGAAATGCAAACCCCAAGAACATCGGATGAAAAATGAGGGTTATTATTCAAATTCAAAATGTTCTTGGGCTTCGAGCCAGGTGTAGTAATGAAGAGCCATCGACGTTTCGGGAGGGTGCATCTCTCCCATCATCAGGATGATGACTAACTAGAGTGAAAGGACCAGTATGTGTACCAGGGTTGCCAACCCGTACGATAATTATGGGGGCATACGATAATTTTAATGTTTGTACTCATGGTTACCAACCTGTATGATAAGTATAGGGGCAGACAATAATTTTAATGTTTGTATTTACGGTTACCAACCTGAAGGATAATTATGGGTGTGTACGATAATTTGAAAGTGCCTTTAAAGATCAAACACCTAGTGAGACCAGTAAAGGACAAACTGGACTTTAATGCACAAGGGGTACATCACATCCCCTGTGAATGCGGGATGCCGTACATAGAGCAAACCGGCAGGACCATTTTCACTAGAGTCAAGGAGCATGAACGTTCCATACGCTTAATGCAGCCTGACAAGTCAGGACTGGCGGAACACTGCTTTGAAAAAGACCACAGACCTAACTTCAAAGAAAGGACCATTGTGGCAAAATGTAGCAGTTTCTGGGAACGGAGGATTAAGGAGGCTCTGTCCATCTCCTCCGAGAAGAGCACACTGAACCGGGATGCCGGATTACAGTTTAGTCCCTCCTGGAAACCAGCCTTAAAGTTGGAGATCGACCGGCTCAGAACACACAGATTCCAACATATTGTCGAACCACCTCCAGATCAGACTTGGTGTTTTCTACTCAGTCCTAACTAGCAGACAGTACATATAGTGGTCCTTTTACTCCAGTTAGTCATTCATCATCCTGATGATGGGAGAGATGCACACTCCCAAAACATTGATGGCTCTTCATCACTGCACCTGGCTCAAAGCCCGAGAACATCTTGAATATGTTCATCCCCAGGAAAACTTCAGATCATACTTCATGAGGGTTATTGTCCATACAGGCCCACCACGCTGATTTGGCCGGTTACGTTTATCTTTTTATATTTCCATTCCTTATTAGTGCAGCAATCAATAAATAACGTTTTTACTTCACTTGTGAAAGTTTATTATTGATACACAAACTTAGAAAACATCCGATCACGACTTTTGGCCCACCTGTGTAATTTAACTGTAAAGGGTAGAATCAAACTGAAAAATTCAATGCCATAGCTGGGATATGAACCACAGATACAGGGTCTCTGTCCAGTTGCTCTAACCACTGAGCTACCATGGCAACATGCCAGCATGACATTAAACTCTCCAACTGACTCGCATTTTCCCTGGTAAACCACAAGGAGTACTCAAATTAATGTGAGATACATCCTAATGGCGACTTACAATGCTGTATATACATAAGTACTGGGCTTCATAGTTTAACCAACTACAAAGTCACTCAATGGAAATTAATTATTCTTTCATACTAGCTGTGTGTAGGACAAGGTTAGAAAGGTAGAATCAGACTGAAAAATTCAATGCCAATTTAAATTCTGGGTTTCACAGTTTAACCAACTATAAGGTCAATGTCCCACATATGGCTAGTGTGAAACAACAATTAACTTGCATTGAAAGCATTATAAGTCACCATTAACAGGTGTTATCTCATACAAATTTGAGATCTTGTGGTTCACCACGAAAAATGTGATTTAGTCATAGGATTTTAATTGAGTAAGATTATAACAAGGCTTTATAACATCAACTATGAGTAGAGCTTCCCACCACCATTTCATCCATAATATGAAAAACGGTGAGAGTTTGCAAAGTTAACGTCCATACAGTGAAATGGTTAAAATAAACTATTGAATAACTTTGAATAAACTGTCTTGTTCTTTTTCCTATTTTACAGTCATTACGCTGCATGGTCTCTAATTATTTAAGCACACATTTGATTTATTTTATTACCTATTTAATTGTAAATTGTCTGCTTTATTCTTCTTGTCATTGCCAACAAGATGTCAAAATGTCAACCATGTAGCATCTAATTAGTATATATTTTCAATATATGTAAAAATGAACATTAAAACATGTGAAAATAGATTTAAAGGTTTGTAGGCTGCTCAATGATAAATTGTTCCACGCATTAAATATATAAAAAAAAAAAAAGGCTCAATTGCAGGCATTGCAATACCTTAAAACTTTGTAGACTTATACTTTAAATTGCCCAGTATTTTTCCAGTTTGAAAATAAAACTGCAAACTATTACCCAACATCCCACTTAAGGATACCTACATTAAGTCTATACTACGTCTTTTTTCCAGTCTTTAATAACTTGAATGATATAAAACTACACAAGAATGTTAATAGTTTAAGATAGTTTAACAGTAAATTGAAGATGTTTGAAAAAAATTCCAAATTCAGTGTTTAAAAATCTTGTTTTTGTGTAAAGTGAAAAGAGTAAGCAAAGTAAAAGCTAGTTTACAACCTTCATCTTTGAACAATAAGGCTGGTTTACAATAACTGAGAATGGAAACCATGTACAGTACATTTACTACAAAATTTGGCCAACACGCGCAAGGCCCATCTCCTGCACACATACTGCACGACTGGGCTGGAAGTTGTGCGGCCTGTCTCCTGGTCACGCATGCATGGACATCAAATAAAATCTCAAATCACATTAACAATTATCAGAATAAACACAAAACATGCCTCATCACAGATGTTGGAAATGCCATCCATCTGCATCAATACATCTACAGCATCTTCTGAGGAAATTTTCATTCACACACATCAGTTCAGCTACCAAGATAGCGTTAATTTCTCTCGCAATATTTTGTTTTAATTTTGTCTAGTGAAAGACACCTAAAGATTTTCAAGGTGACTGTCCTAATCTTTCTTTGATTTTGTCTAACTTCTGTTCCATAAGCACACACCATTTTACCTTTCTTTTCCTATCACACATTGATCCCATCTCCCTGAATTTATATACATGCAAACAAATGGTGTCTGTACTCGGAATACACACGCCAGGAAATTTAGTTTCAAATTTCCTTTACAACTTCCCAACAAAATGATGTAAGCACACACATATCATACATAAACACACTTTGTTGTACTGTATACTGCAATAAATTCATTTTGAAAACACTTCAAGCAAAACTAAACACTTCTAAACACTCCTAACGTTATTCACGTGTGAACTGGACTAGAATAGCACAGAACACCTAACAGAAGTAAGACTGACGTATGTGTGACAATTAGCATGCATGCACAGGGAAATGTAGTGAAGGTCATCCAGGCCATGCATCTGCCAGCCAAGTTTTATAGTAAATGTACTGTATTATAATGGGAAGCTTTCCCGCATGCCAGGGACAGGAGAGAAGACTGAGCATAATTTTAACTTCGTTGTTTTGGTCTCCAGGCATGGCATATTACATTCTTCACACCATAAATTATTCAATGCAGCTGTGAGAGTAGCTAGAGCTCTCTCGTCACAAGCTGGGAAAATGAAACCATAAGAAATTTCACCAAATGTGCATTCTGAACACAGATCCTGACTCCCTCAGATCCATTTAGCATTGGCTCATCTGTAGTATGTTGATGTGCAACTCAAAACTAGCTATTGCATCAACAAACTAGCAAAAACTACAAATAATGGTAAAAATTAACAAAGAACAACAAACAACTTTTATGTATGATATACAATTTGAAGCTTTCACAGCAATAATTATTAATTAGCACTTCTCAGGTTACCAACCGTGTAATATCTATAAAATACTTCGTTTTGATCATACTAAGCTCCATGGCCATCATCAGGAAATAAATAAATAATAACTAACTAACTAAATAAATAAATATATAAATAAATGACCATCTCAACTCACGGCCTACATTGGGAGCTGCATAAGAAATAAATGGCCATTTGAAGTTCACGGCCTTCTTTTAAGTCTTCCTGTCGGAGCCGTGCTCAGTCGTAGGCCATTGTCCCTATTAAAATACTTTGGTTCTAATTTAATTTCAAGCCAAATAATTTAATACGGACAATGGCCTACGACTGAGCACAGCTTGGACAGGAACACTTCAAAGAAGGCCATGAATTTGAGATGGCCATGTTTTTCTTATGCAGTTTCCAATGTAGGCCGTGTAGTTGAGATGGTCATTTATTTATTAATTTCCTGATGATGGTCATGGAGCTTAGTATGGCTGAAATGTTGACAAATGTTACAGATATAGTAGGCACAGTTTAGTGAGATACCCCAAAAAACAATCTTGGCAATTTTCCCCCATTATGCTGCAGTCTGGTTATATTTGGTGACATTCCGTCCATTAGGTTGCAATAGTGCCGCCAACTGTTCGTAACATATAACCATGGTAAAGGTTATTGCATCTGTTATGTTGCAACAGAAGCCCTTGTTTATGAACACAATGCAGAAAGGCCGACTTAGATGCTGTATTAATTAATTAATCTGTGGATGTACTGCTCGTGTTTGCATGATTTTGTCTTGAATTCTTTTAGAGCAGTATATGCAGTTATAGTTACTATTGTTATTTTTGTGTTCGCTACACAGTGCATTAAATACATATTATGATATTTAGTACTCGGAAATGATTTTATGCAAAAGTGTTGTTGCAGAACAAGATTTGCCGAAGTTGAGCACGTTCTTTGTTGTGTGGTAACGATATTCAAGCATTATTATCATTTGAAAGCATGATACTTTAACCTTGTGATATTTGAGGTTAGAAATGCCTTTATTATGTGCATTGACAGGACTGCTTTTTAGGATACTTTCGTCTGCTGTTTAGTGTAATGTTGGCCATATTGAACTCTTGGGAACTGCTGATAAACTGTGTCCACTATATTACATGACTGGTAACCTGAGAAGTGCTAATTTAATGTATGATGTTGGCTAACCTGCAAGCTGAATTGGAAGCAGGTGAAATATCACTGGTAAGTTACAAGCAACTGTGTAAATGTGATTTTCCACTTTCTTATTGATGTGATCATTGGTATGCATCCCAATTCTCATTACCTGGGTATTATGAACCAAACTGTTGTATACTGTTTTGTTTCCCATTCTTGGGTTATTGTGAACCAGCCTTAATAATTCACTAAATATAGTACACCTGGATACTATCTGTTTAGAAACATGGGACATTGATGGATGCTGTTAAGTAGTAGAAAAGGAGTAAACTTTTAATCATCAGGCAGCAAAACTTGGACACAGACAGAAACAGGTTAGGTGTATCTACACCACAGTTATGGATTTGTTTACTGTGTGCAAGTTATCGTTAAAATGCAGAGGGAGTGGCAAGTCGAAACAAGCGGAAAGCGATGCAACACACAATGTACTACTTCACTGTTTCAGGCTTTGAAGTGTTTAAAAAATACACTCTGTTATTTTCATGGCACAGTTATTTTGGTAGATATTTTGTTCATCCAAATAAATAATTTATATGCATAATTAATGAATAATAAATGTACACCTTTTACGCTTGAAATTATATATGTATATTTTGAAATTAAAATACTTCCATCTTACGTGACAGATTTACAACACATTTATGCCTATAGCAGAAATACCAGATATTCATTGTGAAACAGCGTTCATTGATTTAAGTTTTTTTACTGGTCTGTTGTTTTTTCATGACATGCAGAATTAGCAATACAGTGCTCTACAATATATTTTCTGAAAGTCTCAAAAGTACATCTCCTGCAATTCTCACTTAATGTCTGTATTACAAGGTGTGCTCAAGATCACATGATGTGATGGAGGTAAAGTGTAATGTACTTCGTTTTTCTGGGTGCACTATTTCCCTTCAACAGATCCTTGATTGCACACAATTTGGCACAGCCACAATTTTTATGTAGAACTGCAACAGGTCAAGACCTACTGTCATACAGTAAATAACACTATGTACTCTAGAACACAATTACCCTGAAGCCATCCATCTCTCTCCCATCAGTATCCAAGTTTTGTTGCCGGTTTATCAATTGTCTGCACTGTCTGGGCTGGCCCCATCCAAAATGAATCAGCTAAACAGTTTGTTTACCAGCTGGCACTTTTGTACTTGTAATGCATTTCAAAAATTGGTAATCCACAGACTAAAATATGTCAAAAATTACTTTTCTGTCTTTTATGAACCCTGAACACAAAGAGCTTCCCAATTTCAGTCACAGCCTGTGCAGATTCTAATCTGTATGCGATCCATGTGTGTTTACATAGACAAAGACAAGGTAGTGATCAGAATTTATAAATGTGGGAGAATATAAAAATGTTACTACTCAATTGAATTTCGTTTTTAGTTTTTAGTTTTATTCTTGTATGTTAGGGAAGTTGAAGTAATTAAAATGATAACTATATTCTCGAATCCCAATCTTATAATTTATTAATGAAGATAATATTTATATGAAGCACTTACATTTTCATTGCTTTTTGATTTCCGCTTGGAGTCATGTGATTTGATCTTATGTTGCCTTTCTTTTTCTTTGTCTTTATCTTTATCCCTATGCTTTTTTTTCTTGTGGTGTTTTTTATGGTGTTCTCCACACTGGTGTTTTATGGTACCTGCAACATTAAATATTACATATATTACAATCATTTCTTTTAAATGCATATGGCAAAGATGCCTTTAAGTGGCATGTATATCCGAAGTGCTGATAAGGGAAACAAATTGTGCAGTGGTAAACTGACATTTTTATAAAGATTCTATGCTATTCAGGGCACCTGAAAATACAGAAAAGAAAAGGGGAGGAAAAAAAAAAACAGTACCAATTCATACAAGCCAGAAAAAATACAGTTAAAAGACCTATTCAGAAAAGCTGTACTCTTTATGGTGCTTAATTGAGTTAATCACACAATGCATCGATGGGAAAACTTATCAACATCTAAAGCTTTTGCCCACAACAATTTTATTTCATTGAGGAGTACTTAGATGATCAAAGTGTATAATTATTTTGTACATATGTGAGTAAGTGTCTGTGGGGGTGGGTCTGTGCTGTGTGTGGTGTGTGTGTGTGTGCGCGTGCACACACATTTTTGTTTTTTTAACACTAAAGGCCGGTTTCACTAACAATGATCTTATTTAACTCTGGTAAAAGATTACTTTTCTGCATTTTGGTGAAACAGGTATTTCACCCATCAGTGCAATTGTTAATGAGATCGTGCCAATCTGGTTAAAGCTTTGCTGACAATTTTGTACAGTTTACAAATCAACACCAAAATTAGTGAAGCAAAAAGAAAAATGTCACTGAAACGAATAATGGGATTTGGTTATGGAGTTCCACTGATATGAAGGTAATGCGATTATGTGCAGTATAAGAGAAACAGAAGGCAATCATGTTTGTTCAGAGAGTGAACCAATTATCATTTAAATGTACACTACTGTTTGTGAAAATTGCAACACCAAGAAGGAAATGCAGGGCTGAAATAACGTTTATACCACAGCTTAAGTATATGACAATGAACAAATGATTAACTTTACAAATCTGTATAAGAGCTTTGAGCTTGAATATTCAGTATTTGGTGTAGCCTCCATATGCTGCAATTAGAGCTGCTAAACACCACGGCATGGAATCAAAACGGTGCAGAATATGTTCCTGGGGGATCTCCCTCTATGCAGTCCGTATGTGAGCCCACAAATAATTGGCACTGGATACTGGAGGCCAAACAGCCATTTCTCAGACATGTTCGATGGGCCACATGTCAGGCAAATATGCAGGCCAGGGAAGCAATAGTACACACTATTGCTGGGCATTTTTCTGCTGAAATGTGCCATTTGGAGATGCCTGAAGTAGCGGGGGTACCTCAGGCTCTAAAACCTCCTTCATGTATCAGCTGCGGTTTAAATTGCTCTAAATTTGTAGGAAGTGAGATTGTTTGTCATAACCAATGGCGTCCCAAACCATCACACTTGGCCTTTGTTTGCTATGCTGCTCAACAATGCAGGCCTCTAGATTGTGCTCAACACGGTACCATCGACAACATATGCAGCCATTACTGTAGGACATATTGAAGCAGGATTCGTCTGAAAAGACTACACTTTGCCACTCAGGATGACAAAGATGGCATTCATGTGTCCATTGCAGTCGGAGGCGCTTGTGGTTTCTGTATAATGGAAGCAGACTAATGGCATTGTGCAATCAGTCCAATCTGCAGCAGACAGCGACCAATCATTGATACAGAAAGATTCATACCTGTTGTACTGCTCCAGCATTGAACTAACACTGTAGATGAAGCTGTGCGCTCCATTATGGCCATGTGGACAAGATTGTGGTCATATTTGTGTGGTCCCTAACTTCACTGCGTACAACCCTCTTCTACCCAATGCTCCCACATACACATCACTGTCATATCAGCATGCCCAGCACAAGCTGAAATGTCATGGTATGAAAAACCCACCTCCCGTAGACCAATCATTCTGCCCTATTCGAACTCATTTACATGCTGATATTGCACCCTTTTGACATCAACAAGGCACATTGGCACACACTTTAACGTTTCAATTTGTTCGACAGTTCTTTGCTGGTTATACTTAGCAACAATGCCCTTGTCAGACAAACACAACAGGGCTGTGCCCAGCCTACATGTACCCTATCCCTCTGGAATCCAATCACTTATTGTTTGCACACTTTTCTATACATCTACCAAGTTTGGATTCATTCGGGGAATTCTTTCATGGTGTTGCAATTTTCATAAACAGTAGTGTATATCGATTTTGTGATTTGGTTTCGTCTTACATAAAAGTTTGCAGACAGCCTCTGTGGTACAGTGACCAGCATTCTGGCTTTACAGTCCAGAAATCCTGGATTCAAATCCTGGCTAGGATGGGGAGCCTTGTTTTAATTAGAAATTTTCCCCATCCTCCAGTCTAGAATTATTCATGTTGGAGTGAATATAAGACTATTACAAGATAGAAATGACTAAAATTGAAGCTTTGATACCTATAGTCGAGTTGCTTCTCAAATCAACGCCCTCAATATAACCATAATGTTATACGGGCCTATCTAATTAAATGAATAAAAGAAAGAAAAAAAGAAACGGTGTGTCGTAAAGACAATAGAAGTGAAACATTTTAATTATTCATCAATCACTTTTGAATAGCATAGATTGCGTTTTATCATTACTTTATTTACATAAAATTATACTTCAAACTAAATGGAGTACTTACAAAATCTCGATTGAAAATATTATGTGCAGTCTTGAGTTTGTTAAAATCAGAATACTGTAAATTATCACTGATAGGTGCAAGAGGAGGTGGCTGAGCCAAGGTGGTAGTTGCTGGTTCACTGTCTTCATTATTTACACCGTCCAAACTAACACGTATTCTACTCCTTTCTCTACGATCTCGTTCAATTTCAGATCTACTTTTCCTTTTTTTTTTTTTTTGCATTCTGAACTTTCACTTCACCCACACGTTTTCTCTCATGCTATGCTCTTGTTCTTTCTGTGCCTGACTTTGGCATATTCACAACAAAATTGTACATTTTAATGAAGAAAATAGATTATAAACGAGAACACTAAACAATATGCAAAATGTGTTGGTTATACACACATTTTTCAATGCATGCTCTGTTGACAACAAACAGCTGTACTCAGTGATCGCCATGCCGCCTGAACGCAGTACAAGCAACCACAGACAACGAGAATGAAAGAAAGCGACAAGAGCGTATGTCTCACTCTTCTCCGATACCCGTAACACGTAACCACGGACGAGAATGAAAGAAAGCGAGGATAGCGTGTCATTTACATCTAAAAATACATCATGTAGAAAACTCTTTCCTACATGACTTAAAACTAGCATTTACTGATTTTCATAACCTAAATATGAATCACTTAAATTCCTTTATTTATGCTCTGACATACTAAAGTCTATTAAGCCATGATTTCCAACTGTTTGATGATTAGTCATTTAGCACATACAATTAGGATCATTATTACGTTAACAGAGTTTTTTAATAATGTAGAAATCAATGCATTTATTTTGATTTGTTAGACTTGTTATTACATACTTGTTATTCAACGCTTTTATCACTTATTGGTTAGAAATAAAAATCACTGACTGACTTCATGGCTTAATTTCTATTTACAGTATGATGCACCACCTCCCATTACAACTTCTCACATCACAGTTTGTACGTCTATGTATTTCTTACATAAGCAGTTAGCTGATAAGAGTATTTCAAAGTCACCATAACATGCTAGTAGTAACTAGAATTCTACACCAGTAGGCTCTAGTTCTTGGATGTAAAATGTCAAATGTACAAAGACTTAAGTTGGAGGATTTTGTATATTTAATGTTTATTATGTTCATCAAAGTTCTAATGGTGGTCTGGGTAGCTCAGTTGGTTAGACGCTGGCCTACTGATCCCAACATCGAGGGTTTAAATCCGTCTTAGATCGATGGTTTTAAGTGCGCTTAAAAACCACAGTTCTATGTCATTAGATTTACTGGCATATAAAAGAACTCCTGTGGGACAAAATTCCGGCACACCGGCAATGCTAATGTGGTCCTGGCAATTGACAGTGTCATTAAAAAATAAAATATTTATTTATCAAAGTTCTAAGGCTTTCACAGCCTGTATCATTACTAGATATAGTATAATCCGGACTTGTGAGCGGTGGTCTACTGGGCTCCTTCCCAGATGTTTTGTCTGCAACTGCGGCAAGGTCAAAGTACCCTGGTGGAGATTTCAACAGCGACCATGGGCTGCAGTACTTATATCGCTGGCTGGAGGGGAGATCTGCTGCGATTGGTTCAGGTGCCAACACAAGTCCAGCCCACAGCCCATCTGCCTGGTGAAAGATGGAGCAATTAGTGGAATGATGGTGCAGGAAACCAGAAAACCCACCCCTGCGCCGGTTTGTCTACCACACATCCTACATGTGGATACCTGGGGTCGAACCTGGATCGTTTTAGTGGGAGTCAAGCGGTTTAACCACTCGGCCACAGTTGTTAGTTGAAATTGGCCCATCAACAGAGAAATTATGGCCAAAATAAGGTTTAGAGAAATTGTGACTGTTACGCGTAAACTCACGTTTTTTTTTTTTTTTCCCAAGAATGTCACCTATATAGATAAACTTAATAATCAACCTGTCTAAATACTGTAACGTTTTACTCTGGTTGGAAGATTACTTCACTGGGATTTGAGTGTACCATTTGCTGTTTGGTGTGGGGGGACGTCAATTCTTCTTTGCCGAGCGAGCACAGCGGCGAGCTTGAATGACTTTTTTTTTATCACTAGTCCAGTAAAATGCTTGCATCCAGGGCGTAGTATGGGTCAACATGCAGTATGAGTAATTAAAGTTCAAATTTACCTTGTGGAAATAGTTTATTTTCACTCTCACCCAAAAATATACACTTCAATACAGTGGATTGGCGTCCTTTTTCATATGTACGGGAGTCACCCGTCGATATCACGGACCACACAATTTTGTATTTTCTCTAATTTATTTTAGTTTATGACCCGCGTCATAAATTATACGTCTCTTTTGCAGAGAATGATTTCTAATTACTTACACACATAATTGCCGTCGGTCTGGGTGGCTCAGTTGGTTAGACGCTGGCCTACTGATCCCAAGTTCGCGGGTTGAAACCCGGCCCAGGTCGATGGTTTTTAAGTGTGCTTAAAAACGACAGCCCCATGTCAATAGATTTACTGGCATGACAGTTTTTAAATATGTGTATATAAATACATAAACTGGAATAAATGAAAATGCATTACATTTACTTAAGTCTGACAGGCTTACTGGACATGTACTGAACAAAATCACTACCTCGGTGAAATGCAACAAGCATTTCGTGTATAATTGTGAGCTGTAGCAATGTTTGCAGCAGTTAACAAATGCATAGTGGAGATCGCAGATAGCGACAAGTTTATCAACTGCAAGTACCGTCAAACCTCAGTGACTGGAGCAGGAACAGAAAGTGCTTGTGGGTAAATGCTGTTCTTAGAATAGTAATTCCTGTTCCCTTTTTGTAAACAAGGAGAAACAGTGCTCCTAACAGAGCCATGATTTCAGAAGCAGAAGCGTTTTATCAATCTCTATCCCTTGTGTAAAAGACGATCTCTTATTATTTATGTATCTGTTCGTGTTTGCAAAAACAGAGTAAGTTATCTCAGGATTAAACAATTTGAGAAAGAAAAAAAAAAGGGAAAAAAAAAACAAAAAACTTTCAGTTTCTTTAGTAATCCATTTCGGACCAGGCAGAACCTGAATATATTCTTGTGTGTTTCCCCTAGGACTGATAACGAATTATGCATCCATAAAGTTTCCTGGACCTTGCCAATATAAACATGGCAGTCGTCACTTCAGGCAAAAACATTTTTTGAATAAAGACAACTGAAAATCGAAATTGGTATTTCTTTCGCTTCATTCTCGTCACCAAGCGATTGCTAAAATCTACTGAAATTATCTCTATTTTTGCTTCATCATCAATGTCAAAGAAATCGACATAATCCTCTCTGTCAGATGATTCCAGAAGACGCTCATTTCTTCTGGAATCAATCCCTTTCTTTGCGTGAATCTGGAAGACAATTAGGAAAATTGTAATGGCAAAGTAATCTTCATAACTAAATAATCATTCACACAAAGTGCGTTTGCTAAATAAAGCTTCGATGTATAAAACATTCAATAATGATTAGGTTACATTTACTTACATGACCGGGCGCGTGCGGTACGGAGTAGAGTCTCGGTGCAGTTGTCGACTTTACACATCAGTCACAGCCTAAATAACCAATTGAAGCATATCTAACACACTTTTGGTGTGCTTGGCGCGCTGACTTAATTGTTAAAAGAAAGCCAAATTGGCGGCACTGTATACCGCCACACGCCCGCCGCTGGGTTAAACTTTGGTATGAAATTTCAGGTCAAATACATGATTTCATGTTTGATAAATAAAACCAACTTGCAAACTTTACAGCGTGCATCTCCACGAATAGCGTAAAAAAATGTGGTATATTAAAATTATTTAAACGGTATAGTGATATGACGCCTCTAGCGCTGAGTATTTAGTTCCCAACCTCGCTGCGAGTTCGTTCTGGATTTATAATGCTGTTGTTTTCTTTACATTGAGATTACTTTCTTACGAACAAGTGTAAGAGAAATGTTAAGGATACCCATCTGTGTAAAAAGGCTAAAAATTTCAAAAATTGTCAAAAATGGATTTTTGTTTTATCAAATAGTTTAAACCTTCTGCTTTATTTTGATATGCTTTTTATAGCCTTACGGCCTTTTTAACTATGTCACGTGGCCGCCTAACTGATTGCTTGTAAGTGGTCATATCCATTTAAATCCATACAGTTCCATTATCCTTGCTATGACTTTAAACTTAGTTTTTCCATGTTTCTACTTTTAACACTATTTGCTCTTTAAAATGCTCCACACGATGCAATTTTCAGTACTTATGCATGAAATTTGGTGTATCTGCTTAGAAATAACATTAAAAAGAAATGATGAGATAATTTTTTCATAACATGAATAACTGCTGAGTAATTAAATATTAAAGTTTACATTTTGAAATTTAAATGAAAAAAATTATGAATTTAAACTTTAAAATTTATTTTTATCCAAACTAATAACAAGATTAAAAAATTATCTCATTAATTTGCTAACATTCTATTACAGGACATAACTGAAAATTATTAAGTTTTTCAAATCAAAATTGCATCATGGGGAACCATTTATACAAATATTTAAAAAATATATAATAAAATATTAATATGTTAGCAACTAATCTGACTAAATGTATGAAATTTAGCACAGTTACTCCTACTATACAGTGATTGTTGTGTTAAAATTTCAAATCAATCCAATGAAAACTGTAGATTTTCAAAATTTCACAGATGGGTATCCCTAAATTAAATTCTCTTTGGACTTATAGGTATGCACTGGCACGCCCACCTGGCATAACTAATAGATAAGCCATCGTGGCTTCCCACCAAGGCAAGGAGTATGGGAGTAGGAAAACTTTTGAAGCCGACTGTTTATTGCTTCCAGCGTTTTATCGCACGTAATCATTAGCTATCAGCTGACAAGTTGTTATTGTGATGTGAGTATTGATGGTACTGACGTGTATATAAGGTGACAGCAATCAGTGCTGCCACCGGAATTCCCGTTTCTAAGGGAAATCTTGTTTACACGAGAGCTGCGGAGCGACTTCTCGATAACCTTATAGTTATGCATTATAATTGCCAGTCAACATTACTTCTTAGATCAGTGTTAAGACGCTCTATTCTAGTTGCCTTTCAATAATATAACCACACAACACTGAAGTAGTGCAAAAATAAAATGCAGTGCTACAAGCATGTCTTAAACCCATACAGTACACTAATTAGTTGTCTAATAATACAGTTTCTTTATTTTAAATCAATTTATACGGTCAGATTGAACTGTTCTTTTTTCTTGTTTTTATGGCTGTAATATTTGGCCATAATATATTTTATGTAACCTTACCGTTATAAAAATGACCAGAATTATTTCAGCCAATAAGGAAGGGTTGCACTTTTCTTAAAGTGGGATCCAGGAACACTACTAAAGTTGTGTGTATGACAACCACATGATAACTGTCTACTTGAGAGAAATCTACATGTTATGAAGGAATTGCCAGTGGTATGAATAAAATAACTTCATAAGCGAGTCATTCCACGTCAAATCGCACAAAATATGGTATAAGTTGACCTCAATATCCCAGATTTTCTTGAAATTTTTTACGTGTTTTGGAACAAAATGCATTTGACTCGTGGTTCTTCGTTTTATAAAAAAATTATGTTGGCAGATATTAATTTTTGAAATGTCCCAAAAGTCGCGCGCTCGACACCCTTCGAACAATCATAGCCCCGATTGTAATACAAAAATTACTTGATCTTTGGCTCAAATTAAAGATAAATCGCTGAAAAAACAACAACTAAAAATACACTGAAGTTTACTCAATATTCCCAGAAAAAATCAGAATGGAGTGTAATAGTTCAGCTGTAATTAAATTACAAATCAAGGAAGCGAACTCGTGTAGCAGCGGTGACGGCTAGCGTAACCTCCCACTATTGGCACTTTCCTTTCCGGCGACGGTTAACTGCTTGTAATAACACCATTATTCTCTGATGTTTCAGTTGACGTTACTGCATTACCTTTAACATGAAAAACTTTCTTTGCTAGGGAACTTCACTTTCTGGAGCTTTTCTCGGGGATGTAGCTTTTATATATATATATATTTTTTTTTTGATAGGGGACTCGCCTATTGAAACTAAACTCTTATTAATATCCTCAATATTATCAACATTTTGCAGTCACAGAACTACCTGAAGAAGAAACGGAATTTTCACTTCCAGAATATTCAGATGACGTAGAATGAAGTTTATACACTTTCATGCGGCATGAATTACACATTCGCACATCCGGAGACTCCGTTAAATTTCGTTTTGTCAATAAACAGCGACTTAAGTAACTCACATTAGTTTTCTTAAAAGACCGTTTAGGAAGATTAAAAGGATTTGTCGTATCTTAATGCGATGTTCACTGTCACTCATGTAAATTTACATCATAAGCTTTAATGATACGACCTTCTCCCACCGAAATTAAATTTGTGGCTGGTCAGTGTTTCATCAGAATTGTTTATAAGGACACTATCTGGAACTGATGAAGAGGAGATGTCCTTTGCTCGCACATGGTCAAATGTACATATATATGTACAAATGGATCTCCCACTTCATGTCGTCCGTGAGCGCTTGCAGGCCTCCAGAAAAAAAAAAAAAAAATTGTAGCAAATGTACTTATGCACGCTCCATAGTTTTCAATGTCTTATTTTATAGATAAAATGTCAGGGAATACGAGTGTATTTTGTTTTAGATTTTTAACACATCTATTTAAATTCTATTTTTGGTTTTACAAAATACAGCATTAAAAAGTCCAACATTTGTATGTAATAATAATTGGTCGAAAGTTGTTAAGTGTTGTATTTAACCTTTCAAGTGCGTCAAACTCCAACTCTATATGGCCTTAGAGTAACAAGTGATTTTATATTACGGTGCGCGCAGAAATTGCTTACTTTCTAATAGCCATAACTAAGCAAATAATTTAAAAATACGGAAATAAAAAATACGTGTCTCCTTATTTGATGCCTATTATTCATAAAAAAAATGT
This sequence comes from Tenodera sinensis, assembly GCA_030765045.1. Classification (NCBI taxonomy): domain Eukaryota; kingdom Metazoa; phylum Arthropoda; class Insecta; order Mantodea; family Mantidae; genus Tenodera; species Tenodera sinensis. The sequence goes on from CM060964.1 coordinate 19,542,418, forward strand.
CAACCCCCTACGAAAAAGTCGTGTTTTACGAGTGTGCGATTTGACGTGGGTTGACTCTTCTATGAAGCACATATTAGAAGGAATGTAATGTTTCCTTCCACCCGGTATATATCAGCTCAAGTTAGATTATCAGCAGTGCTGCCCCTGCAACACGATGTCCTGCTGTTGATAGTTTTTGGAGCTAATAGCCAGGTCAAAGTTGGGTAACTGCCCAAGCTTTCAGCGACTAACTCTGCCGCCATCCTCAGAGGAACTGATGTTGCAATATTTATTCCTAGCCAGCCAGCGGTAGATAACATCTGCCTACATTCTTCCACTGGTGGAGCTCTGGCCAATGGAGAGACAAGTGCCAAGGAGTAGGCCAAGAAGCATCTGGGCTTTGCTCATTTGAGGGCCTTCATCCCTATTAACAATTAACAATTATATGGTTATAAGTAGAGCCTGAATTTTTATGTAATTACATATTTTAAATCCTGCATAATATTTCAATGAGCAGTAAAAATGTTGGCGAATTCCGTCATTTGGGACTGTCTTACAAATTTTTATTTTACATTTTTTTTTTTTTTTTTTTTTTTACATATTTTGCACATTTCTATATAACGATGTTACATAAAGCGTACATATTTTCAAGGTTTCGTTACAATTTTATTATTTTTTTAAGATATTGTAGTCACATTATAAACCACTGTTTTCACAAGTTTTGCTGAAAGCAACAAAAATCAATCTGCGAAATAGGATGGAAGTTCGATTTACAATGCGATAATAACCTCCTCGCCTCGTTCTGATTATGTCCGTTTTTATCAAAGCAGGTGCCGCTCGACAACGTTGACAAGTGTCTTTGGGCATTTACAAGGACTGGAGAAATTGATTTTTACCATTGTTACCATTGTCGTGGTAGTCGGCATCTTGTAATATAATAGCTGCGAGGAAACAAAGTGAGCCGCTGGACAACCATCAATATAGCGAGGCCATAATACTGCAGTTAGTTTATCGCAAGTCACAGCAAAATGGCACCAGTTGCGTCCTCGCTATCCTGCAAGTTGAATTCATGGGTGAAATTAGCCGTAGATAGCGCCTTTACAACCGACGGCAAAGTAATAGTCTGTCAAGCATGCGGTAAAAGAATTGGCTGTTCCATGAAATCTCAATTGAAACAACATATCAAAAGTGCTCTTCACACATGCAACAAACACCTAGTCTTCTAGAAAGCAAGTTCTGTCGACACATATGCAACAGGAACTGTCCGGAAATGATTTTTTAAAGACTTGTGCAGTGCAATGGTTGCAGCTAATATTCCGTGGCATAAATTTCTAATTCCTCAATTCCGCTCCTTTCTAGAAAAATACTGCAAGAAAGTTATTCCTGACAAATCTACTCTGAGGAAAAAGTATCATTTGTGTCATGGAGAAGCAGTTGCTCATATTTTTTCCCTAGTGCAACAGTCCATGAAGGGCCAAGGCTTGCCACCCAGTCGCTGCGTCATCCACCTCTGCCCACTACAGGCGTCATTGGTGGGGTACAGTCTGGAAGGTGGGATGTTGTCAGCGCCCCGACCCCTCCCGGACAGTTATACGGCCTTCTAGACCTGGGGCCGCTACTTCTCCATCAAGTACTCCCTCAATTGGTCCCCCCAGGACCTAACGAGGCTGGGCAGACCTCCCAGAGGGGATAAAATCCCCTGCTGGTACCGGGGTACGAACCCGGGTCCTTCGCGTCAGAGACAAACGCACTACCTACTGCGATGCGGAGGCGGTCAGTTGCTCATATACGGAATGAAATTGGAGACTCCTGTATATGGTTTGCCGTGATGGCTTCTGTAATGCACGTTCCATTAAATCCATAGATTCGTGAAGGGAACCTGATGTTTCCAACTGCTTGATGGTTCTAGGTAACGGCGGAAGTTACTTTTGCTGTAAGCACAGAAGCTTGCCTCTTTCGAACCTCTAAAGATGTCCTGAGATTCACGTATGTAAACAGCTACTTCTGAAGAGATCATGTTCGCCACTGACTGGACTCCTTCAAAATGTTCACAATATAACATTTAGCAGTAGGAAAACTATTTTGAAAGGCCAGCAAAACCATTTCTAATCTGTTGCAAGGTGTTAAAACAAACAAATCATTCTACAATTGCAAGATTCGTAAATGATGGGATGAAGATTCTGTGGCCAGAGGGTGGTTTTAATTATGTATTCATGTGCCGCAGCGTACATGATTAAAGCTGCTACTGGCCTTAAGATTTTCTACCCGAAAGTACTTCGCTTCACCTGTTTGGCCCATGCATGGCAACGTGTTGCTGAAGTAGTAAGTAATTTTCCCTGTGTGAATAAGTTGATATTAGCAACAAAAAAGGTCTTCGTGAAAGCACCGCACAGAATTCAGTGCTATAAAAGTCATCTCCAACATGTCCCTTTGTCTCCTGAGTCAGTACTTACATGATAGAAGCTGTTAACTTCTATTGTGAACATTTTGAAAGAGTCCAGCCAGTGGTGAACATGTTCGCTGCAGAAGTAGCTCTTTCCATACGTGAATCTCAGGACATCTTTAAAGATGCGAAAGTGGCAAGCTACTGTGCTTAATCTAAAGTAACTTCGGCTGGTTGCCTAGCACCATCAAGCAGTTGGAAACATCAGGTTCCCTTCTTCACGAATCTAGGGATTTAATGGAACGTGCATCACAGAAGCTTAGGGTAGTTGCAGGAGATGTAGGAAGGTAGGTGAAAAATTCAAAGCTGTGCTAAACAGGTATCCAGAGTACTCTACGCTTTTGTCTGTGTCTAAAGTGCTAAATGGTGACTGTCGATTTACCAAAACATTTCTCTGTAAATCAGATTCCTATGCTAAAATATGCTCCTGTTACTTCGTGTGACGTGGAGAGAAGCTTCTCTGCTTATAAGAACATTTTATCTGATAGGAGACAAAAAATGACCCCTGAAAATATATGGTTATTCACTGTACATTGAAAGAAGCAAAAGACTCAAAATGAAAATGCTTGGTTGCTCATTGTATGTCAAGAGATAGAAAACTGAAAATGCATCATTATAAAATTTAATCATTTTGAATTGATTGTTTCACTCATTGATAAATTGGTTCAGTATTTCAACATTGCTTTACATCTAAAATTTAAGTAAAACAATTATGTGAAATGAGTAATTTTAATAAACATAATCCAAAACACATATTTTTATTTCATAATTACCTACTTGAAAATACATTTTAGGTAAATTCTGCATAAAAGAAAACATTTTCCCTATAATTAATTTATGTACTTACAGACCCATGAAATTACAAAATTCCGGGTAATTTGCAGTCTGCATTTAGATTTGAGGTGATAATCTTAGCATTCAAATTATTACATAATTTTACATATTTTGTTGATATTACGTATTTCATTACACATTTTGATGTTTTTATTACATAAATATGTACATATTTCGCACCTTGATATTACATAAAAATGTGGGATCTAGTTATAAGAGAAAAGGTACACCAGCTTGCACAACATTTTCTTCCCATGGCAAATGAAACGCAAGTCAAATATTTTAACAAACCTGAAAAGATCCTGAGGTGTTTTCATCTTGCCTAGGTAAGATGATGCATAACAGAATGTGAGTGAAGTCATAGCGACACATTCTCACTTACTAATACGTAAATAAAGTGATGCACAAATGTGCACATATATGTACAGCAGACTACTAGTATAAATTAATACTGGACTATAGCTAAATTATTTAATTAATTATAAAACTGAGCCTAAAATTAACTTTCAAAGAAGTTATAAACCTTGGAATTGCTCTATATGCTATTTCACAATGATGAAGAGGATGCAAAAGCACAAGTAAAAATAATCTACTTTCAAATAAATTGGTAAGGGGCAGCTTTTTAATATCAAATTAAGGAAATCAGTGACTGTATTTAGAAGGGGTAAAAACATGTGTTAAAAGTTGGGCAAATTTCAATTTCTATTTCATTTGTCAAATCTTTAATTAAATTTGTTAATCAAAATCTGTTTGATATTGTTCATTAAATGAGAAAATGCTTAACATGCTTAACTGTATGTTTAAGTGCAGCAAACATTTAAATTGCCTCCTGATAGAAAAATAGGAATGTTTACTTACTCTGACCTAGTATGGTGAAGGTCACTGGACAAAAGCTTAGTACTCTTAGCAATAGCTCAAGGAAGAGGGGAAATTTTTATCTCTAACAAAGCACAATCTGATACTCAATTCTCAATTTGCCAGCTAGTAAGCATTTGCTAGTTTTTATTTATACCAACCATTGAAGCCAAAACTCAAGATTCTTAAATGTCCCTTTGTATGTGTAATATGTTACCTTTTATTTCTGAAGGATGCCCAAACCAACTGGTATCCAAGATACCATAAGTTCCATTTAATGAGTTGGCTCTTGGTCACATAAACTTCACTTTACTCAAATGTGGAAGCTCTAATGGGCATAATGTCAAAAAATTAAAATATACTTTTAGTTGAAAAATGCTGCATAACAGAAGTATAGATATGGAATTTTTTCTGAAAACTTTTTATTACTTTGAAAGAGCTAATAATTATGATGTTATATAAATTTTCCCTTGGTATTACTCTTCTTCCACATGAATTAATTACTAAAGGAAACAGTATAACACTAATGGCATTGCAAGCATAAGATACAGGCACAAATATGTGCACTGTTAAGCCTTTTAACTATGTTATAACTAGGGCTGCAGCATCGGAATCAAAACGTGAGGAAAGTACATAGAACAGGACAAGCCAGAGTGTAGCGATAAGGGCTGGCACTCAAACAGCGTGGTAGTGTCCAAATGATTATACAAGGAGAATTACGCATTTCTCATGAATATTTACTTTACTTCTACAAAACTGTTAATAGCAATTCTGCTAATTTATATAACTGAAACTTCTTTATTAAATAATTAATGCAAACGTTAATCCACACTGTGCTCATGGATAAACTTCTGTTTCTTTGTAGTAATGAATTACAACCCACATTTTCAGGGTTTTGAACGATGATTATCTCCTTGACAATAATGCTGACTTATAGGCAGAAAAACTGTGTTCCACATCTGCTGAAACCACAGGTGCATATGTAAAACCTGTTACGTACATTCTGTTTAAATCTAGGTATGTTAAAGCACTGATTTTGTTCGCAATTACATCGGCTATGTTATGCAGTTTATGGTATCTATCATTTTTGTGTAAAAAATTTTGCAGTTTCGCAGATATTCTTTCACACTGTCTTCCAGAGCACTGAGTTTGTCGATAACTACTTTCATCACGGTCATTTGTTTTAACAGTTCTTCTCCAGACTTTTCTGAAGCTTGAATTGCAGAGGGAAGAAATCCAAAATTCGAGGTAATGTATGTCAACAGATGTTTAATATGAGCATCACATAAAAGGGTTTGGGCTGTGTTTATTGCAGTTGTAATGTTACTATCAAATATCTGTACCATATGTTTAACGACATCGAAATTCATAACCTTTCCTTTGGCATTGTGTCTATGGAACCGCGCCCGGCAATATGTCACTCACACTTACAGGTAACCCTCTCATTGTAAACAGCAGACTAGTGGGTTGCTATCCGCAAATGCAATGACTCTGATTTTACCCTAGTTATTTCTTTAGTAACAACCTAGGACAGTTACACTACTGGTTTCCAAATGTACCGTGCGTTCTCTGACTGACTGAACCACCCCAGGCAAGGACCTGCGGGCTCTCTGCCAGAGTTACGTGTAAAGGACTGGCAAGTCATGGATACTGAACACTAACTACTGTACTAACTTGCATTAGACGTACATGAATCACAACAGATGTTGAAATTGATGACCTGCAATGTAAGCACATTCCATATATCTCTGAAAACAACTCTGGTTTACTTGCAAAAGTTCAAGTTGACTGATTGCCTGTACTTCTCTCATGATATTGTTCAATTCTTGTAGTGTGTGTGAGTTTGATGCTTACACTTTATTCTTTAACATTCCCCATAAACAAAAATCACTAAGGCATTTAGCACAAGCGATTAACATTTCCAAGATGTCAGCTTTCGTAGCAGCAAAACTTCTGAAACCTAAAAGTTCATACTTCACAACCATAAGATCCTGCAAGTAGGGTTAATTATTGGAACTGGTTTTAGCAGTCCGTTCATAATGATGACGTGGACCTGCCTTTAACGTTCTTCACTGATGAAGGGTGGTTTTATCTTCAAGGCTGGTTTCTACTCAGAACAATTGATACTGGGCTACCAAAAATCACCATAATATTTATGAAGTTCCTCACCATGCGTAGAATTATTAGTCTCATAAGATCCTGTAAGTAGGGTTAATTATTGCAACTGGTTTTAGCAGTCCGTTCATAATGATGACGTGGACCTGCCTTTAACGTTCTTCACTGATGAAGGGTGGTTTTATCTTCAAGGCTGGTTTCTACTCAGAACAATTGATACTGGGCTACCAAAAATCACCATAATATTTATGAAGTTCCTCACCATGCGTAGAATTATCAGTCTCATTTTTACAACACAACAGTTGATTCACACTAATAATTAATAATCTTATATAAGTTGATTCACACGTTTATGTAAATTCTATTTTAAATATTTTTTCCACAACTAAGAACAAATGAAAGATTGTGTGACTGGTTTCAACAGCATTCAGCTATAGCAGACACTGCTGGAAATTCTATGCATGAATTGTAAAGTGCATATGGTGACAGAATAATTAGTCAAAGATTGTGGCCATCTCATTCCCCTGACCTATCTCAATACAAGTTTTATTTATGGAGAACATTAAAGAATAAAGTGTACGCATCAAATACGTTCATGTTACAAGAATTGAAGGACTATCACGAGAGAAATATAGGCCATCAAACAACATGAACTTCTGTGAGCAAATGAGAATTGTTTTCGGATATATATGGAATGTGTTTGCATTAAAGGTGATCAATTTAAACATCTGTCGTAATTCTGTAAGTCTAATGCAAGTTGGTACAGTTGTTAGTGTTCTGTAACCATGACCTGCCGGTCCTTTATGCGTGACTCTGGCAGAGAACCCTCAGGTCATTGCCTGGTCCAGTTCCGCCGTGCACGGTTCGGCTGGTCTGAGAATGCACGGTACATGGGCCAGGAGACGAGAACAAATAACACTGAGAGAATAGGAGAAAGGGAATGAGGAGTGATTAGTTTCTGTGGTAAATGCAACAGTGCACTTGGTGCCAATCAAGAAGGGGATTGACAGTTGCTAACCACATGGTGGAAAGGTTTAAATGAACAGGAGGGGAAGGTTACATCAAAGCAACGAAATGAACTAGTAAGAGCTAAGATATTTCCATAGCAACAGAAGATGCAAAAGCCTTGCTGCCCATATTCCAACATGTGATTGGCATGTGCCTGATGAGCAACACTGTCCATTGCCTTACTTTAGCCTGAGCTTCCAATGCTTGCATCAGTTACAGATTGCCACATATCGACAAGTTTATTTACATCATTCTATTTATATGGCCTTATTATGTGCAAAAATAGTAGCCAAGAGAACACAACCAAACAAAAAACTGGGCATACTGGGGAACTGAATAGAACTGTATCCCAATTAAAAGATTATGCAGCTGATGTCACTGCTGGAGAACATGGTCACAAAATAGCTCAGCTTCCTCCTTATCTTTGCCATTTTAACCCACTTAAATTTCGGCTGAAGTAATATGTTGGGTGAAACAACAAAGATTTCACTTTAAGTTAACAAAAGAGGCACTAATGCAGTAAAAGCTGAAAATTGGAGAAAAACGAAGGGCATCATGGGAAAATTAAGTTTTGGAAGAAAGGATAGAACAGCTTGTCATTTCCATGGGTAATTCCAGTAACAACAGTAAATGCAAGCAATTTGGATATCAGCTGCATTTTCCCATTAAATAAATATCAATATTTGACAAGTATGTCTTTTTCATTAACGCAGATCTTTACACTTGTATACTCTATCCTCTGCATATGGATTCACTATTTTACTATTGTCTTTGCATACGAATATAACAGCCACTCTACATTCCAGGCACAATCCAATCACCATTGTACGCATAAGCCTAATGCACTCTCCACATGGCCGCAATAAACCATAACATTGTCCCCCCCTCTCTCCACAAAATGTCAATGCCTTTGTTGATTGGCGCCGATTATAGTTCCAACATGATTGGTCAAATTGGCTTTCAAGTTCTGTACAAATTGACCATAATCAGTAAAACTGCACCAACACTAAATTTGAGTGCACATTAAACCAAGAGACACACATTTGAATAAAGTTCATTAAATGTCATATTAAACATCTTCAATAAATGTCAAAGAGGGCAATCTATTACTGTGGTTTTACAGTGCAATAAAGTCTGGTTACTTTTTATGCCACTTTATTTCTTCTAAGCGAGGTAGCTGTCACATAATCCTTCTGAGGCACAGGCACCCATGCTATATGAATGTGTGAAAATACGTAACTTGAAAAATCGGAAATTTGTCATTACGAAAGTATTAAAGGGATTCTATCAAGTAGGAATATGGTTACCTTTGAATAGATTTCACTGGTTAAATAAGACTTAGGTAGAAACTGTGTAATTTTCTAACCTTCATCCTCTTAAAAGTAATCAAGAGAGCTTCTGGTTACACGTGGATGCTGAATGCTTTTTCAGCAAATGTAGTCAAAAAGTCAAGGCTAAATCAAAACACTAAGGAAAATAACTGAATTCTGAACAATGTTAAACTCCCAAAAAGTGCATTCAAATTCTGGTTATGAAGGAAAATTATTTTTAACTGAACAATGTTTTTTTATGCATGCAGCATCCTACTGCAATATCTTACTTCTTTTCACTAATGGCTCGACTCAAATGACTAACTACAAGAAGAGGGCCAGCTCCTTATTTAAGGCCTGAATACAAACATACGTTCTGGAAGATGAAACTGCTAGAAAAGCCTGAGTCAATCTTCAGGAGCAGAAAGATGGTACACAGTGGCTACTTTTCAGGCAAAAGGACCAATCATTAGTAGCAGGTAGCTGTCCAGATTGGTATGTGCAAATTCTTCCACAGCAAGTAACTAGCTTCATAGCCACAGTGATAATATGGATTAACTTTCAGCACACAGACCATCTTTGCACCAAGAATGTTTTCAAAATCACTGTAAGGTTACATATGATCAGTTACATTTACACATTTTTTTAAAAATTTATTTCTTTAATCCTTTGAATCAATTCTGCACATAGTACTTTGATATAGGATATATCAATAATAAAATTTATAGATTTACATTACAATCAAGTTAGATATACATTTCTAATCTGTGTTCAGCTTATTATATATATCATAGATTAAAATATGTCTATAAAGTGAAGGACATGATACAAAATGACTAGACAAGTTAATATAATGACTTAGGTTTATTCAGTTGCAGATATTCCTTTACTGTGTAGAAGCAGTGTTCCTGCAAAAAGCCTTTGTTCTAGCCTTAAACACATTAGTTACAATATGCATTAATAACTGAAAATACGAGGCATGACAAAAAGTAATGGGAAGTTTTAGATTTGTGGACTTATGCCGGGATTACGATGAACTTAACATAACGCGACAGGACGTAATGGGGAAGTCTAACATATTAAATGGTCTATTTAGGTTCGACATAACATGACTTAACTTAACGTGACGTAACGTAAGTGTTTGGCAATGCCAAACTTTTCCTTCATGTTACGTCAAGTTTGGAGGTCACATTACTATTTGAACCAATCGGCAAGTAGTGCCATGCAAGAATAAATTGTGCTTCTTTATGTAACTATTTGCACCAAAACTCTTTCTCTGTTTCTTTTGTTTAGCTTCTAAAGTAGGTTATGGTCACTATTACTATAGTACTTTATTCACTATTTAAAAAATGTTTTAACTTTATATTTTTGTATTCTCTTTCTTTTCATTTTTGGAAAACATAACCTCTGATTAGAAAATCGAACATCCGCCATATCTGCAGAGCAGAAGAATCACCAATAAGAATCATTCCGATTACATTAAGTGCATCCTAATAGCCCTTCCAGTATCTTATTTCACGTTACGTCCCGTCAAGTCACGTTAAGTAAAGTTCTTCATAATACCAGCATTAATAAATCCGATTTTTAAAACCTTTTATCCTTTGGTACACATGTTCCTGACATATGTTGACATTTGCAGCTGTTTTGTATGTTAAGTTCATTGCAGTTATATACATTTTTAGTGTGCTCTATGATTTTTTTACTTTTGAAAAAGATGAACCAAAGAATTTATGCCAAATTTTGCTTGAAAAATGGAATAAAGTGCAGCACCACATTAAAAATGTTGGCTATGAGTTTTGATCTATGAGTAAGGCCCAAAGGAGGAGCCAAGACCGAACATTTGACATCATTAATATGTAGGACTATGATACAGTGAAGCACAAAGTTAATATAATTTGAATTAAAATAATGCACCAGGCTCCAATTATTGCTAGGTAAATATTAACAATAATTGAAGTATAGAGTATTAGTTCGACTGAAATTATATTAACATCTAACATGTTTGATCAAACGTGAGGATTCTTCTCTGTTTTCTTTGATTTCAATGGCAGAGTTCATCACGAGTAATTGTTGCATGGTCAATAAGGAATACTACCAGGAAGTTATGCACCATTTGCATGAAGCCATCTAACAAAAAAGACCAGAACTGTGGTAAAACTACTTGTGAAAGTTGCATCATCTATAATGCTCCCACCCACCTCACTGTTTGTGATTTTTGTCAAAAAGCAAAACCATTATGTTACCTCACCCACTGTATCTGCCAGACATGACTCCCTTGCCGCTTCTTTCTATTGCCCAAGGCTGAAGAGAAACATGATAGGATGGTGTTCTGCTATCACTAGTGCATAAAACAGAACTGCTGAAGGGCATAAGTAAAAGTGAGTTCAAAAAATGCTTCCAAGATGGGAAAAAGCTCTGAGACAAATGCAGAGGAGAATTACTTTGAAGGGGACAAAGTTTATGTTGATGGTAAATGCAGATTCTTTAAGAAAAACATAAATTCCCATTATCTTTTGATCATACTCATAATACAATACCTGCAATTTTTGCACAAGCTTTAGATTTTGCTAAACATGGCACAAACTAATAACGCACAAGAAGTGTAGCTCCAATTCATCACTACAAAGTATAGCCACTCTCAGAATGCTACAAAGTATATAACTTCAACAGAGTACAGCAGTTTTATATTTCATATGATGGTTATAAGTGCTTACCTTCCGACAGCCAGCATGGGTTTCATTTCTGGTTCAAAGAGGTTACTTGGATGGGAGGGAGAGCTTAATGGAGTTTTCCCTAACCCTGAGAAGATGAATGGCAGCCAAGCTTGGCACCTGGAACTCTCGTGTCTGTACCATTAATAATAATCATCCCTCTATTTACTGTCTGCGGCACCTTAAAAGCATGACTGAGCATTTAACAGTTCTAAAAAACTTCAGAAAAGGACCCACTTAGATGAGACACCAATGCATGTAACTATTTGAAGAAGCAATAATGTTAGAGCTATCTTTTAATTACCTGATGTGTAAAATAAGACAAATAAACCTTTATTTTTAATTTTTTAATAGTGTTTAATGTCCATTCTTAGTCCAAACACCACCACAGGCAGTGGACACTGATGCATGAAACTAAATAACTGGGGAATGGAACATTCTAGGGATAAGTTTAAGGTACCTTGCTAGTATTTCAGTTATGAGGACTAAGGAAAAACTGGGAAAACCAGACCTCCCATTTACAAATCCATGCTTTAACAACCTTGACTACACGTGGCAGTAACAAATGTTTATCAATTCTAAAAGAGTAAAGGTTACTGATATCACAGTAGAAGCAAGACTGATGAATATGTTGATGAAAAACTGGCATATATCACAGGTATGTCCTATGCAGTTACAAATAACTGCTTTATATTTCTATCACATTAAGTTTGTTTCAACAAGTGGTTTTGGGCATGTTCTTAACGCCTTCTGAACTAATACCAACTTGAGCACGCTCTCAGAATTAGTTCAGAAGTTTGTACGGTTACATCATTACTTGAACCATTATTAATCTGCAATTCTGAATAACCTGAGCATGCTTTGTAGGCTATACAAGAAGAATCAGTTCTGTTATCTGAGCATGCACAGTAGCTAAGCAGTGTTCCAACATGACAGAAAATCCTTCAGACTTGGTTTTAAATTTCCAACTTGCTGTTCCAACATTTTGGGAACTAGTGAAATCGGTTCTTGGTCAAAAGCAGGAGCTGCAAATTCTGGACATGTGCAAATCGTATAGACTAATAGCCTACTACGCATGCAGTTATTCAATATTAGAGATTAACCTCTTCAGGGATATGGACGTGAAATCACGTCCATTTAAAATGACGGACGAGCGATATGGACGTGTATACACGTCCTGTGCGTTTGTGCATTTAACCCTTATTTATCCTCTATCTAACTCAACTTATTTTAATTTTCCCCCGTTATGAAACATTTAATTAAATTCTATATGCTTTACTGGCTTACCTTTATATGTTCCTTCTGCAGTGATATGCCTCAAAACAGGGATAAACACACAAGGGCACATCTCCACATTCGCCACAGATCATCCCAGTTTCCTTACGGATTCCCTTCTTGCGGCACACGAAACACCTTCGAGATGGGCGGGACTTCTTTGCTGTTGACGGTATCCTTTTAGGATAATGTTTTCCTTGAAGTCTGAGGGGTGCAGGGGTTTTGGATTTTCTACCCCCAGTATGAAGAGGCCTCTCAAGCTGGTATTGTTCAATTAGGCTGCGAGCTATTGATAGTCGAAAGTCCAGGTAGGTCATTGTCTTGTGTGGGTTTAGAGCTCTCCAAATTACCAAACAATTGTATATGGTTATATCCAGCTGGTGCAAAAATACCTTTTTATACCATTTCACTGTTTTTCGTAAAGAGGGATATGCTTGCAATACCTGATCTACTAGATCGACACTGCCCATGTGCATATTGTATTCCTGGATAACGTCAGGCTTGAAAATGCACATTTTGGTATGGGCATCTATTTTTCCAGTGTCAATCATCAAAATCTTAAGAGCTGCAATTGGATAATGCCGTAACTACCCTCCTGTCCTGCCAGGCAAGGTAGGTCAAAGGTGGGAGCTGACGCACCTCCATTTCCCCTCTCCTTAGAGCCTTCGTATTCACATCTTTTGGCAAACCAATACGATTTGAACGTACTGTTCCAATTGCATTAGTCTTTCTTTTGTGTAAGGCCATGAATAATTTAGGAGAGCTGTACCAGTTATCTAAGTACACAGTCCTACCCTGATCAAGCACAGGTTCCATTAGGTGCATTACTATGGAGCCAGATAAGCCCAAATCTTTGTCTCCAGTATTGTCAGTCCCTTGACCAGTGTAAATGCAGCTATTGTAAAGATATCCCGTTTTACTTTCACAAACATCAAAACTCTTTATGCCAAATCTAGCCCTTTTTGTTTTGATGTATTGCTTCCAACCTAAGCGGCCCTTCCAAAGCATTAGGCTTTCATCAACAGTGACCTTTTCACCAGGCACATAATTTTCTTTAAATTTTGAAATAATATAATCGAAAACAGGCCTAATTTTGTGGAGTTTCTCATTTACATTCTCTGTGCAGGTGAAATGAAGGAACCACAAAATTGACGTAAACCTGTTATTTGACATGCATTTTCCAAAAAAAGGAGTAGCTAGCATGTCATCTGTGGACCAGTACATGTATAATGCAGGTTTACAAATAACACCCATAAGTATAATTAGACCAATTAGCCTGTAAATCTCATTGAGTGTTACTTCTGTCCACCTTTGAATTCTGCTCTTAGGCCCTAATTTACCTTTAGAGAGCAGGTCTTCCTTCACCTTACACGCATATACATTTGTTTCCGAAACAATGAGAGACACTAAGTCGGTAGTAAAAAATTTTGCAAAAATGTCAATTGGTTGGCTGTCAGAAGTCAGCTGAGCCTGGGATTGAGCACCAGACCCTGTGCTCGTGAAGATGTGCCTGTTTGTATTGCAATTGTTTTCAGCACTCCACAATGCTGACTCTTCAGGAACACCTGAAGGAGGTTGGTCACATTCTTCCTCACTGCTACTCATACCTATATCCTCCACACCCCCTCAAATTTGGAAAATTTGCCATCAATATCCAAATCGCTGTCACACAGCAAGAAGTCCTCCACATTATCGTGTGTAATTTCAGAAGCCCTTACACTTCCACCACTCGCTAACCTTTGTGCAACACTGCTTGTTGATGCCATGTTTTAGCTCTGAGATGTAACACTCAAACGCTTCTCACTTCAGCTACAAGCAGGAAAGTATACGTATGCATTTCAAGAAAGAAACAAACGGAGCCTGTAGGCTATATCCAAGTTACGAAACACATGTAAGGAAAAATTGCAAACCTGCTTTATTCTGATGACTCATAAACCACGCATACAGTAGTGTTCTATTTCACATTGTACTGTCATTTGCTGACGCATAGCTCACACATACAATGGGTCCACTACTGTTTCTTTCCGAGAAATTATATTAGGCGCCTTCGACAAAGCAAAGTTAACTTTTTACCACAGTGAAACAAATAGTGCCATTTCAACGATTTGTAAATGCAACTCAACATTGCTGATGATCTACATGTATACTGCATATAATGAGTTTTATACCAGTTTTTGTTTCATTAAAATAACTTAAAATTTACGCAAAATACAGCTGTGTATTTAGGAAGCACTTTTAGCGCATTTAACAATTTAAATGCCCTGCGCTGGATATTGGGTATCCGTTCTCGGCCTGCGGAGCTTTTAAATGGCTGTCGCTCAAGAGGTTAATGGTGGTTCAAGTAATGTTCCAACAAGTGGTTCTGAAGGCGTCCCGAACTAATACCAACATTTTCTTACGCACATTCACAATCGAGCATGCTCTCAGAACTAGTTGGGAAGTATTATCATATTGCAATCCTACTTAGCTACTGTGCATGCCAGAACTGATTATGGATCATGTTGGAACAAACATTTCATCTCTGGCCCTGGTGTTTCCTATGCCAAAGGGTGACAGTATTGCCGTCTTTACTACTCCAAAAGTGCACTAACATTACTTCTTGTGAGCATTGAATCTTCCATTAATGTGCATATTATAATAACAGTAAGACTAATAACAATATCGACCACCTCCGTAGCGTAGTTGGTAGTGTGCATGCCTGCCTGTGGCGCAGAGGACCCGGGTTCAAACTCTGGTACCAGCATGGGGATTTTCCCCGACTGGGAAGTTTGGCACAGGGTGCACTCAGCCTTGTTAGGTCCCGGGAGGACCAACTGAGGAGCTACTTGATGGCGAAGTAGCGGCCGCATAACTGGCCGGGGGGGGGGACCCCTCAGGACGCTGACCACGTACCACCCTCTAGTACTGCACCCCACGATGCCTGTAATAGGTGGAGGTGGGGGACACAGCGGTTGGGCAGCAAGCCTTGGCCCTTCATGGGCTGTTGCACTGGGGTTTAGCTTTAATAACAATATCATCATGACTAATCTCAAATAACAGACTGAACAGTTTGAGAGCATGTGCTTTGCACAGAAGAGATTTGGCAACACAGTGCAGAAAGCAAATAGACAACACATGGGGAAAGGCTCAGTGATTGATGCTACCAGAATACTTTCACCTTGGATTGCAAGTCTCTCCTAGCACTACAAACTGTGACTTGCTGTTCTGTGTATAGTGCAGCCCAAATCTCATGACAGCAAGTCATTGGCATGAGGGTTTTTCAATATATAATGCCCCACATTTGTATAAAAATCCATTAATATATATAGACAAATGTCCTTATAGGTGCTTCACATTTGATGTTTCTTCTGTGTGCCGGCTGAGTTATGAACCATTCCGGCAGATAGCAGGGCCATAGTACAGCATCAAAATGGCGTCTACACATGATTCACATTACAAGCAGCATGCTGTTATTGAATTCTTGTGTGCAGAAAAAGAAACCGTGGAGAACATCCATAAACGTTTGTGTGTAGTGTATGGCAATGCTGCAGTTGATAGGAGTACTGTTGGGCGATGGGTAAAGAAAGTTTAAAGCCTCAGGAAATGCAGAAACAGAGCTCCATGATCAGCCACGCTCGGGACGTTCTGTCACAGTCATTGCTCCAGACATGCTGAATCGTGTGGATGACATTAATCGTGCCGACTGGCGCATCACAACTCGACAATTGGCTCTATAGTTGTCGGTCAGCATTGGAAGTGCGTCTGCAATGATTGAGGCTCTCAGATATTCGAAGATGTACCCACAATGGGTTCCACGAATGCTCACAGGAGAAAAGATTCAAAGAAAGACCATTTCATCTGAAACATTAGAGTGCTTGGAGACCAACGGAGAGGGCTTTCTATCTCAGATCGTTATGGGGGACGAAAGCTGGGTGCATCACTTTGCACCGGAAACAAAAAGACAGTCCATGGAGTGGCGTCATCCTCATCCACCACAAAAGAAGAAATTCAAGACAACCCCCTCTGATGCAAAAGTCATGGTGACATTCTTCTGGGATTGTGATGGTGTCATTCTCATGGATGTGATGCCAAGAGGGTCAACCATTAATTCAGAGGCATACGTGAAGACTGAATAAACTCAAGAAACATTTCCGGCGTGTACAATCTGACAAGAATCCAGCAGAAATCTTACTCCAACATGATAATGCAGGCCCACACACAAGTCTGAGAACCTGGGAACACATTGCCAAATTGGGTTGGACATCATTGCTTCATCCATCCTACAGTCCAGACCTGGCATCCTCGGACTTCCATCTCTTTGGGCCACATAAAGACTCTCTACGGGGGACACACTTTGAAGATGACGAGAGTGTCTTTCACGCAGTGACAACATGGCTATGCCTACAGGGCAAGAACTTTTACCAGCGGGGAATACAAGCTCTTCCACAACATTGGCGTAAGGCCATAGAACATGGAGACTATGTAGAAAAATAGGACATGGACAAGACATATTGAGGTATATTGTCACCACATTCTGACTCTTAACAATAAATATGTTCAGAGAAAAAAATGTGGGGCATATATTGAACAACCCTTGTACAATGATAGATGCAAAATCTGAAGGAAGCTGGCAAGAGGAGCTGGTCAACACAACACCCAATGAGAGGCTTGCCATGCCCTGCGATGTTGTATAGTTAAGCACAGTGTGAAATCACGCTGTAAAGTTCGTGGCATGAATATAATTTGTGTCCACAGAATTTACTTACATTACAGTTAAGAGAACAACCTGTTCATGAAGAAAATTTTATTCTGAAGCTTGCAACCTAAAAACCAACTTCCTACATTAAGTGGTTGCAGAGATGAGTGTACATTGAACTTGTCTTTTGATCGGAGGTTCTGCTAAGAAACTTTCAAGTTCTCTGTCCAACTTTCTAGCGACTCTTTTACCATGTAAGTATCCGATTCAAAACAGATAACAAGATACAACATGAGCTAAGCAATAAGGTAGGAAAGGTCTTATGTTAAAGGTGCTAATTTCAGTTCGTTTAGTTTAGTTACCTACATTGAGTTCACTTATTTTATTGATGCTTAGTTTAGTGTTTATATTGGCTGTTTAGTAAAAATGTCACTTAGTGAACAAGGTACAAGTAATGAAAACCAACCAATAGTACATAAACAGTATGTGTGGTCACGAAAGCAGGAATACACTTTACAATGTATATTCTTTCTTGAAAAAACGTGAAGAGCGTGCATCCATAAAAATTGCCTGCGAAAGTTTTTGGCATATGAATTCTGCATACAGTACAATGCATTTGTGCAGAAACATAATCTTCTGTTGCTGAGATACGTACCCTAGTATCTCCTGGAGAAACATATCACATAAAGAAACGTGTTACACATCCAGAGGATTTTAATTACTGCAAACAAATTATTTCTTTTATGACAAGGAAAAAAATGGAAATGGAAAAAGTTGCTTACAAAGGCTGTCATCTATGTACAGTCCGGTGCACAGAAATTTTCTGATGCTGTTAGTGTCTTTTGGTGTGTTACTTTATTTAATGTTGGCATAACCTTTTCACCAGTCATATTCCACACCAGTTCTGACTGTGCCGATCTCTTATTGGTTTGAATTAAAGTCCAATAACACAAGCAATGACCGATGAACAAGGGGCGTGCCCAAGGTGCATAACGCAAGGGGAGGGATAAGGAGGAATTTAACCCGAGTGGAACCATTGTCACCATCTTCTCCTGGCTGTGTCTGTCACTCATTGGTTTGATGTCATAACTCTGGGATTCGGTTTCGGGAACCAGGGAGGTCTAAGGGTGGGTCGTACAAAACAGCTTTGTTGAATATATTGTCCTCTACACTATGCGTGCCATTTGAAGTGAGCAAACGATATGGATAACAAGCCGAAAGTAATTGCGCTTTCTTGAACAAGGATATAACCCTGCATGGACTGCGAAACTATATGGAGTGAGCTGCCTCAAACTGGTGGAAGAAATACTGAGAACGGGGATACTGGACACGTGGATTAATTACTAGAGCATTATCATCTTGTGTTTTCCCCTTATGTTTGTTTACATGACCAAAACATGCTTTTGTATGCTCTGTATCAGCCACAGCCAACTCGCTTGCCGCAGTGCATGTGCTGGGCTACAAGCACTGTGCTGCCTCAGTTCGTGCTTCGCAGTGGTAGCAGTGTCATCTTTAGCAGTGGCGGTCCGTACTTCAGTGTTAGTTTGATATGGAAGGGCACTCACTGAAGGGTGCCCACGCCGACACATTATTTCAATCCCGAAAGGGAAGCTGAGTACTTCTTCATGGAATGTAGCAGTGGTGCTATTTGTTTAATTTGCCAGAAAAAATTGCAAGTGCTAAAACAATTTAATCTTCAGCAGCATTTTAATACATTGCATGCTAATGATTATTCGGCCCTAGAAAAAGAAAAACGAACTGCAGAGATACAAAAGCTCAGAGAAAAGATCACATAGCAGGAAGAGGAACAGGAAGAAGGGGATGGTGGAATGGCAGAAACCTGAGTTTATGTGAGTTACGAAATAGCGTTAGGAATTGCGACATCTTCTAGTAGTTTTTCTGATGGTCCACTTATTAAACGATGTATGCTTATAGCTGCCATGAAATTCACCCCTGTCAGTGTTCACCAGTTCGAGAGTGTCAGTCTGTCACCTCATACTATTTCATGCAGAATTCAAGATCTGGTGGACAACATTTGCGCACAACTTATTGAAAGAGCAAGAGAATTTGTTGCATTCTCTATTGCTATTAATTAAAGCACTGACTTCTCAAGTATGGCTCAATTATGTATTTTTATTTGTGGAGTAAATGAAAATTTGGAAGTTGTGGAAGAAATGCTAGATCTGGTGCCAATAAAAGGCACAACAACAGGATCAGACATTCTGAATTGTGTAGTAGAAGTGGAGAATGCAGGGATTCCATGTGATACACTCATATCGGTAGCCACCAATGGTGCCCCAGCTTTGGTTGGTTCACACAACAGATTTGTGAGCCTCCTGAAAAATAAACTAGCAAAAGAAATAACAGCAGTTCATTGTATAGTTCATCAGGAAAACTTATGTGCCAAAACACTGAATGTAAACAATGTAATGAGTCTGGTTGTGAAGATTGTAAACAAACTGAAGCCCCACGGTCTAAAACACAGACAATTTGAAAGCTTCTTAGAGGATTTGGAGCATGAGTATGGTGATATACTGTATCATACAGCAGTTAGGTGGCTCAGTCGAGGCAAGGTTTTAAGCAGATTCTTTGAATTATTAGATGAGATACGTTTGTTCATGGAAATGTGCGGAGAACCTATTGAAGAGCTCACGAATGTTAAGTGGAAATCAGTGGCGGCTCGCAGTCAAAATTTTAGGGTAGGCAAAGTGTAACAGTAACAACAAACAACAACAACAATAACAATAATAATAACAGTAATAATAATAGTAATAATAATAGTAATAATAGTAATAGTAATAATAGTAATAATAATAATAATAATAATAATAATAATAATAATAATAATAATAATAATAATAAACAACCCCGTTTATCCGAAATATAGGGGGCGAAGTCATTGCAGATAAAGCAAACAATATATTGTTTGGTTGTTTAATAAGAGCAGAGTGAATGAGTGTGACTTACGGACGAATTACCGCCAAAACTAAAATCGCGAGTGTCGGCAGACTTTTTTCCATGGGGGGGGGGAATTGTTGGAAATTTGCAATCATATAATATTAAATCATCATTTTACTGTCAAAATTTATAGTATTTGTTGCAGATAACCGTATTAATTTGTGCTAAACAAAAATTGTTCTTTACATCAAAATTAAAATAATAGTTTAAAAGTCAGTAACTGACTGCACATTAAGTTCACCAACTTCCAAGGAGGGGCCGTGGCCCCCCTTGCCCCCATTTCGCAACGCCCATGACTAAAATAGATTAAGAAATTGAAAAATTGTCTGACTGCAGATTTGTGTTAAATAGCTAAAACACTCCTCTTTTCATTGTCAGTGCGCCGCGAAAGCGAAATTTGTAATAGTTCACTAATTAAGTCGGTCATGCTGGTATTACACAGAGATAACGACAGATTCAGATCTCTGAGATCTTCGTTCGTGGAATATGGCTGTTCGGAAAATGTCGCATAAATTCGGATTTGGGCAGGCAAGTGTTCGGACTGCTGGCAGACGCGTCTAAGCATGCTCGGAGTGCATATACAGACCGAATGTTTCTTTATCCCTGTTCAAGGGCCTCGTACTGAGGAAATGGGGCCGGGCAGGCAGAGGTTAAGCTAGCCTGCTCTCCACTACCCAGGTTCCATGCGTATCATTTCTGCCGCGCGTTTCAAACACGCAGCGCAGTTTTGATGAATCGGAATTGAGATTAAAGGATTTGACCATGCGCTGGTCATTATAGCCGAGAAAACTTTTCTTGAACTGCAATTTAGGGGAAAATGACGGTTCAAATGATAAAATGCAGAATCATAGTTAAACATTATTTGTTGATGTATTACAATAGGGTAGGCAATGCTTACCCTGCCTACCCTGAGGAGCCGCGCCTGGTGGAAATGTGATCTTGAATTTATGGCCGATATTAGTGAACATTTAAATACTTTGAATGTTTCACTTCTAGGGAAAAACAAACTAATCACAGATATGTTCTGTAGCATTGAAGTTTTTAAAATATGCTCTCATTATGGGAACGTCATCTGTCAAACGGTGATCCTTGTCATTTCCCAGGTTGGAAAGTGTGATCAGTGATTGTGATTCCCTAGAAATGGCATGTTGTGTTGAAAATCTGCACATGCTTTCCTGTGCGTTTGATGAAAGATTTCACGATCTCATGGGCTTAAAAATGGATTTTGAGTTATTTGCTACACCATTTAGTATGAATGTTGGCGATACTCCCAAAGATGTTCAACTGGAGTATATCACCTTGAAATGTGACATTGAGTTAGATGACAGTTACAGAAACAGAGGAAGTTTTCTAGATTTCTACAGGAGATTTCCTAATCAAGATTCCCTAGATTACACAGACGTGCAGCATCTATGATTGCAATGTTTGGTTCTACTCGTACCTATGTATGTGAATCCTTATTTTCAGCTATGAAATGCATTAAAAACCCTCAGAGAGCCAACATCAGTGATTATAACTTGAAGTGTGCTTTGAGGGTCCAGAGTTGTTTGTCTTCAAATGTGGCGAATATTATGAAAACCAAAAGATGTCAGAAGGCAAGAGTGTCTACCGAAAGCTGAATGTATAAAATTCTTAATTGAAACGTGTATATTCGTTAAATATAAAGTATTCTGTGTAATATTAGCACTGCATAGTAAATATTATTTTGTTATTTTATGTTTTTGAATTGTTTAAGGATCAAAATTGTGCTAATTTCCACAAAGTACTGCTTCGTTCTTATAGTTAAAAATATTGGTTTTATATGCCATCATTTGGTTGTATGTATAGGATTGAAGGCTATAATAATCTCACTGGTATTGGGTTGTTTTATCATCATTTAATAACAAGTACCAGAGAGATATTAAACCACGTATTATACAGTTTCTGAATTGTCCCTTCACTAATACCCTGTCCTTAATTATTTAATGGTAATGCAAGTGCAGATTACGCAACACCACTGGCATAGCTCCCTAGCACTCACCAGCAACGATCAGGCATGCTGACACCGTGCGAACTGTATAGGCACACCGTGCATGTCAGTTGGCGGTCCCTGCTATGTATATTTTGTGTAGATAGAGCATAAGTTACAGCTTTAAATTATTTTGTAATGAAATATGATTAGAAATAAATATGAGCAATGTGGAGTTCAAGTTAATACACATATAATAAAACAAATAATTCTGCCTCATCCCCCATTCCCTTCCCAAGAAAACTACACAAACCTGAGAAGGTTCATTATTTGAAAAAGATCAGCAATCTGTCGTTTGCTCCTCTTCAATAATCTCTGATAAAATAAGCAAAGTCCGATGAGACACATTCTGAATTATATGTTTCAATGCATCTTAAACTGTCTGGGCTTCTGGTTAGTCTCCGCCATCGCGAAACAGCACGCCTTCCTAACGTTGGCAGGGATTTGAACTGGGGGCGTGGTGCCATTCACTACCAACCTAAACAGCTATTCCTCATATCGGAAAGCTTCCGTGCACCAGACTTTACATAGTGAAGTCTCTAGGTTTAAATACAGAAAAACTAATGATGTGCGGAAATTCCTAGGGAAAAGAGGAGATGTTGCTGTAACATGTATTAAATTTCTAACAACAATGCATAATTTACGAGGACGAAGATGACTGATGAGACAAATGTAACTGTTTTGGCATAAGGAAATTTCTGCTTGCCTGGGCATATTTTTGCTATGGCTTTAGGTATGATTGTGGGATTACTTGTTAAATTAGCACTCACTCCAAGTTTATGGTTCACTTGAGTACTACAGTAATACCCTACAAAGTGTTTCCATTTAATCTTATTACTGTGTATAGTCTCCTGCTCTTTGAGTGTGCCAACACTGTACTTCTCTGGTAGTGGTCAACCGTCTTGCGTCAGCAGCCACTTCTAAATTTTGTGTTTGCCATAAAACTGCTGAAAATTGAACAAGAATGCTGAAGTTTAGTATTTATGTGTAAAAAGTGGCAGAAAGCCTTCATTTCTGTAGAATTTAAAAAGGCTATTTAAATTGGTAATGCTGATATCCACGCTCTCTCTCTCTTGATCTTCATGAAATATCAGGACCAGATACGCAGCAGTACTAGGGCTCGGATTTTTGGGTAATTACATTGTTTGCGTCCTAGTATGAACTTGAAACTAAGTTTAATATTCTGGCTATTTGCACTGGAGCAAATATTTTAAATTTTATAGCACATAAAAATGCATATTTTCTGATATTCTTATGTAAATATTTTCGGATATTCATAGCATAAATAACAAAAAAATTGCATAAAGGATAGTTTTAAAAGAATTTTCACATAAATCACACAAAAACAGCAGCAAATTATTTTTAGCAAGTCACCATTCACTTCTTTAATGTTCAATTACGCAGGCTGGATGTCGCAATTAATTATTCATTATTGGAAGAACTGATATGTCAGCTACAATATCCCTTCAGTTGGAAGAAAATATAAACATCCTGATTACCTAGCTGCATGAGCCTGCAAGATAACGACAGGGAATTCCTCCAGTGCACCAGTTATCGCTTCACAATCCGGCTAGTATATACACTGAAACTGTATAGTCAAATTTAGTCATTTGTGTATCTGCAAAGATTATACAACATTCTAGTTGTCTTGTGTTGGAAATTACATATCGACAGTTTTGAGCTCACAGTGGATTAATGTCTTGAATGAACAGTGCAATTGCCACAATATATTGCGAAAATTAAAAGACACTTTGTTAAGAAAGACTTTACATACTTTTCTGTAAATCTTGGTTTCCTCTGTGATTCCATAAAGAAACTGGAATCAGTAGGAATGTCTTTGGGAGAAGCAGTTCAGGATGTGGCAAAAAATTTAAGGTTCTTTTTGATCCTGCAGCACAAATCCCTAAAAAGAAAATGCAAAGAAGTCTTCAAAAATAATAGTGGATTTAACAGTGTATAAAATTTCAAATGTGTTGGATGGGCAACATGAAGAAATTATTGATGCCAGTGTGAGTGACATAATATGTTATAATGATGCTAGACTGACTTCTTGTGACGTGAAATGCTCATTTTCGAAATTCAAGACAACTTTTCATGACAATTGTCAAATCTTTTGGGATGGAACATTTTAGGTATCATTCACTCTATACTGTAATTCTACTGTACTTGGTGATCCCCTGCAAGAATAATGTCTAGTGAGTAACAGGTATATTTATATTAGGTAGTTCAGCCATTCAGATCTTAAAAATATTTTGTTTTAGTACATATTTTTTACTGTTTACCACATATTTTTGACATTTTTAGCGCATAAAAATAAATATTTTGCAAGTTTTTAGCACCTAAAAATTCGAGCCCTAGTGATCACAAAACTTGGGAGGCTTTAAGAATTCTAAAGAATAAGTAATTTTACCACAGCCTTTGTTAACCTCAAGGTATGGAACATCTCCACTTTCACCATAAAACCACAAACTATTGGAACACATGGAACATTCTGTTCATGAGAACCTTTTGGAGAAGTGTTGTCTCATTAGTTTGAGAGGGGCAGATGTTTTGGATTTTCCTCTCTGTATTTAGCTTCTGAATTTGATAGTTTGAATAAGGCTGTTATGAGCAGAAGTTCAGGTACATAATAGGGCAATTATTATTCATTTATACAAACATACTGCTGGTGTTTTTAAACACACTGTTGCACGTGAAGCAGAAGGTCTGTGGTTCAAATCCTGGCTGTGGCATTGAATTTTTCAGTTCTGATTCCAACACTCAAACATTGCCCACACATGGCTTGTGTGTTTTAAAATACCAGCAGTAAGCTTGTTGGCATAAATAAATAATAATTTCCATCTAAAGGTTATTTAATCCTGGGACATAAAGTACTTCGATTGTAAGTTGCCCTTGGGGTATTTATCTCTGAAGTGAGATTCCCTTTGTGGTATATCAGGAAAAATATGAATCAGTTGGAGAATTCAATGCCACCTTGGCAAGTTGTCACAGTGGCTCAGTGGTTAGAGCAGCTGTGCATAAAGCGGAAGGTCTGCGGTTCAAATCCTGGCTGTGGCGTTGTATTTTTCAGTTCCAATTCTATACTTGAATTAACGTAACTTGTGTATTCTGACAGTTCACTCGGCATGCGTTTCGCACTTGGTAGAGGAGGGGCAGAGCGGTCTGTTTCCATGACAACCAGGTTTGACCCTGAAGTATCCAATAGATTTCGTGGCCATGCAATCCCGCCACAAAGTCTATTGGCTACTTCAAGGTTAAACCTAGTTGTCATGGCAACAGACCACTCTACCCCTCCTCTACCACGGGCGTAACACATGCTGAGCTGTCAAGAATACACACATTATGTTAACTCAAGCATACCACTCAAACATATGAGGGCAATTTAGAAAGTACCATTAATTAGTAAAGAAATGCCACTTTATCTTTGTAACTTTTATTATATATAAGTGAAAAACTGTTACATTGTTTTTCAACAATAATTTCCATTTACATTCAGGCATTGTAGTAATGTCTAACAAGCTTTGAAATCTCCTCTGTGTAGAAGTCTCCCATCTACGATTGCAGCCACCATGTGGCACTCTCTTTGGGCTCCTTATTCATTTCAAACCTACACGATCAAAGCGCCTATTTCATGTTTGGGAATAGGTGATAGTCACTCAAAGGTAAGTCAGGGTTATAAGCCATATGATCAAAAACCTCCTATTTGAACTGTAGCAGAAGATTTTGAGTGTGTGCTGCAGCATGTGGAAGAAAATAATTCCAGAACTCAACATGTCACATTCAGTTGGATTGCTCTCTTAAGTCTGGTTAGTCTGACAGTAGAGGTCTGTTTATTATCGTATCTTGTTACAGTAAATCCATCAATAGATCTTGCTTGTCCCAAAAAATAGCTGTCTGCTTAAAGGTTCGGAGGCATTTTGTGGTGTTGCAAAAATGGTAGTGTGATCCCCTACCAATGACTATTGTCTTGTTTCAACACTAATGTACCACACCATCTCATCTTACATGACAATATGGATGAAAAAGCTTACACTTTTACTTTTGTAGGATTGAAGAAACAATTGCTACTCCCATTCTAATGGTGTTTTACAGTACTTTTCAAATGGGAAGGAGTTTGTCCTTGAGCGCGTCTAGGCCGGCAACCAATCGGAGTCCTGCTGTGTTGTCATATTGTTTTTCCCTTAAGTGGGGCTTGACGCCACAGTATCCGTCTCTAGTGAATACTATTTGCGCTAAGATCAGAATATTCAAATTTAAAAAACAAATGCACAAGGAAGGTAGAGAGTAATATTTGTAACATAACCGTAAAAGCGACATATTTTCAGCTCAAATAGTTTTCATAATACAAATGAATGAATAAACACACCCATACGTTACATCATAACGACAGGTTGCGACAGAAGCAGCGTATTGAGCATATTTGTGTAATTACAGAACTGGAATGTACATTATTGACATGGTGTGCTAAAAGAATTATTTGCTTTGAACAAGTCAAGGCGTTTGTTAGTCGAGACAACAGACAGTTCACTCTCGTTAGTCTGTAGAATGCTTTATCAGCAGAATGTGAGCTGTCACATATTAATTATTGTGTTGTTCCGTAATTGGGGACAGTGTTTATTTACCCTACAGAGTTCAAGTGAGCATTCAGTTCAGCTCTTGAGAAGGGTGAATTTTTTTTTTTTTTTTTCTAGTTAACGTCCTCCAGCATTATGTCATATCGGACGAAAGAGAAGGGTGAAGTGCTGTGCTTTTGAGTGTAGTGCAATGGCTTCTAGCAGTGACTTTAGTGGCGAGACAAAGAGGCAGGTATTACGAAGTCAGGCTGGAAATATTATTTTTAGGGTCTACACATTATTTAAAAGATGCAACAATGAGGAAGAAAGAAAGAAACAGCAATCTCACTAAAATGTTTTGTTTATATAGAGAAAATCAAAACTAGAATAGCATTTCTAGACTAACAATGTATTTGCCCTAGGCTACATTGGATTAAAAAACAGGTAATTCATAAAATATAGCTATATAGCATCTAACATGTATAATATGCATGTTCCAATTTGAATTTAAACAACTGTATTATTATAGAAGTTTGGAAAATTCATTTTGGGTTCCCTTACGTCTAGCGCCAGGTAGACTTACATGAACTAGGACAGTGTGCGAGAGAGAGGGAAATATGAAAAGAGTAGGGATAATGAGCTTGCAACATTGTGCACGTAAACGTATCTCATTGGCTGCAGATCAGAACTCTTCCGATTTGAAAAGCACAGTAGACTTCAGACAGAATTTTTTGATCCCACTGGGTGCAGGACTTTTGATAACTTAACCTCTGTGTCACCAGTTTATACAGAACAGTCCTACTGATTTATAGAAAATGGTCAGAGTTCTGAAATTATTAAACAAGTCATTTTTTCTGACCATATCATTCATACTTGCAACAGACCATCAATTACTATGTTCATCATGGATGACACTGCCTATGTAACAAAAAGAAAACCCTGTCTGTAAGGCCACTGTTGGTCATGAAGGGCCTGAGAGACCACCATGTTTATTTAAGCGTTATAGTTTTCGAACACATCTACGACGGTGTATCAAAAAGCAATGACAATTATTTTTTTCTGTTTAAACACGCGCTCTTCAAAATTCACCAATCATGGTAACAGACAGGTCTGACCTTGACTGACGCTGGGACAGGTGCCACACTGTCCGTGCGCTGTTCAGTTTGAGAGAGCCATTGTATAAGCACGTGTTTCAGTGACCTGACATGGATTTCAAGACAAGCAGCAATTTGGTTTTGTGTTCTTCTGAAAAAATCTGGAACTGAAATGCTGCAAATGATACAGGAAGCACATGGAGACCAAGCTCATCAAAAACGTGCTTTTGAATGGCATAAAAAATTACAAGATGGTGCAAAGTCTTGAAGATGCTCCCGTTCAGGACGGCCCTCCACTTCAAAAACTGAGGTGAGCCGCAACACCTTTGATGTCCTTTTGCAAGCAGACAGATGATTAACGATAGTGAAGATAGCAGACATTATGCACATTTCCTATGGGTCAGTTGAAGACATAATTCATAATGATTTGGGCCACAGAAAAGTGGTGGCAAAATGGATTCCACGAGTGCTTAATGAGGAACAAATGTGTCATCGGGTCATGACCTGCCAACAGTGAATCACAAGGCTTCGGAGGGAACCCAACTTTCTGGACCAGGTTGTGATGAGAACTGGTTTCATCAATATGATCCAGAATCGAAGTGCACAATGGAAACATCCCGACAGCCCAAGGCCAAGAAAAGCAAAGGTGCAACCAAGTGCAGGGAAAGTCATGTATCTTGTGTTTTTCGACAAAATTGGGGTAATTTATGACCACGTGGTTCCTAAACACACCACACTAACTGCTCAATACTACAGTAATGTCCTTAAAGGACCACTCAAGAGGAAAATGGCTGCCAATGGATGGATCCTCCATCAGGACAATGCCCCTGCTTATCGAGCCATAGTAACACAAGAGGCAATCACTCAACTAGGTATCGCAATCATGCCCCACCCACCATATTTGCCGGATCTAGCATCCTGCGATTTCTACCTGTTTCCACAAGTGATAAAGCATCTTCATAGATGCCGTTTTCAAACCGATACAGAACTAAAGTGTTATTTCGGGTATACTGAACTGGATGTCAAACAAGGGCTTCTCTGAGTGTTTTGAAAAGTGGATAGAACATTGGAACCAGTGTGTAATGTCAGAAGGAGATTATTTTGAAAGCTTGTAATTAAATTTGAATAAAAGGAAATCATGGTGCCAAAAAAAAAAATGTTTCCTGTTACTTTTTGATCCACCCTCGTATGCAATCGCCTAACTCAAGACATCTGGTATTACAAATTACTAAGTTATTTGCTAGAGCGACCACCTTTTATTTCTTTAACTCCAAGAATGACCAATTGGCAGTTAGGAGTCACAGAGGTTAACCAAACCCTGTGTGCCTACTCTCATTACATATTCCTGACAATTGCTTTTCCATATTAGTTGAGCAATATTGCTTTGCCATTGCAAGCAGTATATTACTACTTCTCAAAAACAGGAGTAAAAGGTATGATCTACAAAATCTCAAGGATTTGGGAGAAGTGCATCATCTATCTGATCAACAGGTTCAGCTACAGTAAATGCCAGCCCATTGACAACAATGGAAGCAGCCCCCACTTTAATCCATCCCATGCAGCACACCAATAAGCATAGACCAGACCAACAGTCATACACCCACACATGCTAAGCATATAAAACCTTTGAAACCAAATTGCTCCGTATCAGTCGTCGCTGAGAGTAGCAAGAGTACCACGGTCACACCACTGAGGATGTTCAACACAGCTTAGAATGAAACGCCTGGAAGGAGATTTTACACTAGACCACGGGCCACAAGCCTGAATATCATTTTGTATTTTATACAAATGTAAGTTGTTACCCAAGATACAGGCTATGTGCGTCTGACAGATGATAACCTATGGAACAGACTATCAATAAATTCAGCTGCATGATGGAAACATCAACTAGTGTAAACCATGCTGCAACATGCATGGGACAGAAATATTCTGCTCTCCTAATGTGCTCAACAGTTTTTCCCTGGCTGTACAGTTGGTCAAATATTTGGTCACTTGTCAGAAACCAAGATCAGTTCATGCTTGCGAACTTAGCTGAAGTTGCAGGCAGGGTCCTACAAGCATTAAGGCATTGTACTTATCTGCGATTGTGAATGGTATTGACACGAATCAATCTTCAAACGACACAATCAGTTCAAGTAAAACACTAAGTTTACAACTTTCTCAATTAAAATCAGAAGCGTGATAAAGTGCTGGTTTTGCAAGGATTAAACAGAATGCAGTCAGGGACCGTTTTCCCTATATGAAATTGTGTCGAAAACAATAGAAATTAGCCATCATCTCGAAGAGTATCTTCACTTTTTAATCTTAATGTCTTTGGTGTTTGCATGACTAAAAACTAAGTAAGGAGTGAAGACCAGGATTATGGTTTTTAAAAAAGGGTATAAATTGAAAAGGGAAGAAAAATGGAGTATGGGAGGACAACAAATAGCCATAGTGAGAAAAATTGAGTACTTGGGAGTACAGTTAAAGAGTAATGGAAAATGGCAGGATCAAAAGAGAGTAGTGCTAGCAACGGGTAAAGTGGCCATGACGGGGATTAGAGCTTGTGTTTCCAAAATTGTGGGGATACAAGTTAAATGGTTAGAAAGAGTGTACACAGCAATAGTAGACGCAAAAATGTTATATGGGATAGAAATATGGGGATATGAAGAAGGGTGGCTAGGGGTAGATTTAATATTCATAAGTTTTTGTCTCTTGATTTTAGGGTTACCAAGGGCATCACCCAAGGGCGTTCCACTTTTAGAATTAAGGAGAACAGGGAGCAAATGGTTAATTATGGAAAGATTGTTAAAATATTGGTATCGGGTGAGAGCATTAGGGGAACAGAATTTAGTGAAACGGTGTATGATAATGCAAGAAAAAACATCAGCACCGGATAGTTGGGCTTTATCAGTGCAGAGGATTATAGAAGAAATAGGAATGGGCGACATTTTGAGAAACAGAGAAATTTTAGAAGAAAAGTTTTGGAAGGGGATTAGACAAAGAATTGAGGATATAAATATTCAGGAGATTTTCAGTAGTATTGGGGATAAGAGAGCCTTGATATTGTGCAAATTAAGAAAGATTGGGGCATGGAGAAATATACTGATGTGCATAATAAATTGGAAAGGGAAGGGTGGGCATGGTTTAGATCTGGGGTAATGAGATTGAGGGGTATGAAACAGGGAATGGACCTGCAGAAGTGCCCCATGTATGGGGAAATAGAAAAGCATTTGCACTTTATAATGAACCGTGAAAGGGCTAAAGTATGGAGGGAAATATGGGTACCAGCTAGATGGTCAAAAGTACCAAGAGAAATATTAAGGATGAAAATAGGAAGGCTAAACAATACTGAGGTGATTAGAAAGCTAGGAGAATTGTTAGGAAGGATGAAAGAAAAATGTATGAGAAGCATAAGGAGATGGAAAGTTGGTAGATGGAAAGGATGCCCAACAGATAAATTTGATAGGTAATTTAGTTCTAGTTAATTCTGTGTTAGGAGCTCAAATAGAGACCTGGTGTATAATATAGTAGTTAACCACGAGTTTATGTTTGTACCAGGGGCAACTCAAAGATTGTATGTAAGCTAAGGCTTTCACAGCCAGCGTCTATCCAGTAAAATGATATTCCCGGG
Organism: Tenodera sinensis; assembly: GCA_030765045.1. NCBI lineage: Eukaryota > Metazoa > Arthropoda > Insecta > Mantodea > Mantidae > Tenodera > Tenodera sinensis. The sequence goes on from CM060964.1 coordinate 19,573,849, forward strand.
CTTATTGGCCATGGTCCAGCTGACACGTAAACACCTGACATTTCACCTGCCATTCCGACGAGCATCTGTCTTATGTATGATGGGACGAGATCGCTCCCTCTCTCCTACTGGCTGCACCCAATAGTGTTCTTTTATTCTGGTGTTTATACTCCTCTTGGTGGTTCCAATGTATGCTTGCCCACAGCTGTATGGTATACGGCAGACTCCTTGTGATGATAGTGGGTCCCGTTGCAACATTGCAACCACCAAGAAGAGTATAAACACCAGAATAAAAGAACACAAGAGTAACTGCCGCTTGGGACACATGCAAAAATCAGCAGTAGCCGAACATGCCTTATTAAAGGGCCATGACATCAGATTCAATGAAACCACAGCTCTCGACACCACAGCACACTTCCATGGCAGGATGTACTATGAGGCCATTGAAAGTTTTAACATATTGATAACTTCAATAAAAAAAAGAGGAAGTAGCATGCATTCGCAAAGCATGGATACCAGTACTGGCCGACACACGTACAAAGTCATACAGTCCAGCCAGACATAAAACTTGACGCAGTCCACGTTTGGGTGCAGCCAATAGGAGAGAAGGGGCGGTCTCATCCCATCATATATAAGACAGATGCCACAAGTCACTTCCTCTACCTTGGTTCAGGTGTTTATGCATCGACTGAACCACGGCCAATAAACCTGGGAGCATCATTTTACTCAAAGATTGTAGTTTGCGGATGGTCTTGTTTCAAGTAAAGAGCAAATTTTTAAATAAAAGAGGGAGTTTAAACTATTTCAGTTTTAAAATTCATATTACTGCACTTAAGGCCATTTCGCTCTGTATTGAGAATTAAAATAAATAAATCAATAGAAATAAATAGAACTACTTCATACCCAGCCCAATATAGTTCATGCACAAAAACCTAGTTAATTCTATTCGGCATGGAGTCTATCAGCCAGTGAAAATAATGTGGACTTCTACAAGAGAATCCCACATATCTTCGACCCTGTCTCACAGTTTGGCTTATACCCTGGAAGGCACACGAAGGGAATTTCGAACCATTTTTGCCCACGTTCTCAATTGGGTATAGATCAGATGACCTGGGAGGATGAGTATCAATGAGATATCCTCCTGCTCATCAAATCAACACTGAACTATCCTTGATTTACAGACCTGCAGAAACAGGATTGTTTCATTGGGATACCATTCTCTCAGATGGTCTAAAATGAACTGCAAAATGTTATGGTATGCCTAACCTTCCACATATTCGCTAAAGCTATGCAGGACCTTCAGACGAAATCCAACACCAACAGGAGACCCTCACAAGACCACTGTAAACATGAGTAACCATGTATGGTTGGTCAAACTGGTGATGTGGTAGGCACATGTGCAGTGGCCCATTATACGATGTTGACACTACAGTTTTGTTCATGGAGCTTGCTCTCAGCCAGTCAATGTTTCCAGCTCAACAGCACATGCAGTTACTTATGTCATTCCCTAAAACACACTATCTACAGCGATTCCTTATGGTCTGTAAAGAACCACAAAAGTGATAAGCTGTCTTCAATTGAGGCCCTTAGAATAGCAAAGGCGTAAGCACCAAAAGCTAGTTTTGAGAAAAATGTGATAAAGTTTTACAATGTAGTATACATTAAAATCATCTATAGAGAGATTAAAACTTGCTCAGATGTGTATCTAATGCATTAATACTATTAATTAGGTACGTAAAATGTTATTTGGCAGATATTTAAGATTCCAGAAGGTTAATTTCATAAACAATATAACTTAGATAACGTATGCTTTCATGCGCATTATAACTAAAGTGTTTACTTGTAAAGTTAGCATTTTGCAAGGAATACTTTAACTAATACTGGTAAATATTTGTTCTAATACTAACAACCAATACTTCTAAAGTGAATATAAAGAAGTTAACAAAAAGTATGTTTAGCTCGCCGAAGATGATTAAGCTCTGGTCCAAGCTGTGTTGTACCGAGAGGAACTAGAGTATGTTAATAAGGTAAAGTATTGTCATCTGCTGCTGCCTCTTCTTCTACCTCTGGTGTGTGCCTTCACTACATGTTTGGTTTTTTAACTTACGTGTTCTTCACCTGTATTTCTCTTCTTCTTGGCCACATGCATTTTCCATTGGTATTTTTGCATGCAGCGTTTTCTGGGACGACTTACATGGTGGCAAATAGAATCACTGTCTGTCATTCATAGTGCTTAATAAAAGTAAATCACAACTCTAAATGCACTAAAGGTTTGTTCAATGGTATTGGTAGTAAACAACACTAGAAACATAATGCTAAACAGAAGTTAAACAGAGAGCTGAAAGCCACTAAAACATGTTACAGCTTTCTTTAAAGGCAACAGACTGAACTAAAGAAATACCTTGTACAGGCAGGAGTACATCTAGGCAAAAACTATTTATAAAACCGCAAAAATGTTTGTAAGGTTAAGGAATAACCATTTATGAGGGGTAAAGGCCTGAAAATAAACAATACCCACTCTTAAGTGATTTAATGGTACATGCTGTTAAAGAGCGACTGACACAGCATAACGGCCGGCAGGTTGGCTCATATGCCTTTGCTATTCTTGAGATTTGGACCTAAAGCACGTATGGTCTAACACCATGCTGTATTCCAGGGGAAGACAACTTCAGGAAGTGTGATGTATTTAAATGAAGAGCCAGCTTGTACGTTCGTGTGACATCAAGTGAGAGCAGTGTATTGCTTTGCTGCCTAGATCAGCAGCACTACTTGCACGAAACTGAATGAATATGAAAAATGTTATTTGGGCGCTGTTTAGGGAGAACCCTCTTCAACCTAGTCTGAGGGTTTTTATTTTTGAACGGCAAATTTTGTTTTTATTTTGTGTTTTTGTTGACGTTGAGCAGTGTTGTGTGTTGTGGTTTTGTGTTGGTGTTCAGTTTCCCGTGTTTCACACCAGTTTGAGACCAGGCTTCAAGATGTAGAAACATTGTCAACTACGTTTCAGATCTTTGTGACCCCGTATCCATTGGATGTTAGCAATGTTTCTAGCAGGTAGCAAATTGAATTGATACATGTACAGTGCGACGATTTGCTGAAGGATAAATATAAACACGAGGAAAATTTAGCTGATTTTTATAAGAATGTTCCTCAAACCAGATTTCTGAGGTTGTATGCCCTTGTTGCAAGGATATTATGTAGGTTTGGTTCTACACACATGTGCGAACAATTCTTTTCTGTTACGAACCTTTCCAAGTCAAAATCCCGAAGCATATTGTCAGATCACAATCAAACATGCAGTCTTCGGCTACAAATGTGCCATACATTACGCCCTAACATTGACAACTAGTTAAAGAAAAGCAAAACGGCAAATGTCGGAAAATGTCCACCTAATTGTTCTGCATAGCTCTCCTCTAGCTCTGTCAAAATAGTTATAATTTCTGTTCTATTTGCGTTATAACATGACTTCACATAAACTAGAATTTATATATTTATACGGCATAAAGTCGAGATGTATGTATAATCTGTGAATATTCCATAATTGAAACAGTCAGTATTAAAATTACGATGTCCCGCACGCCATTTCCTCTTCCCCACTGTGACGTCACACGTTCAACTGGCCATTGGTGGGGGCATATGAGCTGAGTGACCTGACATCACAGCTGTATTCAAATGTAGAATTCGTTCATATCCAGGGCGTATTAACCATTCACACTTACAAGGCATTAAAGAGTAGGCTTCATACTATATGTTGCAAGAAAAACAAAAAATTCGTACTTTGGCGCTTTACACCCTTGCTATTCTAAGCACCTCAATTCAGCTGCAGTTGAAATGGCTCTTCCTTTTACTTTTGCCTGAAGACACATCACCCTTCCAGGGCCCAAATGACCTCGTCGACAGGCCCTTAAATTACACACACACTCGCTCATCCTCCCAAGTAGAAAGCCTTTTATGACAGGTATCAAGTCACTTTTCTATTTGGACTGTTCCCTGTATTGCTGAGCCCAACGCCTCCCAGTTCCTTCTGGTATGTCATATCTAAGAGCAGCCCCAGACAGTGAAAACCCTGCATTAATAAAGCTAACATAGCAATACGTCTTAACAAAGCAGTCAATTTCAAATAGAACAAAATATGTCAACAGCACAGTGTATACTTAAAGTTCAAACAGTTACAGAGAGGGCTGGTGAAGTGTCGTAACATACATGTAGCTTGCTCTGGAGTAGAACAAAAGAATTGAGAAATACACTTCTAGTAAGTAGTACTGAACCAAACCTATCATTCTCGATGTTTCTCTGGGGCTCTAATGACCTAGCTGTCGACGGCCCTTAAACCCCAATCAATCAATCGATGTTTCTTATTAGGCTAGTATAATAAAATATGCAGAACAAGTGCATTGAAAAGTAAGATATGCATCTTTTTAAATGGCTATTAGATTTATTTAATGTTTATAAAATGAACAATCACATAGTATTGTTTCTTAATCACTGGAAGTATATTAGCATTGAAAGAAAGGTGAATATATAAATAATAATTTAATAATACATAAAACACACATTTGCTAAATTATATTCATCATAAAAGAACAAGAAAATATGGGATTAACGTGTAAACATAAAGCAACAAGATTTGAACCTGCACTTTCCATCAGGTAATTTCACTATTGTTAATTTCACCACGAGGCCACAGTTCCAACTCCACATGAGACAGCTGTGGAGCTGTTGTGTATTATTCAAACATGTACTTTCATTCATTCTCTGAAATCTGTTATCTGTAGGCGACTTAATCTGAAGAGGAAGTAGTCATGTTTTACCTTTCAAAAGGGCCGACATTCTTTTTATGAGTAACTGTACTTAGGGCAGCATAGCTACCTGGCAAGAGAAGTGTCAAACTTTCACTCGCAAAACCTGTCTGCAGTTTTGGTGGCAGAAACGACTTGCCAATAAAGAGCTGCATGCAAAATTACAGCTATCAGGTTTTCTGTAGAGGAAAATGTGAAATTAGGTACATTTAGGTGGTATAGGACTACCATTTTCGAACATATATTTCCATAATTAGTATATACACAACTCTTATGTTCCATATATCATAAGGAAGAAAATAGGTTTTTACCTAAAATCCGAGGTCTAGTTATCATTGATTTGTTCTGGATGTTCTATACCAGCAATGTCAACCCAAATGCAATTTAGTGACCTTGGCAGTGCTCACGAGCATGAAACATTCCAAGAGACACTGTGGTATACACACAGGTAGCACTCATGTTAAGCAAAACATGGGTCTACAAACTTTGATGGGAAAATGAAGTCCACTCTTTTTATTATTGTGTTTCTTCTTGTTTAGCTTAATAGTATATTATGCAACGAGACTACAATGGTAGTAATTAAGATGCGAGTATATATTAGGAAACAAGTGAAGCGAATTTCCTAATTTTCATACGACAATTTATGCTCGACCACGTACCTAATTTTATGGTTGAAATATTGTAAAATGTTCTACACTCACCAGGGACAATGACCTACATATTGCACCAGCTGATATTTGGAGTTCTGCGCAGGTGCTAAACGACTGATTAGTTTCCAGCATGTCACAGCTGCATGATGAAAATGATAACCTTGGAGTGCTATGTAACATTGAAAAATAGAAGGCAAATTGAATATATTGGTTTTCAGACAAAAATTTACTTCATGCATAAGTTCTTTATTGTACAATTAGTGAAATTAATTTGTGGGACTGTGATTAGTGCAATATTCTTGGAAGTTGATGCTTTATTGTGGTTAATTTGTGTGTTTTGTGTAAGTTGCATCTGTCAGTAGTGCCTGACATTTTAGCATTTTCTAAACTCGCGCTAGTTGCGTTTCAAAAATTAATCAATATTGTGCTTTGCCATTGCTGCAAGGGAATTCTCTGATTGGTGGAACACCTGTCCTTTAATGAAAGTTTTAACTTAAGGAGGCTCATTAAAGGGTCGCTATCAGACTTATAATTACTAAATTTGGGGACGGTCGAGCATAAAAGTATTTATTTACATCGATTTGTGATCATAAGCTTTTAATATGAATTACAATAATAACATAATTATTAAAAAACAAAACATTAAAACCACAAAGGATAAGGAATATTTATATAACTTTTAACTGTACAATTCAAACAGAAACAGACCGCTCCTGCAACATAAAATAAAAATAGCTCCACATTAAAACCTTCACTTGTGGTCACACTTTGAACCTAATTTCGCATTTCGTAAGGCCATTTTGTGCTTTTCCACCAACTTAATATTCGGGGAATCATTAATTACAGAAGAAACTCTCAAGGCAGATGTAAATCATAATACCAATTATACATATAACTTCTGCAGCAAATTTAAGAAATTCTGGGCATTTGTGAATTACAGTCTGGATAAAAGCTCACAGTATTATCACTACACACCTTTTTAAGATTTGAATCAGCATTAATCAGTAATTTCGTTTTTTTTATTAACTCCCCCAAGGTAGTGTCATACCAGATGGTGAATGAATGAAATGGATGAAATTATGCTCAAATGAGCTGTAGGTCCATTGAGCTTTAAGTTACCCAACATTAGTCTTCTCAAGATAAGGGAGAACCTCGGAAAGAACCTATCTGGATAACTCACCCTAAGCGAAATTCAAACTCGCGACCTCTTGGACGTGAGGCATAAGTTCTAGATGAAGTTCAATTGGAGCATTCTCAGGATCAACAGAACAGGGCAAGGAAAAGAGATACAGTTTAGATTTGAGAGCTTCCAAATGTGAAATCTACCAACAAACTCTAAAAGATGAGTAAATTATTGCCCTAAGTTCTGCAGTCAAACTCACGAGGTTATAAATAACATGATGGAATTTATGGAAAAGGAAACTGAAGCTGAGACATTTATTATAGCTATTAAAAAAGTGAGGGAACGAGTGTCTGTGGCAGTAGGAGTTTCTAAAATGACATTAACGCAGATACGTTGTGAGGCAAAGAGAGAAAAAGGTATTGGTGAACCATTGTTTGAAACTCCCAATAAAATAAGAAAAAGGAACAAACAAAAACGGGTCTCGATGACTTTGATTAAAGAGCAATGAGGAGGGTAATAAACACTTTCTACCTAACGGAAAAATGTCTTACAACAATACCGAAACTGATTGGTGAAAGCGGACGACAATCGCTATGTCAGACAAACTTATTGTTGAAGCACCTTTTTCTTTATTGTCCGTTACAACGTGCGACAAAAAGAAATATCTTTCTGCAATATTATCATCTCACCGTTATTAGGCAGATCATATGAGATTATGTTCAGTCAATTAAGTGACAGGTTTGGTAAACTTCAATTGTGTATTGCTAGCCCTGTTAGTGAAGTGTCTAAGACCATGGGGTGGGGAAGCGATGTTAAGAATCTGGACAAACATTAAGATGATGCTAGTATACGTATAGTAAAGCATAGTGGGGTGGGCCCCTCCAAGGCTACACTATTATCCCTCTCGCGGTGGCAACTTCCTAGTTTGAGGCATCTGTACATCCAATATGTCTCAATTCTTATCAATTTCTAGGCTTGTGTTAAGGGACTGCAATTGTGGAAGTAGCTACGGTTTTTCCTTGACTGTGCAGTCCTTATTAAACACTGTCCCAGGCAGAGCAAGCAGGTGCTGCTGTTACGGGCAGCATAGGCTTGCTAAGCTCCTAAGTACATGCTTGCACTCAAGTGCACCATTTGACATCTGTTTTATGCTATGGTGATGTCTTTCATGGCATTTATAACTCATATGGTATACCTGATTTGAAAATTTGGTGAAGGTTATTTGCTGTGTGATGCATTCAATGTTACAGAGCTATGGTGTCTATGGGATTTCAACAACAAAAAACAAGAAAATGATGTTATTACAGAATTAAACACAGTATAAATTATAGGATAACCTGAAGGATCACAAAAAATTGAAATAATTACTTATGGGAACATACTATTAAATTCATGGCTACAATGATGTCTGTTAATGTCTGAAAATAAGGAAACATCCAAAGCAAAAACTAAGCTAGCCTAACAGTTGCCTGCCACTGAGTTGACTATTTGTTGGTATTGCATAGAAGACATATCCCTGAGCTTTGCTCTTGGTGGGATCTACACAACCAAATAAAGAAATAAATAAACTGAAAAAAATCTACTATTAAATAAAGCTGGAAAACTCAAAATTAGGACATTTTCGGAACAACACCAATGAAGATTATAGATGAATGAGAGGGTCATTTTAGCATAATTATGGGGGAAACCTTTATGAAGGAGAAAGAAAACAATGGAAATACTATTATTATTAAAAAAAAAAAAAAATACTAGTGAGATGGGGTGGGGAAGAAATTCATAAAATAATAAGCCAGTATTTTCTTAGCATGAATGGATGTAAACTTAATAAGGAAGGCAAAATGTGATTCTGGTGAATTAATTAACCCTACAACACTAATATGTTTTTATAGTACACTATCACTAAATTTTCAATCTTATACTATTAAAAATTCATTGGAGTTAATTAACAAGTTAAAGAATGTTAAACTACACGATACTGAAGTTCTGGTCTCATTTGATATTAAATCTTTATTCACCAATGCTCCTGTAAATAGTATTGCTGCTTTAATTGAAAAATGGTTAAAATCCATTAATTTATCAAGTCTTATTATAGAAGATTTGATTATGTTAAGTACATGCTGCATAAATCAAAGTTATTTCACTTTCAAGAACAACTTTTTCAAACAAATACATAGTTTGGCAATGGGCAACCCACTTTCACCATTATTAGCAAATTTATACATGAGTTTCTTAGAAATAAAAATAAAAACTACATACCTACAGATATTTAAGACTTGGTTTAGATATGTAGATGATATATTCACAATAATTTCAGCTGACCAAATTGATAAATCATTGGAAATATTGAACTCTCAAGATGACCACATTAAATTTACAATGGAAATAGAAAACAATCATCAACTTCCTTTCTTGGATTTATTGATTACAAAAGATAATGGAAATTAGACCTTCAATATTTATTGAAAACCTTCACATGTGGATACTTATATTAAGCACAATATTTTCAACCCAATATTACATCAGCAAGCAGTATTTCGATGTTTGATACACAGACTTCATGTACCATTATCGAAAAAACATTTTGCTTCAGAATTGCAACATATCCATCAAGTAGCTATTGATAATGACCGCCTCCATAGCGCAGTTAGTAGCGCGCTTGCCTCTGGCGCGGAGGACCCGGGTTTGATCCCCGGTACCAGCATGGGGATTTTATCCCCTCTGGGAGGTCTAGCACGGGTTGCACTCAGCCTCGTTAGGTCCCGGGGGGACCAACTGAGCAGCTACTTGATGGAGAACTAGCGGCCCCAGGTCTAGAAGACTGCATAACTGACCGGAAGGGCTCGGGGCGCTGACCACGTCCCACCCTCCAGTACTGCACCTCACCAATGACGCCTGTAGTGGGCAGAGGTGGGGGACGCAGTGGCTGGGTGGTAGGCCTTGGCCCTACATGGGCTGTCGCGCCAGGGTTTAGTTTTAGCTATTGATAATGACTTTCCATCTTCCTTGGTTGATAGTATGTTTAAGAAAGCTAGTAAAAGATTTCTGTTATATAATAATACAAACTTGAAACAAATTAAAAAAGATGTTATCTACAAGAAGTTCACTTTCCATCCAGGATTATTTAAAAAATTTGAAAATATTTTTAAAAAGTTCAATATACAACCTACAAAAATAGCTTTACAGTTAAAATGTTTTAAACAAACCATTGTCTAATTCTGTGGATATTATGAAAAAATCTGGCATTTATCAAATCAATTGTCCAGATTGCACAGGTATTTATATCGGAAAAACAAAAAGAAATTTAAAAACCAGACTTAAAGAATATCAAAGAAATATTAAACTGAAACAAATGGATAGATCAGCTGTTGCCAACCATTTCTGGAATACCCAACATTATATTGGACAAGAGATACAACTACTCAAATCAATTCAAGAATCTTCTCATTTAGATATTTGGGAAAAAATGTACATCATAAGTAATAAGAAAAAATTTGTTAATTTTGATATGCCTTATTTAGACTGCAACTACTGACGTCAGAGGAAGAAAGATTCCGAATCCCACCCGAGAGGTCGTCTATTCCACTTCAAGTCAACTGCAACTTTTACCACCAGAGGGCAGGAGAAGATTCAACGACATTAGGAAAAGTTGACAATCAGAGCTTGCAGTTATCTACATTGCCTGAAGATGGAAGGTTACCTTCCGAATAGCGCTATGCAGCTACAATCAGTTTGTTAAGTGATGAGATTATAAATATAATCTGCCTTAAGAATTAAAAACTATGACTAAACATTCGTAAATTTGACTACTCAAAATTAAAAATGTTTCCAGTGTTTAAATATTTATTAATTCACAAAAATAATAACCTATCTAGTTAATAACACCATTAATTATGATGTGCCATACCAACTGCAGTCTTTTCTTGCATCTACCTGGCTTGCAGGAATAAAAAAAGGAACACACCTGTATATAATACTGTCATACATTTTAAGAAATAAAAAGGAAATTAAATCACAATAAAACTGTTAACTCTTATGAAATCCTGTTAGAACATCTTAACTTACACTTAGTTTTCTTCACTGTACTGGACACAACATATAGCTCGGTGCTCTCCCCATATAGGAAGTTGAACAGTAATTTGTAGTCATCCTACATTTGGGGTGTTAAGGAGGGCATGATTTACGTCGTGAAACTGGTGGCTCATCATTCCCCTTTCGAAACTTTTTTCTCTTGCTACTGGATTAAATTAAGTCATCATCATCAGCACCATCATTTTCATCTTTATCCTTATATGCATAAGTAGGATCCGTTATACTATCGTCTGAATCAAATACATCGTGAGCTTCCACAAAATATTCTGTTTCACTGCATCATCTGATTTATCTTCCTCGTAAAATTTGAATTCTTTCAATATTTGATCGACCTTGTCAGAGTCAAGATCAGACAACAGCATTAGAAAACGTAATGCCATGTTTGAACTCGAATAGATAGCACTTCAGAGCCAATCAGAAATCTGCATTATGCACAAAATACTTTACCTGGAAACCAAGAAAATAAAATCATGGAACAAACATAATACTAACACCATCACTAATACCTCGTAACATTTACGAACTGAACCCCGTACCTCACATACAAACTGGAGAAATATTAAAATCAACCTTACTTCAGCAAGAGTTTACCTCCAACTGAGACTAGAAGAGCAGCCAGTCGCCACGCATGCGGAGAAGTGGATGAAAAGTCGAATGAACAAAATGGTGTAAAATTTAAACATATTAGTGTTCTAGGGTTAACGATGAATTACAGAATAATCACAAAAATACTAAACATGCCAAGATATCCTGAATCAGACAAACTGTGAAAGTAGGTAATAATGTATGTCTTTAAACTAAACTTACTGAAGTATTTCCCTCTAGGAATTTTGAACATTTCCCAAATAAATGTAAAAGAAACAAAAAATGTATATACACTTATACACTATATACACTTTCAGAAAAATGAAAATATACAGAAATGGTGGTCTCATATCTGTACTCCATCCACCATTACTTGTTTCATGCTGCACCATTTCATACTTTTAAGTGCCCTGTTGGTTGCAGAATATTACTGATTTATTTTAAATTAACAAATTTTAAATTGACAAAAGATTCTTTTTCTTTTATTTTTGAAATAATTTTAACACGTTTATGACTCAGGTCTTCTGTGATGGATGAAATGTATGTCAAGTAAGCTGTGAGCTAAAATGCTAACCGCCACATGGCACTTGCCTTTTCAGGATGAAAGGAGCTCCAAAAAACATCATATTCAGACAACTCCAACTGAGATTCAAACCCAGGATTTCCAGAATAGAAAGGGACACGTTTTCCTTTTCAGGATTAAGATACTCCAGAAAAATCCTACCCAATTGAAATTGGAACTCAGGCCCTCCAGACTAGCAGGTGATCATGCTGTCCCATGGAGATTAGCTTAGAAAGAAATTATCTATGTTAAAGTAAACATGCATATAGCTGATAACTGGAACACAAAAGCTTACTCAACAAATGAGAGGTACAAAATGAAACAAAAGACAAGATCTAACCTAGCAGAAGTTGATTGTATGGTTGAAAGTGTTATTGAAGATTAAATTTCCAAAAATGTTGGACCATTTTCCATCCTTTAGTATTGAAGTATCTGCACAACCAAAGCTACAAGCATTCAATTGTAGTTATACAAATAGGAATGGCAACAAAAGGAAAATGCTTAAATGATTGAAAGCTCTAACTGTTCCAAAAGCTGCAGAAAAAGTATGATTGCTATGCTGCTAAAGAACATTCATTTTGTTGGAGGATAGAACATTTTCTGGTTCAACAAAATACACTCACAACTGATGAGAACCCATAACAGAACATTGTGAAGAAACATCTCTTAACAGAAGAAAAGAGAGAATGAAGGTACATACTGACTTGTGAATATTGATACAACTTTTGTTTGACATAGAAATCACAATCTTGTTACTAAATTTATTTAATACTGTCACTAATACTGTAATTCATCTTACAATCGCTAAGACCCAGTGCTCGTACTGTCCATTAAATCAATCCTATCAAATGTAATATTTTTATCTCAAGTGTCCCCCGTTTATTCTACCAAACCCAGTTTTGTAAGCCTGTATGCGTAATACATGTAAACATGAACAGCAAGCCTCTCTTCAAAATGTACTACTTGGCAAAGCCATGGATCATACCAGAAGGAATGTGAAACTGCAATGTTTAGATGTTTACGCAACGTTATTGCATAAACATGGCTAGACGGTGTGCGTACACTTTGTTCAGATCCAATCATTCTTCAGGACAGCAACGTGTCATATATCGGTAAGAGCGACAGATCAATTTGGGTTTTATCACTGACTGTACGCCAAGTTACTATTATTTCACTCGTCTAATAAACAAGATAAGAAGCGATCGTAGCGCTCGTCAGCCAAGGTCAATACGTCTCAACGTTTTACCAAGTAATAAGTAGAAAAAGAAAAACACTTTTCGGTCTTGTACCTTCCAGATGTACATTTTGCAAGGGAAGTGTCCATATTTTGTAAGATTAATACATGCAACACAACTTCAAAAAATCTAAAAGTCCAGTAAAAACATTTAAATCCATGCTATGCTTGAACTAACATGTGTATTCTCACAGTTGCCACACATGGCAGAGGAGGGGCAGAGTGGCCATGCAATCCTACAAGTCTATTGGCTACTTCAAGGTTAAACCTGGTTGTCATGAAACAGACTGCTCTGCCCCTCCTCTACCATGCATGTAAAGCATGCCGAGGGAATTGCCAGAATACACCAGTTAAATTAATTCAAGTATAATTTGTTTGATACTACAACATACCTATAACATGCTATACAATTAACACACAAATATTAAAACTCATTCACAAGCATTCTTCATTTAACTTTTCAGCTATTTTCCCGCAAAGTATACTAAATACACATTGCTGCTTTAATTATCAATCAGAAAGGTACAAACAATGCTAAAATGGAAACATTAAACTAATGAATACTGCAGAAAAGGAAAATTCAGTATGCGTATGGGGGCTTAAGTTTGTATAAACCAGAGTGTCAATTACTGCTCTGGACATACATATCTAAACAGTGGCATAACTAAGGTTCTGGGGCCCCCCTGCAAATAAATTTTGGGGGCCCTACTTACTAATCAAGCTTAAAAATGGAGATAATAAAATGTGTATTTACTCACATAGAATAAGTGTTAAAATAACACTCCCTGATTACCAACACTAATAGTTATTTCTCCTAAATAAACAATATACACTCACTGAACGCATAATGCACATAGGTGGAACAAAATAGTTATCTGTCAATAGTCTGGGTAACTCAGGTATTAACCCAAGCAAACTTCTATTTGTGGTATCTTAGGTATAATTCAGAAGCAATAACACTGAACAACTGGTTTGAACAGCGCATATTGACTAATGTTTATACCTGACCAAATTCTAAAATAATACAATTTATTGGCTAATTGAGTACATTTTCAGATAGGCAATTGTAGTACATACTATGTAGTTTGTTCAGCTTTTATAAAATACTGTATACTGAATAAAATACTGTACTTAAATGAATTTCTCTATAAGATTACAAATGCTTTTGAGAGCATATGCACTTGAAGGTAAGCTTGTTTCACACATTTAGGCAATAAAGGATAGGAAAGTTTACATGATACATTTCTGTTGTCAGTGAACTTCATCTGTTCCAGCACTTCTTAGCATTTTCCATGGTTGAATATAAAATGTCCTTTTTAAAGGCAGTCTGGGGGGCACTTAATGATCCCCACCCCCCTGTGCTGTGGAGTCGTTATTTCTGCCACTGTATCTAGCATTATTTACTTGCAGCTCTGTTCTATATGGCAAGTATAGGCTACTTGAAAGTCAACACAATAGCAGTACTATTGCTAATTGTCCTAAGGGATATGCAAATTTTATGATTACAACTCCCAAAACAAAAACATTACATTTACACTGCACAAGAACACTATGTAACTTTATATTTATAAGCAGCAATTATAAGTGCACTTTGGAATAGTTGAAATCTGGCAGCATCCCAGTTTCAAGTTATCTTCGCATATGGCATAGCTTGAAATTGGTTGTAGTCTCCCAGTACCAAAAAGAAACTTCAATTTTTATTTTTGGTTGGTGAATATGGGAGTTTTACAGTTAACAAAATCACCTTACTGAATGGCTGGTTTAAAGCATAACCTCCTCCCCTAGTGCAACAGCCCATGAACGGCCAAGACTTGCCACCCAGCTGCTGTGTCCCCCACCTCTGCCCACTACAGGCATCATTGGTGGGGTGCAGTACTGGAGGGTGGGACGTGGTCAGTGCCCTGAGCCCTCCCAGCCAGTTATGTGGCCTTCGTGACCTGGGGCTTCTACTTCTTCGTTTAAAGCATTAGAGCTTCTAAAGTACAAAAACTGATATCCATCATATTTTGGCAAAGACTTCTAGCAATAAAGCTAAGCTGCACAGATGTGTTTCTGAGTGCTGGCACAGCACAACACTATAATTACGGAAGATCTGGAGCATATAGTCTTTGAGTGCCAAGGAATGGACATATGGAGGAAAGAATTTCTGGGGCAGAAATGGGAGAAGGGAGATAGGTTAACAGCATTTAAGAGGATTTTTAGAAAGGAGGTCAGGAACTTAGGTCAGCTTTTAAGTAGAGTTAAGAAAAAATGGAATTGGTCTGTACAAAGAGAACAGAATTAAAAATTTTGTGTTAGTTATAGAGAAGCAAAATGTATGCATAAGAAATTATGTTGGGTGAATATGACAGACTAAGAGCCGGGGCTGAATGTCTGTCATATTCAAGTATGTATTAATTTAAAGTAAATAAAAATAAATATAGATGGAAATCGCTTAGTCCAACACAAAGGTTCAACACAGAAATTGGTATGTAAACATATAGTCCTATAATTATAACGTATCAAACAGAATGTAAATACTGATGATAGCTTTATTTTTAATTACACACTGCAAAGAGTGATACTAAGGTTATTGAATATGTCATAAAACATATTCCCTCAAACACAAATTATGTAATATGCAAAAAAAGTTTCTTATTGTGAAGTGGGTTCCGTATCAAGTTAGGTACCATATCAAGTTCATGACAGGTCAGTGCTGCAACACACAAAATGAATGCACATAAAGTGTAGTTATAACATCAAAGTATTATCAGCTCCCTATGTGCATCATTTTGGAAGGCTGCTAGCAACAAGATACAAATAGGGATTACCTTTTGTTTTACTCGAAATTTGTTCCAACATTAAAAGTGATAACTTGAAAAACTTATTGTGTAAAGGAGTTGAAGTGATTCTTCAGATTCTTCATCAATGTTACATTTACAGTTTGTAACACTTTTGTCACCAAAGGTAATGGGTAATATTCAGAAACAATGGAGACAAGCTTACACCTGTACCTTTGATTTGGTTGTGTTTGTTAGGTAAACAGTGTCAGAAACAAATCGTATAGCTACCAGCAAGGAAGTATGCAAGAGATTAGAGCAGTATGGATCACTTGTATCAGCAAGAACTGAGAAGATACCAGCTTAATGATGGACTAAAGGCAAGGCGACCTCACACAAAAGTAAAATAACACCTGCTATGGCTGCAAAGAGACTTCTGTGGTCAAAAGAACATCAAAACTGGACATCTGATGAGAGGAAAAAGGTAAATTAAGCAGTATAAATTGATGAAAAATATTCTATAAAATCTTATACTACCATTTATTTTCCAAAATTGGTTAGTCAATAATATCAGATATTACTTTTGAAAGCTATATGTCTGCTGCAAGATATGAGAGATTTTTAGCACAATATAACATATCTACAGCTTCCTTATAGCTTTTAATTTTATTTCAGGTTTGCTTCAATGATGAATCAGTGTTTTCTGTTGGAGAAGAAACTAGCCAATATGTCAGAAGAGAAGGAGAAGCCTTCAAACCAGACTGTGTAAAACAAACAGTAAAACATCCTACATCAGTAACGGTCTGGAGTGTGATTTCCTGGAGTGGGTGTGGACGGCTATACATTGTACAAGGAAATATGAGTATATGATCAGTAGGGCTAGGAAGTTCATGCATTTGCATGTTTTTTCATAGGGGTTTAAAATGTATGCTTTTACATTATGTGCACGAATTATGGAATTTTCAGTTATTTGGACATGATTTTATGGTGCATATAACTGCATATTTTTATGATTTTTTATAAATGCATAATATTTCAATATTATAGCCCTTATATTGCATATTTTAATGAGTTTTATGTTTTTTGTTATTGTTTTCCGGCTGGATAATTTTTTTTTGTATTGGTAATATTGCATATGATGATACAACTGACGAACATTTCAATATTATAGCCCTTATATTGCATATTTCAGTTATTTTTAATGTTTTTATTATTTTTTCCATCTATATAATATTTTTCACATTGGTAGTATTGCACATGATGATGCAACTCGCAAGGAGACGAGAACTAATACTGAATCATGTTGTCATGCAGTGAATCCCCTGTTTCCATCCTTTCAATATATGTATGTGCGCAGAGAATAATCAGTTCGTTATCCGAGAGGTTTACATAACAAAGATAAATTGCAGGTCAACGTTTCGAGCAGCACAAGTATATCAATGCTTATCTGCCCACCAGTAGTTGTGTTGTGGTCTTCAAACGTAACAGTGTTGTGAACTAGTTTCCACCAAATTAAATTAGGCATATAAAATATTAAAAAGCTGTTCAAATGCCGAAAATAAAACCAACTTTGAGTACTAGATTAATTAATTTACAGAACGAGTATTCGATTTAATATCTACAGATAATAAGGTACTGTTTTGTGGAGCGTGTGAGAAAAATGTAGGAAGTGAGAAAAGATTTCAAATAGTTCAGCACATAAACACAAAGAACCTGTTCAAAAACAGCTAGTAGAGTGTTCAGGAAGTAGGGTTACTGAATGTTTCTATGACTCGTGCCAAGCATTTTTAGCTGCTGATATTCCCTTGTTCAAAATTAATAATCCAACATTTAAAAACGTTCTTGCCAAGTACACTCGACAACATGTGCCTGAAGGAAGTACACTGCGTAAGACTTATGTAGGACATTGTTACAATAATGTATTCTCAAATATACAAAATGAATTAGTGGATCAGTTTGTGTGGTTGTCTGTTGATGAAACCTGTGATTCTGAGCGACATTCTATTGCTGATATAATCGTGGGGGCCTTAAATAATGAACAAAAGACTACACCTTATCTTCTTAATGTGTGCGAATTGTCGGCCACTGACAATGTGACTGTGACCCAGTTTGTGATGGACTCTTTGAAATTACTATGGCCTTCTGGAATCAAATACGATCGGTTACTTATATTTGTTACTGATGCAGGTCCTTATATGGTAAAATCAGGACAAACTCTGGAAGGTATTTTTCCTAACTTAATTCATATAACTTGTTTGGCACACGCTCTTCATCGCATTTCTGAGACAATAAGTGATTCTTTCCCATTGGTAGATAGATTTGTGTGCAGTACAAAGAGAATTTTTGTTAAATCTCCAAAAAGAGTTAAGTTGTTTAGATCAACAGCATCTAATATCCGACTTCCTCCTGCACCGTGTTAGCTTGATGGGGAACATGGGTCCATGCAGTTTTATATTAAGGTGAGCACATAGAAATAGTCCAAAAGGTTGTTAATTCATTGAACTTGAAAGATGCTCCATTAATAGCAACTGTGCAAAATATTCTGTCAGGCACTAGGTTAAAAGAGGATCTTAGTTTCATATTTGCCCATTTTTCTTTCTTACCAATAGCCTTAATGGCATTGGAAGCTGTAGGATCTCCTTTGCATGAATCAGTTACTGTCTTTGAAAAAACAATATGTGATCTAAGTTCGGTTCCTGGTAGCATAGGACAAAAAGTGAAAGAGAAAGTGAATTATGTAATTTCAAAAAATTCTGGTTATAAACAGATGTGCGATATCCGAGACATCGTCGAAAGAAAGCCATGTGTCACACCAAGAGACTTGACTCTCTCTGTGAAGCAGTTAACATCATTTACATATGCCCTGATAACATCTTGTGATGTGAAGAGAAGTTTTTCACGTTACAAAAGTGTTTTGCGAGGCAACAGACAATGTTTTACAGTTGAAAATGTTTGTAAAGTGTTGGTTGTGAACTGCAATTTAGCAGCTAATACTAGCAGCAGGACCACTTCTGCTTCAACCTCTAAGGAATAAGGTAACTTTATTATTTAAAGTAATTCGTCTTGTCTACTGCAAGGGACATTGTTTTAATTAAATAGTGCATATTTCTTGGCATATTTACAAGTTTTTAAGAGCATATTTCAGTGTTTTTTAGAGCATGAACTTCCGAGCCCTAATGATCAGTATATTAATGTACTGAAAACCCAGTTGCTACCACAACTGCAAGAACGGTTTGGGGAAAATGAAAATATCTTTATGCAAGATGGGGCTCCATGCCACAAAGCAAAAAACTTCATAACATTTTTTAAATAAAATAATGTAAAGCTTAAGAGGTAGAATCAGGACTGAAAAATTGCCATAGGCAGGATCTGAGCCATGGATCTTCCGCTTATCGGGCAGCTGCTTTAACCACTAAGCTACCATGGCCAACTTGCCAGTATGATATGGTAGCTTAGTGGTTAAAGCAGCTGCCCGATAAGCAGAAGATCCATGGTTCAAATTCCGCCTATGGCATTGAATTGTTCAGTCCTGATTCCACCTCTTAAAATTGCCCACACACGGCTTTTGTGTTTAAAAAGACCAGCAGTAAGTTTGTTGGCATAAATAAACTAATAATGTAAAGCTGCTTGATTGGCCTGGAAATAGCCCTGACATGAATCCTATAGAGAATTTATGGTCAATAGTTAAGAGAAAACACAAAAATAAATATAACAAGAATGCCTTGGTTGAAAACCTAATTCAAATTTGATTTCATGATGAAATAGAAGATCGGTATAAAACACTGATTGAAGGCATGCCCAAGCAAATCAAGTCGCTAATCAAAACTAGAGGTATATACACTAAATACTAAACTCACAAAATAAATAACATGTAACACCTTATCTGTATTATATACTCATTTTGTAAAATAAAAGCTCTAAAATGTGTTTACTCTAATAATCTGGCCAGGCCTGTGTATATTTATAATTCAAAGCATCTATCCGCTACTTAACATAAAAATATTCCCCCAGCTTACACAACAATTACTTTAAATTGCACAAGAGCAATTATAAACTTTTATTCCAGAATAGTACCATCCTTTTAAGAACAGTGTTCAAGTTTTACTGGGCTGTGTGAATCATCTACATAGTAAGCATTATAGTCGTGCACAGCAAGGTTTACTGTAAAGCCCTCATAACTATTTGCAAGATAACTAAGGATAGAATGTATGTAAAACATACACTTGGACTCAACCAAACCTTGTAAGGTTTCACTCACCACAAATAAACTGCAGGAGTATGCTTTTGTAGATTGTTACCTACATCATCAGCTGGTGTAGATGGCTTCAAACATCTGGATCACTCCAACCTCAAATAGGTTCACTTGTGGTGGGGGTTTGAACAAACTCACATCTATATCTATACATATCCAAGTTCATAACTTGATCTTCACTTCTTAATGAAAAATTTCTAGTATATATCCAACTCCTTGGCTTTCATGGTTTCTGTTGTGACCAAAAAATGGCCAGCCACTACAGATTTGTCCATTTGCCATATACATGACGTGAGAAATGCCAAGGAGTTGAACATATGGGAGAAAATTTTCATGAAGTGCTAAGATAAAGATAGGAACACATGTATCCAAATCCAGGGGAACTTTCTCAAGTCAGGAGTAACCCACATGTTTGAACCAGTCGACAACAAATGATGCAAGTAACCTGCAATAGCATGGTCCTGCAGTATACGTATGGTAACTAAAACCTTATAAACGATTATTCAACTCCCATCTTTTTTGCACTGTTAGCAGTTTCAATGAGTAAATTTCCTTTATATGTGTATGTCTGAAAGTAATCACCCCAGTTCTAAATACTTTAGCTCCTTTACACAAGAACCTGTAAACTGTGCTCCCACTAAAGTCTGTGTGGAATAAGTTGGCAGAAAGAGATAGCAATATTGGTTGGAAATGACCTGAATCTGCTCCCTTGCATACAAAGAAGAACCCTCATTAAAGGAATAGCTTTTCCGGTCAAAATCATTCTTGTTGTCAAATCTCTTTCACTGTGGCACCTCTCACTCAGTATTGTCTAGTTAGCAGGAGAGGATCGTAACAATACTGCATGCCAGCAATAGGGTGAGTACTGCTTTCTCTTTCTACATGCTGGCTGCCAACTTATTTCACACAGAATATAGGTAAAATACTGGTTCTTCTAAACCTGAGTCCAAAATTTGCATCAGGCTATGTGGTAAATATTTCGTCCAGCTTTGTTTAGTCTATATGTCAGTCTTCATGGCTAAGCTATCTTCAATCTTAGCTAGCATAAAGGAGAATATTTGAAATGGCTAAAGGGTAAATTATATTCTTATACTCTCCAAAAATCAAGCAGGGCTCAAAGTCCTTTAAATTTGCTTGGTTATGACTATGACAAGGTTCAGAATGGGGACTTTGCACCTCGGCCTATAGATCGTTTGTGCATATGCCCCCAATGGGATGTCTCAGGAGGGAGCGGTAAGGTGAGAGGAGTCTAAGGGTGGCCAAACCTAAAGAGATATGATAGCCGAGGGCATGGTTCCTAAACAGCTAGATTAGAACTCCCTGGTGGCAGCTCGTACAGCTGACTCCCCACCTCCCTGCAGGCCTACAAATCCCTTGGACATCCCAAGAACCATATACCTCCCCCGATCCAGAAAATGAGGATTTAATGAGAGTAAATTCCTGCCATGCACACTGACATTTAAACCTTGAAATAGCCAATCAGTATGAAAGGTGAAGTGAGGTGAAATGGAAGGACAGGAAATTTGGGGGTTGTAATTATCCTTCCTAGCATCTGCCTAAAGACCCGAAGAAACCCCTGAAAAAAATTGATGGGCCAGGAAGGCTGGTCATTGGACTCAAACCCACGACATTCCAAATACGGGCCACAGATGCAACCACCTGAGTCATCCCACTCAGTTTCCTCGGATAAGTCAAAGCTGGTCCAAGTAGAACTCTGGAATATTCAACACATCACACACCAAACAAATTTTGCTAATCATATTTCATGTATTTCTTCCTATCCTCATGGGAACTCCTCCGCCAAATGTTCACATCACTAAAGTAAATAGTACTTTGAGTTGGGGAGATTTTTTTGAAAATATTTATGTTGCACTTTTGGTAGATTTCATTTTTTAGTTAAAAAGGATGATGAACAATTACCCTCTTATGGACCAATCTCACTGCTTAACTCACTATCAAAGATTTTTGAAAAAGCTATGAATAATCATATTATGAGACATCTTGATCAAAATAGCATTCTAACACCATCTCAGTTTGGTTTTAGGAAGGGACTGTCTACCAACAATGTCACATATAGACTTACCAATGAAATATTAAATGCAATGAATAACAAGGAATTCATCATTGGTATTTCCTGTGATATGGTTAAGATAGTATTAACCATGAGCTGGTGCTACAGAAATTACACTTTAACGGCTTGGATAAGCTCTCAATTACCTGGTTTAAATCCTACTTAACAACTATGCTGACCATAGGAACTACCAAACATTCAAACAGTAATTCCTGAGTATCCTCGAAAAAACAGCAGTTGCAACCTTCAGGTTGATTACAGGACATGATTGTCTGGCAAAACATTTAAACAGAACTGGTATATATTCTTCACCACTCTGTCCTCTATGTGATCTGCAAGAGGAAATGGATCGAGAGCATCTTCAAATATGCCCGGCCACTTCTAATGCCCCATCCATCAGTGAAAAATATTGGAGAGCAAGAGGATTAATGACTTCATTGTCAGAAATCCAGCATTAGCTAACAACAACAACAATCCTACTTAACAAACAGAACACAAAAACTATTGTCAACAATAGAGAATCAAATCGAGATTCAATCAAATATGGAGTTTCTCATGGGTCGACATTGGGTCCATTGCTCTTCGTTGTCATAAATTATTTACCTTTTAATCTCAGTGAACATTCCAGCATAATACTTTTTGCAACAACACCAGTGTACTTATATCTGAAATATCGTCAGAAGAACTCTTAAACATAGGTATCTACAACTGCATTTATGAAGTTGAACTTTTGGTTTAAAGCAAATAAATTCATTCTACATTATGATAAAGCGCCATATATTCAATTTAGAATTAAGAATAAAATTATTCCAGAATTTAATATTACTTATTGCGACGTTACCATAAATAAAGTAGGCATGGTTAGAAATTGATGCACAAATGAACTGGAACAAGCACATAGTCAACTTATTTCCTAAACTCAGCTCAGCCAGTTTTGGATTGGGATCATGTATGATGCTACATCAAATTACATTATACTTTGCTTATTTCCATTCTGCCATGAGCTGTGGTATTACAGGCTGGGGGGGTAATTCAACACACAATAGGGGGATCTTCTTCTTACTTGTCAACCATGCAGGCCATTGTTCAAGAAAATGGGTATTCTGACACTCATTAGCCAATACAGTCTTCACTTGTGTTCTGTGTTAATAACTTCATCTTTAAATTCAACTCTCTTGTACACAACTACAGTACTAGACACAGACTCTGGTTTTTCAGCAGTTCAGCAAAAAGAATCCCCTTACTGATGCACTCAATCAAATAGCAAAACAAAAGTAATCCTACATTTCACTTCATTTTAAATACTCTAATGAAATATTTTGTCATAAATTCAAGCTGCTAATAAACACGAGACAGCAACTTAGATATGTTCTGCCAAATGATAAATAAAAATCCTATTGTAATTGTAATATGGTCAACATATTAGTATTGTTTTTAAGAGTAACAGAGGGTTTCAGAAGTCACAATATTCCAGTGTCCACTTTGTGGTATAGAGGTAGTATGTCTGTCTCATATAGAGGTTCTGAGCACGAATCTTGGTAGGGGTTAGTTACCTGCATACAGGTTTTTCCAGTGTTTTCCTTTATCCTGAATAATGAATATTGGGTAACGCCAAGCTATAGGGACCCCAAGCTCATTCGAGGATAATTACTGCCATTCTCATCTATAATGACCTAATTGGTTGAAGGATGTTAAAACAATAATAATCACCACCATCCCATATATATAAACACACATACACACAAACTTATTTAAAGAATTATGTCAAATGTTCTGCAATAAAAATATATAACAATCTTCCAAGTTACCTATAGTTTGTTCACCAGCTGAAGGTCCCTGGTAGGAATGCAGCCAGCCACTACATCAGTAAACATCTCCCAATAAACAATAATATCGCGAGCAGCAGTTCTGCTTCTAATGCATTTACGATAATGTTACCAAATTTGGAATGTGTATTCACGCCAGATTAAAGCAAAGAAATCGCTCAAAATAGCACAATTTAAATGTTATTTTCAGTTCATGCAGTATATTTAGCTTATAAAGCGTAAATAATGTTTTCAACTACTTCATCTTTTTCCATTGATCATTTTCTGCCTTTTCTATACTTTTAAAAAACACTGCCAATCTGTTTAGGTCTTACATGATACATCCTCAAGCGTTATATTATGCAATTCCTGTAAAAAGACCAATGGGATTGAGATCACACATGTACGGGGGCAAGTAAACGATACTGTGGCCCAATAAAACCAAAAATGTTATAAAAATTGAGGAAGAATTCAGTCTAACGGCTTCTCACTCCTGCAGGATCAAAGTATTAAGTATTAAAATTTCGGTCAGTTAATAGTATGGTAATTGTTCTTGCAAGTACAGGTAATGAAAGAAATAGACGAATGGCAGTAACACCTGTAAAAGCCTCTTTAGCCTTGTTTGATTCAATCACCCTATAAAGATCTGTTTTACGCATAGAACTGTTACTCTGAACCCCTTCGTTCTACAACACAATATCATAGCAGATTTCACAGCACTCTTAGATGGAGGTTTATCTGCTTCTACATTACTTCCAACATAGTGACTAGTGACAAGTACGATTTTACTACTGAAATTAGCAGCAAGTAAACATAGCACAAATAATATTGGGGGCAAGTTGGCAACATGACGAGCAAAACAGCTATCACACAGATGTTACAAACTGAGGTTAAACTGTGTGGAATGTCTCTCCCCTGCCCCTCATTCCCCTTAGACAGTAAGACGGTCAACAGACAGTAAAGCTATTAGACAATCATAGTCTATATAAAATTTTTAAGAAAAGAAGTCATTCTTATTTACTCACTCCTCATATAGTGTTGAATTCTTTAACATCTCATCAACAGGCAAATACTGAATATATAGAGCAGATTACACATTTATAGCATGTTGTGTAGTGGACTCTTGCAATGGTGGGGACTTAATATTTTTTTCTCTTTTCTCTTCTTTCTTTCTCTTAGAAAGATAGAGGGAAATAATATTATTGGTGGTGGGTATTCTACTAGTATTGATGCATTTTCCAATTGAGGAGCATTTCTTTTTCAAAACTCGATAGATGCAAAATTTTACAAAATTGAGTTATATATAGTATCGGCATAATTTTCACCTTCTGCATTGTTCTGTGAAATCAGATTTTGCAAAATTCGATTCTTGTCCTGTGTAGAGGTAGGAAATATTAGAAGTTTTTTCAAAACTTGATAGATGCACTTACTCAGTTAAAGCAAAGGTTGATAGATGCAATTTTATGATCCAGAGTGTAGCAACCTGAATTCTATGAAACGCATGTTGGCATTGGCTGCCATCTCACTGTTGCGATTCTTGAAACTCTCAACCATTTCTGCAAGCTTTTTACACTGCTGCATCGTTGGCAATAACTGCGAACTCAGGTTGTGCGCTTGGATTTCACATTTATTTCTGGAAGCTTTTTTTTTGTTCCATTTATATATCATCTTTAACTACAGGGGTCATATCAGCGGCCCTGCCTATGGTGTTATTCGTTTAACAGTGGGTTTTTCGATCTTTGGGGTTTTTATACGTTGAATTCACACAGTCACACTTTCATTCATACTTCCAGTATCAGGGAAGAAATGCAAGTCAAGGAAAGCTCATACTCCAACAATTACATGTTCACATGGTCTCGAGTGCACTCCACGAAATCCTTAAAGTAAAGGGCATAAGCACTGTGATGTAGCTGATTTGACTTATAATGATATAAGTGAATTTCACCAACACCTTTCCATGGCCAAAAATAGATTGAGATAAATTCCTTATGAAATATATGAGTATTACATTTCCTAATCGCCGAGTGCTGAATAAAGAGGTTGCAAATAGAAAGCAGATTGTTAGCATTAAATACAGTGTGAGAAGTAATGATGGCCGAATATTGTCAGTATGCGCTGCAAGCTTTCAAGGAATCACAGGGGTGTCAAAAGTTAGATTATCTCTCCTGGCTAGAAAATTATACTTATCTGGGAATGCACCAAAGAAAACCAGAGCAGGTGACAGAACAGGAATATTACAGAAGGGCATTACTACTGCTATAAAGCAAGATATTAAGAAGTACAGATGTAGAGCAAGCCACTATGGAAAACCAAAATCTAGGAGTATATTTACCTCCAGAACTTAAGATCAGAAAAATGTGGACCAACTTTTGCAATGAAAGAAGATTGAGAAATCTACCAGTCTGCTCACTGTCAAAATATAAAAGCATATTTTACAACTTCTTCAATCTTTAATTCTGTACACCACACACTGACACATGCTCAACCTGCAAAAATGGGACCGAAAGATTAAGACAGTGGCAGATGTGGAAAAGAGAAACAAACTAAGAACCATGTACAGACTGCACAAGCACTAATAAAGGTTAAAACTTGCTTATTCATATTGTTTGACATTTCTTTGTGTGTATTCAATATATTTGTTATATAAATAAAACAAAATGCATTGTTATTAAGAATGTAGCAGTACTTAGTTTCCAAGTTTATACCTAATAAAATAATCCTTATAAACATTAATATGTTGGTTGTATTGTACATTATGTATTATAAAAAGGTAAAAATAAATAAAAACATAATAAATACGTAAATAAAAAGCAATAAAAAAATTAATAACAATAACAAAAACAACAATTTCTCGCTCACGCAGAAAAGTTAATCAGCATCTATCAGTTTTTGGAAAAACTCTGCATTTTCAAACCCCAAATTTGCACTAGTTAAACTATGTTATTTGTTTCTTTTCACATTCAATGAGACAGTGTCAGGAAGGAGAATTGAATGATTAATACAGTTGCTGTGCTAACCAATTAGTATTGTCAATAAATAGAAAAAAAACATTTTTCTCAGAAACGCATTTTGTGCACCTATCGAGTTTTGAAAAAACATTCCTCAACTGTGGTGTGTTCAACGTCCCTGAGCTCTACTCACTGTGGGACCAAACAAGCAAACAAACACATAGCAATTTTATATGCTTTGAATAATTACATATAAACAGCTTATCACAACCTGATACTTCCTGAAAGTAAGTTTAACTAACCATGTAATGCACTATTTCTACTTTATCTTTGAGAAAATATAAGAAATATTTGGAACCCATTTGCAGACAGCAATTTTATTGATCTTAATACACATTTAAAGTATATTCTGGTTTAAAAAATGATGAAGCAAACCAATGAATTAATGAAGTTCATTTTTATAACTTCAGTAACACACTTTTGTGTTGAGAATCTCAGTCTTTCGGCTGAGGTGGTTTGGTTCAAAATGTATTTGATTTATATGTTGTCATACATGCATTTGCTGTCTTGCCAAAGTATTCAAAACAGAAAGCAATTTTGGTTAATGGTAGTGTAAGCACCTTTTATTACAATTAATGTATACATAATCGCTTGCTTTAGTTACTTTCTCCATTACAATGTTTCCTAACTTGCATATCTATCTACAGGAGTTCCACTGCAATGTTGGATAAATCATGGCTTTGTTTAACACATCACAATCACTGCATTTGTAACCCAGGTACAGTGACCCCACACTTACCATATACTCTTCTCAGACGTGTCTGAAGATATGTTTATTACCTACAACTGTACCCAAATTTGAAGATCTTAACAGCAATAACTAGATGCAGATCTCAACAGGACATCAAGGGCATAGGAATTGTATTTATTGCTTGTAGGTATGCAAATCACCCAATTTCCATATCACACATGAAAAGTCTATTGCCTAGTTCACTTTGCTAGAACTCATTCATTTGTAGTGTAGTATAACTTCTAATACTCTTGGGTGGCAGGTTAGGTGATTGGACAGTGCATCACACTGAATGTTTACATTATTGCTTATGGGATGAAAATAGGCAAACCACTGCTCATTTCTGGGTCCTCTGGAAGTACATTTACAATATAAGGTTAGATTTCAACTATACCAATTTGTTAATAATTAAACATGTGGTTTTAATGTCAATCTCAACATTCCTAACAGTATGTCTAGAATTTTAGCACCTGCCATAAGCCACTGAATATTTAGTTTGCGAGTGCATTAATTCATTTCAAAAAGCATACAATGGATATTCTTTTCTAATTCTTGCACACTGTCAAGCTTCAACGAGGATTTGCCTTTAAGTATTTACATATCAACTTACCCATAACTTTGCCATCTCGAGTGGTGCCACCATTTATTGTGCTTATCTTATTAATTTCGAATGACATTTGTTGTTCATCAGAAGGTTTAAAATTTGGGGCCTTCAGCTTCATTAATTTTGGGGGTATGTCACTTTCATTTGCACTAGCTGTGCTGCAAGAATAACGCCTGCCCATTGCATCATCGACGTAACCTGAGTTTGAAAGTTTACGGTAATCGTGGTGCACTCTCTTTCTTTTACCGTGTTCAGCACTGACAACGTCCTCTGATTTTATGTTGCCATTATCTAACAAATCTTCACTATTTTCCAGATTTCTATCAACTTCGTCAACCGATGACGCCGTTGCTATTAAACCTGGTAAATTGCGGTAACTGTTCAATTCACGTTTTTCAAATACTTTCATGGAAATACCTATCATGGGCGCACTTTTTACCACCGTACAGTTATCAATAATTGTTTCACATTCATCAGACGAAGTGTTATTTACTTCACGTTTTTCACTTGACGTAGGACTTCTCATACTTTCGGATGCCATGTTGATTTTGTACCAAGACCCCTAATGGTTTCGTTCGATGTTACAGGAGCCTTCATTGGATGACTAGAAGCCGCGTTCCTTTCTCATTGGCTACAGATTCGCCATTATGATTTCTAATTGACCACTCGCAGACATTCTTCTGAACCGCTTCAGTCCACTGGTGTCGTAGAGATCGGTGAGGTTTGAAAAGTGTTGGCTGTGTGCTATTATATTTAAATATTAAACATGTCTGGCCCAACACCTAAAAAAGTTAAGAAAGTGGAGGGAACTAGTGGACCAAATGATGGAGAAGAAGGTAAGGACTATGATGCAGAAACACAAAAGGCCTTGGAAGAAATAGACGCTTGTCAAAACGAAATCGATGCTCTGAACGAAAGAGCAAGCGAAGAGATTCTAAAGGTGGAGCAAAAGTATAACAAACTAAGAAAGCCGTTCTTCGAAAAGAGAAACGAGATCATCAAACGCATTCCTAACTTTTGGGTGACTGCTGTATCCTTTTCATAATTCCTTAGTACATTAATTTTCGGTCTCTTAGGCATCATGTTTTGGAATTATCCGCCATGTTAGTATGTGCTAAGGTTTTCTGGATACTGTTCTTTGTTTTAAGCATAGAGTAATTGAATGATTTGTATACATTTCAGACCCATTAAGTGCAGTATTATTGTTTCATAGTAGAATTACTAGTACATGTTGGCTAATACAAGTAAATGTGAAATAGCACGTGAAAATGCCGGAATGAAACAACTGAAAGTCGAGCCCCTATTATTGCGCCACCTCTCGAGTCGTATGTTTGGCGAACTGACTTGAGTCCCATAAGAAACAAAGAGATACTGTGATCATTTATAATATGTGTAATATTTGACATGGGGAGAATCATAAACTTACGCTGTAACATATTGGTTACTTTTTGAAAGGTGTGATCATTCCTGCATCCCAAATTACATGCAGTGGGGAACCACGTAATGTACCTAAATCAAATTCATTTCCCCCTCTCCTGACGTTATGCAGTTATCGACAACGGCTAAAACAGAATTTAAAACTGTTGATTAAATCAACAGGAAGCAAATATAAATTTCCCAACTAGTTCACTCTTTATTGTAGCCGGCTCTCCTGGCAGTTACCACTCCGCGTCGAAGCCTACGATGGGAATTTGCGCATTTGTATTTCAGTATGTCACTACAATCAGTTACAAGTAACAAAATTTTGAGTCCTGTATAATGCATTCATATGCTGTACTTCAAAATGGAAAGTGTGTAAGGATAGAGAGTATATAAACATCTGTTGCGACCGTTTGATAGGGGCTTGAAGTGGTGGTCTGAAAAATTCAAAGTTACGGCAACGTTGAAAATGGTGAAAGAACGATTGTTGTACTCTTTCAAAGATTTCTGGTGTGACCAAATCAAGGAAATTACCATGTTAATGCTCTTCGTTGTGTGGAATTATATAACATGAAAAAACTATTGGTCGTGAGGTGAGTGTTGAGCAAGGGGAAACTGGTTACCTCCCTTCTCTATCTGCGATGGCTGAGGGGGGGGGGGGTCAAGCTTGTGGCCAATAAAGTTACAGTAACAGCAACAGTGTGCAGCTGAAACAATTGCAGTTCACATGAAAGTAATTGTTGGCACATAGCCATAGTTACAGTCAAATCACTTTGTTGATTATAATACTAATTTTTATACATACATGTCATTTGTAATATGCACTAAAGCTGTGCTAGCAAACTTCACTCCTTAGTGGATGGAAACGTTACGACTTCTGCGCATACATGATTGTGCAACTTCTCCCACATCAATGTTTCAGGTGAAGAGTTGCCACTGCGCGGGTAGGGGAATTGTTCTTGTCTTGCTTCACAACTTACAACTGTACGACAGAAAACAAACCTTTGGGACAACTGCTTTTGATGTTATGATTTAAATCACAGGGGTAATTCATACTTTTCAGGTATCAGTTTGGGTTCAAAAAAGCTTTATTGGCAAATAGTGCAACTTATAAACTCGCACATGAAGTGCTGGTGGCTCAAGTTTAGATTAGGTTACTTGCCACTTACCGGCCAGATTCTAAGTCCGAAGTTACTTGCTGTGCATGCGCCGACAGTAGTTTCAGAATTGCCACTAGGTTTCGCTGCATGAGCTAGCTGTCACTAGCAGACAATTTTCACATCTGCCAACATTGCTTTTTACACTACGCTAATTTTCCTTGCCAACACATTAAACACAAATGCACTCGCGTCGTCGTCGCCACAGACACACCGCTAGCACTATTCCATGTACCTTATTATTTTGCTGAATAGGTGACTTAGCACTTGCCGGCCAGATATTGTGTACATTATTTTGCTCACACAGATATATCGCTAGTGCAACTCCATACTATTGTTGTGGAAATCATTGTGTACATTATCGTTATTGTCTTGTTACTGGGTCCACGAAATGCTGGCTCGTTCTTTTTCATTTATTTTATATTATATTTATATTATAATATACTCCTCACGGGGTGTAACACGGCATCACATTCCCTGCATAGCATTTGAGTTCTCAGCAGGCCCTCGTCGTAGAGAAATTGCATGCATTCCTCCTCATTATAGCACAGAGGCGTTAAATCTACTATGCTAATGAAGCGATCCATTGCACTCTCACAACTTGCTTCTAAGAAGGTCACCAGCATACTGCCGGGTCCCGCTAAAACTTTCAAACTTACTATTGGCAACAAACTCCTGGGGAAATTGTGCTGTTGGCAGCGCTGAATTAACACAGCAACTTCGGCAACTTTCGTGACCATTCGTACACACTGCCGAGTTGGACTTAGCCGAAATTCTGACCAAGTGCTCGCATCACCTAAACTAAACAATATCCAGTGCTGAGTGTCTTGAATGAAAAAATGCATGAGTAACCGTGCACTGTAGAATTGCATTTAACAGCTTGCATGAAGTTAGCTATTCTGTGCTTGCAACGTTGCCACAGTTGCTAATACACAGTAGCAGAGGACAAGCTTTCTAACGTGCCACAAAGCTACATAGAGTGCCCGTAAGCTGTGAACCTAGAGGTATAATAAACGGCTCAGCTTTAGATTATGTCCCAGAGCATTTTCCGTACAAAATCTAAGTACAAAGGTACTTACTGCGCATGCACCGATAGTCATTACCAGAATCAACACTAGATTGCGCTGCATGTGCTAGCTGTCAGTAGCAGACAATTTTCACATCTGCCAGCATTGCTTTTTCAACCACACTAGTTTTTCTTGTCAGCACAAATGCCCTATGGCGTTGGCTAATCTATTTTTCACGTCTTGTCGCCAAAGATATATCGCCAGTGCGACTCCATACTATTGTTGTGTACTGTATGCCCAGCACAAGAAGGCGAGGCTTAGGAATGTGTAACGTAATCATGTTTTGCTTCCCGCCCGGTGTTTACGTCTAGTTTGCGAGTATGATAAGGATGCTAGGTTCGTTTAAAATACACAGTGTTGTCACATAACCCACTTAGAAGTCCAGTTGTAGTGCAAGATCCGAGTCGGAGAAGTCGTCACCTTCGCTGCTGTCACTACCGCTCTCTGGATCTTCGTCAGACCTCCTAGTGATATAATAAAATTGTCTATTGCATCTTGCACTAGCCCATCCTTTTGCCTGAACTCATCCTCAAGTTTCTTAACGTGCCTATCATAGCCCTCCCAATCAGCTGTTGTAATGGAGTACACTGCACTTTCACACACTTGCTGTAGATTTCTTAAATGTAGATCGCCGGTTACATTATGCTCTCTCTCTCTTACATGTCGTTTTATTGCTGCCCATGCCAATTCTATAGCGTTCAACTCGCACATATAAGGAGGTAATGTAAGAACCGTATGCCCATGCATTTCTATTATTCTGTCGATATGGTATAGTTTTTCCTTTGGTTTGTGTATTTGAATTAAATAAAACAAGTCGGTCTTTCGCATTGCAGCAGAATATGAAATATTGTTGTTCTCCAACCATTGTACCATTTCTTGCTTTACAGCATATTTCGACGGAGGCTTATTTTCTTGTACACTGTGGTATGGAGCATTATCAAGCACGATGACACTATTGCAGGGTATATTAGGTAACAGTTTCTTCTCCAACCATTTCTGGAAATTTTCTCCATTCATTTGGCCATGATAATCGCTGCTAGCAAGTCCAGCTTTGAATATCAAAGAAGCTCCGGGTATGAAACCTTCGTTGCTGCCTGCATTTACAAGAATCAGGCGGTTCGAAGAGCTAGTGTTTGTCGTAATCCCGTAGATATCACTCTGCCAGCACTTCCCAAATGTCAAATTATTGTCCACCCAGGACTCATCAATGTAAATGATATTTCTTCCAGCATTTCTGTATCCATTTATAGCTCTTAGGTATTTAGCTCTCCAGTTAACTATATCTGGACGTTCAATAAGTAATTTTCTCTTGCTTCCACATCGCTTTCATTTGAAACCCATATCGTGCAATAGCTTCTGCAGAGTTTCTCTTTCCCAAGGAAAATTTATTTTTTCCCTAATCGCTGCAAGTAACTTCGGTACAATGGGCACTTGTTTTTTAACCAAATAAAAGTCTCGAATTACGTTTTTAATTACTGTTCTATCAAAGTCATCACAATGAAACTTGCATTCCTCAGCCTTTGGTCTCTTTTTCTCCGGAGTATGAAGTGATTTTTCACCAGCTTTAACACCGTCTCTTCTTATTCTTGTTACACTATGTTCTGATATCCCACAACAATTTGCCACACGTAAAATTCTTTGTGATAATAAACATTTCAATTGTCCTGATTTCGCTCCTTCGTCACATACTTCTATCACTTTTCTAATTACCTCCCTTGCTTCACTGTGAATACTTCGGCCCTTCTTTCGAACTGCAGCCATATGTAAATATTAAGCCAAGAATAAAACTAGCAAAATACGAGTATATAACTGTAGCGCGTGTTAGCAGCGAGAGCCAAATAATGCATAATATTAAAAAATATCTGCACCTGGTACTGCAAAGCGCATTAGATCTGGCAACGTGTGTGACTCATATGCATTCTCATGCACTCATTTCCTAGTAAACAGATACGCTACCGGAGCAGATAAACAATTGAAGCCCCCTCTGCCCTTCATTCCCCTCTAGCCTTCTTGTCGTGGGCATACAGTACATTATTGTGTACCTTTGTTATTGCCCACACAGACATATTGCTAGCGCGACTCCATGCTATTTTTGTTTGCACTTGTTACTGGACCCACGAAATGCTGGCTCGTTTTTTATTTTATTTTTGAGTGGGGAAAAAATCCATTTACAGAGCCTCATGTGCTGGGATGGCACAGAGGGGGGACTGTAGGCTTCGCCTTAGGGCACTACCCACTAAAAAAAACTCCACCGGAAGCATAGGATATAAAGGCAGAAAGGAAAATGCGAAAGAGGGTGCCAGGACGCAAGTCTTGTAGTACTAAGGAAGTAATGGGTATAGATTATTAAGGAGTGGATAGGGGTTTTACTGATGTCGTCTATGAGTTCATGGAGGGGGGTCGGGCTAGTCTGTTCTTTACATCTTGCTGTCACGGGTACTCAGCTAGATGGATGTCCACTTGGTTTCGCCTAATACCACCCCTGGATAGGCGTTGCTGGAGAGACCGCTATTGGGAATCTTATGTTGGTGTGGACATGGGTTACTATGTCCACGAAATGCTGGCTGTGGCTCACTGTTAGATGCACAGCAAAAACCCCAGCCATTAGCCCATCATAACCTCCCCAACAGTCGGTGTGCATTATGCTGGCAAATTCTACGTGCTCCTCAATTTATGCAAAGAGGGTGGCACCATCCCTTCTGTTGTTGGGGCAGTCATCCGCACCTCATTGGTGACCAGGTCAATCATTCCCAGGATCCAGTTGCCTTCCACTATGCGACCTCGGCAGTACTTCTGCCAATCTTATACTCATTGATTTGCACGATGTGATCGGCATCACCTATTTTGTCCCTGTTGGTGTGCTTGTCATCTATTGTGGACATACCTCCCTACAGTAGCTGAACCAGTCAGCTGTTGTTGCGTGACTGATAGTGCTATCCCCAAGGGAACACTGCACAGCAGTTTGCTCGTAGGATAGCTGACTCTCAAAACTGTAGGTAAGCAGAAGCACTTGGGCAGATCTGGCGTTCTCGAACCAAGTACCTTTGGCCATGGACTCCGAAAACTGCGCAGGATGCTCCCTGCATAGCATCCGGATTCTACAACTTGAATAGCATACTGCCGGGATCCCGCTAATACATTCAATTTTCAGATTGGCAACACATTAATGGAGAAATAGTGATGTTGGCAGCACTGAATAAAGACTGCAACTTCGGCAAAATTTGTAAGAATTCATGCACACTTCCGAGTGGGACTTACACAAAATTCTCATGGGACATAATCTAAGGTTTATCTACTTTTTTATTATGAATAATTGAACGTAAACGCAGGTATAACATACTGCATCATAGATAAAATGAATTGCAAGTGTTCAACAATAAAATTAGAGAAACAGGGTAATCCCATGACAATGAGAGAAGGAAACACGAATAGTGTTATAAACTACTGTCCACTCGCCCATTTTAAGTGACAATGGTGCAGTTCCATCCAAGCCTCCATTGTCATCAACCTAGGAAGCATTGTCATCACTAGCAATACATCATCAATGGTTCGCATTCATAATTCTTGAATTAAAGGAACTTGTCAATTCTGACAGTTTTCTCGGCATGCGTTACACGCATGATACAGGGGTGGCAGAGCCGTCTGTTGTCGCGACAACCAGCTTTAACCTCGAAGTAGCCAATAGACTTCGTGGCCACATAATGCTTTTTAAAGAAATTTTAAGGTTTGGAAGGTTCTTACTTTGAGTTTGTTGATTTAGACAGTTCATTTTTAGTTTCGTTGCTACAACAGTGTGGAGGTTTTGTTTACACTATAGCTCTGATTCATATTGTGAAGTCATGGATGTACACTGCCTGTGTACATATCTTTGTCGTAGAATCCATGCAAATAACCTACGTTTGCTTTAATAGTAAAAAAAAAAAAAAAAAAAAAAAAAACCAAGTGTCCAAATGTTCACAATTGAGGAGCACACATATAGAAAATAAAACAAGCTGCAAATTACGCTCTATACATGACTATAAACACAATAGTGTTAGTGCGATTCTTAAGATGAGATGTACGAAAACATATTGCATCCCGTGAATCAAGTGCACTGCACCAGTTTCATGCAGCTGGCGACAGATGCTGTTGACCCAAGCTTTGTTTTGAAACATACTCCTAATTATTACATACTGGCATGAATTCAAATCCTAATGCTTAGGAAAGCTTGATTTTTAATGACATTAAAACAATTATACTGGTTGGAAGGAAAGTTATTACATTAATTTAAACCAGTGTTAGGTCTCTGTATTTTGAACACATTTTGTCTCTGACCATTTCCTATGGAAATATTCTAGTTTTGTCAAAAACAAGCTGGAGCTGGTCCCGTAGCGCAGTTGGTAGAGCACCTGCCTGCAGTGCAAGGGGTCCCGGGTTCAATTCCTGGCGGAGGGGATCTCCAGTCAGGATTATTCCCTATCCTTTCCTGAGTCTGGAAGTATAATGGTGGTGCCGTTGCTGAGTGGTTAGATTGCTCGACTACCACCCAAGGATCCACATGTAGTATTTGTAGTGGACGAAGTGGCACCTGGGCAGGTTTACTCCGGGTTCACCGGTTTCCCCCACCATTCATTCCACCAATTGCTCCATTATCACCCTTCCAATCATCTACTTTGCATGCATTTCATATCATCCTCTTCCTCAATATAATACCTGGTGCCTGGCTGACCATCTGCTTCCAGGTCTTCACTCTGTCTGGTCCAG
The DNA here is from genome assembly GCA_030765045.1 of Tenodera sinensis. Taxonomy (NCBI): domain Eukaryota; kingdom Metazoa; phylum Arthropoda; class Insecta; order Mantodea; family Mantidae; genus Tenodera; species Tenodera sinensis. The sequence goes on from CM060964.1 coordinate 19,610,485, forward strand.
AGGTTCCTCTGCTCCTTGACAGGTATCTGACCCTAGGCACTAGCTTGTAAGTCCCAGGGAGTGTAAGTCCTACATAAGGGGAGGGTAATCAGGGAAACAAGAAAACTAGCTGGCAGCACTGCAGATTGTGTGGGTGGTTGCTTTCCCTAGCTCAGTGCATAAACACAGTAACGGTGCTTCTTGAGAACACAAATACCCTGCCTTGTCCTGTGTTTACTGCACGAGTGTAGGCCGATCATAAGTGTTGGCTCCCAAAACATTAAACGAAAGCACCTGACCTGTTTACATCCACAAACCAGCTCAATTCCCTGACCAATCTCAACGCAACGTTGTCGACTTACTGCACATCTGAAAAAGCTACTTGGAGTATTCCTTTGCGTCTTTTAAGTGATTAATTATTTCGAAACCTATTGGATGTACCATAATTACTACCAAAGTTATGTCATAAATAAGTTACTCTGTACACTTAATAAGTAACAAACTTATCTTCGTACATACTTGTGGAATTACACATCCAATTTGGATCAAAAACCATTCATTTTTTCGAAATCTTCTGATCGAGGAACAAAATGCCATTAGATATTTTTATGTACACATATTAGAAGGAATGTAATGACTTCCCTTCCACCCTGTATACCACAAAATTATAATGAACACCAATTTGGCATTAGGTTTAAAGAAAATTACAGGGTGTGTAATACATCTCTGGCATCCATTGACGCTATGCCCCTGGTTGAAAATAAAATATTACAGAATGATGAGATGCACAGGTTGTGAAAGCCTAATGAACATTTGAAACAATCTAAGTAAGCAGTTTATATGCAGCCAAATTGTCTTTGTATATACATATTAGATTAGCCTTATACCAACAGGTGAGTATTTGGATTTGTTTCTTACATAACTACACAATGATTGTAATGATTACAAAATCAGCTCTACCGTTTTCATATTGCCTGTATATAATATGTCTTGTGTTCAATATTCAAATGTAATGTTTATGTATATATGCAATTTAAACTGTAGTTTGTCCAGATTGTTGTGACTCCCCCACTCCTGAAGCATAGATGTGCAGCAGAAGCGTGTCCACGTGCATAATAAGAGAGGTGGGGATCAGTGTGCTGCTCACTCTCACCGTGACAACTACACAATAATTGTTTATAATACGTAAACATACACCGCTTGGGTATATAACTTGAGTTCTGACAACACTTGCTTGTTCCCCACCAATCCAGTCACTTCTCCTTAATTTCTCCTCTCGCACATGTAGTGTCCCCATGATCTGGTCTGCCTTGGTATCGTGATGGTTAGCGTGTCTGCCTCACATTCAAAAGGTCGCGAGTTTCGAATCTCGCTTAGGTTAAGTTATTCGGGTAAGGTATTTTCCTGAGAAATTGCTTTCTTCATCACTGTTTTCCCTCTTGCTTGGCAGGTCTCGATCATACATCATGCAGACCATGAAAACAAGATCGCCCCTTGATAACTGAACACCTTGTGGGGGAAGAGCTGCCCTGTATGACATTTACCTTGAATTTTTGGTGCTTCCAAATGCCCAACTTCTGCAAGCTTGGTAGAATGTGCTCTGTACAGTTATTACACAAAAACTAAGCTCAAAACAGTTCTTATACATTTTACTAAACCTAACATTGCTTCCATGTAAATCAGATGTTATTTTCAAAATGCCAGCTTGTGAAGATGTTGCACTGGGTTTATTTTATCAGATTGTCTTCATTGCTTAAAGCTTATTATTATGATCTTTTGATCCCACCGTATCACCAGAGCATATTATATTTGTAACTTTTTTGCTATAATATGCACGGTATACAAGCAACTAATTACTGCCAGGTTTTTTGTTCTTTACACGTCCACTGTACATCTTTGGTTTCTTGTTCTTTACACTTCCACTGTACATCTTTGGTTTCTTGGTACTGTTGTTGATTTCGCCTTCCAGGGCACTAAGCCATTCAGACTTCTTCCAGGGCGTTAACATGTTAGCCGACATCTTTCACGGTTTCCTTTTTGCAGACCAATTGCCTGTCTATCTTCGCCATTAAGTCTACCTTCAATTCGGCTACCCTGTTTATCATTTCGTCCATCTTTGCTTCATCAGTTCTTCCATTGTGACTTTCATTCCACTTCTGACACCAGTGTAACACTATTGCCTTTTCTATTATTTATTTCACTTACTTTAACAATCATGTATGGCCGCAATTCACCAATTTATGCCAATGCATATACACTTAAACTCTTGCAGTTACACAATCTCAAACCCTAACCTTTTCCAACATTAACTCCATTTCCCTGATGATGTGACGTCACCACTGAGTTTCTAGTCCAATGGAAGCTTTCCAGTGTTACAGCTTGTCTAAAACATTGTGACACTCCATATGCACAAGTGACTAGCAGGTTATCAGAACTTGGAGGCAGTCACATATACAATGCATGAACTTATCACTCTTATGGCAGCTGGAAGACTGATGCCCACTTCTCTTTTATGCAAGTAGACTGCTCAGTGTAGAATGTCCAGACGTTTTAGACAAGCTGTACAGTATTATAGAACTTTGTCTCTGCATCCTAAAAAATGTGAAACTTCATGCTGTAGTGCTAACTTAACAAATTGTGTTTTTTTAAAACAATATATTTTAATTTTGAGTTTGTCTTAATTTGCATTTGTGTAGAAGTTTTGATGTATCTGAATGTTGAAATCATACTTGAAAGAGTTTTATTGCCTATTATGCCTTAACCATTGCTTCAGTTTGTTAACCACCCCCAGATCTCAGCAATTCTTGAGGAAGATGAAGAAGACTGTTTGCATTATCTATCCAAACTAGAGGTTGAGGAATTTGAGGACATTAAATCCGGCTACAGGTAAGTACAGGCTGATTTTAAAAGAAGATACATGACAGGTGTCCAGCAAGGAGGGTAAGAGGGGAAGGTCATTGCCGTGGAAATGTAAACAAAGATTGCTACATTAGCCACACTGATAAATAATTTACTCCTCAAGTCAGTTATCGCTAGTTGTGTGCAGGGAACCTAGATTGTTTGGATGTTCAGTTGCATAGTATGTTGTTAGCCTACTTTGTTAAAATGTATATTAAAATGCCTGTACTAAATTCACTCTTAGCTTTATCCATGTCAAAACAAACTTTGCCACAGGAGGAAAGAAGGTTCAATCCCAGGTGACTGCATGTGGGATTTGTGGTGGACGAAGTGGCACTGGGGCAGGTTTCTTCTGGATTCTCCCATTTTCCCCGCCATTTCATTCCATGTATCACCAGTGTCGCCACCTGCAGTGCCATATGTAATAAAAGCAGGTGTTAAAACACTACAAAAAAGGGAAGGGGCTTACCTATGCTAAGGCACATAGAAATGGCTCCATTGAGTTTTGGAAAAACGTTTTCACTGATGGGAGTCAAATTTTTTTATTTTCAAATGAAAAGAGCGAATGTCAGAGCAGTGGAAGAAGAATATTGAGCTAGATAAGAGGAATCTGGCAGCTAGTATGAAACATGGGGGCGGTTCTCTGATGGTATGGGGTTGTATGAGTGGTAGTGGTGTAAGAGATGTGTTTTGTTGATGGGACAACAGATAACCAGATTTGTATTAACATTTTAAAGTCTCATCTGCCTCGAAGTGTGGAAAAAGTAAACCTTCCTGGAAATTAATTAGGTTTTCACTCAGAACAACAGCCCCAAGCACACGGCCTCGAATACCAGGCTATGATGGTTGTACAATATTCCACGTTGGATGCTGATGCCACCTCAATATCTGGACATAAATCCAATTGAGAATTTGTGGCAAAAACCGGAAGAAAGTATAAGGAAACATGGAATATCCAACATGAATGATTTGAAAAGAGCCCTTCTGACTTGAGTAGTACAAAATTTCTGCAGAAACAACAGAGCCCTAGGGGAAATCAGTGCCAAGGAGGTTATAATCTTCGCAAAACTTAAAGGCATTTGGAGGCGGGTCGTACTGGAGACTCCAACGAATCCTAAGCTTGCCCATCCTATCAGCGCTGCTGAATGTGGTACACACATCTCACATGCTCTTATGTACGGAACATCCCCTGGCACATGCACTACGTTTGGCAACAGCGCTCCACTTGAGCATTGGCCAGCATTCACATTCCTTTAATTTTTGCGAGCAGTATAGCTGAAGCTATCAAGAGGATAGGCGGTTCTACAAATAATTGAAGTGAGGAAAAGTGCCCAAGAACTTAATGTTTTCTTATGACAGACCAATATTTATTTGTGATAGTTGGTAACAAAACTTTTTTATTTTAGTTTACTGTTTATTTCAGATTGAAGAGAGTTCATGTTCTGCATAGTTTGTATTACATATATTTACTACTTGGCAAAGCAACAAGGCATATTGACCTTGGTGGTCAAGCACTGCAATCGCTTCTATCTTGTTTATTAGAACAGCAAAATTATACTAACTTGGAGTATAGTCAGTGATAAAGCACAACTAGATGGTCTCTTGCACCTGCCGATATATGAGACATTGCGGTGTTGAAGATATGATTGCATCTGAACATAGTTTATATACGCTGTCTCGCCTTGTTTGTGCAATAAGCTCGCATAAACAGCTGGACAGTTTCACATTTTTTTCTGATACACCTCATGCCTTTGCCAAGTAGTGATAAACATTCAAACAATACAAGTGCCTGTGCTCAGTGTTGTGTTTACCTTACTCTATGCCATCAAACCTTAAATTTATTGTCAGACCAATACTTTTTGGAGTCACTGTAGTTATGGAAATAAGAGTTGGTGAACGTAGAGGTAGACCGAGGATTCGTGGCCAAAGTGAAAAGTGAGCTTTTGATCAGGGTGTTTATTGCAAAGCCAGGCGAGAGAATTTGTCTGTTCTCTTACCGAGAACAAACTACCTTTGGTTTGATAGTAGGCTAACATAGATTACATCTACATGTTTTCGCTGCCACGAGATAAACCCGAATGTTTGTATGTCTCAAGTGTTGAGGGATAACTGCTATCTGATTCTTGACAACACTGCAGCTCTCCGTGTGGAGAAGCTGACATCTGTCATGTATATTCTTTTAAAAATCAGACTGTAGGAATATTGTTTTAAGGTATATTTCTTCCGAGAACAATTTAAAACAGGAACTTAACACTGTATCAGGCTCATTTATGGTACTTACCCCCAAAACCAGCCAATATTAAAATTGTTATTCTGAATCTATATTTAGGATTTTACTTTGTGATACAGCTCTTAAAAGCTACTGTCTTCTGCTTTAAAATTAAATGTACTAAATAAACGCATATTGCTCATAACTAAAGCCACCTTACCATGTGCATGGGGCTGTTTTCGTGCAGTACTGATGGCTGGGCAAACATGCTCACGGCATAACTGACACTCCTAAACACGATGCGGTACTAAAAATTGTGGCTAATCATAAACTTTCACTTTGAAATATGGCTTCAAATAGTTAGGAATTGTTCGCATCATATGTGAAACATGCATTCAAATTTGCTTAATTATTTATTTCACCTTAATTCTCATCAGTATATATTCTACTCGTCATTTTAATGGACTGACACAAAACAGTGTTTACCTCTAAACACACGTTGACGCAGACGTTCCCCTCCTTCGAAGACGTCGCCTTTAAGACCTATAAGATCTCGTGTTTGGTGCCCAGACTAGCTCTAGCAAGAGGTCCTAATCTGCAAGGTATGCATGAGTTATGGTAGGAATGGAACCAAACGAAGAATTAACCAACCTATCACTTTATTTGTGAATTTCCAGATTTGTAGAGAACTGCCGACGATATTTAAATAGAATGTAACTTTTTAGCTTCAACTACAACGTTATAACACTAACTTTGTCACCCTTTAGCAACCGCCAAATTATGTACACGCTCTAGCTTAAGTACAACTCCCGAGTTGCACGTGCGTTATCTCGACTCGATTCAAGACGAGTGTGTCTTGCGTTGCATTTATTTTTGCGCAAGCAACACGAAGGAAGCGATTTCCATTGGCTAACTTTAGAGCCCGTCATGGTAAGATAGGAATCAGTCTGCGGAATCACTATGGCTTAGTACAAACAACAATTGTAACCTTATCGCTCATTTAAATCTGCCTAGGCTTCCATTCTTGAGACTTTAACATATTTAGCTTTATTACGTTTTCCCCTTAACTACTGACTAGAGTCTCCTTTTGTTTCTTTCCATTATCAAATATATATTGGCATAATTTCGGTTTCAACGTGTTCCTCTGCTCCACACTGGTGCCATGTTCAAGGATCTTGTTTTTGTTAACATGAAAATATGACTGCCAATGTGCAGGAACATGATAAATGTACCAAGAAAATGTTGTAGAAGCCAAACCCATAATAACAATGGCCTGCAAATTTTGCTGTTGATGCCTGTAGAGATGACTGGCTGGTAATATCCGGAAGGACAGCTGCCTGCAATATATATGAGCTTGGTAGCAGGTGTATTAAGCTTCTCTGATGTTGCAAAGTGTATTTCACAGGGTAAAACCTGTTGTACACGATTAAACTTGCTTTGTATTCAAGAGTGCCAGAAAAATTGTCAGATATCTTTGAATATTTAAGATGCAGTAGCATTTGACAACACCTGAGAAGGCTTGAGAATGTCATAAATGAGAGCTTACATGTTGTTTTTGCCAGATTGAATCCCTTTGGAACACATTGATATTTTGTCACATACAATGTAATTTAGTACCTGCGTTCCTTGACCGACTGGGCCACCTGTGGCGGCAAGGGACCAGACCGCCCGCCTCAGTAGTGTGATGGTTAGTGCGTCTGCCTCACGTTCGTCGCGAGTTTGAATCTCACTTAGGGTAAGTTATCCGGGTAAGGTTTTTTCCGAGGTTTTCCCTACCCTACGAATGTCGCGTAACTTAAAGCTCCATGGACCTTGGGCTCATTTGAGCATCATTTCACCCGTTTCATTTCATTCATTCGTCCGATATGACACAATGTTGGAGGACGTTAATTCAAAAAAAAAAGGGGGGGGGGACCAGACCAAGACCGGCTCGCTCTCCGCCAGAGTTAAGCATAAAGGACCGGTAAGTCACTGGTACATAACACTAACAACAGCACTAACTTGCATTAGGCTTACCTCCAGCATAGCAGATGTTAAAATTGATGACCTTCAACGCAAACAGATTTCCCATATCTCCGAAAATGATTCTGGCTTACACACAAAAGTTCATGTTGACTGATTGCCTGTATTTCTCTCGTGATCTAGTACTTCAATTCTTTTAATGCATACACTTTACTCTTTAATGTTCTCCATAAATAAAAATCACTAACGGCCGAGTGCATCAATCCCAGTTAAGAGAATACTGCAGTAAAGTTTATAGTTTACCAGGGTAAAGTCGTATTTCTGTTGCACCAAGCTCGGTTTCGACTTTACCGGCGCTTAACCGTGGTAAAATGTTTACCACTCGCTGGGGACCAGTTTTCAACGAAAACCTCGGGAAAGAATCCAACATGGACTTTAACAATTATATGTGACACTTTCAGTATTTCCATCGGTTTAAACGCAACGAAGAGAGAATGTTAGAAGACAGGAGGGATCTGTTTGTAGAACTGAATGACGTTTCGTTTCGAACAAGATTCCGTTTGAAAAAATAAACGGTAACTTCAATTTTCGATGAAATTGGGCAACAGCTCGAGTTTCCTACAGCAAGGAACTATCCAATATCGCCTAGAAATTGCCTTCTTGCAGCACTGCGATTTTATGCGATTGGAACATTTCAAGGACCGCCTCCGTAGTGCAGTTGGTAGCGTGCTTGCCTTTGGTGCGGATGATCTGGGTTCAATCCCCGGTATCAGGGGATTTTTTTTCCCCTCTGGGAGGTCTGGCACAGGGTGAACTCAGCCTTGTTAGGTCCCGAGAGGACCAATTGAGGAGTTACTTTATGTAGAAGTAGCGGCCCCAGGTTGAGGAGACTGCATAACTGGCCGGGAGGACTTGGGATTCTGACCTCGTCCCACTCTCCAGTACTGCACCCCATCAATGACCCCTGTAGTGGGCAGAGGTGGGGGATGCAGCAGCTGGGAGGTAGGCCTTGGCCCTTCATGGGCTGTTGCACCGGGGTTTAGTTTGGTTTAGGAACATTTAAAGGAGTAAGTGATGTGAGTGACATAGAACCACGGCATGTTGAATAATACACAGGGTTTCAGATGCCATTGCCTCGTTGTCACCTCACTAAATAAAACTACATAGCCCACATCTTAGTCGTGAGGGCTAGCAACATATACACTTTTTTGCGTGATCATCACAAGCACCCTTTTATCCAAATCCTTCCAGTTTTGGCAATGCTTTAGAGCCACCCCAGTCTTGTATGTTTCTATCTTCTCGTTGGCTGAAGCTCTCCTCGCCTTTCTTTTCAAATTTTCATATACAGTTTTTAAGTTTGTTTGTGTCCTTTTTGTAGTACATGCACATTAAATAATAACAGAATGCATACAGTAGAATGATAATAAAACATATACAAATTATAAATGTGTTGTTAGCTAATGCTGGATTTCTGACAATGAAGTCATTAATCCTCTTGCTCTCCAATATTTTTCACTGATGGATGGGGCATTACAAGTGGCCGGACATATTTGAAGGTGGTCTCGATCCATTTCCTCTTGCAGATCACATAGAGGACAGAGTGGTGAAGAATATATCCCAATTCTGTTTAAATGTTTTGCCAGACAATCATGTCCTGTAATCAACCTGAAGGTTGCAACTGCTGTTTTTCGAGGATACTCAGGAATCACTGTTTGAATGTTTGGTAGTTCCCATCTTTTATTCTTTGATTTTTCATAGTAATATTTTGCAATAATTTTTTTGAATTCAGAGTTGACTAATCTTTTAGCTGCATAAAATGGTAAATTAACTATAGATTTTTGTACACCGCTGGTACCCTTTTTTGCAAGAAAATCAGCTTTCTCATTACCACTCAGTCCACAGCGAGCTGGTATCCATTGGAAGACTAGGTGTTTTTGAAGTGCTGTTAGATGGCTAAGCATCTTCCAACATTCTATAATAGTTTGGTTTTTTGGTGACAACTTGTAAGTAATTGCTATAATTGCTGCCCTGGAATCTGAGAGAATAACTGCTTGCTGAAAATGTGAAATTCTGTACAAAAGATTTTGTAGGGCCATTCGAATTGCTTCAATTTCTCCATCAAAGTTAGTAGTTCCATAACTTAAAGACTTGTAATAGGAAAAGAGGTGACATGTGACTCCAGCACCTGCTCCATCTTGGTTTGATATCAATGATCCATCAGTATAAATATGGAGCCATTCATGTTCTGGAAATCTAGTATGGATTGTCTCTAATGCCAATAATTTTAGAACACTACTTGGAGTATCACTTTTTTTAACTTCTTCTGTCAGGTGTAAATAATATGTGATGTCTAATGTATGTGTTGGATTGACTTTAGATATGAAGTTTTCCTTTGAATTAGGAAGGTGTACATCCTTCTTGATGTCTTGAATTTTGGAAAGAAAGCTCTCCTGAGTCTTTATTGTATGTGTAAAATTTCTCTTGTGCCATGTATTGAATGGGAGTCTGATCAACTTTTCGTGTTGAATAAGAGCCGCTTTTTCTATTTCATATTCAATGGGGTATTGGTTGGTTAGTATTTCCATAGCTGCTATTGGTGTGGTTTTGATAGCACCTGTAATTAATCTCAGACTTTGGTTTTGAAAGATTTGAATTTTTTTTTTGTGTTTGCTGTTACAAGAACTTCGCTGCAGTAAGTAAATAATGGCTTTCTATATACATTGTATGTTGTGTTAAGAGTTGCTCTGGAACATCCCCACTTCATTCCTGTTAGACGTTTTAACAGTGAAAGGCGCCTCTCTGCTCTTTGTATTACATTTTCTATTTGTTTGGTCCATGTAAATTTGGTATCAAATGTAACTCCTAAATACTTTGCTTCCTTTGTTTCTGGTAATTGTTGACCCTCAAAATTTAGTTTTATTTTTAGTGGTTTTTTTCTTAGTGAAAAGATTTGGTAGTTTGATTTTGTTGTATTAACAGTCATTAAATTTTCGTTGGTCCACCTCTGTAAGTTGGTTAAGGATAGTTGCATGGTTTTTCTAGTTCTGTACTATAAATGTTGTATCCATTAATTTACCAGGCATACAGCTAAACTCGTGACAGATTTTTTGCCAACCATTCTCTTTGTCTTTAATGGTAGAACCATCCGTCTTTTTATTTTCTATTATGGACTTGTATTTATCCACTAAATTCAATAAAACTGAATTCTCATGAGCGCTAAAATTTGGCACTCGAGCGTTTTGAGGGCTTATCGTCTAATTTCTTATTTTGGTCCATCGCGCAAATGAAATGCCGGTAAAACTTAGGTTATGGACATCACTCACTAACAAACACAACAAACAAGTGAATGTTGAAAGCAATCACTGCCTTCTGAATACTACCAGAATTGCTTCAGAGGAGAAAAGTAGCAAGAAAACCAGGCGCTACGAAACCGCAGTATTCAAACCGAGGATTTGCAATGCTGCACAGCTTTTATGATTTTACCACGGTAATAGTTTAACCGCTGTATCGTAACAGTTCATGTTTACCGGGGTTGATGCACTCGGCCATAAGACATTTACACAAGTGATTAACATTTCCAAGATGTCAGCTTTTGTGGGAACGAAACTTCTGAAACTTAAAAGTTCATGCTTTACAACCATAAGATGCTGTAAGTTGAGTTAATTATTGCACTTGGTTTTAGCAGTCTGTTTATAATGGCGACATGAAACCACCTTTAACGTTCTTCACTGATGAAGTGTGGATTTATCTTCAAGGACGCATTTCTACTCAGAACAATTGATACTGGGCTACCGAAAAATCACTATATTATTCATGAAGCTCCTCATCACGTGTAGAATTATTAGTCTTATGTTTACAACACAACAGTTGATTCACACACTTATATGGATTTTATTTTAAATATTTTTTCCCCTGCAACTAACAAGAAATGAATATTGTGTGGCTGGTTTCAGCAGAATTGAGCTATAGCACACTGCATGTAATTTTGTGCATGAATTGTGAAGTGGGTATGGTGACAGAATAATTAGTCAAGGATTCTGGCCCCCTCTTTCCCCTGATCTCCATGCGATTTTTATTTATAGGGAAGTTTAAGAATAAAGTGTACGTGTTAAACGTTCACATGTTACAAGAACTGAAGGACAAAATCACGAGAGAAATACAGGCAATCAGTCAACATGAACTTATATGTGTAAACCAGAATTGTCTCCAGAAATATAGGGAACGTGTTCACGTTGAAGGTCATCAACTTCAACATCTGATGCAATGTAGGTGAGTCTAATGCAAGTTAGTACAGTTGTTAGTATTACGTACCCGTGACTTGCCAGTCCTTTGCACGTAACTTTGCCGGAGAGAGTGCCAGTCCTTGCCAATTTGGGTGCTGTCGTGGGGCTGTCCAGTCAGTCAAGGAACATTTGCATAATCTTGAATAAGATTTTCACACATAACCCATGAAATCAGATTGTGATTTATGGAATACAGTGCAAATTAAAATTTATGTTTTAACCTCTTGAGCGACAGCCATTTAAAAGCTCTGCAGCCCGAGAACGGATACCCAATATCCAGCGCAGGGCATTTAAATTGTTAAATGCGCTATAAGTGCTTCCTAAATACACAGCTGTATTTTGCGTAAATTTTAAGTTATTTTAATGAAACAAAAACTGGTATAAAACTCATTATATGCAGTATACATGTACATCATCAGCAATGTTGAGTTGCATTTACAAATCGTTGAAATGGCACAATTTGTTTCACTGTGGTGAAAAGTTAACTTTGCTTTGTCGAACGCGCCTAATATAAGTTCTGTGAAAGAAGCAGTAGTTGACCCATTGTACGTGTGGCCCTTGCATCAGCAAAACAAAGCGTAGTGTGAAATAAAGCACTAGTGTATGCGTGGTCTGTGAGTCATCATAATAAAGCAGGTTTGCAATTTTTCCTTACACGTGTTTCGTAACTTGGATATAGCTTACAGGCTCCGTTTCTTTCTTGAAATGCATACGTATACTTTCCTGCTTGTAGCTGAAGTGAGAAGCTTTTGAGTGTTACATCTCAGAGCTAAAACATGACATCAACAAGCAGTGTTGCACAAAGGTTAGAGAATGGTGGAAGTGTAAGGGCTTCTGAAATTACACACGATAATGTGGAGGACTTCTTGCTGTGTGACAGCGATTTGGATATCGATGGCGAATTTTCCGAATTTGAGGGGGGTGTGGAGGATATAGGTACAAGTAGCAGTGAGGAAGAACGTGACCAACTTCCTTCAGGTGTTCGTGAAGAGTCAGCATTGTGGAGTGCTGAAAACAATTCCAATACAAACAGGCACATCTTCACGAGCACAGGGTCTGGTGTTCAATCCCAGGCTCAGCTGACTTCTGACAGCCAACCAATTGACATTTTTACAAAATTTTTTACTACCGACTTAGTGTCTCTCATTGTTTCAGAAACAAATGTATATGCGAGTAAGGTGAAGGAAGACCTGCTCTCTAAAGGTAAATTAGGGCCTAAGAGCAGAATTCAAAGGTGGACAGAAGTAACACTCAATGAGATTTACAGGCTAATTGGTCTAATTATACTTATGGGTGTTATTCGTAAACCTGCATTATACATGTATTGGTCAACAGATGACATGCTAGCTACTCCTTTTTTTGGAAAATGCATGTCAAATAACAGATTTACGTCAATTTTGCGGTTCCTTCATTTCACCTGCACAGAGAATGTAAATGACAAACTCCACAAAATTAAGCCTGTTTTCGATTATATTATTTCAAAATTTAAAGAAAATTATGTGCCTGGTGAAAAGGTCACTGTTGATGAAAGCCTAATGCTTTGGAAGGGCCGCTTAGGTTGGAAGCAATACATCAAAACAAAAAGGGCTAGATTTGGCATAAAGAGTTTTGATGTTTGTGAAAGTAAAACGGGATATCTTTACAATAGCTGCATTTACACTGGTCAAGGGACTGACAATACTGGAGACAAAGATTTGGGCTTATCTGGCTCCATAGTAATGCACCTAATGGAACCTGTGCTTGATCAGGGTAGGACTGTGTACTTAGATAACTGGTACAGCTCTCCTAAATTATTCATGGCCTTACACAAAAGAAAGACTAATGCAATTGGAACAGTACGTTCAAATCGTATTGGTTTGCCAAAAGATGTGAATACGAAGGCTCTAAGGAGAGGGGAAATGGAGGTGCGTCAGCTCCCACCTTTGACCTACCTTGCCTGGCAGGACAGGAGGGTAGTTACGGCATTATCCAATTGCAGCTCTAAGATTTTGATGATTGACACTGGAAAAACAGATGCCTGTACCAAAATGTGCATTTTCAAGCCTGATATTATCCAGGAATACAATATGCACATGGGCGGTGTCGATCTAGTAGATCAGGTATTGCAAGCATATCCCTCTTTACGAAAAACAGTGAAATGGTATAAAAAGGTATTTTTGCACCAGCTGGATATAACCATATACAATTGTTTGGTAATTTGGAGAGCTCTAAACCCACACAAGACAATGACCTACCTGGACTTTCGACTATCAATAGCTCGCAGCCTAATTGAACAATACCAGGTTGAGAGGCCTCTTCATACTGGGGGTAGAAAATCCAAAACCCCTGCACCCCTCAGACTTCAAGGAAAACATTATCCTAAAAGGATACCGTCAACAGCAAAGAAGTCCCGCCCATCTCGAAGGTGTTTCGTGTGCCGCAAGAAGGGAATCCGTAAGGAAACTGGGATGATCTGTGGCGAATGTGGAGATGTGCCCTTGTGTGTTTATCCCTGTTTTGAGGCATATCACTGCAGAAGGAACATATAAAGGTAAGCCAGTAAAGCATATAGAATTTAATTAAATATTTCATAATGGGGGAAAATTAAAATAAGTTGAGTTAGATAGTGGATAAATAAGGGTTAAATGCACAAACGCACAGGACGTGTATACACGTCCATATCGCTCGTCCGTCATTTTAAATGGACGTGATATAACGTCCATATCCCTGAAGAGGTTAACTGGACTATAATTGGTCATGAACAACTTCCTCCAAACTGTGCTGGTACTTACTGCTGGAGATAAGGTTGGAGCTCCATGTTACTGATTCCAGCACATTATCACACATATTAATAATATTTAATCACAGGCTGCAGATGAGTTATTGTTCTGAGATCTGACGTGTGTGTAAGGTGACAGCAGTGTGCCCCAGAAGAACCTGTTTTTCTAGTATAAAATGTTTTTTCCTGAATGTGGAAATCACACTGAGAAAGCTAAAGAACATTTTGTTTCTGAGCTGTAAACTACTGCACTTAGATCAATTTAATGATAAATTTATTGAACATCTAGGGCTTGAGCCCCTCTGTCATTGAACAGCACTCTCAAATTCCCTACATACAATTTTTTTTTATGTGTCCAGCTGTTTCTTCTTTAAGTGTTTATAACCTTACGTGACTTTACGCTAAATTTTTTCTATCCTTCTAATTGCCCCCGACTACAGTTACCGTAATCACTTGTTCTTCCTTGTCACACAGAAGGAGGGGAGGCCAGTGTCCCCCCCCCCCCTTTTTTTTCCCCCTGTATACTAACACATTTTTACTGATACCCACTTACAAGAAATGCCTTTCCAAATATGTACCTGTCTCCTCTGTTCATCCTTCTTCCATCCTGTTCTACCCACATCATAATTCCTGTACCCATATCCGGCCATTCCAGCACATCATATGCCATATATTCTTGTTCACTTGGTTTATTTCCTGTTATCTTTGCTGTTTGAGTAATTTTCACTGTCTTCTCCTTCAAGACCACTCACTGTTTTGTTACCGTTTACTTTTTTCTTTTTCCTGCTGCCATCTTCATTCTCTGACAAATTACCATGACCAGTCCTTTCCTCCCGCTCTCCATATACCAACTGTGGCTTCTTTCTTCTCTCCCTCTCTGTCATCTTGTCTGCTACCTTCCTCTCTTTGGCCATGCCGTAGCCAAATGGTTAGACCATTCACTTCTCACCAAAGCGGCCCTGGTTTGGTCCCAGGCAACGACATGTGGGATTTGTGGCGGAAGAAGCGGTGCTGGGGCGGGTTTCCTCCAGGTTCTCCAGGTTTCCCCGCCATCTCGTTCCACCAGTGTTCCATCTTCGTTCCATGTATCATCAGTGTCACCGTCTGCGGTGCCGTAAGTAGTAGAAGCTGGCGTTAAATACTACAAAATGAGCCTTCCCCTATTTTTTCTCTCACAGCTGTCCTTCAGGTAGAGTCACGTTCTCCCATCTTGGCGTTTTCTTCAAAATCCAATGCAGTTGGCTAATTAATTTTCTGTTTCCTAACACCTCCCTTCTTGAATTTCTGCTATGGTGTCTCTTCATTCTTTTCCTCTGAGACTTGTCCATCAATCCGTCATTTTAAACCTTGGATCTCTGCCTGTTTCCCCTCACTTTTTATCCATCTTCTCTTCTATTGATTTTACATGTCTTTGGTCACATGGTAGGTCTTCGTTAATAAAGATATTTGTTCCTTGTAGTTTTTTTTGTCTGTTTCAGTATGTTTAAGTAACATAGGTACTTATAAATTTTGTTCTTCCAGTTCTTTGAAATTTAAATGCTTCACGTATTTCGTTGTTACTTATCTGTAGCCTCTTCTCCAGGAGGTCCTTTAACTCTCGTCTTGGATCGACTCCTGTTCTTACTTCTATTTCTACAATCACCTAATTATATTTCCTACTTCCGTCCTCCCATTTTTCCAGTATTTTGTAAATCATGCTTTATCATCTCTGTACTTTCTAAGTATTTCCTCTTATCAACTAGTTCTTTTCTTTTATTTCCCTCTGTCCTCTTCCATTGTTAGTATCATTCCTGTAAACATCTTTATATGTTTTGTCATAGTGACGCATTATATTATGCTTTTTTCAACCTCTCAAAATGTTCTGACATATAAGGCACTGAGAATTTGTTCCAGCTGCTATGAAAAAGTAATTGTTATCCCACATTGAAAGTATTTGCCTGATGTTCACTTTTCCACCTTTTGGATTCCTCCATTATAGGATGCATAAGCAGGGAGCATTAGCAACCGGCTGCACACAACACACAGTCCACCAAACAACTGCTTTAAAACTGCCCCACGTCATTCTTCTCTATCACGCAACGCTCTACGAGCTGTCATTGTGACTCACCCGCTCCTGCCGAGCATTTGCACTCAAATAGCACTGTTTGTGCACCCATGACATAAGCGTTGCAACTCTGTCTGGTTTGTTTTTGTTTTGGTTCCTACACATGTGCCGGCCACACAATGTTCTTATCTCCCCCTTCCACTGTCTCAAAAGACTGAACGGAGTATACTCAAGTGGCTTTTAGGATGTTTAGTTATTTAAACCTTAAATTTGCATGCTGCCTTGTGCAAGTCATTTAAAAATGCAAGCTATTCAGCCAGTGTTAGTGGTTTTAGTTACATGAGAATGATTCAGATATAAATGATAAGTGAGCAAGAATACTAAGGAAATAGTTGAGTGGAATGGGGGGTGGTAGGTCAGTATGTTAGGGAGGGGGAAACAGATAAGTTGGCTATTTCTCTGTTCTGTCCTCAGTACAGCCATGAGTTCATTCGTCCGTTCTGCAACTTATAACTTTTCATCAATAAAGGGTTTTACCACTTGAAGATTTCAACTCATTTGATGGCACAATTTGGGGATACTATGCCATCCCAGAAGCAAGTGTTTACTTAGTCCAGGCAATTTAGGGTAGCTAAGAAACTGTAGAAAACTAAGGTCATGCTGGTGCACTGTTCAAGAAATCACATCAGAAGTGGGTGTCAGCATTGGAAGTGCTGTTATCAGTGAACATCATATCTTTAGACATGTTAGTGGCTCATTAGGTTCCATACAGCAGAAACAGGTCAGGCTGAAGACCTGTGTGAGACTTGTGTGTTGATTATGGCAGTTACTATTTGTATTGTAATCACCCCCTAACTAAACTCCCACATAACATTGTGCATGAAAGATGGTTGATCCTCACGGAGGTAGGTGCTACAGACCTTACAGTCAGGCATAGAATGCAGACAGCGTGGGTTAACACTGAAAAGTCAGGCAAAAGATTTACAGGTATCTAACACAGATTGCCAGTCAATTGTAATGCAACTGAGATAATGTTCTGTGGTATAATCTCTCACAAGAACAATACTGTTGTAAGCATATGGCTGCAAGAAAGATAGGGGACATTGAAATGGGACACTCTTATGCTGCTGATTGTTGGAGCGAGGTACATGGTTGTTCTATTTTTTATCGCACAGTAACTGCCTCTAAGAAGTGCAGCACTAGAGATGGTTTTTTTCTCACTGCTCAGCATGAATGAATTGTAGGCAGAGAAAAGTCTACAAATACTTGGATTCATTTCTCTGCACCCCATGCATACACCGCAGATACACATGATCTAGGCTCGTGCATTCTAAAAGGAATGTTTACAACAGAGATACAGGTTGAGTTGTATACTATTATTTTAGTATTGTTAAAACATACAGTGTAACCTGTATTAGATACTAAAGAAACACTTGCTTAAGTTGTATTCCTATACCAAATAGCTTTTTCAGAACAAAGTAATAGGTCTCAAGGTGAATGCTGATTCAATGTTATTATCATGCAGCCCCATAATACAGCATGTATGTAGTTTAAAAGCAGCCAGCAGACTGGCGCTTCTGTTGACATACAATACAACCAAAGTAAACTGTTAAAATATGCAAGATGCGGATGATACTGCGTTGTTTTGCAGTACTCCAATAAAACCTGAATCATCAATAAAACATTGAAAAAGAAACTAAATGCTGCTGCAACTACTGTTCATAAAGTTAGAATGGAACAGCAAGAATTAAGGATCCACCTGGGAAATCGTGTAAATGTAAAAAAAGCATGTAAACGTGGAGAAATATGGCAATTTTGTGAAAAAGCCCTATACGTAGTAAAGTTCATGAATTGTGTTTCAGAGGTGAACCTTTACTCTAAACAAAATTTTGCGTATGGCAAATTCTGCCATATTTGCCTAATTTGTCATGAGGTACTCTACACGGGTAGTTGTTCTGGAGGAATCTGATCAGAGGTAACTATTATGCCAGTTCATAATACTTATTAATGCTGTAAATCATAGATTTAATAAGTTCAAACCTTTCTAAACCCAATTTATTGTCAAGTAGTTATAGTGGATACAGTTTATCGGCAGTTCCCAAGAGTTCAGCGTGGTCGACATTACACTAAACAGCTGACGGAAGTATCCCGAAAAGCAGTCCCGCCAACGTGCATAATAAGGCATTTCTAGCCTCAAATATCACAGGATTAAAGTAACATTCTTTCAAACAATAATAATGCTTGAACATTGTTACCATACAACACTTGATGAACCTACATCTTTGGCAGATCTTGTTCTGCAGTAACACTTTTGGATAAAATCACTTCCGAATGATAAATATCGTAATATATATGAGATGCACAACTGTGTTGAGAACATAAAAATGACGACAGTAACTATAACTGCATATATTGTTCTAAAAGAATTCAAGACAATCACACTAACACGTGCAATACTTCCAGTGATTGATTAATGAATTAATACAGCGTCTAAACAGAATCTTGTTTTAAAATCTATCGGTTGGTCTCTCTGCAATGCGTTCATAAACAAGGGCTTCTGTGGCAACATAACAGATGCAATAACACCAACTATGGCCATAGCTTTACCGTGGTTATATGTTACAAACAGTTGGTAGCACTAATGCAACCCAATGGTTGGAATATCACCAAATATAACCAGACTGCACCATAATGGGGGAAACATTTCAAGGTTGTTGTTTTTTTTGGGGGGGGGGGGCATCTCAATAAGCTTTGCCTACTATAGCATTGTAAAACATTGCACACTGTATGTCAAACATGCGTCAGGTTGAGTCCACTCCGCCTTGTTCACAACAGGGTCGTTCTTATGCGAGACAAATTACAGACAGAGCTGGTGCAACAAAAGCTTGCCAATCTGCAGGATGTGCAGAAGACAGTTTCTATAAATATAACGATGTGCCTCTTGTAGGGTTACAGTATCTGACGCCTTGATGTGCATATCACAGTGAATTAATAGAGGGGGAGTAGACAATGGGAACAGCAGGTGGAATGCAGATAGTGGAAGGGTCATATGATCATAAATTTAGCAGTAGTACCGAAGTTTCGCGCAGCTTTCGTTGTGTTACCTCTAGCAACATCCAGGAACGAAAGAGGAAGATATGTCCAATAATGCATACATATTTTTAAATGGAGTACCTTTGTCAGTTTGTTAGCTTGCCAGACCTGAAATTTAATAGACTTATCTGTTTTTGTTGCAATCAGTGATTTGTCATTTGCATGCATTTTTATTGACTAAAGTAATCAATATGCAGAGACTGAAGACTGTAAATTTTGACAGACAAAATGCATCGGATCTTCTAACAATGCAGAGACTGGTAAAGAAATTTGAACATACAAAATTGACAGAAGACATCAAACCATGTAGATATCCTTGTTCCATTCAGTTGGTAGAGAATGTTATCATGTCTGCATTGCTATGAGCCCGATGAAATTGGTTTGCAGCAAATTTTAACAAAATAGCTTCATAAGCATCCTTTTAAGAGTTAACACGAACTGAAGCCAACAGATCATTTGAAGCAAACATTTACTAATTGCCATTGGTTATTGAGAAAACAGAATTGGAGGATGATTTTAAGAATATAATCTTCAGTAATGAAGCACACTTCCAGCTTTAATGGTCATGTGAATAAACAAATTGCTATATTTGGTGCATGAAGAATCTTTGCATAATGATCCACAAGAAGTCACTGTACCCAGAATGATTCACTATTTGGTGCCAATTATGGGTTGGTGGAGGGATTGGTTCATGCTCTTTTGAAGATGAACTGGTGATCATTATTTCAACATAATAGTCTTTATGGCCGCAGTTGCAAGAATTGAATGTGGATGGCATGCAGTTCCAACAGGATTAGGTAACTAACCATACTATAAGATTGCTGAGAGAAAAATTCCCTGCCTATTTCAGCTCTCACAACGGTAAGGAGATTTCGCCACATAGTTCATATGATTTTACATCCTGTATACTTTTTTGTCTGTATGTGTGAAATCTTGTAATAGTGTGCAATCCACAAACCATCCCTCAACTAAGGTTAGAAATTAGGTGTCATGGGTGAATCCCAGCTGAAGCTTTGCAAATACAAAGGCAAGCTAGAAAAGTCATTGAGGATATTTATCCCATGCTTGGTTCCATGTTTGTTTCTGTGCTTTATATAGACATACTTTTAAATAAAGTATGTGTTTTATTATTTAAACAAATTGCATTCATTATAGGACACCTTATAGACTCCAGCAAATACTATAATGGACCTGTTATACTCCTATTTCTCGCATGATAGAACAGTGTTGGTGAAATACAAAAACCTCTAAGAACCAATTTCCATCCACAGTCACAGCAAAATGCTACTGAAACACCCTGTACCTATCAAGTTCTGTAAGAGTTAATGACAGCCAATGTATGTGTATTATGCAAATTGAATACACCATCCCATGTAAAATGGGATTCATCTGTAATCAGTTTCTGTGGATTTTGTGACGTTTCATTCAGAAACCATATAGAGAACTACTCTCCTAACAGGTGCTATACATGTCGCATGTGATGTCGATACAGGTGCAATGCATGAAAAACCCTACAACATGATATACCGAATTTTGTGCACCTATGCATGAGCTTCTAGGTTGCTGTTCAGAGTATTCTCTTCAGCTTGTAATACTCACTGAGGTCTTTGGCGACTATCATCTTGATAACACAATATGCTAGCAGTTTGAGAGGTAGAACTGGAACTTAAAAATTCAATGCCACAGCTGGGATCTGAACCACAGACCCTCCACTTACTAGGCAGGTGCTCTAGCCATTAAGCTACTGTGACAACCTGCCAGAATGACACCGAATTCTCAAACCAGTTAGTATTTCTCCCAGTAAACCACAAAGGCAGTCTCATGTCAGACAATTACCCCAATGGTGACTTACTATTGTAAGTACTTTATGTCCCAGGATTAAATAACCTTCAGATAGTAATTATTAACACCAACAGTAAGTTTGTTGGCGTAAATAACTAATATTAGCTGTTTCTTAATTGCTGGAATGCCACACAAATATTCGTGTGTGAGGTGCTCAGCAAATAGGAAACATTCTTCCATACATTCTGATGGGAACCTCTCAATTACAATGGTCTTCCTAGTAAATGATATTTGCCACTTCCTGCATGCAAAAACTCTTTAGGATAATTTCAGAGGTAGAATCAGAACTGAAAAATTCAATGCCACAGCCGGTATTTGAACCACAGATCTGCTTCATGCGCAGCTACTCTAACCACTGAGCTACTGTGACAACTTGCCAGTATGGCATTGAATTCTCCAACCGATTTGTATTTTTCACACTGTACCACAAAGAGAATTTCGCATCAGAGATAAAACACCCCAAGGGCGACTTTCAATTGTATTTCGTTGTCCCAGAATTAAATAACCTTTAGATGGTAATTATTATCTATTTATGCCAACAAGCTTACTGCTGGTGTTTTTAAATACACAAGCCGTGCGTGGACAATGTTTGAGAAGTAGAATCGGAATTGAAAAATTCAATGCCACAGCCTGAATTTGAATCTCAGACCTTCTACTCATGTGTGGGGAAAGATCTGTGGTTCAAATGCCGGATGTGTACTTGAATCCACTTACTTTACATGTTATCCTCTGCTTCAAAGAACACAATAGCTCTTTTGAACACCAGCTCACTCTGTTTCAAACAGAAAAACTGTAGAAGACAAATAACACACGTGGAAGATGCTTGCATACTATTACAAAAGTAACAATGTTGCTAGCATTGCGTCAAGCAAGGGCTTCCACGTGCTGACGTGAGATAAAGCTTGTGCACAGTGGTCTATAAATCGATTGCTTGTTTGTATGCTGATATTTTCAGCATTAGAATTGCTAACAGTGGCATGTTCTTTGTGTGATGCAATAATATAAAACTTAATCAACAGTTTATTGTATTGCATAAAGTTACGGGGGAAACGTACCTAGAAAAATGACAATATGCTTTCACAGGCACTGCAGTCATTTACGCCTCATTACTGTAAATTAATAAACGACACAATATTCTAATTTTTAAGATGCAATGTGTTCACATAATCAGATAACGTCAGTGATGATACACATGTTCAAAATAACTCCTGAGAATTCATGTAAACTAAATTAAATGCCTACAGCGGTCTATAACTGTGTTAGTGTCCATGACTAAAAACTCAATTTCAGTTTTTCAAAGAACGCTGTTCAATTGCTTACTTAGTATGTACGTAATTGGACAGAAACAATCCTCACTTTTGCAACCGGTATTGTTTTGCTTAACACACACAACCAGTACTCTGGTTTTCGATGTGATGTATTAAACCAAATCTTATATACAGGCTCACCCAATCACGCACAGGCGAAATGAAGAACCCTATATTTAAGACGTTCTCTGGCTTCGATGATGGCTCTTCACCACTACACCTGGCTTGAAGCCTGAGAACGTCTTGAATATGTTTGTCGCCAGAAAAGCTTTAGATCGTATTGAGTCCCGTATAAGTATCAGTATTCAGATTTCATTAGGCAATGGAGGTTATCGTTTCTTAGTTTGCAGGGTGTCTGAGAGATGTCATGTCACCAGTTAAAGATTATAGTAAATGATCATCCCTGTTTAAAAAACTGTACTCTACCAAATAAGTTTAGAAACTGATGACTTATGCACTGTTCAAATTGATTAACATTTTCTGTACCAATTCTTTCAGAATCAACTTCCACTTTGAGAAGAACCCGTATTTTGAAAACGAAACCCTCACCAAAGAGTTCCACCTAGGATCCTCAGGTAAGAGACAAATACAAGCCATCAAAGGTGTGTTACATTCAAAAATGTTGTGGGCCACATGCATTTCAGTAGACAATATCTAAAATTAGCGTTAGGCTCAAAAATCGAATCAGGTGTGACAAGGTCCTCATAAAGTAGAGTAGAATCTACAATATAGTGAGACAGTGGTGTGTTCTTTCATAGCAATGTGTTAGCAATAACCAGAATAACCAGTTGAAAACCTTAAAATAGTTTTTGGCCATGTTGTTTGCAGAAAGAAGCTTACATAATTGTAATAGATAACATTTGAATTCTTGTTTTCCTACACTTACTCTGTGCTGGTCATTAATAATAAAAATGACTTGTGATATCAACATTTACTGTTTCTTTAGTGACCTAGTTGTTGCATAACTTGAAACTTTATGGGTAATGATTGTTATTAATGTAAATGTGCAGAGCAGAGCATAGCACAATATTGCAGTATGTAAAACAGAAAGGGTTAATGTTTTGTGAACTTTGTAAAATAACTTGTTACAATCATTGTTTTCATATTCAATTGTTATGCTATGTCCAGAGGAAGTTTTCTTTCATTACTGCTAAAATGGTTTGTAATTTTCTCAGCGTTGTTGACGTTAGTGAAAGTTGACAATGCTGCTTCCTCTCTAGACCTTCTGTATACCTATGCAATTATGTTCCATTTCAGCCATGATTAACCCTTCCTGGGCATAATTATTTTCCTAGTTTTCTCAAGTATTTTTAAACATAAATATTATTCAAAATAAGGTACATATGAATCTATATTGTGTACTAAATCGTTGAAAACTTATAACCAAGCCCATAAATGTTCATTAAGTCATAACATTGCTTTTCATTGGAAGTATTTTCTTTTGAGGCTACACTTAAATGAAAAGCGGCATATGTACCAAAACAACTGAAACTTTGCCATATCTGTAGGGCAGACTGCATCATCACTTCCTCAACATCTTATTGGGTCACACTGAAGTCTTTTTGTGTATGGTATGCTCCAAAGTAGTTATCTGGATGTAAATAGGGTTTCAGATCACACGTTTCACAAAAATATATTGTTTCTTTCCTAACACCTTTCGCAAGACACACATCTTCCTTTTGGACCCCTTTTCTTTTCTATTCATGGAATGGAAAAGTCCACTCAGTCCTTGCTCTGGAGGTCCAAATGATGGTGTTCCTTGCCCATGAGAACACACTTTTCCTTGTGACAGCATTCTCTCATAAACCACGGCTTCTACCAGGCACCTTCTGAACTTCATAGGTTGTATGCTCTCTCTCTCTCTCTCTCTCTCTCTCTTTTTTTTTTTTTTTTTTTTTTTTTTTTTTTTTTTTTTTTTTTTCCCTCCATTCATTTTGTTTCTGGACCATGTACAAAATGTATGAATTTACAATCAATACCTCCAGAAGCCAGAAAAACATTTTCCTGTATCATTTCACTGTTCTCCTCGTAACTGATACTAAGAAATGAAATGGTCGTTTCTGTCAACTCCTTCCATATGTGTGTGTAATCTACTACACACACTGGCTTCAAGGTAGGAGGCTGATTTGGAAACTTTAACTGAACTGGTATCATATCAGCTTTGCTTCCTTTGTGGAAAGTAGAGAGCATAACCACAGTTCTTTTATCTTTCCAAGTGATTGTCATTTTTTCTTGCTGTTGGAAGGACATTATTTCACCTCTCTTCAATTTTGACGACTGTGGCTTTTTCATTTCATTAGGCATGCCAGTTCTTGTTGGCATGGCAGTTCCTGTAGTCACCATTCCCATCTTCAGGAGTTCATCTGCCAGCTGTGGTGACGTGTAATATCTATCAGTATAAATATGATATCCCATAGGTGGTGGGGTTTTGTCCTTTATCAAAGTAGCACCTTCTTGACCACCTGTTCAGTCTTCAGCAGAGCTAGTTCTTGTGAATTTTCCGCCTTACCCAAATAAGGCTTGAAGGAGTATATGTAACCGTTTGTGCTGTTGGATAATACACCTTCAATCCAAACTTCACAGGCTTCATGGGCTTGTAAACTTTGAAAGATACCCTACCCTTGAAGCATATGGTACTTTCATCTACCTATATACATATGTTTACCAGGTGAATAGTGCAACTGACACTTGGAGTTGATCTTGTCAAGTACAGGTTTGATGGGGTACACCTTTTC
The DNA here is from genome assembly GCA_030765045.1 of Tenodera sinensis. Taxonomy (NCBI): domain Eukaryota; kingdom Metazoa; phylum Arthropoda; class Insecta; order Mantodea; family Mantidae; genus Tenodera; species Tenodera sinensis. The sequence goes on from CM060964.1 coordinate 19,635,595, forward strand.
CTTTTTTCTTGCTTGGGGATCTTCGTCACTGAAATACAAATTCCAGAACAGCAGCAAGATGTTATCCCTGGAAAACATGTCGCCAAAGAACTGCATTTTTTCTATCCAAAGCTTAGAAAAGTAGCTTTTTATATCAGGCTTTGGATGCAACCCCATGCAATCCAGCAGAATAACCGGATCTTTTTTGTGGTGGAGTATGTTGCACTTTTCTTTGATCCCGTGAGTGCAAGTTTTAGCACGAATTCTTTCCAGAAGTTTGTCATCGAAAAATAAATAAAAATACTCCACCGGTGGAGTTTCTGCATCAAAGCTGGAAGGGAGTACTGGTTCTTTATTCACATTATAAATGGAAATGTCCTGTGGCAGCCCCACATCGTGATCCATCACGGAAGTCCGTACTGTTGAACCAGTAGTCACATGCATTCGGACTCGTCACTGCTGCTACATAGGTCTTTTTTTTGTTTTTATTTTATTAACGTCCTCCAACATTGTGTCATATCAGACGAATGAATGAAATGGGTGAAATGATGCTCAAATGAGCCCGAGGTCCATAAAGCTTTTAAGTTACCCGACATTCGTCTTCTCAGGGTAGGGAAAACCTCGGAAGAAACCTTACCCGGATAACTTACCCTAAGCGAGATTCAAACTCGCAACCTCTTGAACGTGAGGCAGACACGCTAACCATCACACTATTGAGGCGGGCCATAGGTCACTTGTGCACTTGAAAGACTTTCGTTTTCATCACTTTCCCACATACTAAAGTCACTTTCATCTGTTTCATTGAGCACAGATTCTATACAGGCGCTTATTTTATCCTCCCCATACAGTCTCTTATGAGCTATGCTCCAAATTAAACCACAACAAGCAAAATAATGAAACATAACAAAAAATTACCCACTCAGGACGTATTATTCTGTAGCGACTTACAAAACAAACCTTAGCACAGATGCACACTTACATTCATCTAATGACATCTGTTGACCATTTACGCAAAGTAAAGGCCAGCTATGATAGCTAACGCTAACATATAACAAGAAATTGCGCGAAGCTGACACAACCATGCATTGTGAATATATGCACATTTCGCCCGGGAAGGGTTAACTTAAAGTAGATAGAAAAAAGTTTTGATGAACAATTTGTCAAAATATGTATGAAAATAAATTGTAATAAGTAATGCCAAGTGAGTACACATGTTCTGTTTAGAACAAACAAAACACCAAGCAAAATGGTGAATGTATATTTCTTGTCAGAAATAATGAGCCACTGCAAGATTCTAAGTTCCCAATACAGAGCTTTATGCATGCACGTCATGGTACACAAGGTAACCGTATTGAAATAAAACTTAACGTCCTCCAATGTGTAATGTCAGACAGTGAGTGAATGAAATTGGTGAAATGAGCCCTAGGTCCATAGAGGTTTAAGTTACCCGACATTTGTCTTCTCAGGATAAGGGAAAACCTCGGAAAAACCCTTATCTGGATAGTTTAAGCTAGATTCGAACTCGTGACCTCTTGTATATGAGGCAGACACGTTATAGAGGTGGGCTAAACTTCAGATACTTCCTTCTTTGAGATTTTAAAATGCTCTACTAATGTACGTAGGATTGTTTCTAACAACAATCGAGGCCTTTTAAGAGCTGAAATAAGTTCATTGATGTAACATCTGGCAAACGTGATGGCTACCCACATAGGTGATGCAAGAACAGAGATGGCTTAGATGGCTAATGCACTTGTCTGCAGGTCGGATGTGAGACCGGGCTCCAGGTTTGAATCCTGCTGCGATAGCAATATATTTCTAATTTTTCTACTATGTATAGTAAGTAGACGAAGTATTGTATTCCACCTCAAAATTCAGCGTCAATATTTCACTGAAAATATGTTTTGAGGCCCCCTGAATCCATAAAAAAGTATTTTTGTCTGTGTGTCAGTCTGTGGACAGAATAACTCAAAAACGAAAAGTCTGTTAAAAATCAAAGTTGGTATTTAAGTTTATCTTTTAAGTATGTGACACAAAGATCTTGAATATTCCTCCACCCTAAACTGCCCTACATTGAAAATTGAAAGTGGCTCGTAACAGTTTTGATTAAAATGCCATATGATTTAAGATATTTTTATGACAAATGAAATGTATATTTTGAATTTTCTGGCTATAGCCTATGTAGTCCTGTTTACTCTGAATGACTTTTGAATACTTTATAATTCGTAAGAAATAGACGAAATCTTACTGTACAAAAGATATATATCTCGTTATGTGGAGTGAACCATTTTGGAAATATTCCTTGTTATTTGTATGAGTTTTGGAATATACTTTTTTCAAATGGAAGATCTTTATTCATTTTTTTATAACTTAGCCGTGCAAAAAAGAAATCTCAAAGCTTTAAAACATTTGATCTGACTATTACTCAAAGCCTATGGTATTTCCATATTCTTCTTGTACCTACAAGGAAATAAGCAATAAGATAATTTGTGAGAATGTTCAGCACAACAGTAGAGATAGTCATCTGAGTACGACATGTCAGATTTTTTTCTTTCAACCACTCGTTTGTATAGCAGATGTGCCGTGGTACAGTGTGCTCCCTTGCAGAACTGCTGTGTGTACATGACCCTTAGCAATTGAGGCAGCAGGAAGAAAAGGGGTGTCAAGAACTTCTGTTCTCGAAACCATTTCCTGTGTGTGTAGAAATTGAGAGAGATCCTGTGACATTATCCCCAGTATGTAATGTGGCCAGAGGAATGGGTTTTAGAGTTAAGTTACTGACTTGGGTCAGTGTGTCAGAGAGTGAGACAGCTGTGCATGTGGGTGTTGTGAGAAGATTCAATGAGCGTTGTGAGTGATTGTAACATTGTAATTAGGGTATGAGAGACAGAGCAAGTGAAGAGACACTAAAAGAACTGACCAAGATTATGAGAAGTAAAACTTGTGAGTTGTGATAACCCGAAAGACTGTAAACTGTGTGTTTGTGGTAAAATTTTAAAAGACAATAAAGTGATAGAAAAGTAACCGAACTGATTTTGTTATCTTTTGTCACTGGTGTTAGCAAGTGGGATTTGTTAAATTGCCATTTTGTCACAGTATCTTTCCTAGCTATGATGTGAAAGGAACAGAAGTTGCCTAATGATAGGTGATGGGTTAGTTTGTGATTTAGTAATGGATAGAGAAACTCGTACAAGTGTGGCACATAAGATTTTTTGCTGATCATTGAACTGATTCACTAATGAATCAAGCAACTTCTGGAACATTGTCTAACTTGAAACCAGTTGAGCTGTCCTGAAAACACACATTCTAAAAATCGCCAAACTGGTAATTGCAAGATAAACACAGAACAAGTGGTAGTATTGTATGCAGTGAGTATCATTGTAGATTTTTCTGGGCTTGCAGGCCATGGTCTGATGCTTTGCCCAAAACTTCATCCAACATCTTCAGGGTCATCAGCTCCAGAGTCAAGGCAAGGTTGGAGTGCTCTGTCCAATGTTGTTGTTGTTGTTGTTAGCTAATGCTGGATTTCTGACAATGAAGTCATTAATCCTCTTGCTCTCCAATATTTTTCACTGATGGATGGGGCACTAGAAGTGGCCGGGCATATTTGAAGGTGGTCTCGATCCATTTCCTCTTGCAGATCACATAGAGGACAGAGTGGTGAAGAATATATCCCAATTCTGTTTAAATGTTTTGCCAGACAATCATGTCCTGTAATCAACCTGAAGATTGCAACTGGGGTTTTTCGAGGATACTCAGGAATCACTGTTTGAATGTTTGGTAGTTCCCATCTTTTATTCTTTGATTTTTCATAGTAATATTTTGCAATAATTTTTTTGAATTCAGAGTTGACTAATCTTTTAGCTGCATAAAATGGTAAATTAACTATAGATTTTTGTACACCGCTGGTACCCCTTTTTGCAAGAAAATCAGCTTTCTCATTACCACTCAGTCCACAGTGAGCCGGTATCCATTGGAAGACTAGGTGTTTTTGAAGTGCTGTTAGATGGCTAAGCATCTTCCAACATTCTATAATAGTTTGGTTTTTTGGTGACAACTTGTAAGTAATTACTATAATTGCTGCCCTGGAATCTGAGAGAATAACTGCTTGATGAAAATGTGAAATTCTGTACAAAAGATTTTGTAGGGCCATTCGAATTGCTTCAATTTCTCCATCAAAGTTAGTAGTTCCATAACTTAAAGATTTGTAATAGGAAAAGAGGTGACATGTGACTCCAGCACCTGCTCCATCTTTGTTTGATATAAATGATCCATCAGTATAAATATGGAGCCACTCATGTTCTGGAAACCTAGTATGGATTGTTTCTAATGCCAATAATTTTAGAACACTAGTTGGAGTATCACTTTTTTCAACTTCTTCTGTCAGGTGTAAATAATATGTGATGTCTAATGTATGTGTTGGATTGACTTTAGATATGAAGTTTTCCTTTGAATTAGGAAGGTGTACATCCTTCTTGATGTCTTGAATTTTGGAAAGAAAGCTCTCCTGAGTCTTTAGTGTATGTGTAAAATTTCTCTTGTGCCATGTATTGAATGGGAGTCTGATCAACTTTTCGTGTTGAATAAGAGCCGCTTTTTCTATTTCATATTCAATGGGATATTGGTTGGTTAGTATTTCCATACCTGCTATTGGTGTGGTTTTGATAGCTCTGTCCAATGTTGTGCTATTTATTGCTGCATGTGAAAGGTAGACATGGCCTGTTGGGGGTGGAGCATAGTTGCTTACTGGCTATTGCTTGTCATTGGCTGTCTCAGATATAGGTATAAAGGAAAGAGCTTCCTCTTGCTGTGGTTTAACTCCTATTCTTTTGAGAGCTGGCTTTCATGCTTTTCTTTTATGTTGCCTCTCTTGTTTGTGATTGAAGGCATTGTCATGTTAAATATTTCAATTGCGTCACATGTCAAGCCAGTGTGGTAGTGACTAGCCTGTAAAAGCACACTATACTGACCGGCAGCTAAGTTGGCAGGCGAGATAGGATGAATGCACAGTGGTGTTCACTGATGACATCAACCATGTCCACCAATGGGATTCAATGCATTCTTGACTCACGTACAGAGAAAGCTGTGTTAGCCTATTCAACATTAAAGTGCTTTTTACTTTCTCTACTGGAAAGTAGAAGGAAGTATTGTATTCCACCCAAAAATTTGATGTCAAGATTTCACTGGAAATATATGTTTTTGAGACCCCCTGAATCCAAAAAAAGCATTTTTAGAAAGGTCTTGTGTGTCTTGTCAGTCTGTGGACAGCATAACTCAAAAACAAAAAGTTGGTATTTAAGTTTAATATCTTCCAAGGATGCGACACAAACATTTTGAAGAAAATAGCCCCACCCTAAAGTACCCTTTACATCGAAAATTTTGATTTTCTGGAACATGGCTCTAATGATTTTGATTAAAATGTTAAGATATTTGTATGACAAATGAAAATTATATTTTGAATTTTCTGGCTATAGCCAGGTAGTCCTGTTTACTCTGGATGACTTGAATAACTCGTAAACTGTAAGAGATAGACAAAATCTTACTGTAAAAAATTGTAGGTCTCGCTAAAACATGCAATTTATGTATGAACAAATTTTTTTTGTAGCGTGAACCACATGCAATTTATGTATGAACAAATTTTTTTTGTAGCGTGAACCATTTCGGAGATATTCCTTGTTATTTGTGTCAGTTTCAGAAAACTTTAAACTTTCGTGAAATGGAACATCGTTTATTTTTTTATATGTTAAGCATGAAAAGAGAACGGGATGTCAAAGCTTTAAAATATTTGACTATTGCTCAAAGGCTACTGTATTCTAATATTCCTCTTACACCTACAAGGAAAAAAGCAATAAGATAATTTGTACAAATGTTTATCTCAAGTAACACAAAGAAGATATAGTAATAAGAGTAAGAATGATTAGTACAAGAGTAGAGAAAGTCATGTGAGTGCAACACATCAAAATTTTAATAGTAGTAGTAGTAGTAGTTTTATTGGTTCTTTGGATCATAATACATGATATAGAACACGTCCAAGATCTTTACAATTATTTACAGGTTTATCAATATTTTACAATATGTACAAGTGACATAATTTTACAAAATTGAGGTATTACCTCAAAATACTAAATAAAAGCATGTATACATTTATAAAATACCTTAAAAAATTAATTGTCAAAGTACTTATAGTATTCATTTGTACTGTAAAAACAATGGAGTGAGAGAAGTTTTTTGAGGCAAATCCTAAATCTATGCAGTGCAGGTATTTGCTTCAGATAATTGGGTAATTTGTTATAAAGCTGGAGGCCAGTATATACAAAACTTTTTTCAAAAGAACTTGTGCTATGTGTGATTACATGGAGGTGATCTTTTCTTCTGGTGTCTTGGGAATGTATCTGTGAGTTTGTTGTGTATGTACTGAGATTAGATTTTACGTAGCATAATGTTTCATATATATAAATACAGGGTAGGGGCAATATATTTAATTCCTTAAATAGTGGTCTACAACTGGTTCTTTTATTAACATGTAGCATTATCCTAATTGCCCTTTTTTGCATTTTAAAAATAGATTTTGCTCCTGTTGAATTACCCCAAAATAATATTCCAAAGGAAAGGACAGATTGAAAATATGCATGATATAGAGACAAAACTGATTTCAAGTCCATGATTTTTGAAATGACTGTGATAGCATAAGTTATTTTACTCAGCTTTTGCGTTAGCTTTTGAATGTGAGCCGACCACTTTAAATTTTCATCCACCCATACTCCTAGAAATTTTGTACTATCTGTATATGAGATATATTTGTCCTGGAACTTTATAAAGGGATGACTAGTAAGTGTATTTTGTTTATGATGAAAAGCTATTGCTATTGTTTTTTCTGTATTTATTGATAATCTATTAATGCTGAACCAGTTTAGCAATTCAGATATTGTCTGTTCTATCTTACATTCTAAGGACCTCAAGTTGTAACCAGAAATATATAAATTTGTATCATCAGCAAATAATGTTGGATAACTATTTTTTAAGGAATACTCTAAATCATTTATATATATCAAAAACAAAACAGGTCCAAGAATTGAACCTTGGGGGACTCCATATTGTATCGCTGCCATAGATGATAAATATGTTGTAATTTCATTTGAATTTACATGCGCATAAGTAATTTCTACCATCTGTTGTCGAGCAGTTAAATATTCTTTAAACCACTTGTTCACTATTCCACGTATACCGATAACAGCTAGTTTTTCCAATAAAATGTTGTGTTCTACTAAGTCAAATGCCTTCGACAAATCTAAAAATATACCAATATTTTCTTCTTTTTTATCCATAGATTCATATACACGTTTAACAAAATCTGCTATTGCTGTATTTATTGACTTGCCTTTACGAAATCCATGTTGTTTGTTTGTAATTGTGTCATGTTTATTGAGGAATGATGTAAGTCTTACATACATTACTTTTTCTATTAATTTTGAAAAAACTGAAAGTAGTGATACAGGTCTATAGTTACCTACATCAAATTTTTCCCCCTTCTTAAAGAGAGGTTTAACCTTAGCTACCTTCAGTTTTTCTGGAAATTTACCCAATGAAAATGAGAGGTTTATTATGTGACAAAGGGGTTTTATTATATTTTGGTAGCAGTTCTTTATAACACTGTCAGGAATTTCATCAATACCACAGGATGATTTACATTTCAAACCCTTGACTATACTTACCAATTCCATCTCTGTGACTGGGGTTAAATACATACTATTGCATTGGTTTGGGTATCTATTTGACTGTGGGAAACTTTTCTGCAGGTTATCATGCAAACTATTTTGAGCTATATTTGTGTAATAGTTATTAAATAAATTGGCTACTTGTTTTGGATCACTTATGTTAGTTCCCTTGTGTCTAAGGTGTATATTCTCAGGCATATTCTTATCTTGTTTAATTTCTCGTTTAATTAAGGTCCACATGGCTTTTGATTTGTTTTGCGATTCACGTATTAAATTTGCATTATGTAATTTTTTTGCTTCAATCAACACTTTGCTATACACATGTTTATATTTTTTATAGTAGGTTTTGAATTGTTCTGAAACATTTCCAGCTTTTATGATTCTACTAAGAAATTTCATTCTGCGACTTGAATTTATAATACCAGGTGTTATCCATGTGTTTTTTGGTTGCGAAATTGGCACTCTTGTTTTTGGCAAGGCTGTTTGGAAGCAATAATTGAAAATGCTAAACTCATTATATGCACCATCTGCCGACTGGTGTTGATATACCAGATCCCACGATTGATTTTGTAGTAAATAATTTAAATAATCTAAGTTATTTTCATTGATCACCCTTATGCTTTTATAACCGAGCTTTTTGTTTGGTAGCTTACATCTGATTTTGCTTTGAATACATACAATCTGAGCTAAGTGATCTGAAAATCCTGTTTCAATTACCTGCAAGCTATACTCCCATATTGTTTTGTTTATAATAATTTGTTCCAGTGTTGATTGACGTTGTGGTGTTACTCTAGTGGGCACAAATACTACTGGCTCCATTCCAAAAGAATTTAGCATACACATTAACTCTGGTTTGGGTACCTTATCTAGAAAATTAACATTTAAATCACCCACGATTATATGTTCCTTTTCTTTGTTTAATGCTGTCTGATTTATTATTTCTAAGCAATCAATAAGCAAGTCAGTACTACTGTTCGGTGGCCTATATATACAAGTTATTAATAAATTGAAATGTGTTAGTTCTACTGTGCAAGACTCAAATTTTCCTTCAATATTTAAATCTGAGAAATATGTGCAAGGTTTAGCGACTATATTGGAATTTACATATATACATGTACCTCCATGCTTCATAGTTTTCCTACAGAATTCAGTTATTAAGTAAAAATTAGGTATTGTGAAAAATTCAATTTCATTTTCATTTAACCAGTGCTCAGAAATACAGATTACATCTAAATCCCTATGGTCATGCAGCAATGTTTCTAAATTAGCTTTTTTATTCCTTAAACTTTGAAAATTTTGATGAAATATTTTAAGTGGTCTACCCTTATCCTTCGGAATACCTGCACTGCATTTTGTATTTATAAAAAATCTCCTACATCCTTGGGCTTCTTCTGTCTTGTGGATCGCCGTAGTTCTGTGCTGGCATCTTGTGTTTCTGGGAATGTTGAGATGTCCCTTGTTGAGATGTATCTCAGTTGATTCACTACAGACACTTTTTTCATCACTCTTGCACCGTATCCAGTTCACTTCACACCCAGTTTGGTTGCACACAGATGCACTACAGTAATTTGCAACCCTATAGACCATGTCTAGTTTTTTGAACTAATTTTGTTTATTACACGATTTAGTAACCTGCTAAGCTTGTCTGCTCCCCTCCTATTTAAATGAAGACCATCCCTTGCCAAGTCTCGATTCTTTATCCAAGCATTTCCGTCTAAAAAAATGCAGTCTTGCAGCTTGCAAATCCATTCCAGAGCAGAGTTGACCTCATTCGTGTACCATGGGTCAACGTCTCTTCTCCTCAAGATGCCACTAATGTAGATCTTCGCACGTGGAAACTGCTCTCTTGCCGTCTTTATAACACGTTCCATTTCATACCCCACTTCACTTGTATTTCTTGAAGAGTGGAGATTGTTTGTTCCTGAGTGCAGAATTATGATATCCGGGTCATCAGTATTTTCTCGGAGCTTCCGTTCTAAATGATGGACCCGAGATCCTGGATAGCAGTAGACCGTTGAGTTCGCATCAATATGTCTGCTTGTATGACGGATGATGGAATCTCCCAGTATTATTGCGGTTTTTTTCTCATAGTAGGTTTTTGTTGGTTCGTAGCCAAAGTCGCCATTACTCCGCTGCTCCATTTCCTCAATATTCTTATCTGGTTCGATTTGAGCACGTGTTGATACCCGTTTGTCATTGAGGTTATGTTCCGTTGCATTTTGCAGAGGTTTAAACCTATTGCCAAGTGTGATGCTGTTCTTCTGTCGATCCAGAGAAATTCTTTCATTTCCTCGCCTATGCCGTTTACTTTTCACGGTGGTCCATTTTTCATCTTCTGGATTCGAGAAACTCGCAACTTTGCTATATAGCGTTTGTTGTCCGCTACTCCTGTTAAGCTTTTGGTTCAGTATTAAGTTTTCTTGTTTAAGCTCGTGTATAGCCTCTCTCAACTTAGATGATTCTATATTTGCAGCATCAAGGTCTCTTTTTAGGGCCTGGATTATCATTTGTAAAGACGCCTCAGTTTCCCGGTCCGCACATGGTCGGCGTGATTTAATATTTATCCGGTTCGCATTTTTCGTTGAGAATTCAGGTAAACTTTTATCATAATCTGGTTCTGCATTTATGAAATCACCACTTTGCACACGGATATCACTGTAAGGATCCTTATTACCGCAGTTGGAGATTAATTTCGCACAGCTGCATGAACCTACCTCTAATCCATCGGCCGCCATCTTGTGATAGTATGTTTCACAGTGTATAAATACATAGTGCTTAGTGTACATGATGAAAGGAAACAAAAAGAAGCAGCTGGTTTTACACAAACAAGGGACATAATATACAAAGTACATTCTTGCTTTAAGAGAGAGGCGTCTGCCAGCAGGTCATTATGCAGCATTGCCAAATGTGGGGAACATGACTGAGGCTTGTGTCGTAGGTCTCAGAATGGTGCAAAGAATTGAGGAGCGTTTTTTCAAAACTCAATAGATGCACAAAATGCGTTTCTGAGAAAAACGGTTTTTTCTATTTATTGGCAATACTAATTGATTGGCACAGCAGCTATATTAATCATTCAATTCTCCTTCCTGATACTGTTTCATTGAATGTGAAAAGAAAAAAATAGCATAGTTTAAGAGGTGCAAATTTGGGGTTTGAAAATGCGGAGTTTTTTCAAAAAGTCGATAGATGCTGATTAACTTTTCTGCGTGAGCGAGAAATTAAGTAAAAAATTTCGTTATTTTTGTCATTTATTGTTTTTGTTGCTTTTCATTTATGCATTTATTTTTTTATTTATTTTAACCTCTTTATAATACATAATGTACTATACAACCAACATCTTAATGTTTATAACGAGTAACTTAGAAACTAAGTACTGTTACATTCACAATAACAATCTATTTTGTTTTATTTATATAATAAACATATTGAATACACACAAAGAAATTTCAAACAATATTAATAAGTATGCTTTCAGCTTTATTAGCGCTTGTGCAGTCTGTGCATGGTTCTTAGTTCGTTTCTCTCTTCCACATCTGCCTCTGTCTTAATCTTCATCAGTCCCATTTTGCAGCTTGAGCATGTTTCAGCGTGTGGTGTACGAAATGAAAGACTGAAGAAGTTGTAAAATATGTTTTTATATTTTGACAATTAGCAGACTGGTAGATTTCTTAATCTTCTTTCGTTGCAGAAGTTGGTCCACATTTTTCTGATATTAAGTTCTGGAGGCAAGCATCCTCTCCTTGATTTTGCTCTTCCAAAGTGGCTTTCTCTACATCTGTACTTCTTAATGTCTTGCTTTATAGCAGCAGTAATGTCCTTCTATAATATACCTGTTCTGTCACCTCATCTGATTTCCTTTGGTGCATTCCCAGATAAGTATAATTTTCTAGCCAGGAGAGATCATCTAACTTTTGACACCCCTGTGATTCCTTGGAAGCTTTAGTTTTAGGATTTCGTGGAGTGCACTGAGACCATGTGAACATGTAATTTCTGGAGTATGCGCTTTCCTCGACTTGCATTTTGATTTCCTTTCCTTGTTTTTGCAATTCCTACCTCCGGCGCATTCTACGACTGGTACAGTTTCACAATCTGAGTTCCCATCCATTGTGCATAGTACAGTGCAGTGTCCCAACTAAGAATAAAAATGCCATGTAAGTATAACAAAGCTTGCAGAAGAACCTGCCTGCTGTGCAACGGATTCCGGGTTTGATTCCCAGCAGGGGAGTAGGAATTTTTCTCCAGCCAAGATTATTCCTCATCCTTCCCTGTGTCTGGAAGTATGAATGAAAATGTGAATTTGTGTGTGAATTCAATGTATAAAAAGCTTCAAAGACCGAAAAACCTCTGTTAAACGAGTAACACCATTGCCAATAGGCAAGGTCGCCGATGTGACCTCTGCAGTTAAAGGAACAAAAAGCTTCTAGAAATGAATGTGAAATCCAAGCGCATCACCCGAGTTCGCAGTTATTCCCAACGATGCAGAAGTGTACAAAGCTTGCAGAAATGATTGAGAGTTCTAAGAATCGCAACAGTGACATGGCAGTCAATGCCAACATGCATTTCATAGAATTGAGGTTGCTACACTTTGGATTATAAAATCATAAAATTGCATCTATCGACCTTTGTTTTAACTGAGCAAGTGCATCTATCAAGTTTTGAAAAAACTGCTGATATTCCCTAGCTTCTACACAGGACACGAATCGAATTTTGCAAAATCTGATTTTACTGAACGATGCAGAAGGTGAAAATTATGTGGATACTATATATAACTCAATTTCGTAAAATTTTGCATCTATCAAGTTTTGAAAAAACGCTTCTCAATTGTTTGTGAGGCTAGGTTATCAGCACAAGTTTCTGGTAAACCCATATTTAATTCCCCCTGGAAAATTGTTGCTAGATAGTACCATAAATGTAATTTCGTGATATTGCCCATTTTCATCAGAAAGAACATTTTGTTACTGAATATAAAATATTTAAATTGACAGTGCAGTGCTACTTAAAGAAAGTCAATATCGACAGAGTAATAAACAGAAAAACATAATTGCGCAAGGATGCATTAAACAATTTATAGAAGACAAGTATGGAACTATTTTTAAATAATGTAAGCTAAAGCTCATTATGTAACTCTCTGTGCTATTTTCTAGATGAATGAATCTATTGCTACCTATCGTTTGCTATTTTATAGGAATGAATCCTAAATGTTATTGTCTTTTTAATTCCTTGTCTGTTAGGTTTAATTTGTTACACAATTTTCACATTTGTATCTGTGTCACTGAAATGTATGTTTACTGTAAGAACTTAAAAACAGATAAGGCTTAAGGTGCGAGTAATATAATGAATGTGCTTTATACATATGCACATTATAATGCTCTTCATTAGGGTACATAAATTTATGGATATAATAGTGTGACTTTTGGTGGGGTGTATAAAGTAAAGAAGACAGATGTAGTCGAGATAAAGAAACACTTTTATTTCCGTAAACAGTAACTTGTACACTCGTTGCAACAGCAAGAAAGTCTTTTCCGATTCTCCAACAGCACGACTCCGAATTCGTAACACAAAGAACTGTTCCTTCTCACACTTTACCGCTATTTATATCTCCCAAGCACTATTCTGGAAACTTCGGGAAAACTCAGTTATTTTGCGGTGAAATACAAAGCAGACATTTCTAGAGGCCTCTATCACTTTCTCTCTTTCGGCAAGCGCCCAACAATGCGGCCATTCTCTGTCTCTTTCCTTCGACTCCTTTGCGGTAGCGCCGACAATAATGCGCTGGGCGACACTGCTCCCTCCTCAAGGCTGGTCGTCCCGAACAGCACCATCGTAACGGGCCAGACGATCCAGGTGTACCACTAACATCTTCCCTCGGGGCACCTTCTGGATGCGGTAGACTACGTCGTTAATCCTCTTTACCACTCGGTGCGGTCCTTGCCACGGTTGTTGAAGTTTTGGGCAGCGTCCCTTGGTCCGGGTAGGGCGGTACAACCAGACCATGTCACCTTGCTGGAATCCTCGGCTGTTGACTTGCCTGTCGTACCGGGTCTTCATGCGGTCGCTCGCCATCTGGATGTTCTGACCAGCCATCTCGTGCATGTCGTGGAGATGGTCTACTAGACTCTCCACATACTCGGTTGCCGGCCGTTTCGCTTCCGGGGGGCTACCAAAAGCCAGGTCACAAGGGAGGCGTAGCTCTCGGCCGAACATTAGGCTTGCTGGTGTCATCCCGGTAGTGTCGTGTGTCGACGAACGGTAGGCCAGCAAGAACAGTGGTACCTTGAGGTCCCAGTCTCTCTGATGGCTGGCCACGACCTTCCTCAGGTGCTCCTCGAGGGTCTTGATGTATCTCTCAACCATGCCGTCCGACTGTGGATGTAGGGGTGTTGTGCGGGTCTTGTTCACCCCAAGTCTTTCCAATGCCTCCTTCATTAGGTGCGACTCAAAATTGGTGCCCTGGTCGCTGTGGAGCTCTAACGGGACCCCAAAATGGCAAAACAGCTGTTCCACGAGGCAGTCTGTAATTGTCTTCGCCTCTTGGTTCGGGATGGCATACACCTCCGGCCACTTGGTGAAGTAGTCCACAGCTACCATCAGGTACTTGTTGCCTCGATCGGACACTGGGAATGGTCCAGCTATGTCGACGGCGATGCGTTCGAAGGGCGCTCCGACGTTGTACTGCTGCATGCGACCCCGGCTCCTAGTCTGGGGGCCGCGACTCGCCGCGCACACGTGACATTGACGGCACCAGTTCTCAGCGTCTGCTCGGAGCCTCAGCCAGTAGTAGCGCTGTCGGAGTTTGTCGATCGTCCGGTTTGCTCCTAGGTGTCCACCCGAGGTACCGGCGTGCACTTCCTCCAAGACTTCCGGGACCCTACTTCGGGGAAGTACCAACTGCTCTTTCTGGGTCTTCCCATCAGGTGATTCCCATACCCGGAACAGCACGCCCTCTTTGGTCTTCAACGAGTCCCATTGGGCCAAGTACGACTTGTATGTAGCACTTCTGGGTGCGATGTCCTCCCAGGTTGGTCTCGTCCCTGCCTGCACTTCTCTCAAGAGTGGCCCCAAGTCGGCGTCCGCCAGCTGCTCCCTCCTCAGGCCCGCGCTATCCCATCCGTCCGCAGACACTGCCGTGACCACTCTGACAGCTGCGGTACGCTCCTTCTCTTCCACTCTTGCGCATTGGCCGCACTCTTCTAGGCAGGGTCTTCGGGACATGGCGTCTGCGTTGCCGTGGCTCTTGCCTCTCCACAGGCAAGGTGTCACCCGATGCCGTCACTAGTTGGTACGGTCGGCTCGGTTTTCTCGACGGCAAGCCCCTGGCTACGTCAGGTCTGACGACAGTCACGGCTGCTCCAGTGACAAGCACGCGGCACGGCTTCCCTCTCACCCAACCGTCCGCGATGAGGCTGTCATCCATCCGTCGGCTGACGGCGCGCAGTGTCACTCGAGGGGATGATGGTGCCGGCGCCTACGTGCCCCTCGCCACGCCGGTCATTAC
Organism: Tenodera sinensis; assembly: GCA_030765045.1. NCBI lineage: Eukaryota > Metazoa > Arthropoda > Insecta > Mantodea > Mantidae > Tenodera > Tenodera sinensis. The sequence continues at coordinate 19,650,781 of CM060964.1, forward strand.
TCGTTTTCCGGCTGCTCTTCTTGGTGCCGGCAGTCTCTCATCAGGTGTCCCGGCTGGCCACACCCCCAACACACGCCACCTGGTCTTCGTCGGCGTCCCTGGACTGGTCTGCGGTCTTCATCGTAGCGGACACTCCTTGTCTTCGAGGTCGGGGTAGCCGTCACTTTGGCCGCTTCCATCCTTAAAGCGGCCGTTAGTGCCTCGTGGATGGTCTTGTAGTCGCCGAGCATCAGGCGTTGACGTATCTCGGCATCGCGTACCCCGTCGACGAAGATATAGGCGGCTTCTCGGGATACGAATTCGGAGGGGAGGTCGACCAAGGCTTTGCTGGCCAGCTGTTCGATTGCCAGGGCGAACTCCTGCAGCGTCTCCACTGGCAGTTGCATCCTAGATTTCAGTTGGCTGCGGTAGGCTGCGGCTAAGCGGTGGTTTCCGAATCGGTTCTCCAGGGCCTCCCAGATGTCCTTGGGCGCCGCCGCTGTCTGAATTGCGTTCAGGACCTCTGCGGCTCGTCCCTGGAGGCTGGCTATCAGCTGCGCGGCCTCTTCTTCTGGCGACCATTTGTTGTGCTTGGCCACTGTGTCGAATTGACGGCGGAAGACCTCAAACGTTGACGTGCCATCGTATTTCGGTGGTTTGACGCGCGTCGATGTTGTGTCGCGTGCTGGAGCCTCGGCCTTGTAGTTCTTCAGCTTTTCACTAAGCATCCCTTCCACCATTGCATTTAGCTCCTTGGCGCTACCGTCGACCCTGTCTTCGAGAACGCTAAGCCGTTCCCCGACATTCTCCAGGGCGTCAACGCGTTGGCCGAGGTCCTCCATCTTTCCACCGAGCTCTTTCACATCCTTCCTCACGCCAGCCAGTTGCTCGTCAATTTTCGCCGATAGCTCCGTCTTCATCTCTTTCAGCTCGGCAGCGAGGTTGTCGTTTGCCGTCTTCATTTCTGTAGCGAGGTTGTCGTTTGTCGTCTTCATGTCTTTCAGTTCAGCAGCGAGGTTGTCGTTTGCCGCCTTCATTTCTTCTTTCAGCTCGGCAGCGAGGTTGTTGTTTGACGTTTCCATTTTGGCAGTGAGGTTGTCGTTTGCCGTCTTCATCTCTTTCAGCTCGGCAACGAGGCTGTCCCTTCTCGTTTCCATTTTGGCAGCGAGGTTGTGGTTTGACGTTTCCATTTTGGCAGCGAGGTTGTCGTTTGCCGTCTTCATCTCTTTCAGCTCGGCGAATAATTCTTTCATCATTGCCATCATCCTGGTTTCCGAATCTCCCTCCATCTTGGTTCTAACGTTGCAACTTCTAACGACGATGTAACGAAACTAGAAGCAATTCGACGAATCCCACTCCTGACACCAGTGTGACTTTTGGTGGGGTGTATAAAGTAAAGAAGACAGAGGTAGTCGAGATAAAGAAACACTTTTATTTCCGTAAACAGTAACTTGTACACTCGTTGCAACAGCAAGAAAGTCTTTTCCGATTCTCCAACAGCACGACTCCGAATTCGTAACACAAAGAACTGTTCCTTCTCACACTTTACCGCTATTTATATCTCCCAAGCACTATTCTGGAAACTTCGGGAAAGCTCAGTTATTTTGCGGTGAAATACAAAGCAGACATTTCTAGAGGCCTCTATCACTTTCTCTCTTTCGGGAAGCGCCCAACAATGCGGCCATTCTCTGTCTCTTTCCTTCGACTCCTTTGCGGTAGCGCCGACAATAGTGTGTTTTGCCCATTTCCTTTTTGCTGTTCTAAAGAACTTCATCACATTGGCAAAACAAACTATTTGTAGATATATAGAAATTAGTCTTCAGATATACTTGTAAGATGCACTCACGGCCTAAGTTCAGCTTGCGAAACACCAACAGATGGAAGGAAAGAATTACTTCCATGTGCTCACATTTTAATTTCTGATTTGTTTCTGCTGGAATCACAGATTTTGTTCATTGCAGTAGGTAAATACGAGGGTGAGACAAATGAAAAGAAATTTTTTTTTACAGTTCCTTTACTACAGACAGAGGTGAAACAAGTGTACTATTTTTCAATGTCGTCCCCCAGCTTATCAGTACATTTCTGCCACCAAGTTGGGAGGGCATGGATACCTCGGGAAATATAAAGTCTTTTGGCTGTCCTCATAGCCACTTGTGCCCCACCTGCTTCTTGTTGGTCGCAGACTTGTTGCCGCCTAAGAAGTCCTTTAGTGGGCCAAAGATGTTGAGATCAGGGGAGTAAGGAGAATGGGGAGGTATTCCAGGTGCAAGTCCTTGATAGTCACCAAGGTCGTACAAGCTGTATGAGGTCATGCTGGATGAGAAGACCTATTGATAGGAATTTTTGGCACTTGGTGCATAAGGCAGATTTAAGTGTCACATATCAACTCACTATAAGTGACACTGGTCACTGTTTTGCCCTTTTCCACGTAATGTTCCGCTGTGGGACCTTATAGTCCCAGAACAAGGTCAGTATCACCTTTTGTGCCGATGGCTAGCTGCAGAATTTCTTCAGCTTTGGCGATGATGGGTGCTGCCATTCCATACTGGTGCACTTGGTCTGTGGTTGGTAGTGATGGAGCCAGGACTCGTCTCCAGTCACGGTCCACTTCAAAAATGTGTCGCCTTAAAGTTCATAGTGGCACAGCAGCTCCTGGCAGGCATCAACTCACCCCTCCATTTCAGGAGTCGGCTGACCAGGTACTCATCTTGCAGTCACTTTCCGGTACTTCAGCTCATCATGGACAATGTGGTGAGCAGAACCATGACTGATCTGTAATTGTACTGCAATGTCATCACTGGTGACTGTCTATCCTGCAGAATCATCTCGCCACTGCAATCACCTCAGCTGTCACAACACAATGTGCCTCGCCTGGCCTCCGTGCATCCACCAAACTTGTGCTGCTGCTGAATGTGATACACCTAAGTCTGCGATAAACATGCAGCCCCATACTGTGACAACATGCATCAATTGGTTTCGTGCCTTCACTGTGTAGGAAATGGATCGCTCCACACTGCTATTCTTTGGTGTGCTCCAACCGAGGGGCTGCAATTGGAAACTCCTGTATTGCACTGCTGGCTTGCATGGGGTCGCAGGACCAATACCATTTGATGGCGGCATAGTCCACATGCATGCGTGCTGGGAGAAGTTTTGGATTTTCTATAGCAGTTTTCCGGTTTTCATTTGACTCGCCTTCTTATAATGGCTGAGTGTGAGTCACCAAACCAGGCTATTGCAGGAATGTGATTCATTGCATCAGCTAAATCAACTTCATTCACAGCTCAGTTAACACTGCATGTTATATGAGTACCTCTACTCCTTTCCCCTTGTTCTCCACATTTTCATTTAGACACAAGTGTGTATGGAAAGTTGCATTCATTCAGTCAAAGGAAATGCAGTCAGTCTATCAAGAACTATATTCTAGCAATTTTTGGGGGGACACATGTGAGACAATAATATGAAGTCTTAACTCTTTCATTCCTTAGAGTTAAACCTAACTTTCAGTGATGCAGAACATAAAAATTTAGAAGTGTGGAAAAAGCTTAGATTTGCCTTTGTTCCAGGAGATCCAGCTTCCCAAAGCACTACAATTACATGGAAAGCAGAAAATGATCTGTCAAGAAAGGGTGGGAACAAGTCTGAAGGAAAAGGGAAAAAACGATCACTGGAACAAAAGACCTTTTTTAGTTGGTTTTCGGATCATGGTGACCCATCAGCAGATGACATCGCAGAGGTGAGTCAGTTCAATATAAATTTGATGCTTGTGAATTGAACAAAAAAATGTAGTGTCATAAACAGTTTGGATTCCTATTGTTTCTACCCCTATGGTGTGAAGCTAAGCCAATCTTTCGTTTGGTAATTGAGGTAGCTTTACTGCACACATTGCTTTTTTTATTTCTTAAGAGGTGCTTTTATATGGTGTGCCATTTTTGGGATTTGATTGTGAAAAACCATAGTGATGTTTTGGTTTTGCAGATTTTGGAAACCTATGTTTGTGTCTTGTAGTGAGGTTTCATTCAGTTCATTTTACTCATTCATTTTTTTTTATCACCATAAACCGGTATTAGACATGTCAATTCAAAACAACAAACTTGGGTACAATTGGGAATTTGAACCCCACCACACATGGAGTCAAACCAAGATTATTCTGCTTATGCTGTGTCTACACCCCACTTCTGAGCTACTGCACTTGATCGCCCCACCCTCCCTGCCCTTTATTTTTTACTTATTCTTTTTTTTTTTAAATTTATGCAACCCACTAAGAAGCTGCTCAGCCTGGGGTCTATCTTGACCTCTACACAACCTATGGACACAGACAGAAGGTGACTTTCCATCTTAGTGAATAAGTGATTCAACCGCTTAACTGGCATGTTATTTTGCTACATATTTAACTCCAAGTGTATATATGTAGGTAGAAGGTACTGCTTCAGCAGAATAACTTGGCTAAAAGATGCAGGTGTAAGAAATATTAAATACCAAGTTTTGTTTCAGCAGGTTTAATGGCTGAGTAAAAATGTTCATTTTTTCACATTGTAAATGGCAACGCTGAGCTGATGGTTTAGTCCTTGCACACGCCAACAACCCCACAGTGTGTGTTTCGAAGCAAGCACTGGCCCTCAGATGTAAACAAAACACCTGACTGCTATGTGCCTCATGGCCAGCACTGCCTCAGTTGTAAACAAAACACTTGCCCAGTGCATTTAGCAGGCCACTATCTCGGTAAATCAACACGAATTGAAATGTTCTGTCTGGAAGGTGTGAATGTAACTGAAATTATGCATTCATTCAAGTAATAATGAAAATTCAATTTTCCATAGTTAAAACAGCAGAAAAATGAATCAATCAAAACCACGTATTCTAGGGTTAAAACAATGCTGACATAAAGGGTTACAGACTTTCCTAATAATTAACATTATTATTATTATTATTATTATTATTATTATTATTATTATTATTATTATTATTATTATTATTATTATTAGAGCTAAAACAAAAGTAATTGCCTTTAATGCACACATAAATTAGTCTTCCTCTTCATTTCCATAAAACAATTGCATTCTCTTGTAGATCACAGGGCTGAAATAAAATTGGTGATCTAATTACAAATGACAGCTAAAGTTGCCATCCCACCTCTTTCTATACCTGGCCCATAAATTTGTTGCCTGTCCTACCCTTTCTTCTCCATTTTTAGTAATGTCAGGTAGTACCTCCCCTAACCTCCCCTCCATCGGACGTGCCTACCATGAGAAGTTTTAACATTAAATGTGGCTAAATTCATTCGAATTAGAATGAAAAGGAATTACAGCATTGTTCACACAATTTTTGTGTGACAGTGAAATAATTAACGATTTATATCCATTCATCTGGAAGTTAGGTGGCTCCAAATGTTTGACACAAATTCTTTTTTTCAGGGAAATATTCTTTATTGAGAAATTGTATTGCATATGCTTGTTATACTCATATATGGGCAAAGCAGTACCTTCCACCCGGTGTGTGTGTGTCAGTCATGTATTTTGGATTACTTTGGTTTATCATTAGGTCTTACACTGTATTGCTTATGAATGTGCATGTCTTGAAAAATCTGGAAATTACCTTGAATTTGGTTTACACATTTTGCTAGACCCACTGAAAGGACCAATACCAGACCACATACAGTAAAACCAGTCTTCAACGGAATCGAGCGGGACTTGAAAAATTCTGCTAAAGACTGATTTCTGTTTAATAAAGGTAGGCCTTGGCTGTTAATAAAATTAAACCATGAACATGCATAAATGGACAGACTGAGATAAAATATGTACCTAATTCATCTGTGTATATTCATGCATTTCTGCACTCAATACATATGTGTAATATATATGAAAACATAACGAACAAAAAATAGTTGTATACATGATTCACTTATTTTTTCCAATAGTCAAGGAGTGTTTTTTGGACACATTGCGGCTTAGCTGCTCGACTTCCTACAAACACTTTGGTGTGAGAGATCACATTGGGGTAATTTCGCCATAGAGCGAATTACTGCAGTTCCTTTAAACTTTTGACAGCATCCCTATAAATCTTTAGTCTACACTCTTCTTCCAACTCGGGAACATTCCTCTTCATCTTCCTTTGCCTTCTCTTCTTTCCGACTTCACATATTCTCAATTAAGGCATCTATATCAACCGTGTCTGCTTCAGTTTGCTCATCACTGTCTTATGTTAACATATTCCATGGCACTGCAACTTAAAGCGGCTTCATTGTTGTAGTTTTTTAATTCTAATAACTTGACCCATTGGAAACCATGCTTTTCTGAAACACTTTGTCACTGTTTCTATTAGCAATTTCTTTGCTGCTTGGCTTATCCAAATTAGCGCATCCAGAATCGATATGGTTTTGGCTAGCTCAGAGATGGATGATGTGGAATCCATATTAGCGAGCAAAGACTGCATTAACAGTTTACAGAAATGTACTTCAATATTCTGAATGATGCCTTGGTTCAATGTGTGAGTAACACTTGTAGTGTTTGGAGGGAACCAAGCAAGTCGGACACTGGAAAGTTCAATGTGTGGTTGAAATGTTGCATTATCCGAAAAAAGCAGAACATGCCAGTTTTGTCCCCTCATTCTTCCATTAAATGCGGTTAACCATTCTTCTATGATCTGTGACTTCATCCACGCCATTTTATTGCATCTCCAAACAACAGGCAGGTTCTCGGCTTAGCAGCCTTACCAGTCACTAGAGGTTTTTCCATTTCACCTGACATAAAACTACATAGGAAAGCAGTCAATCTTTACTTGGACAATTTTCCTCCCGAAATTTCTCACCTTATAAACACAATGGTTTGGTAACATACGGAATTACAGTCCAGTCGCCGTTTGCTGTTTTCAGGTTCATATCCTTAGATTATTGAGGGTAGTTTAGCAATCCGATCAGTGATTGCTTCAGTGTTAAGGTCACTTGATTCACCACAAAGTTCATTAAAAGCTATCTGATGTCTTTTGCAGAAATTCACCAACCATCCATTAGATGCTCTGAATTCAGTCTTGCCCAGTTTTTCAGTTACCTTTTAAGCATATTCCTGTAACATAGGCCCCGATATGCAGTGACTTTTTGCCCTAACACTAACGAGCCATTCCCACATTATACATTCTCTCTTTATTTTTCCATTAGCACAATTTTCCCACCTCTTCAGAAGTTCCGCTTTCTTCTTTAAAAAGTTGTAAACCTGAGTTTTGCCTATGTTGAACACCTTCATGACCTGCTTTACATTCACTTTATCACGTTCACTAGCACAAATTACTTTCACTCCCATTTTAAGACCTAGTACAAGTCTTGTTTTTGAAGCCATGGTGACTACAGCTGAACTAAACCATCACCTTTGTCTTAGTTTAGAGGTGTACTGTTAAGAGCTCTGTATTTGTATGCTGTATGACATGTCATTAGAGAAAGGATAGAGAGAACAATAAAAACAATAAGCCGTGCTTACTGTTAACTATGCAGTGAAGGATGACTGACAGATTTCTCATTAACTGGGCCGTCATCAGGGTACCCCTCTTCCAGACTGATCAGGTAGCAGCAATAAGGTTATGTTTCAACTTCATCATGTACTCAGAACTAACAACGCAGACTTTCACTGGGTGCCTGAAAATTTTTTAAACTCTCATTCCGAGATTGGAAATGTTCCGTTAAGGGGTGTAATTTCATTTCCATTGTCCGTGTAAGGCAGTTTCCATTTAATAAATGGAATTTAGCATGTTTTTCATCCCCAGATTCATGGGACCATAAAATATTTCCGCTTAATAAGGGGTCCATTGAAGGCCAGTTTTACTGTATATATTTTCATATGGTTCTTCATCCAGTGAGGCTTTCTGACCAGTACCAAGAGTCAAATATGTTTTCAATGATGTAAACAGTCAAATTACAGAAGAAGAAAAAATGTTATATCCCATGAGGCCTAAACTTTTTATTAAATATTTTTATTTAGCAGTAATGAATTGCACAGAATTATTTCTGTGAGTACTTGTTGGAAAGCTATTGGAAAGTACTATTTGAATATGTAAAAAATGTAGGTTGTAACATTTAAAATAAGGAACTTTACTTTCAGTTAAACTGGAAGTAGCAAAACCTCTGTAATATAATTTCTGAGTTCCCTGTACATGGCTATCTCCAATCAGCCACATGGCTCAAAATAATTCACGTGGTGTGGCACTTCAAACTGTGTGTGTCATATACCTCCTTATTTCAAACACATGCTTTCTATATTTGCATATGGGTGCTCTCTTTCCTCAGAAAAATAGTTTTTAAGGCACTGCTTAAATTACTTTAATAAATACAGCAATCAAAATACTGTATCTTTCTATAATGTAGACCACTCATCTTGAAATGCTTTTTATAGGTGATCAAAGATGATATGTGGCCGAACCCTCTTCAGTATTATCTTGTTCCTGACATTGAGGTGGAGAATGGAGTTGAGGGCGAAGATGGAAGGTATGTTAAACTAGACAACATAGTGACTATATAGAAAGGTATATGCTATAAAATGAATATATATTTAGTGTGCCAATATTAGCACTGGTAAAATTACTATTGTATGGCCAGTGGATCTCCGACTCTGATATTTCTCAAGGCCTCGTGACACATTGTTGCCAGTTCTTTGGCAGGAATTTGAAACATTTCATACATCTGCAGATCGCATCGCTACTTTGTAAACTTACGTGGACAGTATGCATATAAATGATCACAGAATAGTAGAATATGGAAACAGTTGTTATACCGTTTACCTACCAGAGAAAAAAAACCGGCACAAACACCAAAGCAATTGAAACCACGTGGTCCTTGTGAAACGGAGTTGGCAACATGGTGCTACATTTGGAAGCTACGCCTAGCAGTGAGGCTGCTAATTGGTGCTAGCAGAAAGTTTTAACATTCGGTGCACTACTCGCTTCCAGTATGGCCAAAAGTAACAGTTACTGCCCATAACAGATATAAAGGTAATGTTCGAACAGAATAGTGGTGTAACGATATTGCATGAAAATAAACAGAAACCTGTATTTCAACATTTTAACCTTAGTGAATATCATATACTGTCATTGTTAAGATAATTTTGAGGATCTATTTTTCCGAAACTCATTACTATATGTTGGCAACGTTAACCTTCCCCCTCCAACTCGTCACACCTGTGAAATGTCAGGGCCGGAGATCTACTGGCCGTACATACAGACATTTGTAATGTACCATATGGGTCTAAATATAAGACTATCAGGGTCATATATTTATGAGAATCTAGGAATCAGAGATGGCCCAGATGACTGTTCTTAAACCTACTGAGATAACACTATATTATTTAGCATTAAGAATTGTAACTAATTCCATATAAAAGCTTTAGCTGCAGTGATTATGTACATCCATGGAAAAAAAATGGTTGAGCAGTGTAACATTTCCAAATGTTGCTTTGGTCTCACAAAAGTACTCCATGTTAACAGCTTAGTTCACACGTGCACATGCACTATTCTACAAATAAAACTTATACACAGTGAGGCTAGACACAGCTCATTGCATCATAATCCTATAGTAATGTACCAAATGAGAAAACACCAGTTACTGCTAAACACACTTTATTGCCTTGTAGCAAGGCCATCTTTATATCTAAACAGGTGTGGAGATGGAAAGAGATTACGTTAATGACATCACGGGAGACTTATGTTTATCACTTGTTTATTATGGGAATGCAACACATCAGTGCGTGATTGGAATGCTAAGAAGTCTACTGTGGCACATCATTTTTGGACTGAAAACCACAACATCGGCCTTAATATAAAACTGTTAAAATCTATTAATTCACCAATAGAACTGAATATTTGGGAAAAAATATACATCATCAAAAACAGTAATAAAGTTATTAATTTCGAAATACCAGCATTGAATGAAGTGTTAAAGCTCTGCACCCCTAACACCAGATGGCAGCAGAATAGAGACAGCAGAGAAAAGGAACAAGAGGATAACGTCAGTCACCCAATGCCTGATGATGGGATCGAATGGTCCTGAAAACGTTTCCGCTTTAAAAAAGCAGTTTAGTAGTGAAGGTGAGTGTAAATAAGTGACTCAAAATAACCTCAAACCCAATAGTAAGTTTAAATGCATTCTCGGTAAACAAATCATACTGGATAAATGGTCTAAATTTGATGCTCTTTTGGTTCACAATAGCAAGTGAACAAACAGAACATAAACTACTTCAGGCTTCCAACATTTTAAAGGAATGTTGGGAGGACATGAATGAAGATTCCACAGAACATCTAAAAACTAAATTCCTAGAAGAGCAGGTAAAATTGGTCAGTCAAAAGTAAATTAAATATACTCCCCCAGCAGCTTACAGACAGTTATGTGATTCCAATGTTCTGATTACCTCAGACAACTTTCTCAGCCCCTCAGTCCTGATAGAAACTTGCGTTTAAAATATTTATCAGAGAGGGTGCAAATGCCTGGTGATCACGAAAAAGAAGTAAATTTGTTCAGACATATGAACAAGAATTTCTTAAAGTAGAAAACCAGAGAAACTAATTCTACATTTAGGTGCTGAGACATGTGACATTAATAATATTGGCGCTGTCTGTGATGCTAGTGATTGTGAGTTACTGGTCTGCTATTTTGACGAGGAAAGTAATAAAAATAAAACCATCATCCTCTTGAAAAACTACTGCATTATTAAACAAGACCGTTTAGTATTATCTACAGGCAAAAAAAAAAAACTGGAGATATATTCGCATTCAGAAGGTAAGAAGCGTGCTCTGCCATTAACAACTATGCATAGCATGTTTTCTACTAACATACTAACACATCAACTTTTAATACGAAATGTGAAAATATAAATGAATGCACGCTTCTTCCAATGCAAAAATGCTTTAAAACATGTGCTTATTCCGTATGAATTGCTTGGAATGTTGGCCTCACGTTGTGATGTCACGAATCGCATATCCAGGCCTGTTACTTAGAGATGGCCTTGTTTGTAGTCAGTGTAGTGCTAACATTACCCTTAGATCACTTTCGTGCAAACTCATAGCAACAGAGCTTAACCATCAAATCACAATAAGAGCTGTCAGATTACAGCACAATTTACAGTCACTGTCCACTGAACGCTTTGTAAACGTTTAACGCACTCCCACAGTCAACTATAAGAATAACTCCTCTCTGGGCATGAGCGAGTCCCTTATATATTGCTCGTTCACCATGCGAAAGCTCTAGAAGTAGATTGCTTGAGAATGCTGAAAAGGAACAGTCTGGATGCTAGATCAGCACACAACAGCTGTTGTTTCCATATGGTCCATTGTCCTGCCCGGGGATGGGTCATTGCAGCAGGTAAGGATTCCTGGCTAGTCTGTTGCATGCCAATTCTCACCAGCAGCCACCGGGCTCATGGCCTGACAATAATAACCAGGAAGCAATTAAAAGAACTGTTCTTCACATACTTGCACATTAAATACTCATAAGCAACATCAAACATTGAGAGTTCAACTGTCCAATACAGTTCTGCAAAAACTGAATAAATGTTTCTCAGTGGTAGAACTGGCATAGTGCCAAAGTGCTGCGTTTGAATCTCGATGTGCTACTCAAGAAGTAGTTAGGAATTCAGTCTGCCACATAGTGTTTAGGTCCTTTTCATTTTCATATTAGAACCTTTTATATGGAAGTACACCTACAAAATTCCCCCATGTGAAATACTAGCTGCTGTTCTTGCAAACTAGACAACAAAGAAGCACCTAGCAACCTGATCTCTGGTTGCATTTGAATGTAACAAAAGCTACTGAAACATCAGTTACCGCTTTCTTAATTGCCACACATTTACCACTTATTCCTGTATCTTTACAAAGGTTGATACCCACCCATGCACTGCCCAGGAATAAAGACAAAGCCTTGTATTCAGCACTGGCTATGATGTAGATTTATGTGTATCTAACACTAAATTTATAACAGATATTGTGGAAAATTGTAATAGTTTAAACTAAGAATACAAAGTGTATATTGACAGTAGTACCTCTGAGCTTTTTTTTCTTTCTTTCTTAAACATCCTCCAAATTGTCATATCAGACGGTATAGATGCCTAGGCATTAAGAGTGTATTGCCACATCCAAGTGCTATAACACAGCCATGTTTTTTGTGGTAACATGATTCATTTACTATACAGGGTGTTAATGAACTATACTGGAATAACTGGAGAGATTGTAGATGTGACTGATATAAGTAATTTGAGATGGGCAGTGCATGTTCCATAGCTAAACACAGTTATATGCTGTTAAACATATTAATATCAGATGCTGATAAGTTGGTGTTAAAGCAAAGCCTGATAAAAAATTGGTTTAGAATGTCTTTAAAACTGCTGCCCAGCTAATGAATATCAATTTTCAGCAGCTTGTTATCAGCATTCTCAAGATTTAATGCTGCAAATTTCTTTCAAATCTCAGACTAATCACCTGACAGTACAACAATGAACAACAATTAACTGCCTTCTTGGTTGTGAAGCCTACTCTAGAGACGTTTCGTTTATTGCTCTTTTAGCTCAATGTATAATATCAGAGGCTGTAGTCACAAAGGTCATGGGTTCATTTCCTATCATGCAGTTGCTTATTTTACTTTCTTTTTTTACTCCATATGAAGAAGACCCTAAACACTACTATCATTTTCTTATTGGGCTCACACCAGAAATCATGAATAGGGTGCTACAATTGTTCCTTTGCCGCTGTCAATTTTCTCATGGAAATTCAGGTCACAATTTCAAGTAGTTCCTATAAAACTGACGTAAAGTCTTAGATATTTTTATGCTTTTACTTTTTCTTTGAACCTCGAAACTACTTTCCATTCTGAAGTGCAGCATATGAACATATTAAGCAGGTTTCAACCTTTTAAGCAAGAATTTTAATTGTACTGATAAGTTGAAATAAAGCTGCATACCTTGAAACATAATTTAAAATCTAGATCAAAGCAACATTAATATGCTCTAGTGAAAATAAAGAAAAGAAGAAATAAAAAAGCGAACATGACTCAAATGATGACAACCTTACTCTCGAATGCTAATGTCGTCATAATCATTGTGTCAGAGAGGTACGCTCTAAAAGCCCCTTCCTTTTTGTGCGTTGCACTCTCAAATAGTTGATGCTAGTCACTTGTGTACTGGCACTTTCGAAACTTACAGCCGTGTCTTCGAAATTTGAGCGAAGAGGTTATAAGATATCTGCATATCCTCTGAAAATATTAGTGTAGCTCATTCAGGTCATTGGTTGTTTGATCGAAAGACTTTTGGGTGTCTGACAGATCATAACATGTGGAACAGAAACTATCAGTCATTTTGGGAATGTTGATCTATGCAAACTGCACTGCAACATGAAATGGGACATATTGTGCTCTTCTATACGGCGTACGGTTTTAAAAGGTACATGAGCTGAACCAGTGCATGCACACGGTGGCTGCACTGCTGCCAAGTGATGAGCCAGAGAGTGGAAGTTACGGGGCGGCAACGAGGAAAGAAACATTTGTTGTGCCACAAATTGTCAGAACATAAACTTGCACAGCAAAGGATAATGACAACATTATAAACTGTCACAACGGAATCTCTCATTTGAGATAAGTACCCCAAGGACGACTTACTATTGTAAGTACTTCGTCCGTGGTTTAAATGACCTTTAGATGGTAATTATTACTCTCTCTATTATGTATAGTAAGTAGAGGAAGTATTGTATTCCAACCAAAAATTTTATGTCAAGATTTCACCAGAAATATATCTTTTGAGGCCCCCTGAATTTAAATGAAAGCATTATAGAAAAAGGTGTGAGAGAGAGAGAATGTCTGTGGACATAACTCAGTTGGTTAAAAACCAAAGTTAGTATTTAAGTTTATCTTTTAAGGATGTGAAACGGAAGATGTTTAAGAACATTCCTCCACCCTAAACTACCGTTTGCAGGGAAAACTTTTTGAAAGTTTTGAATTTTCCCAAAAACGGCTGTAACGATTTTGATTACAATGACATGTTTGGGATGTTTTAGTGGCAAACAAATCGCATATTTTTAATTTTCTGGCTATAGCCTATGTGGTCCTGTTTACTCTGGATGACTTTGCATAACTCATAAACCGTAAGAGATAGACCAAATCTTACTATACAAACGATGAAGATCTTGCCAAAACACACAGTTTATGTGCAAATAAATCTTCTGTGGAGTGAACCATTTCAGAGATATTCCTTGTTATTTGTATGAGTTTTTGGAAAACTTAAACGTTCGTCAAATTGAACATTTCTGTATATGTTAGCCGTGCAAAGCGAACGCAATTTGAAAGCTTGAACCTCTTGCGCGATGGCCATTTAAAACGTCCGCGAGCCGAGAACTGCTACCCAATATCCAGTGCAGGGCATTTAAAGTGCGTCGTATATGTACACAGCTGTATTTTGTGTAAATATTAAGTTATTTTAATGAAACAAAAACTGGTATAAAACTTGTTATTGCAGTATAAATGTACATTATCAGCAAAGTTGAGTTGTATTTACAAAATGTTGAAATGGCACAATTTTGTTTCACTGTGGTGAAAAGCCAACTTTGTTCTGACGAACGCATCTAATATAAGTTCTCGGAAAGAAACACCCATTGTATGTGTGGCTTATGCGTCAGCATACTGTGAAATAAAGCATTACTGTATGCTTGGTCTCTTGAGTCATCAGAGTAGAGCAACATTGCAACTTTTGCTTACGCGAGTTTCGTAACTTAGTAGAGTCCGTGTCTTTCTTTGTTGAAATACATAGGTATACTTTCCTGCTTGTTGCTGAAGGGAGAAGTGGTATAAATAGGTGTTTTTGCACCAACTGGATATAACCATATACAATTGTTTGGTGATTTGGACAGCTCTCTAAACCCACACAGGACAATGACCGACCTTGACTTCCGACTATAAATAGCTCACAGCCTAATTGAACAATACCACGTTGGGGGTTGAAAATCCAAAACCCCTGCACCCCTCAGACTTCAAGGAAAACATCCTAAAAGGATACCACCAACAGCAAAGAAGTCCCGCCCATCTCGAAAGTGTTTTGTGTGCTGCAAGAAGGGAATTCGCAAATGTGGAGATGTACCTACCCTTATGTGTTTATCCCTGTTTTGAGGTAAATCACTGCAGAAAGAACATATTAAGGTAAGCCAATAAAGTACATAGACTTTACTAAAATGTTTCATAAAGGGAAAATTAAAATAAGTTGAGTTGGATAAGGGATAAATAAGGGTTAAATTCTTAAACGCACAGGACGTGTATAGACACCCATATCGCTCATCCGTCATTTTAAATGGACGTGATTTCACGTCCATATCCCTCAAGAGGTTAAAAGATTTGACTATCGCTCAAAGCCTATTCCGATATTCCCCTTGCACCTACAAGGAAATACGCAATAAAAGAATTTTTGCAAGTGTTTATCTGGACTAACACAAAGAAGATGTATGAATAAGCGTTGTAAGAAGGTTAGTTCAAGAGAGAAAAAGTCACGTGAGTGCGGCACATCCTTTTTTCTTTTTAATATGCTAACCAACTTACTGCTGGTGTTTTTAAACACAAGCCCGGAGTGGGCAATGTTTAACAGGCAAAATCAGGACTGGTTCAACCTCTCAAACGTTTCAGGATAAAATACTCAAAATATTGCTGGAAGTTGGATCAGGACTGATTACCACACCAACAGAAACCACCGTGTCACTTTTTCTTTCCTTCCCTGATTACCCTCCCCTTATGTAGGACTTACACCCTCTAGGACTTAGAAGCCAGCCTAGAGTCAGGCGCCTGTTGGGGAGCAGAGGGACCTCTGCACCAGACAGTGAAGACCTGGAAGCGGGTGGTCAGTCAGGCACCAGGTATGATAGTGAGGGAGAGGATGATATGAAATGCAGGCGAAATGGATCATTGGAAGGGTGATAATGGAGCAATTGAGGGGAAACCGGATAACCCGGAGAAAACCTGCCTAGGCGCCGCTTCGTTCACCACGAATACCACATGCAGGTCCCGCTTAGGTGGTAGGCTATCAGTCTAACCACTCAGGCACAGTGCCACCATTATACTTCCAGACTCAGGGAAGGATGAGGAATAATCCTAGCTGGAGAAAAGTATCTACCCCCTGCCTGGAATCACTCCTGGGACCCCTTGCACTGCAGGCAGGTGCTCTACCAACTGTGCTACAGGTCCAGCCCCACCTTGTCTCAGCTGTTCGCAATATTGCAGAAAATCTGGATCAGAATTGGAATGTATACACAGGAATTAAAAGCAGTAATGGCATGACCTAGAACATTTTGGAATTGGTTAACCTGCCTTGACTGAATTTTAAGCAGACAGAAAAATATTGGTAGGCAATGAACAAATTATATGTCAGTGCAAAACATAAGTAAATAAAATAACTTTTGTTGTCATTAGTGTTTTGGAAACATTCCTTTTTCCATTCCTGGTGTATTGTGAACCAAACTAACTCATATGTTCTGCTGTCCATTCTCACTCTGGATCCAGTTCCTTCTCCCAGTTTAATGTGAATCAGACTTCCAATTAAAATCAGCATAGCAAGCGAGAGTCTTGGTGTCAGTATACAGAGTGGAAGGGAAGTCATTACATTAATTTAAATCAGTGATAGATTTCGCTATTTGGTACACATTTTGTATCTTATGTTTTTGTCTCTGACCATTTCCTATGGAGCTAAGTTTTGTCGAAAACAAGGTGGCAACACTAGATTGTATGGGTATCGCCTTTACTAGGTCGGTACATAACCACCGCAGTGTGGTGTCTCATGAACATAAATAGTCTGTCGTGTCCTTCCATGTTTACTGTGCAAATTTAGAGCAATCAGAATCGTTAGTTCGCAAAACATTACACCACTCTGCAAATTACTGACCCGTTTACATCTGCAAACTGGTTCAACTCTCTGCCCAACCTCAACACAACGTTGTTGAGTTACTTCATGTCTGAAAAAGCTGCTCGTAGTATTCCTTCAATTCTTTTAAGCGATTAATTATTTCAAAACCCTGTGTGATGTCCCATAATTACTACGGAAGCTATGTCAGAAATAAGATATTCTACGTATCTTACAAGTAACAAACTATTATCTTTGTACAGTCTTGTGGAATTATGCATGCAATTTGGAACAAAAACCCTTTATTTTTTTCGAAATCGACTGATCAAAGAACAAAGTGCCATTATACTTTTTGTTTGTAATGCTTTTATGAAGCACATATTAGAAGGAATGTAATAAGTCCCCTTCCACCAGGTATATGCATAGTCATTTTGGTGTTCATTTTTGTTGTAGCTTTAACTTGCTAATCAGTTTCAGTGTGTTTCGATGGGATAAACAACCTGTTATATTTCAGTGATGAAGATGCAGATGATTCTGTGGTGGTGGTTGAAGATGTTGATGAGGAGGAAGATTGTGATGAGGTCCTGATCGATGATGATGATGATGGGGAAGAAGGTGATGACACAATGGAGGAAATGGAAGAAAAAGGTTAGTATGAAGTTTTTTAGGCTCATGTGTTTGTATTAAAAGGTTATACATATTTGATTTTAATTACAATTATAAGCTTCATCTGGATATTGATATTAACTTAACTTGAAATGCAGAGCTTGGATCTAGTATGGCTATAATGTATAACAAGTATAATGATTATAGATACATTACCCTTGAATTTTTCCTAAATCATCTTTATGTTATATTTTGGGGTCATTCTTGTGCAATTAAGATTTATGCATCTGGTGGGTATGATGGGATTGTTTACATCTTTGCATGTGATTTATGCCGATCTAACCTCTAATACTGTAACATGCTTTCAAACAATAATAAAAGCTTGAACATCGTTACCACACAACACATGAACCTACTCACCTTCGGCAAATCTTGTTTTGCAGTAACACCTTTGGATAAAATCACTTCTGAGCGCTAAATATCATAATACATATTTAATGCACCTCTGGGTTGCAAACACAAAAATAACTACTATAACTTCATATACTGCTCTGAAATAATTCAAGACATCACGCAAACATGAGCACTACAATGGCATCCACAGATTAATTAATACGCATCTAAACAGAATCTTGTTCGCTTGGGTTGTCTGCAGTGGGTTCAAAAACAAGGGTTTCTGTGACAACATAACAGATGCATAACACCAACTATGGTCATAGCTTTACCATGGATATATTTTACAAACAATTGGTGGTACTAATGCAACCTAATGGATGGAATATCACCAAATACACTATCTACCAAAAGGTAATCGGGCACTCGTCTGAAATGTTTGTGTGGCTATTTTTTCCCCTTCAGAACCTTGTGCACCTGCCTCTTGCTGCTGTAACAACGGCCAACCTGTCAGGCATGTTCTCCAGTAGTTTGTGTAAGACTTTCACTGGGATGCGTTGCCATTTCTGTTGTAACAATGGCAGTCAGTTGGCCGCATCTCCTGAGACTTCACTCGCCGGTCCAATTCGTCCCAAAGGTTGCTCAATGGGATTGAGGTCAGGATCCTGTGCAGGCCAGTCCAAATGTTGAACATTGTCTGCATACCAATGCACAGCAGCTGCCGAAACATAGCATGTAGCATTTGTCACACTGGAGGTAACAAGGGTCCATTCCATAAAAATCCCACAATGTAGGGAGCATTTTGTTATCCAGAATTGTATAATATGCAGTTTAGAGTGCCATGAACCAGTGGTCCCACACCGTAGTACGAGAAACACCCCCCTAACATCACTCCACCACCACCAAATTTCCTGGTAGGCAAAAGCCGTTCCCCAGGCAGCCACAACACCCATACATGTCCATCAGCCCAAAATAATGCGAATCTAGACTCGTTGCTCCATAGAAGCAATTTCCACTGCTCCAGTGTCCAGTTGCAATGGTCCAAACACTACCTGGGTCTCTGAGCTTTATTCATCTTCATGATATGCAGCTTATGTGCTGCTGCTCTTCCGGAATATCTGAGTTGGTGGGCCTCTGTTTGCAATGTTCCAATGGAAACAGACAAGTTTGTCACAGCTTGAAACTCCTGTGTGATGGTAGCCATCGGTTGTGCCCTGTTCTTTACAATTTCATGTTTTAGGGTTCTGCAATCTCTGTTGGTCCGAATTTTCTGTTGCCTGGAACGCTCACCATCATCACAATATCCATTGACCTTCCAGTTGCGTAGGACGAATGCTACTGTTGATTTCGGCTTGTTAAGCTTAGCAGCTATTGGCCTGCTGGACTGCCCACTAAGGTGGCAGCCCACAATTACACCATTATCAAAGTCTGATAGCTCTGCAGCGCGCACCATCGAGTTTTCAACTAGTTCTCTTGCTCACTGTCTACTGCAACATATAGAGGCCACAACAATCAAGTGACGTGCCAAATGAACTACAACCATGGGTGCCCAATTACTTTTTGGTAGTGTATAACCACACTGCGCTATAATGGGGGAAAATGTTGGTTGTCTTCTGGGCTATCCCAATAAGCTGTGTACTCTATACTGTCTACCTCTAAGATGAATGTTACCAAGTACTCTGTTCATCTCACTAGAATGTGGCTATAAGAAATGTGTTTGACATAATCAGCTCCAGCATTTTCTGAGAAAGATTCCAGAGTTTCACCCATCCATCAGTGAAAAATATTGGAGAGTAAGAGGATTAATGACTTCATTGTCAGAAATTGTCAGCATTCTTGTGAGAGGAACAGTTTATTTATGACATCATGAGCTGCCATATGCTACTCTTTTCCTTTTCCCCTGCAGCACTATACCCCTTATTTTCTTGTTAGAGGGCTACAGTAAGCATAAAACTGATAATGAAACTTAAGTATGTTAATCAGTGTTCAGCATTTAAATACATTTATTGCTCCACTTAAAATCAAACAGTACTAATTTTGGAGAGACATCCTCTCCACTCTCAACTGGTCCGCTGATTCCTCGTTAGATAACTCTCTCTCTCTATTCCCTCATTGCCATTGCTCAGTCACAAGGCATTGTGTTGCCAGTACATCAAAGTTCATTACTCAATTTGTACTCTTAATGATATAAATATTCTCTCACGCTGTTAATTCCCAATGACCTTTGCCAGTTTTAAAAGCTTGATTTCTTGGCTGATATATATATATATATAACCAATGATGATGGGCTCTCCTTCACATTCCACAAAGTAGTATATTATGCAACGAAACTATAATGGTTGTAATTAAGACGTGAGTATATATTAGGAAACAAGTGAAGCGAGTTTCTTAATTTTCGTATGAGCATCTTAATTACCATTATAGTTCAGTTTCATACAACAATTTATGCTCGACCATATACCTAACTTTATAGTTGAAATATTGTAAAATGTTGTACACTCACCGGGGACAATGACCTACATATTGCATCAGCTGATATTTGGAGTTCTGCACAGGCGCTAAACAAATGATTCGTTTCCAGCACGTCACAGCTACATAATGAAAATGATAACCTTGGTATGCTACGTAACATTGATAAATAGAAGGCAAATTAAATATATTGGTTTTCAGACGACACTTTATTTCATGTATAATTTATTTATTGTACAATTAGTGAAATTAATTTGCGGGACTGTGCTTAGTGCAATATTGTTGGAAGTTGATGCTGTATTGAGGTTAATTTGTTTTGTGTAAGTTGCATCTTACTTAGGCAGGTGGAGTAAGTTGCATCTCATTGTCAGTAGTGTCCGACATTTTAGCGTTTTCTAAACCTACGCTAGTTGTGTTTCAAGAATGAATCAATATTGCACTTTGCCATTGTTGCATGGGAATTCTCTGATTGATAGAACACCTGTACTTTAATGAAAATTGAATCACCCGATTGTATGAAGACCAGTACTTTAATGAATGTTTGAACTTAAGGAGGTCCATTAAAGGATTGCTATCAGACTTATAATTAATAAATTTGGGTATGGTTGAGCATAAAATATCTTTAAGCATGCTCTTAACAGTCAGAAATACATAAATTCACTTTAAATAGAATGAATACAAGCTGCAATTCAAATGCACTTACTGTACATTCAGCAAATCAGTAGCAGACAGTAGTTGCCTTTTTGCTAACATTGCTCCCACAGTCACCTGAGTATGTTGCCAAACATTAAAAGTGTCGATACACTATAGTCAAATGAACTGGCAAGTTGTACTGATCTAAAGTATAACCAAACTTGTGTAAACTAAGCTAGAGTTTTATTTACATGTCCAAGCTATTAAACTAAACCACAGGGTAAATCTAGATATCCTTGATCAGCTCTTGTCGATCTGAAGAACTAGGCTTACACTGCCTATTGTGCTCCTGTTAATGTATTTCTTGTCCTGTGAGGTTACACTGTTGGCAGGTTTGTATATGAGCAAAGAGATACACATTACAAGGGCATTCCCACATTCAAAGCTTGGTTTAGATATGTAGATAACATCTTTATTCTTCCAAAATACTAGGACACATTAAAACCATGGAACTTAAGGGAGAGATCATAACATTTACTATTGAAATAGAACAAGATGGATGGCTACATTTTCTGGATTTGAAAAATATGAATAGATTTGAGTATGGCACATACAGAAAACCAACACATCTGGATAATTACATCAAAAACATTCGTTTTAGCCCAAAACCACATCAGCATGCTGTCTTTCACAGTTTAATTCACAGATTGATCAACATCCCATTAATTAACAGAGAGACAGTGAACTAAGAACTGGCTGCATGTTGTTTTTCATTGGGTATGTGGACGTATGCTTCTGCACTGCTGCTTCTGCACAGGAAGTGTTCAATGTAAAGACAGTGTAGAGTTCTTACCGAGGCAACATTTGTTTGGAGTTTATTACACACACCGGAAGCGATTAACAGGGAAGCAACCGTGATATCCACTAATATCACAAAAATGTAGAGATCAACAGCTTCACTTAACTAAAATCGAGGTGTAAACATTACACAACTCAGTATGTTCTAGCAGTTCCTTTCTGCCATTTTCAAGGTAAATTGACCTTGGTCACATTGCTCACATGTATTGGTTTTGTAGCAAGGTTGGCCAAGGTTTATTTACCTTGAAAATTGTAGAAAGGAACTGCTGAAAGATGTTGGGTTGTGTAATATTTACACCTCAATTTTAGTTAAGTGAAGCTGTTGGTCTTCACATGTTTGTGGTATTAGTGGATTCGTTTGGAGGCTTACGCAAAGATCGCTTAGGTATCTCACAACAGGCAGGCATTTTTTATGGCTCTGTGTGAAGAACCTGAGAAACTTGCTAAACCGCCCATTAAAGGGCACAATACCAACAAACTCAAAAGCCAGTGTTTATAAGGTAAAATGCAAGGATTGTCCAAAAATATACATCAGCTAAACTAAAAGCAGTCTTAAAACACGACTGAAGGAGCACATTAGAAGCATAACATTCAAACAGATCGACAAATCAGCCATGGCCACAGCTTCTGGTCAACTCAGCACACCATAGAAAAGGATATTAAATTACTAAAACATGCAAAAACAACAGCAGAACTGATAATTTGGCAGAAAATGCATATTATGAAGAATGTTCACATAGCCATGAATTTTGATATACCACAAGCAGACGACGTAGTGAAGTTTACATCCAGCAACCCAGATAGCAGCACAGTCACTAGCACAACAAATGTTTCCTCTTCAACCACCAATTGAGAAACAGTTGAGAATGAAGACGCTGGTCTTCAAAATGCGTCCGGACAAAAATAAGTGTAAGTGAAACTATAAGTGTCTGTTGGTCGACTCATTTACTTCTAAAACATTTGAAAAGATTCATTGTCTATATCACTTTGTATATATTAAGTGGAATAGTCCGATTTGATTTTAAGTAAATGGAGCAATAAGTGTTCTTAAATGTTGACAAGTTTTCTCCTACAGTAAGTGTTTCAGAATTGGTTCTGTCAAAATGTTGTAACAAAGCTTCTTGAATTCTAGGTGAAGGTGGTGATGAATGAAGAACTGTGTGAGACATTGACAAGAAAAGGAAAGACTGGGACCTGATAAAAGGCAGTGAAGTGCAAGTGTTTGTGTGTAAAGTGGCCCTGATCCCCTTTGTATTTCATTACGTTTTAAACTAAAAAAGTAAAAATAAAAAAAAAAAAAAGGATGGGGAAACATTTATACGTTTTATGCTGTAGTGAAAATAGTATATAGTATCGAATGTGTTCCGAGTTATCTACAGCATCAAGTTCTTATAGAAAAGATATTATTTTATCTTATTTGCACTTCAACCCATGTATTGTTTTTCCTTAAGAAATAGAAGTCAGTGGATGAATATACTTACTGTGAACAGAAGAAAATTTATAACTAATTATATTTGAAATAAAAAAAGGGGGCTTGAAAGAGTGAAGTTCGACAACTTCCTGGGCATTAATTACTAAAGGTTATTCTCCCTTGGTATAATCTTTCCACAGTTCTTGTATGAGTGGTATTAATTATATGTTCATATATATATCTAAGATATCTATTCTTAGAGAGTCAAGGCTGGTTCACAACCAACAGTAATGGTAACCAGAACGAGAAAGTTGAAATACGTGTATTCAAATGGGAGCAGCACAATTGATGAGAAGCTTTTCTGGCCAAGTTTTATATTTCTCATTCTCATTCCCAAGCACATGTTGTATCCATATGTGCCATGATACAACCGCTAGAGCTCTTCCTAGTGGCAAGCTGGACAAAATTATTTAGTCTTGTATATAATACATTGAGTCTATAAAAACAAATTATATAGGTCAAGTCTAACTTGGAAGTGAATGGCTCAGATTTTCCTCAATGGAGTTAAAACAGTGGTCAAGCAGATATGCATTAACTAGTTAAACAGATTCTCAGGCTTGTAGACCATGGTCATTTCTTCTTTCTGCACCCTTATATTTTGCTCAGTATTTAAAAATTTTTTTTTTTTTTTTTTTTTTTTTTATTATTACACTGGTCAACAAAATTTAAGTTGTTTAATGTTAAAAGAAGCATAAAGGGTGATTCTTACTGAATTTTGTGTGCTGATTACAAATCTTTTTGCAGAACTTTTCCATCACCCATGGATATTTAACAGTGTGTTTGGATTTGGAACTTATTCCATATATATTTGTCAAGCAGAAGTAGCAGTCTGTTATATGATCCTTAGGTTCCCGTCATATCATAGGAACTGCAAAAGGCATATGACGGTTCCCTTTTAACCAGCCAGTTGATAGTGTTGTACATTTGGCACAACAGATTTCTGAAGCCCAAAGCTTATTCTCATCAATTTTATTGTCAAAATAACACTCATAAGAATGGTAAAAGAAGCTTTGGAGAGTCTCATTGTTGGACATTGTCATTCTTGAAGTCACAGACAACAATCACCTAAAGCAAATGTCATTTGTTGCCGTATTTGTTGGTCTAATAAGATAGAAAATACTTTCTTTTAATCGGCACATTTACCACCCTATGCTAATAATCATACGTTTTTTTAATATTACAAAAAATTTGTGGGTGAGGGAGTATTTCTAACTTGATTTTTGGATTTGGCACATACAAATGCATAAAAATCAGCAGATATTATTTATTTAACATTTTAATTGACCAGTGTTATTATTGTTATATAGTGGGAGATAAATAACAGTATGTATAAATACATGGTAATTTATTAGTCAGACACAAATCAATTCCCAATGTGCAATATCACTTCACACTTTGCTATTAATATGACGATTGATATTCATTTTCATTCTGGTTATCATTACAGGGTGGTTGTGAAGCACCCTTTAACAATACAGTACTTTTCATAAGTATTTCCACTTTTTATTTAAACAGCAGGATTGTGGGAGATTTAGTACTGTTTTGATCACACTTCATTTTTTAATGTGAGTTGAAGTAAACTTCTTATATAGTTGGGAGCTTGTAATTGTCAGTTTCATGACTTGTATTGAGCATTTATTTGTTGCATTTTTCTGCAGAGACTTATTAAGTGTTATTAATTTAATTAAATCTAATGAGAGATAAGACTTTTATTTAGTCTACCCATTATTAATGCACTTTATTACTGATGCATTGATTGTAAATCAGGCAATGCTCTGCATTCATTCACCTCTAAATTGTAATAAATGCAGAGATTTTAAAATAAATGAGAGAATTTATATTAGTTCTTCAGAGCTGTCTGATGCCAATTATACATCACTATCAAATAAGTGCATGTTAAGGATAAAATCTGCTTTAAAAATGTGAATGTTATTTTGTACGTTACTATTAAATATTTGAAGAATCCTAATGTATTCGCATTCCAAAATTTACAGAAATTGGATAAAGCAAAACAGGTAAAATTGCTGAAAAATGCTTCATCCTAACTAAAGTAACACTTCCAACTTCCTGATTAATTATGGCTTCACGGCTGATCGCCCGTCAAGACATAATGAATAATGCTTACTGTGAAAGCTTCAAGTCTTACACTTCCAACTTCCCTTTAGTTCCTGACTAGGGTCTGCCAAGCAGTTCTTTATGTCAGCATGCCAGAAATGTGAGCATTTAGATGTTCTCTGTATCACTGAAGTAAACCAACAGATACTATCTCATTAACCTCTTGAGCGATGGCCATTTAAAACGTCCGCGAGCCGAGAACTGCTAGCATTTAAATGGTTAAATGTGCTAAAAGTGCTTCGTATATACACAGCTGTATTTTGTGTAAATATTAAGTTATTTTAATGAAACAAAAACTGGTATAAAACTAGTTATATGCAGTATAAATGTACGTCATCAGCAAAGTTGAGTTGTATTTACAAAACGTTGAAATGGCACAATTTTGTTTCACTGTGGTGAAAAGTCAACTTTGCTCTGTCGAACGCATCTATTATAAGTTCTCGGAAAGAAACAGTAAAGGAACACCCATTGTATGTGTGGCTTATGCGTCAGCATACTGTGTAATAAAGCGCTACTGTATGCGTGGTCTCTTGAGTCATCAGAATAGATCAACATTGCAACTTTTGCTTACGCGAGTTTCGTAGCTTAGTAGAGTCCGTGTCTTTCTTTGTTGAAATACATACGTATTCTTTCCTGCTTGTAGCTAAAGGGAGAAGTGGTATAAAAAGATATTTTTGCACCAACTGGATATAACCATATACAATTGTTTGGTAATTTGGAGAGCTCTAAACCCACACAGGACAATGACCGACCTTGACTTCCAACTATAAATAGCTCACAGCCTAATTGAACAATACCACATTGGGGGTTGAAAATCCAAAACCCCTGCACCCCTCAGACTTCAAGGAAAACATTATCCTAAAAGGATACCACCAACAGCAAAGAAGTCCCGCCCATCTCCAAAGTGTTTCGTGTGCCGCAAGAAGGGAATTCGCGAATGTGGAGATGTACCTACCCTTGTGTGTTTATCCCTGTTTTGAGGTAAATCACTGCAGAACGAACATATTAAGGTAAGCCAATAAAGTATATAGACCTTACTAAAATGTTTCATAAAGGGAAAATTATAAGTTGAGTTGGATAAGGGATAAATAAGGGTTAAATGCTTAAACGCACAGGACGTGTATACACGCCCATATCGCTCATCCGTCATCTTAAATGGACGTGATTTCATGTCGATATCCCTCAAGAGGTTAATCGGGCAAGCTTATTTCCAAAAGTTTTATTATCTGGAAGAACATCACCAAGAGCATAAGAACTTCCCTTCTCACCCTACAATAAATTCTACTGCGCTGCATGATCGTTGTTGTAGAGCTAGTACATAATTGTTGTGCAGATGTATGGGGAATTCTTTTTAGAGGTTGGCTACAGTTGCTACAAATGAAGCATATGTTAGCTGCTATGTGAGAGGCGATAAAACTAGTAGTTACTGGTTGTTTCAGTCTGCTTGCACATGTGCATTGGAGAACCTTTGGACTTAATACACCAAAACTTGAATAATGTAGTTTTTCATGAACATCTGGTAGATTTAAGAGGTGGAATCGGGACTGAAAAATTCAATACCATACCCGGAATTTGAACCACGGAACTTCCGTTTATCGAGCAGCTGCTCTAACCGCTAAGCTACCGTGGCCAACTTGCCAGTACAACATTAAATTCCCCGGGCGATTCATACTTTCCCAGACCACAAGGGAATCTCACATCAGAGATAAATTACCCAAGGGCGACTTAGGAGGGGCATCTCAAAAGTAAGTTGCACTATTTTTTTAAAAAATAACAAAATGTTTAAATATTTTAAAAAGCATTTATTTTGAAAGCTACATTCAGTACCTATTTTTTCACATAATTTCCTTGAACCTCAATACATTTTTGATACCGTGGTAACAGTTTTATTAACCCAATGTCGAATCACTGGCCCGCCAAGCTGAATAGCCATCTTTCCACTTTTTGTTTTGGTTCCTCGTCATTTGCAAAGTGCCTTCCCTCAAGATGTTGCTGCAGCTTTGGAAAAAGATGGTAATCACTCTGTGCAAGGCCAGGTGAATAAGGTGGATGACTGAAAACATCCCATCAAAACTGCTCAAACAGGGCTTGAGTTTCACGAACAGCGTGCAGGTGAGCGTTATCGTGGAACAGAAAAACTGTTTTGCTCAGCTTTCCCCTCCTTTTGTTTTGTAGGACTCTCCTGAGTTTTCTCAGCACCTCACAATAGTGAGCAGCTGTCATCGTGGTCCCACAGGGCAGGTAATGGATTAACAGTACTCCCTTCGAATCCCAGAATCTCATTGCCATGACCTTGCCAGCCGATGCATCAACTTTTGCCTTTTTTGGTGTTGCCTCATCCTTTCGTTTCCACACTATACTCTGTCTATTGGATTTGGGTGTCCAGTGATGTTTCAGTCCCGGTCATTCTGTCGAATAAGCCATCTCCCTCATCCTCAAAAAATTGCAATATGGCATCAACTCTCTGCTCCTTTTATTGTTCTGAAAGCACGTGAGGAACCCATCTTGCACACACTTTCGATAGACACAGATCCTCAGAAATAATCCTGTGAAGTGATGCACGGCTTATTTCACTATAAGGAGGAAGTTCCAACAAAACTGCATCAAGTGTAAGGCGCTGATCGGTGTTCACGACTGTTCGAACCTCGTCAATAATATCCTGAGTACGGGAAGTGGAGGGTTGGCCGCCTTGTTGCTCATCATGTAATGTTCTCCCTTCAATGAACGATTGGTGCCAGTGAGAAACCATTTGTCTGGACATAACGTATTTTCCATAAACACTGCACAACTCACGATGAATTTCAGTCGCACATTTATTTTTTCCCGTCAAAAAACGTATTACAGTGCAAACCTCGCAATCGGCAGTAGGAACAAGTGGAGTCTCCATTGTTATTGCCATTTTAATGTCCAAGCAATAAACTTTGGTGCCGAGGAATTTTACAGTGCTGCTACTATACCCATACCTATATTCCCTGGGACTTAGACTTTTCCCGCTTACCACGCAGATTTAAAAAAATAGCACAATTAACTTTTGAGACGCCCCTCGTACAGTAGTAAATACTTTATGTCCCAGGTTTTTAAGTAACCTTTAGAAGGTAATTATTATTTATTTATGCCAACAAACTTAATGCTTGTGTTCTTAAACGTGCAAGCCATGTGTGGGCTCGATGATCGGAAGATCCGTGGTTCAAATCCTGGCTATGGCATTGAATTTTTCAGTCCTGATTCCATCTCTTAAACATTGCACACACACGGCTTGTGTATTTAAAAATACCAGCATTAAGTTTGTTGGTATAAATAAATAATAATTACCATCTGATAGTTGAGAAACACTAATAAACAATTTTGCTTCTGATGTCTAATGATTACATGACCCATAAATCCTGGCTGCTTCGAGTAGGAGAACTAGAAATTCCACAGTAATTCACACATTCTGATATACTAGACCTTTGTAGATGTGGTTTAAGGAAGCAGATCGAATCTGTAACAATTGTTCACACAATGAGTGATTTGGTTTCTCTTCTTAAATCTGTAAATAAAGTGCACCATTCACTGTTGCCGAAGACACATGAAGTTTTTATTTATTAACACTGTGGTGGTTGTTTTTTTAAATAAAGTCCTCCAATGTAAAGTCATATCGGACGGTGAGTGGGTGAAATGATGCTCAAATGAGTTCGAGGTCTATATAGCTGTAAGTTACCCAACATTCGTCTTCTCAGGATAAGGGAAAACCTCGGAAAAAAAAGCCTTATCCGGATAACTTACCCTAAGCAAGATTCAAACTCACGACCTCTTGAACATGAGGCAGACACACTAACCATCACACTACAGAGGCGGGCTATTAACACTAATATTATGCTAGCCACATAAATGTTTTAACTAATTTAGATATGAAACACCTTATTCTATTGTATAGCACATGCCCAAATATATTAACAACCACACACACACCAAAATAAAAATAATACAAGGGATTGCCAAAATGCCAGTGCAAGAGTCTGTTATAAGCTCTGCTATGTTATTTAGTCTAATTATTTCAGGTTGTTATTGCACATATTCAAAAAGTGCACAGTTAGCTTCATCGTTGGTGCTATTAGCACAATTCATTTTGGTTTATATTTCTAAGAATACCCATGATGAGTGATGAAAATGTATACCATTGCTGAAAAGCAAGTGCTAGAACATGATTCATCCTTTGCTTCTCAAAACCTATTTTCTGCTCTTCAGAAAATGGAACAAATCAAGTGATGTACAAATAACAAACATACCGTTCCATT